>CM052661.1:9584759-9741811 GCA_028533165.1 Leontopithecus rosalia
TGCAATGGCACGATCTCGGCTCACCGCAACCTCCGCCTCCTGGGTTCAGGCAATTCTCCTGCCTCAGCCTCCTGAGTAGCTGGGATTACAGGCACGCGCCACCATGCCCAGCTAATTTTTTGTATTTTTAGTAGAGACGGGGTTTCACCATGTTGACCAGGATGGTCTCGATCTCTTGACCTCGTGATCCACCCGCCTCAGCCCTCCAAAGTGCTGGGATTACAGGCGTGAGCCACCATGCCCGGCCCTCTACAGGACTCTTAAACTTAGTGTAGCCAAAATGAAACCTATGTTCTCTCCAAGCCTCCTTGACTTCCCATTCTCTCCCATCTTCATTTCCAATCAGTCACCAGCACCACCATTCACTTCTTTCCAGGACATCAGTACTTCCTGCTTAATTTCTGTAACAGCCTCATACTCAAGTCTCCCTTCCAGCTTGCTCTTCTCTGACCTGCCCCTTACACTGTAACTAAGTGATCTTTTTAAGCTGCAGATATGCTCCAGCACACTGTAGCTGTAAGCCTGCTGGAAGCTTGCTCCCCTGGATTAATGCCCAGCCTCCCTTCGCTGAAGAGTCAGGCCCCTAATAATGAGCCCCTCTGGTTGCTTTCCAGCGTCACCACTTATCACTCTCCTACCTCGCATTCTAACGAAACCAAGCCACTCCAAATTCCCCAAATGTGCCACGCACTCCCCTCTCCAGGAGTTTGTTCATATTTTCTTTTTGCTGGAAACAATTTTCCTCTACTGTACCTGACCAATTCAGACTCTTCTGTGAAGTCTCAGCTCAGATGTCGTATTCTTCAGAAAGCTTCCCCTTCCCCTCCATCTGCACAGGTGTCTCTCTAGCACAGCCCCTAAAGGCTAGAGCACTCCACAGTTTCCCTCGTTGAAGCCTTTTCCCACATAAGAGCATCCTATTCGGTTACTCTTTCTTAATTAAGCATAATATCCATTAGAGTCTTCCCCTGCTAAAAAAAATATTCAATGGATTTCTACTCCTTAAGGGAAAATTCCATCCTCCTCAGCCTGGCATTCCTCTTGGTTGTTTCTAAGATGCTGATCAGTGCCTGTCTCCCTAGGTCCCCTCTGCTTCCCTCTCCTGGCACAACACCAACATGGGTACCCAAATCCTACGGAATAAAGGGGCCTTCAACATCCAACTCAACACATCCCTCCTCCACAGCCCCCGCTACCATTCTCAGTTAATCATCTCAGCTGCCTAATAAACTCTCAACTGTCTCCCCTACTCCACTCATTTAGCAATTAACTGTGAAGTTCTTTATACAGTTAACCTTTCACAGGTATTTTCTTTTCAACTAAAAGATGTATTTCTAGAGGGAACATAACTTCTTATAGTTCTACCAACTCTTATTTCCTTCTTTCTCTGCACTCCCAAATTTCTCAACGTTTACAACCATGGCATCACCAAACTTTTGCCAGCTGGTATCTGCTCCACAAAGTGAATCTCTTAAACCTCACCCTGACGTCCTTTTCATTCAAACTCTTTTCTTTGTTCTTTTCTCCTTGGCCTTCTCTCCTGCTTTAAACTACTGACCTCAATCCTCTCTCCTGCTTTCTCTATGGACAAGGCTGCTTAGGACAAGAGGAAGAAAGAGGAACATGTTTTTGGCCTGCTGGAAAAGAGTCAACAGAGTGACTGAAGATGAGGGAAAGGGGGGATGGAATTAAGAGCACAGAGAGAAGAAAGAACTTTGAAAAGGAGGAATTCCCATACCTCTTTCCCTAAGACTGGGTCAGAAGGAAGAAAGGATGGGTATGAATGTAGAGAGCGCTGGTGGAGATGGAGGAAGACCTGTGCAAGATCACCCGCCACCATCTTACCTGTTGGTGTCTCTGGCCACATCTTCATAAACGCTCTGCACCCCGATCTCCAGCCTTGTGCAGCCATAGGTCAACATGTCACTTAAATGCCGCTTCATGCAATAATCTGGTCTGGTCTCAATAGTAATTCCGATACACTTTGTGAGGCTTCTCTCGGAATACCTGTAGAGAAAATATAAAACAAACCTGATGCAGGTTTTAGGACATTACTCCCTCTCAAAAGACTGCCTTCTCTCCATCCTTCTAGTATGAGATAGTGGTAAAGAGTGTAGGCTCTAGAGCCAGACTGTCTGAGTTCAAATCTTGGCTCAGCTACTTCCTAACTATGCAAATGGGAATGGTATTAACCTCCTTGTGCTTCGGTTCCTTCATCTGCAAAATGAGGATAATATAGAATCTACACCTCATAGGACGGATGTGACCGAGCTAGCATAATACTGTTATTACCATCATTATCACCATTACTCTCCTGCAGTAAGCTGCAACCATCATCTCCTTGAAAGCAGTGATTTCAACTGTAAAAACCTATTTTTCAATTCCTACCGACTATTTTTCACATAAGTGAAAACCATCTGCATTATTTATTTCCCACTCCATATTTTTGAGTCATTTTAAATGAAAGGGAAAAAAGGGGGAGGGTAGGTATAATGATTACAGGAATATTTCAGATGAAAGGTCTTCTACACACAGAAGTCTTTTCACTGAGTCTATTAAACTTAGCAATAATTTATAAAATTACATATCATTTTTGTCTTTTACCAAAATCACGTATCAGAGAGCACCACTTTAGATTCCAGCAGTTTGAGTTAGTGGCCCTAATGCTGGCCAAAGATGCAGAGAGGTGAGTCTCTAGCTAGGAGGGCTGGTGAAGAGGGGATAGGAGCTCACATTTGCAGAGGTGGTTGTGGGCCAAGCTCTGGGTCAAACACTCTAGTGCTGAATCCTCCCACCAGCTCTGTGAAGTGGGTCCTATTATCTCCATTTCACAGGTGATGAAGCTGAAGTTGAAAGGGAGTAAACAGCTTGTTCAAGGGCACTGAGCTAATAAAATCGGAGTCAGAATCTGAAGTTGGGTCCATCTGACTTCAAAATCGTTGCTCTGTATTCTGGTTACCACACTGCTTAGACAACTCAGCGTGAACTCCAGACGTGTCTGCTTTTCAACGTCTCTCTATTCTAGTTTTGTTTTGTGTTGTTCTGTTTTGGAAACGGGGTCTCACTGTGTCACCCAGGCTTGGATTCAAGTGATTCTCGTGCCTCAGCCTCCCAAGTAGCTGGGATTACAGGCACACGCCAGCAGGCATTTTTCTGTATTTTTAGTAGGGACAGTGTTTCACCATGTTGGCCAGGCTGGTCTCGAACTCCTGACCTCAAATGATCCACCTGCCTTGGCCTCCCAAAGTGTGTGGATTACAGGTGTGAGCCACTGCAGCCAGCTAACATTTCTCAATTCTTAGAACCCAGTCATTCTTCTCAGTGCACCCTTCTACAATGTTCTCAAGTCTTTGGGGAGGATGAGAGAAGCCTTTTTTTAAAAAAACAAGTTTGCCATTTATTTTCCTTCTTTCTGAAGAAGTTCACTGCTCTTTATTGAAAAGTAAAAATCACAAAATAGCTGTAATTTTTATAACTAATTCCATGAGGTTCACTCTTTCATTCCTTTCAATAAAACTCACTTACTATTTGCTAACAGTAATTATTAAGAAAACTAAGAATCACCGATCTAGAGGACAAATTCTGAAGTCTTTCACTGTGGACATTCAAACTCTTCTGCACTGTTTATTTCTGTATTCCGAGAGGTTTCCGGTAGAATTACCAGAGCACGGGACTAAAGGTAAACAACTAGTCCAAAGCCGCTAAAAGCTGAACTTCGAGACAGAAAAGGGCTCAGGTCTTAGCAAACCCTGCCTAAGACAGGATTCAGACGAATTTGGCTTCTCTGAAACAACAGTATCATCGGGTCCTGGCCTTTCCAACAGGTGGGTACCAAGGCATGCAGTAACAGGAGGTTCCTGCTGCCACACGAGAGACATAACACACCTTCCTCCAGCGTGCGGAGGCGGCAAACCATACAGAGGCTGGAAAAAAAACCAACAGAAAGCAGAAAGCTCTAAATGACGATGTTTGTAAAAGTCAGTGAGAATGTCCTAGAATGTAGCATTCCAAAATAGTATCATAAACCCTCCTATTAATTGGTATTTTTTAAAACAAACCTGCAGTATTTCTTAAAAGTGATACCATTAAGTTAGCAAGCGTAGGGGCAAAGTAGTAGCTTACATCACTGGGAAAAACTGGAGGGCAGGCAATGACACAAACGGGAATTTGTGCAGAGGAAAGAGAAAATGCATTGGCTAGTCCTTCTATTGCGCAGTGTCAAGGGCCCCACCAAGGGCACAGAGAGGGCACTGCTGCACAAGGCCTCTTTCTAAGTTGTCAGAATATAGTACAGGCCTTAGAAGAAAACCCTATTCTCAAATAATAATTTAACTCCATTTCAAAAATGTCTTTCCTCAGGGAGGAAAAGTCATTACCTTTTGCAGCAACAAAAATGGAGGAAGAAAAAAACAACTCTAGTTTTGAAAAGTCAATATTCTATATTTATAAAAAGGCTTTCACTACATTTCCTCTTTCCAGAATTATATTTTTCATTTGAAAAGCAATTGAACAAAAATTTGTATCAAGATGAATAACAAAATAACGAAGGGAATCCTAAGGAGCATCCTAAACAACAGAGTATAAGGTAATTTTCCCCATGAGCTCACTATATTCTCATGAGGATTTTTTAATACTCTAATCCTACATCTCACTAAATCTGATTTTTCATTTAACACAGATGCAAACGTATCAACATAACTGTTCTTTAATATGTAAATATGCACATACAGGCGTTCAACTAATCTGAGCTGACATTTTATGGCCTGCTATTAATATAATCCCCCGTATCATTTAGATAGCTGTTCAACAATGCCATTTAGCCATCCAAAAGAACAGCTCTCCTTCAGTACCTAGTTCAACTCCCGTACCTCCTGGGGGCTACAAGTCCTTCTGCACACAGGAACTGTCAACTTCTCAGAGACAAAGCCAAGATTCAAAAGGGATCCTTTGATTCCAATTCCACGGCTCTTGTTGTGGTATTACAGGTTCATTTTAAGCCTGAACAGCCCAATGATGTGGGCTATCTTGAATCCTAAGCTTTTCTGTATGCCACAGGAGTGGCATCAGCTATAAAATATGCTAATGTTCTCTGTGAAGCATAGCTTAAGCCAAAAACCTTATTTTGACGGAACTTTTAAAAACTGCAGTACGGGGGTGAACAGAAATGAGATGATAACCCAGGAATTTAAAAGCAAACAAAAACCAAATGCTACTAGCCTTCAAAACAGCTTAAATACATTTCTCCCTCCATGACATCTTCCCAGAGCCCCTCCATCCCCAGCGAGATCTGAGTGCTCCCATTCCCAAAGCACCCTGTCCACACTATAAGTAGTCGGCCTTGTTGTCTGTGGTATCTGTCTCTCCATCTGGACGGGAAGCCCCTGAAACCTGGCAGGCTCAAACACACACATCTAGAGGCTAAAAGCCTTCAACACTAAAAATTCTCCCTTGGTTAAAAAAAATTACAAATTTGAAGGAGGAATAAATGAATTAGGCATAACTGGGGATACAGGAGGTCTCTTTCCACTCTCACAGCGGCCTCCAGATAAATCTACCGGTTACCTTCCTCTTGCAAAAAGTTAACCTTAGAAGGTGCCTAGCAGTAGGCCAGGCATTCTTCAGAAAGTAAAAATATAATAGTTCTTGTCCCAGACATGCTTAACAATCTAGCTGGGGGGATAAGACATAAAGAAAAAAAAAAATAAAGGGAACGACTACAGAACAAAAGCTAGAAGTAGCAGAAATATAAATAGATTATTTCTTGGGAAGCAAGTTTTATTTCTGGAAAGAAGAAAGTGGCATGTTACAAAAGCACTATCTATTATTACCATCCCCTTGCACTAAGGGCCCATCCAGGGGGACACTGATGGAAGGAAGACAGAACACTGATTTTGAAGTCTCTTCATCATCTTCTGGAAACTATCTTTTGTTTCACTCTAAGAAGCTGTGGGATCAAAGAGGGCACCTCTCATTACTAGTAATTCGTGGCAGCTCCTCTTTCAAAAACTCTGTCCTTACTGCAACTGGATGTGCCTGAGTCTAGTCTTGCTGAAACTCTCACGAGAGCTCAAGGCTCAAGTTCCTGAAAAGCTTACAGAATGTTCCCTGTGTGGACATCCCACAACCTCATATTCAACCTGCTTAAACCAGATTGCAAAGTAAATAACGGTACAGGAATGAAGTACTCATTTTTGTTAGTCACAACATACAATCTCTTCTCTACAGTCCGAAAACAAGTCAGTGGAATTACCCACTTCTTTGAACAGCCAAAGATTTGTCTGAATCGTCGACGACACCTCGAATTATTAGTGTAACTCCTTGGCAGCAGCGCCATGAACAAGTTCTTCTTTTGAACTACTACCGTATCTTGAAAATACCTCAACAAAACTTGCAGTTCTGCCCAATGCTGTTACTGATACTCTAGACTTGAGTTGGATGTCTGATGTGTTTCAGGATTTAAAAACAACTATTCCCCAATCTTTTTTTGAGACGGTAGTCGAGTCTGCTTCCTCGATACTGGTGGTTATGTTATGAGATTCTACAAATTAAACACTGCCCAACAAAAAGTGCAGTAACAAAGAACAGAATTTTGATTTAAAAATGAGTACTACCTATGAAAAACCATGGTGCACTGTAGCTTACAGACTAATCCAAGACCCTGTGCCCTATCACATTAGCTGACAGCGCTTAAGATATAGAAAAACAACCTCTAACATTTGGTTAGGAGTTTGATTCTTTTCATGGCTGACAAAACCTATCATTTTGTAGTCCCCTCATCTAGTTAAAAAACCAGCAGCAACACATTATTAATAGAAAAGAAAAAAAATCACAGATACTGCATTCTTCTAGTATGATATCCACATCAAAATTTAAGGGCTATATACACAAAAACATTAGAGAAAATGCTTGTCAGAAAGTGACTGCTAAGAGAAGAATAACCTATAAACATATCTTTCAGATTTAAATTATCATTCCATTAGAAAGCTTCAAATCACAAATGACAGAGAAAGGTGTAATTTTAGAAACAAGCTAGCCCTACCTCCTTATTTTTATAGATGAGGAAACTAAGGCACACACACAAAGTGAGTGGATTAAACCAGGCAATAATGCAAAATGATAATATAAATGAGTCTGGAGGCTGTGTCCAGTGATTCTTATGGGCCAGTTCTTTCTAACACATTCATTTAGCATTTAGGAAGTACCAGAATTCTATGTTTAAGATACTGTACTAGATACAAGGAGTCCTCTCCCTTTCTCTTAAGAAGACATTGCCTATTAAGAATATAGAAAAAATACATTCTGAAGAATTGGACCACAATAGTATTCATTGCAACTATTATTCTTGGCTACTGAAAACCAAAGTGAGGAGATGATTAAACCGGGAGATGTAAATCCAACCATCAACTTAAACCGACGTATCAATAATTATATCAAATGTTAACAGACTAATCGCTCCAATTAAAAGGCAGACATAATCAAACTGGATTAAAAAAAAGAAAAACAAGACCCAATTATTGCAGACTTCCGTCTGAAGAAATGCACTTTCAAGATAAAGATACATAAGAGTGGAAAGCAAATGGATGAAAAAGATAATACAAAGGGCAAACAGTAAGCACATGAGACTGTGATGGCTCAATCGACGCCAAGTCAACTGCAAGACCAGGGATGCAGAAGGGCGTCTCATGACGATAAGAGGTAATTTCATAGTGGTGAAAAGCTCCTACGCCAGGACAACATAGCAGTCATAGATGTGCATGCAACTAGTAACAGATTTTCAAAATACATTAAGTAAAAATTAATGTAACTGAAGAGAGACATAGAGAGTTCCTCATTCATAGTTAGAGATTTCAATCTCTTAGCAATGGACAGAACCACAGAAGAATAAAACACGAAATCCACCTGAACACCACTACCAACCACCCTGGTTTCACTGATATTTATAGAACACAACACCCTGCAACTAAGAACACACATTCTTTACAAATACACATGGCATGTTCACCAGGAGAACCACATATGCTGGGCCATAAAACAAGTCTCAATGAATTTTAAAACACCGAAATTATGCAGAATAGGTTCTTTAGCAAAAATGAAAGTAAATTAGAAATTAGTAAGATATCAAGAAAAATCTCATTGTATGAAAATTTGGAAATTAAACACCCCATTCCTATACATTCCATGGATCAAAAAAATATATATAAAGGGTATTGAGAAATATTTTGAATTGAATAATTAAAACGCAACATATCAAAAAGTGTGGGATTCAGCTAAAGCAGTGCTTTGAGAAATACACTTACATTAGAAAAGAAAAAAGGTCTAAAATGATGGCCAAGCTTTTCTTTTGTTTTGTTTTGTTTTTTCAAGAAGAAGTCTCACTCTGTCACCTAGGCTGGAGCGCAGTGGTATGATCTTGGCTCGCCGGAACCTCCACCTCCCAGTTTCAAGTGATTCTCCTGCCTCAGCCTCCCCAGGAGCTGGGATTACAGGTGTAATCCACCACATCTGGCTAATTTTTGTATTTTTAGTAGAGATGGGGTTTCACCATGTTGGTCAGACTGGTCTCAAACTCTTGACCTCAGGTGATCTGCCCACTTTGGCTGGGAATACAGGCGTAAGCCACCATGCCCGGCCAAACCTTTTTTTTTTGAGATGGAGTTTTGCTCTTATTGCCCAGGCTGGAGAGCAATGGCACAATCATGGCTCACTGCAACCTTCACCTCCTGGGTTCAAGCGATTCTCCTGTCTCGGCCTCCTGACTAGCTGGGATTACAGGTGAGCGCCACCACACCCAGCTAATATTAGTATTTTTAGTAGAGACGGGATACCATAATATTGGTCAGGCTGGTTTCAACCTCCTGATCTCAGGTGATCCACCCGACTTGGCCTCCCAAAGTGCTGGGATGACAGGTGTGAGCCACAGCCTCTGGCCCCAGCCAAGTTTCTAGAACAAGACAAGCAATATAAACCAAAAGAAGGTAGAATAAAAATAAAAGCAGAAGTCTACACAGTGGAGGAAATAAAACCAAAAGCTACTTCTTTGAAAAGAACAATAAAATTGATAAACCCCTAATTAGTGTAAACGAGGAAAAAAGAGAGAACACAGATGATGAGTATCAGGGTTTAAACAGGGGTGATCACTAAGATCCCACAGACATTAAAAGCCTAATAAGGATATATTAACAACATAATACCAAAATGTTAGACAAAATGAATGAAACAGACAAATTCCTTGGAAAATATAACTTATTAAAATGGACACAGATGAAACAGAAAGTATGTATATATCTATTAAATGAACTGAATTAATTATCTAAAACCCTCCCATGAAGAAAATTCTAGCCCTGGATAGTTTCACTGGTGAGTTCCAGCAAACACTCAAGGAAGAAATTACATTCATCTCACATGAACTCTTTCGGAAAACAGGGGAGGGAACAAGACATCCTTACTTGTTTTGTGAAGCCTGGCTTACACTAATAACAACAACTAATACCTGACAACAAAATTACAAAAAAAAGACCACCACCCCTTATGAACAGACACAAAAATCCTCTACGAAGCATTAGCAAGTTGAATCCAACAATATGTAAAGATGATGATACATTACGACCAAACGGGGTTTATCCTAGGAATGTGAGGTTTAACGTTAAGAAAAATCAATCAAATGATCCATATATCACAATGAAGGAGGAAAATCATATGACCCTTTAAATAGATGCAGAGAAAGCATTAGATAAGTGAGTCAATGATAAAACCTCTCAATAAACATATTCAATCTAATAGAGGTATCTACAAAAAAACTATAAGCAACACTGCACTTAATACTGAAATAAAAACGTTTTCCTTGTATCACTGTAATCAAGACAGAGATGCGCACTCTTACCACTTCTGTTTAACTGAAGGTCCTAGGCAGTGCAGTAAGGCAAGAGAAAGAAAAGCATACAGATCCAAAAGGGAAAAATAAAATGCACTGTATATGCAGATGACGTGATTGTTTAGGAAGTAAATATTAATGGATTCACAACAATAACTTTTAGCATAGTGAATGTGTTAAGGTCTTATGATGTAACGTTAATATATAAAAATCGGCTGGGCATGGTGGCTTAGACCTGTAATCCCAGCACTCTGGGAGGCTGAGGCGGGCAGATCACGAGGTCGAGATCGAGACCATCCTGGCAACGTGGTGAAAACCTGTCTCTACTAAAAAGACAAAAATTAGCTGGGCATGGTGGCACATGCCTGTAATCCCAGCTACTCACTCAGGAGGCTGAGGTACAAGAATCGCTTGAACCCAGGAGGTGGAAGTTACAGTCAGCTGAGATCATGCCATTGCACTCCTGACTGGTGACAGAGCAAGACTGTGTCTCAAATAAAAGAAAAAAAAAAACCTGTATATATATATTAGCAAAAATTTACAGCCAGGCATGGTGGCTCATGCCTGTAATCCCAGCATTTGGGGAGGCCAAAGTGGATGGATCACCGCTGAAGCTAGGAGTTTGAGACCAGCCTGGTCATCACGGTGAAACCCCATCTCTACCAAAAATAAAAAATTACCTGGGCATGGTGGCAGATGCCTGCAATCCCAGCTACTTGGAAGGCTGAGGCAGGAAAACGGCTTGAACTCAGGAGGTCGAGGTTGTAGCGAGCTGAAATCACATCACCGCACTCCAGCCTGGGCTAGACAGCATGAGACTCTGATTCCAAATAATCATAAAAAAATTTTAAAATGAAATTTGTATTTCATTTATTATAGCACCACAACACATACAAATATTTTGGAATTTTTTTTTAAAAAGGCTTACAAAATCTCTACAATGAAGGCTGCCAAGAGAAATTAAAAACATAAGTATATAAGGACAGGTATTATGTTCATGAATTGGAAGACGCAATAAACTGTCAATTCTTTCCATGTGTTCTACAGTCAACACAATTCCAAATCCATTACACTTTTTAATAGACATTGGCCAGCTGATCCTAATTTTACATAGAAATGCAAAGGACCTAGAATTTCTAAAGCAATCTTGAAAAACAATTACAAAGTTGGAAGACTCATGCTACTTGACTGGAGGATACATATACTAAAGAGCCACAGTAATCAAAACGATGTGGTACTGGCATAAGGAGTGAAAAACAGTTTAATGAAACAAAAAAAAAGCCCAGTCCCACATCTATAGAGTCCTTCGATTTTTTTACACATGTGATATAATCCAAATGGCAAAGGAAAGTGTTTAAAGAAGTGATGTTAAAGCAAGTAGATGTCTATATGGAAAAAAAAGAACCTCGATTCCCACCTCATACTACACATAAGAATTAATTCAAGGTGGAACATAAACCTTTATGTGAAACCTAAAAAGAAGGAAGTATCTTTGTGCCTTGGGAACGTGCAATGGTTTATCAGGGACACTATGGAAAAGCAATAACCATGAAAGAAACGTTGCTGAATTAGACTTTATCAAAATTTAAAACTTTGGCTAAAAGATACTGTTAATATAACAAATACTCAAACTGCAGACTGAGTTTTCATATTTACAAAATATAGAGCTGACAAAAAACTGGCAGCTAGGATATACAAACACTCAAGAAGAAATGGGCAAAAGATTTTAACAGATACTTCACAAAGAAAATATACTCAAATAGCATAAGCACATACTAAAGTGTTCAACATCATTAGTCATCAGGAAAAAGCAAATTAAAACCACGAGATGCCATTATACACCCACTAGAATGGCTAAAATTAAAAAGACTGACAACACCATATGTTGGTGAGGATGTGGTGCAACCAAATGCTCGCACACTATTGGTGGGAGTACAAATAGTAGAGCCATTTTGGGAAAATGACTGGCAGTTTCTGGTAAAATTAAACTTATATAGCAATTCTACATCTATTTATTCCCCAAGGGAAAAAAATACATATAGCCACAAAAAGACTTATACAAGAATGCACACTGAAGTTTTATTCATAATAGCCACAAATGAAACAGCTCAGGCATCCATCAATAGAAGGATGGTAAACAAACTGTGATCTCTGCATACAATGGAATACTACTCAGCACTAAACAGGTAAAAACTCATGAATCACCTAACAACAAGGGTAAACCTCAAAACAGCAGACTCAGTGAAAGAGGCCTTATGCAAAAGAGTATGCTATATGGTTCCATTTATATGACGTTCTAGAATAGACAAAACTAATCTGTGATGGGGAAAAAAATAAGAAGAATGGCTGCCTCTGGGAGGCACAGGGGAGGATTTACTGGGAAGAGGGATGTGGGAACTTTCCGGGATGACAGTGACAGTCTATATCTTAACAGGACTTTGTAGCACAGGTATATGCATTTTTCAAAAATAACCAAATGGTATACTTAAGATACGTGTGTTTCACATAAATATATTATGCTACAAGTTGTTTTGTACTACATGTAAATTTACTAAAACAGTACAAACAGTGAACACTAG
Organism: Leontopithecus rosalia; assembly: GCA_028533165.1. Classification (NCBI taxonomy): domain Eukaryota; kingdom Metazoa; phylum Chordata; class Mammalia; order Primates; family Cebidae; genus Leontopithecus; species Leontopithecus rosalia. The sequence goes on from CM052661.1 coordinate 9,597,210, forward strand.
TCAGTGATATGCATGATGAAGTATGTGGGGAGAAGTGTACTGAAGCACACAACTTTGAAATGCACCAAAAAAAAGACAGCAAGCACGTGCCAGAGACTGATGAATGCATAGTGGATCTGACAGATACATGACAAAGCAAGTATTGTAGAATCCAGGTGATGGGTATGTGGACGGTCATTAAAAACTGTTTAATCTGTGTTTCTTACAAATAAAATGGAGAAAGAAAAGCAGTATCAACTCTCTTAAGGTGACTACAACCGTATCCTAGGTTCTTATGTTAGCTACAATGAACCCCAAGTTTCTCTTCTAAGAATCAGTATATGTTCACCTCTTATTCTCTACTTTAAAGTTTAACTTCCTTGTTGTTTAAGTAAACAACCTTTTCTATCAGTTCTAATCAGTAGTTCACATCTGTTTCCCAGTCCGCTACCCCATCCTGACTCATTCCAGTCACCGGCTCTGACCCCTGACTACCTGCTCTGACCTTCCCATAACCATCCTTTCCGCCAAACTACCCACCCCACCACTCCAGCTCATACCCCTGCTCCCTTTAAAACAGCCAATCAGGATTAGTCTAGACTGTGCGGGCTAAACCCAGCCAACAGGGGAATGACACAGCAGTAGGGGCGACCCTCCATCAGGCATAAGTACCCTTTTCCCTCCCTTGTCCAGGTGTGTGTACACCATTGTTCCATCTGTGAGCCACACCCTTCTATAGAAGTAAATTGCCTTGCTGAGGAAATTTATATTTGAGTGCTACTTCTTTTGCAGCATTGAAAATTCTACTTACAACAGTCACCATCTATGGAAATCAGGGTGACCAGAGGAGCAGGTAAAATGATCAATATAAAAAGTGAGAGGTAGGGAGTATCAGAGTCAAAGCCCAGAATTGCAGAAGGTCCTGAGGGCTGCCAGGATTGAGGCCCAGAGCAGCAAGGCAACGGTCAGTCACTCTCAGGCCTCTGGAGGTTCCTTTTGCTTACTTCGAAGCTCTGCAAGTCTAGGAAATTGTCTTCTGGGCCTGGTACCTAGCATTATCTAGCACTTCAGCTTTTCTAAGACAGGTAAGAACATAGTTGAAGGATTTAAAGTCATTAATGGAGGAGGGGGAAAAGGAAGGAACGGAAGTGAATTTAAAATTCCACAGGGAGAAAGTATGACTCACTCAGTTCTTGATGGGTAACTACTCTTTTATATGGCATCTTGTGAAAACAGCCAAGGAGCATTAAAGATTGAATGTAAAACTGCTTCTGGGCAAAGCTGATTAAAGAGGAATAAAACTATTGTAAAAGGTTATTCGAGTTATCTGGCAACATTTGCATTCTAGTGAATGGGTGACTCAGACCCCACTACCGGTCCTTTTCATCTGCAAAGCCTGATTGTTACATGATGACAGTCACCAGTAATTGTTACTCTCTGGAGACTATTGAAGAATCCCAGTCCAGCTGATAGCACTGAGTGATTAGCACTCTGCTTGATGTAATGAACCTTCACAAAAGCCTTACCTGCTCTGTCCTTGAACTCCCTTCACTTACCTTTCCAATTTTTCCACCTGCAAGAATATAACGCACTGCTTGCTACTAGCTTGTCATATATAATAACCAGGCTCTGCTTGCTGGGGCTTTTCTTTACCCTAACTCCTACTCTTTTAAGAAGCAAAACTTTAATCAGGTTCAACATATGAAAACATAGCAGGGACACCTGAGCTAACAGCAGTAAAACTTGACGATAACATAAACAGACCATTAACCTTCAACACTGCTTGCTGACTCATGGGTCACAATATATCATTTTTAACCTTATTTAAAATTAATCTTTAAAAAAATCCCTGCTAAGCTAATGAAAGTCAGTTACACCTATGCAGTTTGCAAGCAAAAACAAAAGTAAAATACACACGTCACCTTACATCTAAGAGGGGTGGGCTGCGCCGCGCAAACCAACCCGTTTTCATACATACACTCCGCGCAGGGTGAGAGAGAAGGGCAAGGGAAAGTCCAGACATTTCCAAGGGACACGTTATGTCAAAACCACAATTTCTCTGGGCTGCTTTTTATTTCACAACGATGCCAACATTTGAAAATACTTTCTGCCTCTAGTTCTGTAGCACAAACTAGACTATCATTTCTTCCAATACAAAGGTTCCCTCAAAACAAATAAATACCAACTCTATCGTGAGGAGTTTGTAGTAAAACTTTACCTCAACAAAGCAACAATATGCCACAAACCGGGTCTTTTCTTTTTTTTCAGATGATCTCATAAAAGTATAGAGACTGAGAGAAAAGAGCAAAACATTTCGGGTGTGCGTGGGCAGACCCAGCAGAATTTATGGATGCTTTTGTGGCTCCCAGATTGCACTTTTACTACTTCTCAAGAGCCTTCAGGAGATGTGTTGCAATGAAGACCCAAATCATGGATAAATTTTATCTGAAAATAAGGTGTTTGTTGCCCTCTTGAGGCAAATTCAAGAACAGAAACAAGACAACACAGGCCCGGCCTTGTCTCTGACTGAAAGATGCTCTCTCTCGTACAGGGCGTTTTCTACGAACACATCACGATCTGCTGTACTAGACAACCCCATTTTCAACCCAGTGACAGACAACTTACATTCCAACACCACAAGGCACCAGAACATTTTTGCAAAAATAAAACATTACACCAAGATTAGAGCACAATTTTTAGTTTCAACTGACGAAAATGTCAAACTAGACACACCCTAAAAATTCACTATGCAGACCCCAGTTGGCCTGCTTCGTACACCTCAGGAAACTGTAGGCTATGACAAGCTTTGTGGCAAATTTTTAATGGGGGAAGAGAGGGAAGTCTAAGACATTTACAGCTCAATTCCACTTAACATGTAAGGTCTTCAACATAAGAATAGCTGCACCAAGAGAGGAGCATAGAAGTATATGAGCTCGCAGAGAAAAACTTATCTTGATAGATGCCCCCACCAGGGAATTTTCAGAGCTGAATGAATTGTGGTCAGCAACCATCTAACAGAATGTTCTGCTGCCATTCCTCTGTGTTTACTCCATCATTTTATCCAAGGGATAGTTTGATTTTTCAGTATTAAGAGTAATTAGTTGGATGATATTATTACTCCTCTAACGTTTGAAGATTTCAGCATTTACTAAGGATGATTCATATTAATGATCAATTGTTTTTTAGACAGATTCTCACTCTGTCAGCCAGGCTGGAGTGCAGTAGTGCAATCTTGGCTCACTGTAACTTCCATCTCCTGGGTTCAAGTGTTTCTTGTGCCTCGGCCTCCCGAGTAGCCTCCGCCTGGGACTACAGGTGCCAGCCTCCATGCCCAGCTAATTTTTATATTTTTAGTAAAGATGAACTTTCGTCATGTTGGCCAGGCTGGTCTCCAACTTCTGCCCTCAAGCAATTGCCTGCCTCCGCCTCCCAAAGTGCTCGGATTATAGGCGTGAGCCACCACACCCAGCCTCTTGATCACTTTTGAATGAGCAGTAACAATACAGTCACCATCTCATCTGCTACTAAAGCCCCTGCAGAAGGAAAGATCACAATGCTACAAGTCCAGGTTCACAGACATAGAATTCACCTGTTACAGTCCCCAGAGTCAATCCAACAGAAGAGGGTTGCTGTCCACACAAACTCTCCCGGCTGCGAACCTTTCACATAGGCTCTTTCAGCTACCCTTGGTATTAAACTTCATGAAAAAGCTCTTTTCTTTTCACTTTTACAAACCCAAGGAGAACAAAGGAAGTTAGGGGGTTGGGGAGTAGGGAGTGCACAAAAAGCTGTGACTGTCCCCAATTTGGAGAGGCAGCACTACCCAGGTCATTAGCTAACTGACCATTCATTCAAAACTAACTCACATATTGACTTGCGCTTACTATGCGCCAGAAGTGCTTTAATTATAGTGTAATAAAAACCACCCTTAGGTCTACTCAACATTTGGTCCTACACAAAAAATCTTAAGAGGTGGCACTAGTTGAACCACCCTATAATTAGCTATATAAAACCCCCACCCCATATAAAAGGGAAGCCAGAGAAAGGCCTGAAGGTGGTAGGGAAGGGAGGCAAGGAAAAAGAGGCCACATTCCTCCCAATATCTTCAAGCTCTGATATCTGCACACACAATACAGACACACTCATATTTTGATACCCAGCACAGTTTACAAAGTTAGGCTCTGAAAGCAAAGCTACCTGGGATTCGTATCACATTCTACTACCAACCACCTCTGCAACGTGGAGCAAATTGCTTCATCTCCCTGTGCCTCAGCTTCCTCACCTGTAAAACAGGGATAATCTGAACACTTAACTCAAAGGCTTACTATGAATATTAAAGAAGTGAATATTAAACACCCATGACAACACCTGGCCCACTGTATATGGAGCAAATGTAAAACTCCTCCTTCGCTCCCACTCCCCTGTCCCTTCCTCCTCAGCGCTGAGGTCTATGGTGACCATTATTCTACCACCTTTTCTATGCATTTATGTACAGATATACGTGTACGTGTGTGTGTGTGTGTGTGTGTGTGTGTGTGTGTGTGTGTGCATGAACACACAAATAATGGGATCCTACTATAAGAACTGCTCTAAATACTGCTTTTCACTTAGTATACCTTGCAGATCCAAAACTCTCCCATGAGGTGGCCTCTTCCATTTACAGGGCTGGCAATCTTACCTATGAGCTGATAATCCTGTTTTGTACCATCAGCCCAGACTTCTCTTGTATTCAAAGGCCACTGACATCTCCACCAGAATGTTATCACAGGCACTTCAAACTTCACACACCCAAAACAGAACTCCTGATTTCCTCCCACTGATATTGTCTCTGCTGTTCCCGCTGAATTTTCCGCCTCAGTATACAGCCCTACCCCACCTTCCCACCATTTCTGACAGCCAGAAACTTAGTGTTAGGCTTGATGCCTTCCTCTCTCTCACCCCCCATCTCAATCTCCTCTCCATCACCACTGCTGCCACCCTCATCTGAGCAGGGATGGAGAGAATCACATGGCCTCCTATCTGGTTTCTCGCTTTCATCCTTATACTCCTCTAATCCATTAGCCAGACAGTAGCCAGATTGAGCCTACCTGTCAACAAGAAATGCCACTTCCCAGTCATCTACTTCCTACTGCATTTCAAATAAAACTTCAACTCCTCGAAAGCATGTGTAACTTGGCCCTTACCTCACACTTCAACCCCATCACATGACATTCTTTCTCTTGTTCACTGGGATCTGACACGCTTTGGGTGTTGTCCTCTCTGCATCTCATGTTGAAATGTCATCCCCAATGTTGGAGGTGTGGCCTGGTGGGAGGTGTTTGGGTCCTGGGGCTGGATTCCTCAAAAATAAATGGCTTACCACCATGCCCTTGGTGATGAGTGAGTTCTGCTCGGTTGTTTCACGTGAGATCTGGTTGTTTAAGAGAGTGTGGCACCTCCCCCCACCTGGCATGTGATGTACTGGCTCCTCCTTCACCTTCTAACCATGATTGGAAGCTTCCTGAGGCCTCACCAGAAGCAGTTGGCAGCACTATGCTTCATGTGAAGCCTGCAGAACTGGAGCCAATTAAACCCCGTTTCTTTTTAAATTACCCAATCTTAGGTATTCCTTTATAGTGACACAAATGGATTAACATAGGCTCTAACCATGCTGGTTCCTCTGTCCCTAGAACACCCCAAGCTGTTTCCCAATTCAGGGCCTTTATCTTATCCTTTCTGCTGTTGGCCTAACCCATCCTTGTACTTCAGGTCTCAGCCTGAATATCACCACTTTCCAGTATCTAAAACAGTACATAGCATCTAGCAGGCCCTCAAGAAGGATTTGGTAAATAAGGAAAATAGTAACTATCTAGGTGTTCCTACAACTCTTGAAAACAAAAACTATTTTAAGATTTTCACTTCTTAAATCACTGAACTACATACAAAACTGTAGTTTTCTTCCTGCTAAATGCAACGGGTCAAAATAATGCATAACTTTGTCAACTAGAATTCAGAATGAGTAAATAAACTTGTTGTGGTTTGACTGGCACATGATTTGACAAACTGAGTTCGTCCCCTCCAAAACTCATGCTGAAATTGTCAGTATAACAGTATTAATAGGTGAGACCTTTGAGAGGCGATCAGGCCATAAGGGCGCTGACCTGTGGGTGAGATTCATGAATTATAAAAGGGCACATGTGTCTGCTTTTTGCTTCCCTGCCTTTTGCCACATGATGATGTAATAAGAAGGCCTTTGCCAGATGCCAGCCCCTTGACATTGGACACAAACAGATATTATTTAATAATTATGAAATCATAGTTTCTCTAAATTAAGTTTTTAAATAACAGTACCTTGTTTTGCTGATTCTACAGCAGCTAAATGTTTCAAATAAAGAGTGCTCCCAGTCCCCTTGGGTGAGCTGAAAAAACCTTCACGGCCCATTTTTGGTAAATCTCTCTATTTGAGAACACTACTATGTCAACAAACTATATTCATTTTTTCTTTAAAAGGATTATTTCAGTGAAAATAATCCTTTCCCATGAAATAAGAAAGACCATGAGGAGTAAGAATGTGGATGCAGAGCAGAAGGCATCCTCACAGGCTGCTGCTAGAAGCATAAACTGACAACCACTTTGCAGACTATAATAAAATAAGAATTTCTTACTTGACCGCCTCGTAAATATTGTTGGAAGTATGTCCTGATAAGGCATCATGTAAATTTCGAATAAAATAATCTCTGTATTCTTCTGGAAGGGCCATAAATGTTCCACCCATCACAATAAACTCCACTTTATCCACACTATGACCAAGTTGTTTTAACTGAAAGACAAATTCATTAGCATTAGGATGATATAAGCATATACAACCACTCTAGGAAGGCATTGCAGAGCTCTTATTTTGCACTGTTTTCATCAGTACGGTTTAAAAATCAAACAATGAAACCCATTTAGCAAGTTCTGTGGATAAAAAATAGGCTCAAGTCTGAAAGAGAAAAGGTGAGAAGAACTCAAACAAAGAGGGCTAATGAGACTATAAAACAACAAGAGGCTTAACTCAATTACTTACAAAGCGGAAATTTAAAACACGAAGACTATAAATTGGAAAGCAGTAAAGACAAATATAATGCAATATGCAAAATAGTAAGTATTTATTGATCATTTATTTTGTGCCAGACTTGGTGGTAAGCCAAGGAGACAAAAAGGCAGCATTTATGGTCAACAACGATACGTGAATGAGTATGTAACATAATAGACTTGCTACAACAGAAGAAAAAAGAATAGAAAGAAAAACCAAGACAGCAGTCTAAAATAGATGGGATGATTCTGGGCACACATCTCATGTCTGATTTCTAAAAAATGAAAGTCTGATTGATTAAAAATGAAGTATTAGGGCTGGTGCAGTGGCTCGTATCTGTAATCCCAGCAACTGGGAGCCCAAGGAGGGTGGATCATCTGAGGTCAGGAGTTTGAGACCAACCTGGCCAACATGATGAAACCCCATCTCTACTAAAAATACAAACATTAGCCAGGTGTGGTGGTGGCTGCCTATAATCCCAGCTACTCCAGAGGCAGAAGCAGGAGAATCACTTGAACCGGGAGGCAGAGGTTGCAGTGACCCCAGACTGTGCCACTGCACGCCAGCCTACGTAACAAGAGTAAAACTCTGTTTCAAAAAAAAAAAAAAAAAAATTAGGTCTCCTCTACTAGGGGACAGAATGATACAAATTTTTCATTTTGTTGACTACAATAAGCCAAAATTCTAATTTTTAAAAATAGGTATTGAAATTAACAGTAATTCTGAAAATGGCAAATAATTTATAGAGAAAAACTATAGATATGCCTGTGTGTATATCAACACTAAAAGAATACTGCATTTCTAGATCTATGGTTGTTTACAAGGGACACTCACCAAAATTTGAAATGTCTTGCTAGGACCTTAAAGCAGACTGAATCAGAACCTCAAGAGGTGACGATCTGACACGTTTTGGAGAAGTTACTCGGGTAATTCTAGAGCATTTATAGCTAAGGAAAGAATCACTGCTCGATGTCATGTCTAAATCTTATAAGCTATGCCCCTTTTTTTGGTAAACATACATACCAATTGAAACATTGTTTTAGATTTCAAATAAATTAAATATCATAGCTCAAGAAGAAATTGAAACAAAGGTCAGTTTAGAACCCACTTTTTTGAAAAATGTGGGCTCCCCTAGAGGGGGTCCTCTCCTGTCACTGGCAATCCTGCTCCTTATATGCTTGGGAAACAGCAAAGTGGAAATTAAAACTGAACAGTATTTATCAACAAGCCAATAAATAAAACTAAAGACAACTTTCCCAGATGGTATGTATTACTATCGACGTTAGATTTGACGTGCCTACTATACATTACTGTTACAACTACGAGGACAGTGCTTTATATTTTTTTAACTTGGACAAGTTTAAAATAAACTTGTAAATAAAGAAAATCTGTATTAATGCTCAGATTTCTTGAACAGTGCAAGGTCATGTACATACTACTTGTTTATAGTCAGCTATACTGAGGTATAATTTAAATACAATAAAATCCGCTAACTTTAAGTGTACAATGGATGAGAGTTGATAGAGTTATGTAACCAACCACCACCATGATCATGATATAGAACAATGCCATAACCCCACAAATTCCGTGTACCCCTTTGCAGGCAACTTCCATTTCCACCCAACAAATCTGTCATAATACTTCTTTTTGAGACAGCTTCTTGCTCTGTTACTCAGGCTGAAGTGCAGTGGTATGACCACGGCTCACTGCAGCCTTAACCCTCTGGGCTCAAGGGATCCTCCCACCTCAGCCTCAGCCTCCCAAGTAGCTAAGACTTCAGATGCACACCACCATGCCACACTAATTTTGGTATTTTTTGTAGACTGAACTTTGCCATGCTGCCCAGGCTGGTCTCAAACTCTTGGGTGCAAGCCATCTGCTGCCTCAGCCTTCCAAAGTGTTGGGATTATAGGCATGAGCAATTCCACCTGGCCAGTCAAAATACTTCTTAATCTGAATTTTGGAAGTTAAAAGTCAACACATCCGGCCGGGCGCCGTGGCTCAAGCCTATAATCCCAGCACTTTGGGAGGCCGAGGCGGGTGGATCATGAGGTCAACAGATCGAGACCATCCTGGTCAACATGGTGAAACCTGGTCTCTACTAAAAATACAAAAAATTAGCTGGCCATGGTGGCCCGTGCCTGTAATCCCAGCTACTCAGGAGGCTGAGGCAGGAGAATTGCCTGAACCCAGGAGGCAGAGGTTGCGGTGAGCCGAGATCACGCCATTGCACTCCAGCCTGGGTAACAAGAGGGAAACTCCGTCTCAAAAAAAAAAAAAAAAAAAAAAAAAGTCAACACATCCACCTATTGTCTAAGAACTTTCATACATCTTCATTCCATAAACTTCATAATAAAAATGACTTTCTACAAATTCAGAAAAACTTAGAGAATATAAAACCCTTAAAAAATAAATATAGTCTTTAAAGAAAGTAGTGTTTTCACCTTGCTAGGCAAGGTAAATTTTCCCTCCCTTACATAGATATTGAAAACTTACAAAAGGGAAAAACACCTTTTTCATTCTTATTTCAGGTTCAATTTGAATCAAGCAACATTGCCTTCTTACTAAGTATAAACAACTAATTTTTTTAAAAAAAGGTCTTTAAAAAATGTACCTGTTCTATTCGGTGTCTTGTCTGCAGGAAAGGGTCATATCTGGCACGGATAGCTCTCATGGAGGTTGGCTACAAGAGAAAAATATTCTGTTATGCCTACATTGAATTAAAAATAAAAAGTAGTTTCAAAAGAACTGTATTTTTAAAAAAAACCTCTCCATGGTTCTGAACACTGAAAACATGGTGTGTACTCCCATTAACTTTTCTCAGTCTTGTCAGGGTTCGAAATAATGTCCTGAATAGCACCAGGCAGGTGTCTACTCACGCTGCCATAAGCACGTAAAGAGCGGGGCGTCTCCTTGGGTCATACCTTTCTTTTGTATAAACACTTATGGAATCCCAGGGTCACCAAAGTGTTCTGCTCACAGACACAGATGTGTACACATATTCCAGTCATGTAATAAAGTAACTTTTAAATGAGCTTCTTAAATACCACAGTTTTTAATGGCTACTATCATACAGTGGAATACTCTACAGCCACGAAACAATGTACTGACATAAAATGTTAAGATACTGTAAAATCAAGGCACAGCGAAGGAGGATTCTGATATGCTACCTTACATGCAATAAGTCAGATAAAGAATACGTCCGGTTGAGCATCTCTAATCCAAAACTCCAAAATGCTCCAAAACTCAAAATTTTTTGAGTGCCAACACGAGGCCACAAGTAGAAAATACACATGTAAGTACTTAACACAAACTTTGTTTAATGCACAAAATTATTTTAAAAATATTGTATAGAATTAATTCAGGCTAGGTGTATCAGGTGTACATAAACTGAAAATGAATCTCATGTTGACTTGGGCTCTACTCTCAAGATTTCTCGTTATGTATATGCAAATATTCCAAAATCCAGAAAAATCCAAAATCTGAAACACTTCCGGTCCCAAGCATTTCGCAGAAGGGATATGCAACCCATGGATGCTATATTTGAAAATCCCCATAGGATGGGAGGAAATAATAGAGAATGCCAACTGGTAGCGGGAGGACCAAAAAAGAGTGGCCAGGGGACAGGAACGAGAGGAAGCCTGTTCACTACATCACTGCTCTTGGATTTCAAAAAATTTGAACCCTAGAAAACAGGAAAAAAATGAAAACATCTATTAGAATAAAGTCACCAGGTTTCTTGGCTTCTAAGCTCTTCTGAGAAGGGTGACTCCTTCAATAGCGCCTCACTGGCCGCTGCCTTCTTTCTGGTCCCCACTTTAACCGTTTTGCTACATGGCCATCAAAATCATCTTTTAAAAAACCGAAATCAGAGGTAGCATTCCCCTGCCTTAAATCCTAATGGCTTCTCATAACTCCCACACTAAAATGCAAACAATGCAAACTCCTCAGCCTTGCTACAAACCCCAGCCTCACACTTCCCTCACCCTCTGTGCTGCACAACACCCCCATCTTTCCTTCCTTGAGCCTTTTTCTAGTGACTTCTCTGCCTGTAATCCCGGCATTTTGGAAGCCCAAGGCGGGCATATCACTTAAGGTCAGCAGTTCGAGAACAGCCTGACCAACATGATAAAACCTTGACTCTACTAAAAACACAAAAATTAGCTGGGTGTGGTGGTGCTTGCCTATAGTCCCAGCTACTCAGGAGGCTGAGGTGGGAGAATCGCTTAAACCTGGGAGGTGGAGGCTGCAGCAAAAGAGGTCACGCCACTGCACTCCAGCCTAGGTGACAGAGCAAGACTCCATCTCAAAAAAATAAGAAAAAGAAAATGTAAATTCCAGAAGACAAACGGACAGTACAACGTAGTGGTGAGCAGCAGAGTTCTAGACCTGCTTGCCACTTACTAACAGTATGTCGGGGCCAGCTGTTTAAGCCTGCTATGCCATAGTTTCCCGATCGGCAAACTGGGATAATGATAGAGTCTATCTTCAAAACATTGCAGTAAGGTTTACAGTTGTAAAGCACTTTGAACAGTGTCTGGGATACAGTAATAAGAAGTGCTCATGTAAGTATTTCTCTCATGGCTAGAACAATACAGGGCACTAGGAGACATTGGCAAATATTTGGTGAATGAACAGCTTTTATAATTAGAACAACAACAACCAAAAACAACCCAAAAAACTGTCAGAAAGCCAGTCCTGGTAAAAGCATGCCACAGGTAAAGTGTGATGCAACACCTCATCAGGACAGCCTGCAGTTACTGTACCTCATAGCCAGTGTAAGACTGGGTCGAATACTCAAAATCGGAATCAGGTCCACCAGGGCAGTATCTGCCAATACAGCAAAAGAATCAGAATGTCAGATACAAAATTTAGTTCAGCCATCTAGTTCCAAGCATCCACCGTCTCCATAAAATCCTGACATGAAACGAGCTTCCTTTTCAAATCCCAACAGAAAAATCTACTTTTGCGGTGTCTATAAATAACGTATTTTCTGCCAACAAGTAAGATAAACACGTAAACAGACAATATTACACCCATTTTGAAAATGCTGCAGTTGTGGCTATTTCAGAGGTTTAAGCTTTTAGGGGCAAATAACAGGAAGGAAGTTTTCCTAAGTTTCGATCAATACTCAGTGTTCTCTTGGGAACCACACTCAAGAAAAGCTTTCCCCCTTTTTATCTTCCTACCTAGAATCATGCAAACTCTTCTGCTAATTCTTTCAAACAACTGAGTTTGAGAAATCTAAAGGTTATGTAGAAGAAGAATTTTTTACTTTGATATGTTTCTGATCCAAACTGATTTTAAATTTCTGATGTGGAATTTAGGCAGCTTATATTCCAACGTTTCATTTATGAGTTCCACAGAATGTACCGTTTTGAGTTCCATATCCCAATGTCTACTGTACTGAATTCCATAGCCTACATTTTTAAAGTTATATATTGCAACAAATTAAAATATTCACATTTCTATTTTATTTATGTATTTATTTTGAGATGGAGTCTCGCTCTGTCACCCAGGCTGGAGTGCAGTGGCGTGATCTCAGCTCACTGTAACCTCCATCTCCTGGGTTCAAGCAATTCTCCAGCCTCAACCTTCCAAGTAGCTGGTACTACAGGTGCGCGCCACCACACCTGGCTAATTTTTGTATTTTTAGTGGAGACAGGGCCTAGCAGCGTTGGCCAGACACGTCTTAAACTCCTGACCTCAGGTGATCCGTCTGCTTTGGCCTCCCAAAGTGCTAGGATGATAGGTATGAGCCAATGCGCCTGGCCTCGTATACTCCAAGTTTACAGCACTAAAACATCTATCAATGGTTGCTTTTTTGAAAGGAGTAATCAATAAATCTATTAAGTCAAAGTTTTAAATATTACCAGCACGTACTAAGAGGAGCCCTAATTTAATTAAAACACAAACACACACAACTTAACAAAATCACCATACTTACACACATATATTTCCTGTAAAACTGATGTGTGGACATCTGTGGGGTTTGCACATCACAGCCACAACAGCAATCTATAAAACAAAGATGAATACAAAAGCTCTTTTGGATCATTAATACAAAACTCCACAGAGCGGTTATCCCTAGATGGAAGGAGAGGAATGCAACCAGTGGCAAGAAGGGGCTTCAAAGGTATCGACGAGGCTGTATTTTTTAAGCTGGGCACTGGGTACAAGGGTGATCTCTGTTCAGTATGAATCATCTTTAAAATGTCCATATGTATTATATGTGTGTTTCTATTCCATTTTACAAACAATTAAGTACAAAATAATAAATTGTTAAAGCCACAGTGATTCTTAGTCTTTGTTTTACTAAATAGCCTGTAAGAAAAAAAAATTACTTTATGCAATTCTATGAAATTCTATATAAACCTAACCTTTATGACTCAAACACCTCACGAACATACTAGATCTCAGTATTTGCAGCAGGGACTATTAAATTGGCAGCTTCACGTTTCAGAGTCTGATGTAAATAACCTCAGAGGGTTCTGACAGAGTCTCAGTGAGGTGAGGAGAGGAGGCAGTGGCAGACATGAGACTGGTTACATCTGGGGCACCTGGTGAAATCAGGCCATCCATGAAAGCAGATGTGAGCCAGGCTTCAGAGAAGCAGTTACAAACATGGAAAGGGAGGGAAGCAGAATGAATGCTGCAGACTGGGTGGAATTAAATGTACTGTGGGGAATCAGAGTGTTCAACATATGGCAGACTGACAAATAAATAAAATGGAAATGTATTACCTGTGTGTGATGCATGTATGTATGTAGCTACACAAACGTACGTCCTCGCTTGATCCACTGGGAGTGTCTGGCAGCAGCAACATACCAGTAGCAGTAAGCACACCTAGTACACAGGTCTTAGTTTCTGAATATACTTATCCGCTAAAAGAAACCAGGGCTCCTTGGGAAATGGCTGATTTCAGGGCTGGAGCAAAGAAAGTCTAAGATGAGCCTGGAACTTTCTTTTTTTTTTTGAGACAGAGTCTCACTCTGTTGGTGTGCTATGGCGTGGTCTTGGCTCACTGCAACCTCCACTTCCTAGGTTCAAGCAATTCTCCTGCCTCAGCCTCCCAAGTAGAGGGGATTACAGGCATGTGCCACCATGCTCGGTTAATTTTTTTGTATTTTTTTTTTTTTTTAGTAGAGACTGGGTTTTGCCATGTTGGCCAGGCTAGTCTCGAACTCCTGACCTCAGGTGATCTACCTGCCTCGACCTTCCAAAGTGCTGGGATTATAGCCATGAGCCACCACGCCTGGCTGAGCCTGTAACATTTTACTGCACCAGAAAGCTAAAAACTGCTCAAAGAATGATGAGGACATTTAAAAAAGACATAGAAACCAGCTTCAAAAGGCTCCCGCTGGTCAAGTTTGCAATAATTTGTGTATCAAAATAAATAGTGATAGTAACAGATGACAACCCACAAAATAGGAAACCTTTAATTCCTTCATACAAATAAAGGAGCGACCGGGTATGTGATGAAAAACAGGATATTTACCTAGTTCGCAAGCATTTCTCCACACAACACTTCTTAATACAAAGTGGAAAAAAAATAAACTTGACAGAGAGGAAGTCTGGTGGACAGTACCTTGATCAAAATGAGAAACCCCAGTGACAGGACAAATGGCACCTATGCACCACTGATGGGAGACGAGAAGAACACAGTGCCGCTGCTGTGACGCAGAGGCCGAAGACGTATAACAATCTCATGATGAGCAAACAGTCGATGAACCCGCACTGAGGCACGTGCTACAAAATGACTTGCCTGAAATCTTCAAAAGTGTTAAGGTAATAGACTGCAAAAAAGACAAAGGAAATGTCTACAGAGATATGACCACTAAATGCCACAGGTGATTCTAAACTCCGTTCTGTGGGACATTACTGAAACGGCTGGTGAAATTTAAATGAGGTCTGGGCTTAAATGACAGTCATGTATCAGCGTTAACAACCATGGTGTTTCAAGGAAAACACAAACAACTTGAATACAAACTCAAAATGGGTTACAGACCTCACTGTCTCTACTTAAAAGGTGTGCTCTGAGAAAGCCAATGAAAAGACCAGTAACAGACTGGGAGAAAATACCTGCGTAATAGGTACCTGATAAACCGTTTGTAGCTAAACTATACAAAGAACTCTTAAAACCTAGTAAGAAAACACCCCGTTAAGAACAGGGTAAGAGACGTGAAGCGATCTCTCATTAAAGAAGATATACAGTGGCAAATAAGTATATGGAAAGATGCTCAGCACTGTGTCATTGGGGAATTACAGACTAAACAAGGAGATACCACGGCTCAACTGTGAGAATGGCTGAAATCCAAAATACTAGCTGGACACCACAGCTCAAGCCTGTAATCCCAGTGCTTTGGGAGACCAAGGTAGGAAGATCCCTTGAGCCTAGGAGTTCAAGACCAGCCTAGATAACACGGTGAAACCCTGTCTCTACAAAAAATGTAAAAATTAGCTGGTGTGGTGATGCATGCCTGTTGTCCCAGCTATTCGGGAGGCTGAGGAGGAAGGAAAACTTGAACCTGGGAGGTTGAGGCTGCAGTGAGCTGCGATCACGCTACTACACTCCAGCCTCAGTGACAGGGCATAACCCTGTCTCAAAATAAATAAATGAATAAACTAAACAAACTCCAAAACACTAACAACTCCAAATGCTAGCAAGAACATGGAACATCGGAGCTCTCACTCACTGCTGGAGAGAATGCAAAATGACGCAGCACACTGGAAGAGTCTGCAGTTTTTTACAAAGTGAAACATAGTCTTACTCTGTGATCTACCAGCTGCACCTCTTGACAGTTACTCAAGGTTGACATAAAAACCTTCACACAGCTTTGTTTAACTGCCAAAACTTGAGATGTCCTTCAATAGATGAAGGAATAAGCAAAGAGTGGTGCATCCATACAATGGAATATCATTCAGCAATTAAAAAAGTAGAACGGGCCGGGCACGGTGGCTCAAGCCTGTAATCCCAGCACTTTGGGAGGCCGAGGTGGGTGGATCACAAGGTCAACAGATCGAGACCATCCTGGTCAACATGGTGAAACCCCGTCTCAACTAAAAATACAAAAAATTAGCTGGACATGGTGGCGCATGCCTGTAATCCCAGCTACTCAGGAGGCTGAGGTAGGAGAATTGCCTGAACCCAGGAGGCGGAGGTTGAGGTGAGCCGAGATCGGGCCATTGCACTCCAGCCTGGGTAACAAGAGCGAAACTCCGTCTCAAAAAAAAAAAAAAAAAGTAGAATGATCTGCCAAGCCACGAAACAACATGGCAGAACCTTAAATGCATATGGCTAAGGGGAAAGGCTGCATGATTCTCCTACCGTACGTGACACTCTGGAAAAAGCAAACCATAAAGACAGTACAACAATCAGTGGCAGTCAGGTTACATTTGGAGCATGGAGAGGACGAGGGACAAATAGGAGATTTTAGGGCAGTGAAACTATTTCGTACAGCACTGTAATTAATAGTGGGATACGTGACATTATACATTGGCAAAACCTACAGAATGTAGAAAACAGAGCGTATTCTAATGTAACTACAAGCTTTGGTTAATAATAATGCAGCAATATCGGTTCCTTACAACAAATGTACCAAACAATGCAAGATATTAATAATAGACAAACTGGGATGGGGTCCAGGTACCAGAGGAAGTATATAAAATTGTTTTTCTCCATAATTTAAAACTACTCGATAAAATAAAACACCATCAGAGAAACAGCAAGAATAAAAGCATGGAGGTGAGAATGGTAGTAGATAGAAAATGGCCACCAGCTGTGTCTTTCTGATACTTTCCATAGACCACTCTTGCGACACAGTTAAAGACAAATTTTATGCAGGTGGGACAACGTAGATGAGTAAGGAAATGACTGATAAACCTAAACAAGAAATACTAAAGACCAAAACACTCCTACCCGCGGCAGCAGAAACAGACAATGCATTTCACATTCTTTTGGAAACTGAGTGCATAGTGGTACCATGAACCAACACGTATAGGAAAGATGAATAAGCAGGTCTGGGATTAGTTTTGGTTAAGTTATACATGAGGAGGTTCTTAGGCAGTCAAAAGACAGATGCCTAACTGACAATCTGACCTGAGTCTGAAGCTCAGGGAACAGTTAATGCTGGGAGTCAGCATATAGCAATGCTAAAACCATCAAATGGATGAGGCTGTCAAAGCATGTACAGTACTTAACACAATGGGTCCAGGACGACAGAAAACACTAACTTTTCAAGGTAAGCACGACAAGGGTAGCCCTCAGAGAAAGAACAGAAATGATCAGACACAGAAGGAGAAACAGAGAGGGTGGTATCACAGAAGTCTAGGTTCACCAGTAAGGCTGAAAAGTTGCTAAGCTTTTGACTTCTTTAGTGGCAAGCCCCCACATAATGCTTAACCCTAAAAAGTCGGCAGGGCAGTGGCTCATGCCTGTAATCCCAGCACTTTGGGAGGCTGAGGTGG
This sequence comes from Leontopithecus rosalia, assembly GCA_028533165.1. Taxonomy (NCBI): domain Eukaryota; kingdom Metazoa; phylum Chordata; class Mammalia; order Primates; family Cebidae; genus Leontopithecus; species Leontopithecus rosalia. Next base: position 9,614,710 of record CM052661.1, read on the forward strand.
GCGGATCACTTGAGGTCAGGAGTTCGAGACCAGCCTGGCCAGCACAGTAAAAACCCTGTCTCTACTAAAAATCCAAAATCAGCCAGGCGTTGTGGCACATGCCTGTAGTCCCAGCTGCTTGGGAGGCTGAGGTAGGAGAATCACTGGAACCTGGGAGGCAGAGGCTGCAGTAAGCCCAGATCATGCCACTGCACTCCAGCCTGGGCGACAGAACAAGACTCTGTCTCATAAAAAAAAAAAAAAAAAAGAAAGAAAGAAAAGAACCAGTCAAGACTTATCTATTATTTGAAGAATGTTATTTAGGGATGTGGAAGTTAATGCTAAAGAAATTGGCTAAGAGTTAAAAGTGGTTGCCGGAGGGTAGAAAAAGGGAGGTGAGGGGCAAGGACTACTAGTTTTTCTTAACAAGCTTTTTACACTAGATACAAACAAACAAAACAAAAACACTTAAGTATAAAGAAGAGGATACGAGGCTTGGGGGCACACTGTATGTAAAAGTTTTAGGGTTTAATTAGCCACACATGTAACATGATCCAGGAGATATGGTCACCAAGTCAACATAGCGCCTTGAAATACAATATCCCAATTCAAAGAACAGAATGAACTTGTGGGATCACCTTGGGAACAGAATTTGGTTCTGGGGACCGTATGTTACGAGGGTCTTAATCCTCTCCATTTCCCTGATGTATCTCACACTCATCTCTCTCATTCTAGAGTCTCCATCCTAACCCAGGTCCTTAACACTGCACACTGAGATCATACCAAAAGCGTCTAATAATGTCTCTGTCTCCAAACCACCCTGCATGTTCTATCCCTATTAATTTTCGGAAAATCTACTTTGTTCATATTACTTCCTGTTGCAAAACTTTTGTTTCCTATTATCTAGCTGCTTTGCCAGACGTTTAAGAAGCTTTACGGGCTGATCCCAAACTACCTGTTCAATGCACAGTCCTGCTCTCCTGAATGAACTGTTAGTGCCCTTCGGTCTGGCATTCTCACTATTCCCTGCATACACCACACCCTTCCCGTCATTTCTACCTCTGTGCCTTAGCTTCCTGTGTCCTTGCTCCCGTGACGCTTCAGGCCTGCTCCTCCTGGCTTATGGGTCAAGCAAGTTCTGTGCTTTCTACTGGGCCTTCCCAGCCCCATTTGCTGCAGGGACATCGTTGTCCTCTGGACTTCCACAGTGCTCCCAATGACCGTATATAGAACTACTTTGCACCATTAACTAACCACCAAAAGTACCTTTTACAAGCATCAATTATATTGAAAGCTACCAGCTTTAGATGGCCAATATTTATCCTATTGTGACTGTCACCAAGCCTAAATCTATACTTTTAAAGACGTCAAGACATCGCCTACTCCTTTAATCACAATTTATTTTTTTCCTCTCTCTGCTCTCCTTGCATTCCACACAGGTCTCCACTCCAGCACAGATCCTGATATGGGGCCTTCATCTGTCAGAAGCCACCACTCCACCTTACTACATGGGTGTACCTGGGGCAAGGACTTCTGCCAAAACAGATTCCCAGTGTGTTGATACTCCATGAATCAAATCACTCACCCCACTGGCAGTTCTGATGGGTTTTGCCTTTAACTTGGGAACCAAGACCTTGCGATACTGAGGAGGGACGGCAGCAATGATATCCACCAGGCGGGGCTGGGCCGAAAGGCCATATTTGGCAGCTGTCTTGGTTTTCACCCTGAAAGTAAAGCATATCACATTACCAAGATCATGGTATTTTAAGAGCAAGCTACCAAAAGGATGATCTGTAAGCATTATCATTAACAAGTGTCATTCTCCTAACCCTTCAACGCATGACAAAAGTAGCTTTAAGATCTGTGAATATTGCTGGGTGTGGCAAAACTTTTTACAGGCTAACGCCTGTAATCCCTGCACTTTGGGAGGCCGAGATGGGTGGATCACTTGAGGTTAGGAGCTCAAGACTAGCCTAACCAACACAGAGAAACTCCATCTCTACTGAAAATACAAACTTAGCCAGGCATCGTGGTACATGCCTGTAATCCCAGCAACTTGGAAGACTGAGGCAGGAGAATCACTTGAACCTGGGAGGCAGAGGTTGCCGTGAGCTGAGATTGCACCACTGCACTCCAGCCTGGGCAACAAGAGTGAAACTCAGTCTAAAAAAAAATCTGTGAGTATCAGGGAAACAGAAGAATAAAATTCATGAGTGAATGACTACTTCCTGCTCTCTAGTACCAGAAAGAAAACCAGAGGGCTCTGGACGGAGAAGGGTCCCCAGACAATGACAAAATATAATCTAGGTCAGAACAGTGCTGTGGCTTCAAAGGACTATTTGCCTGCACCTTTCTTGACCTCAGCACTACTGATGCTTGGGACCAGACCGTTATCTGCTGTGGCGGGTGTCCAGTGCACTGAGGGATGTTTAGCAGCATCCTTGGCCTCTACCCACTACCAGCCTTCTTCCTGTCTCCTGTTGCAACACTCAAGAATGTCCCTAGACATTGTCAAATGTCCTGAGGAAGAAATCACTGAAAACTGTCTTAGACAAAACAATAACAATTAAAAAGAAAATCAAGGATGGCTACACAGAACCAAATAGGAAATAAAGTATATATTTTCGAAAGTTTAGAAAACTCTTTGTACCAGCTTCTCTTTGTGCCTGCTAGCCACATGTTAACAGTCACCCTGTCTTCTAACTTTAATCCACCTAGAAGTATCTGTGAGGTGCTCACATTGTTGTCCACAAATGTTAACTGAGGATCTAACATGGACAGGAGACTGACTCAGTGCTTGGTACTCAGGACACTTCATTTTTTTTTTTTTTTTAATATTTAAAAGAAGATTTAGAAAAAGGTATAAGGCACAGTCCTTTCATGTTCTATGTTTACATGTTTGCAGACAGGCATGCAACAAAATGAATGTATAAATGCTTAAAACATGTCGTAACACACACACACACACCCCCACACCCACACACTCCAACAGTCAATGTTCCCAGGGTTCAGAGAGGAATCTCATGCGTGCTGGGAGATATTCATGGAAAAGGAGCACAGAAGGAAGAGGAGGTCTCAGTCAGTAAAGACACAAAGATGACATGGAGAGCACACAGGCTGATTTATGTGCAGATGCAAAAACAGGAATGCATATAGTTTAAGAAGTACAAGTAGACCAACTTGACAGAAAGCAGAAGATTTTCAGTGTAAAGGTACAGAAGTTTAAAAACTTGGAAAAGCGGGTTGAAGCAAGACTGAGAGACCTTCCAATAATGGGCTGGTGACATCTGAGGAGGGGCAAGTTTTAAGGACGATGGCAGCTTTAGCTTTAGATGTGCTAAATTAAAGAGAACAACAAACATATGTAAGATGTAGAACTCAGGGATATAACCAACAGAAACAGAAAGAAAAGCTGTTAAAGACATGGTAGAAAAATCAGTAAAATATAATATCTTTATAGCCAAAAGAGGATAATTATTTACTTATTTATGTCTATAGCAAATATTTACTAAGCACGAGGATTCAAGGAAGGGGTAAAATATTGCAGCATCTCAAGTATCAGAGAATAGAGTCTAAGAAAAGGTCATTCCTGTATGCGGTGATGACCTGGGGTTGGGGAGAGAACCTTTCATTAGGGAAGATCTAAACAGAGTGAACATATACTGTAGTTAAAAAAAAAGCAGATGCAGAGACGAAAGACGACTCTTACTTGCTACTGTAGGAAAGTCCAAGCTGTACATGATTATGCGGAGGAAGTGGGTGAATGTGTCAGAGGTTCTACAGCAGGGGAGGGTTGGATTAGACTAGCGGCCCCAAAGGGAGGGCTTTCCCGGCAGAAAGTTGCTGCTTTAGCTAAGACAGAAGGGAAGGAAAGTAGGATGTGCTGAGATGCAGCACAGAACACGGGCTCTGGAGACGGCTGACCTAATTCCAAATCCCAGCTCTGCCGATTGCTCGTTACTTACCCCTGGACAAATTATTTAACCAGTCTCTGGCTCAGATTACGCACTTGTCAAATGAGGCTGTTATCAGTACCTGTCTCACAGAATCCTGAGAGGATTAACTAAGCTAACACATACAATGCACTAGCAACAGTGTCTGGAATACAGGAAGTGCCCAATAAACATTACAAGCTATTAGCATTCTTAAGCTGAGACAATTCTGCCATTAAGAAATGAATGACAAGGCAAGGCAGAAAGCTAAAATTCTCAACTAAAATAAAACTTGAGCTGGAAAACAAATAGTACTAGATCATTTCATAAAAGAGATCTGCTAGCTAAGAAAAGCTTGCTCTCTTTCGAGATCCACTTACTTATTCAGATCGATGTCTTTCCCCTGCTCATGGGCTTCAATCAGCTGTTTAATAACATCTCCTATAGTCAGCATCATCAGCTCAGCAGGGCTGAGATCTCCTGGAAAGTGAATATTCAACAGCGTCAAAAACTGTATCATACAATCCAGATTTTAAAGTCTGATTTAGTAGACGTTTTCCTTCCTAAACCACACAAATATGCCAAATGAACAGCTCAAGTTCAGAAGACGCTAAACCTCTACTGTTCACAATTTGATCATATCTTTTGTATCTTTAAACAAACCTGGCTTTACATATATATGGGAAAAGCCCCCTTCAGAAGCACATACACTATGAGATGATTACAGATAAATACAGGAAACGATACCAGTAGGAGCAGAAACAGTGAGAGGAGAAAGAACCTAATTATACAGGAGAGGACCAACGCAATTCTCTTCCCTTTATCTCCCCAGGTTGTAATTACCAGTATTTGCATAATACTTTAGAGTTCATAAAAAACATTTAGATGCGTGAATTCAGGTGATTCTCACAGGCAGACAGAACAAGAATATGTACCTATTACATAAAGACGCTATCAAAAAGTAAAGTTGAAACTCAAACCTGTCTAAGAATCTTGATCTGCCTAAGAATCTTAATGCATTTCTAAAATATTGTCTGTCCACCATCATGAACTTCTCCTGGCAAGTGGGGTGCCCAATCTCATCCAAAGGCAAGAGCAGAAGCTGACAGGTTCTTGTATGACCCACTCCACGGAAGCACTGGTTCAAGGATGAGCATACCTCTAAGCCAGGCCAACGGGAGCTTTTTTGTTCAAGGTGAAAAAATGCCAGGCTTTTTCCAGGGACAAAAGCTGTGGAGTATCAGCTTGGAAGCTGTTGGCAAGCAAGCTTCTTGCCGGTAGAACAGCAATTCCCAACCTTACTTGTATGGAAGACTGGTTTCGTGGAAAACGATTTTTCCACAGACCAGGGGAGCCGGGTGGTTTTGGGATGATTCAAGTGCATTACATTCATTGTGTACTTTATTTCCATTATTAATGCATTGTAATATGTAATGAAATAATTATACAACTCACCATAACGTAGAATCAGTGAGCTTGTTTTCTTGCAACTAGACAGTCCCATCTGGGGGTGATGGGAGACAGTGACAGACCATCAGACATTAGATCCTCATAAGGAGCCCTCAATCTAGATCCACTGCAAGCACAGTTCACAACAGTTTGGGCTCCTTTGAGAATCTAATGCCACTGCTGATGTGACAGGAGGCGGAGCTTAGGCAGTAACGTGAATGATGGGAAGCAGCTGTAAATACTGATGAAGCTTCACTCCCTCACCTGCTGCTCACCTTCTGCTGTGCAGCTGGGTTCCTAACAGGCCATGAACCAGTACTGGTCTGTGGTCCAGGGGGTTGAGGACCCATACTATACAGAAAGCTAAAAGATAAGGAAAAGTGTGGATGGAAGGCCCTGGCAGTTATGGAACCTTCACATTTACTATATCCCATTTGAACACTTAGAGTAACACTGAAGGTAGGTACTGTTATCACATTTCATAGACGTGAAAAATGAGGCTAAGGCAAGTTAACAAGCCATCGTAAATAGCAGAGCCAAGACTCAAGTCCAACTCTTTACACCACAACTTCCAGGCTTTTTTCACTGCACCACATTGTCACTAATTTAATGAGGCAAGGCCAACACATACACACCAGTTTTTGAGAGAAATGAAGTCCGTCTATAATGAAAGGCTAGATGCTTTCCAAACCATGAAACTCAGCACTTCCAGAGTTTTAAAGAGCTGCCTCAGGGGCCATGTAACAGAGGTAGGACAGGTGGTGGTCATGGCTGAGGAAGGGGGAAGGGAAGAGGAAAATAAGGGAGGAGGGAAAAAAAGGAGGGGGTCTATTTATTTCCGCCACAGCAGCTCTGCTTTCAGCTGTTTATATATTGAGGTTCTGCTTAAGAATTTACTGGGAGAGTGAAAGCAAATCAGCTGTTAAGAAGAGATAAGATTTGAAAACCACTTGTGTAGCTCTTGAGTGTATCAGGAAGTGGAAGAGTCAATGAGTAGGAAAAGGCTTCTTGGAGGAAACGGCACAGGGATCTTTAAAGATAGGCAAGATTCGGATATGCAAAAAGAAGGCAATCCAGAAGAAATAATGTCAGGCATAGGAATGACCTATCTTTGTGTGAAGGAGCACAGCCTAATTAGAATGCAGCTTTTAACAGGGTTTAGTAAAGAAAAGATTTCAGGGGACCCTGGCCACTAGGCAAAGGTATTGAATGCAATTGACAGCAAAGAATGACATAGTCTTAACTTTGGAAATAAAAAGATGAAAGTAATGTTTAAGGAAGGTAAAAATAGTATTGACACAAGGAATGATTCAGAAAGTGAAAAGAATACATATAATCTGGATACTATGCAAATGGCTCTTGAAAAGCAACATTGTTTTAAAAACAGGGGAAATCTAAGACAGGATCCAGTCTCAATCCCTACTGGCTGTGTGGGAAAGGAAAAGATGAACAAATTTTTTTTTTTTTTGAGATAGAGTCTTGCTCGGTCACCCAGGCTGAAGTGCAGTGGTGCAATCTTGGCTTTGTGCAATCTCTACCTCCCATCAGGTTCAAGGGATTCTCTCGTCTTGGCCTCCAAGTAGTGGGGATTACAGGAACCTGCAACCATGCCCGGCTAATTTTTGTATGTTTAGTAGAGATGGGGTTTCACCATGTTGGCCACACTGGTCTCCAATTCCTGACCTCAAGCGATCCACCCAGCTGGCCTCCCAAAGTGCTGGGATTACCGGCATGGAACCATCGCACCTGGCCGGGATCAACAACTTTTTAAGACCATTTCCTTGTCTGTAAAATTCGAATACATCCAAATTTCACAAAACCATTCTAAGATGCAAATAAATAATGTGTATGAAAGCTAAAATACGATTCAAATATTAGTGATGAAGGTGGGTTAGGAGGTTGGCAGCCAGAATAAAGAGGAACAAACTATTCCAAGAGGCAATTTCTAAATAAGAACCAACATCACTTGGTGAGAGAAGCAGCTAAAAGAAGCCTGAAAGATTGAGAAGGAGCAAGTTAGAGTGATCTAACAAATTAATTTAGGGCTTGCAAATGTGACAAGACCCAATAGAAGGTAACTTGGACACCTGGAATTGTTCCTTGGAAGAAAGAAAAACAGCAGTTAATGTCAAGACACATAGTGATGAACGATGTATTTATTTTTCATTCTATGTTTTTTGAGCTTACAGATAGCCTAACCAACCAGCGCCACACCTAGGTATAATTTTTGGCTGGGAAAGTTACTTAACTCTTTGAATTTCAGCTTCTTCATCTGTAAAATGGAAATGATACCGACTTCATAACACAGCCTCAATAAACGGTAGCTATTATTCTAACAACCATTACCATGATTAGACCAACTGGCCAAGTGAGTGTACAGAAATATGAACAGAACCTGTGAAAGAATACTTAAAATTTGAATCCATCCTGTTCCATGCCAACTCAGGCGGTAATAAAAATGGGAATAATTGCATGCACAACTGTTACACTGAATCCAAGGATAATTTCTTCATTTTAACATAAGGCTTTAAAATAAACTGACACGTCAAATGTGTAGTGAAACAAATCTTAACAAATCAAAAGTCCCACAACGTAAACTCCTCGGAGGGCATATATTGGAATAAAGGTTTCCCTACCATTCAAGCAAAGGACACCAAGTGACTGCTAAAGCGGAAGAGAGGAAGGGTAGGGTGCTTCAAAAAGCACAAAAGGAAAAACAAAAAGGCAGGGTCAGGAATGGACAGACTGATCCTAGGGGGCGGCGCGACTGACAGGACTGGGGAGCGGATTCTCGCAGGAAAAGTTCGGTTCAGCATCCGACTGTCTGGGCGTTCGCCCCTTTCGGACCACCCCTTTTCCACACCTCCTTCCCCTTTCGCACCTTTGCGTTTCTGCCTCATTTCTGCGCCGCCGTAGCAAGCCACAAGGGATAAAAATGCAGCCACGAACTAAGACCACGGGGAAAGCTGACGGCCACAAAGCAACCCCGTCTGTCGTAAAACGCCGGTCAGTGTATCGTAAAGTTCTTCCCGGAAGACGACGAGCACAAACCCCCGCCCCGCTCCTGGGCGCAACCCGCCGGGAAACAGGCGGCGTAGGAGGCTCCTCGCCTGCGATCCCGCACCGGGTCTCAGGGACGGAGGATAGGAGCGTCTGAACAGAGTGGCTGTTTGAGCGATACAGCTATCGGACAGAGCTCCTTGATAGAGGCTGCGTCAGGAAGCCTAAGTGAAATGGTGGAAGTGGGTGGTCTCTCATGGGGGGGTGTGGGAGCCTAGGGTTGTCACATCCGGGGAGGATGGGTGGGAACGTGAATGGGCGAGAACACGGAAGAGGAACCCTCCCCTGTTGTGGAAACTAAGGGCCTGAAAGAGACCAGGCAGGAGTCGAATGAGAATCCGAGGTGCAGGCTCTGGGGCCAGGTGGGCCCCTTGGTCTTAGATGAATGAGTGGCACACATCGCGAATGCCTTTTCTGAAAGGAAAATAACATTTTGGGACCCTAAACTCACTATGCCGAGGAAAACAGTTAAGCTTGGGGCCAGACGCAGTGGCTCATGCGTGTAATCCCAGCACTTTGGGAGGTCGAGGCGGGTGGATCACGAGGTCAAGAGATCGAGACCATCCTGGTCAACATGGTGAAACCCCGTCTGTACTAAAAATATACAAAAAATTAGCTGGGCATGGTGATGCGTGCCTGTAATCCCAGCTACTCAGCAGGCTGAGGCAGGAGAATTGCCTGAACCCAGGAGGCGGAGGTTGTGGTGAGCTGAGATCGCGCCATTGCACTCCAGCCTGGGTAACAAGAGCAAAACTACGTCTCAAAAATAAATAAAAAAAAAAATAAAAAGTTGCCAGGCCTGGTGGCTCAGGCCTGTAATCCCAGCACTATGAGAGGCCAAGGTGGGTGGATTGCCTGAGCTCAGGAGTTTGAGACCAGCCTGGGCAACACGGTGAAACCCTGTCTCTACTAAAATACAAAACATGAGCCATGATGGCTTGCGCCTGTAGTAACACTACTTAGGAGGCTGAGGTAGGAGATGGAGGAGATGGAGGTTGCAGTGAGCCGAGATTGCACCACTGCACTCCAGCCTGGGTGACAAAGCGAGACTGCTTCTCAAAAAAAAAGCTTGGGAACTGAGTCACACAAAAACTGCCTTCCTTCTGTTCCTAAACAGCTGCAAAGCCAGAAGCCCACATACCTCTTCAGGGCTCCAGAGTCAGACACTACACTCACCAGACTATGGAGGATTCACCACCAGACCAGGAAGCAACATTCTGGGCTCCAGAGTCGGTCACTCATCTGTGCACAGTCGAGGAGAGGTCTCATGAAGCTTTGGTGTGGTCTGGGACCTCAGCTCTTTTTTGTAACAAGTAGTTTGGCATGAAGCCCAGTTACAAGGCCTTTCATGACTGGGCTCAAGGAACACAAAAAGGTCAACTTGTTTTGGCAATTGTCTGTTTTTCAATAGTTAACATATGGGAATGGATTGAAATAGATCTCCAAAGCAGTGCTGGATGAATACCTCAAGAGGCTCACAGAACCTGTTCCAGGACTTGGTGACCATTGTTTGTGTCCATGTTCAATTGAGTTCCAATTTAATGTTTAACTTTTCCTCCACACTGGACCAAACCAATATACATCTTACTTGTAGTAATGTCTTATGACTCCCTAAAATGCATAAAACCAAGCTGTAACCTGACCACCTTGGACACATGTTCTCAGGATCTCCTGGGGCTCTGTCATGGACCATTGTGAGGTAGGAGGTGGGACTCTCTTCTGGAGGCAGAGTCTGAACACTAGACCAAATTGAGGACTAGCTGAAATAGGGCAGGGGTGGAAGCAGCTTTCCATAAGATGCCCACCAGTGTGCCATGTCTGTTTACTATTGCCATGGCAACACCTGAAACTTACCCCCACTTTTCATGAATGACCTAATGACCTGGAGGTTACCACCTTCATTCTTGACATTTCTGCATAAATCGCCCCTTAATTTGTATATAGTTAAAATATATACAAAAATAAATAAATTAAATATATACAAATTAAATAAATACCCCTGAGGGGTGGCCCCGCTCTGTAAGGAGCAGTCCCTCTGCTGCTGCTGTGCACTGCTGCTTCTATACAAGTTGCTATTTAACACCACAAGCTCAGCCGTGAATTGTTTCCTGGGCAAAGCCAAGAACCCTCCCAGGCAAATCCCCAATTTTGAGACTTGCCTATCTTGCATCAATTGGTCACTCATATGGCTCAGAAAAAATGTCATACTTGTAATCCCAGAACTTTGGGAGGCTGAGTCAGGCAGATCACCTGACGTCGGGAGTTCAAGAGCAGCTTGATCAACATGGAGAAACCCCATCTTTACTAAAAATGTATAAAAAAATTACCAAGGTGTGGTGGCACATGCCTGTAATCCCAGCTACTCTGGAGGCTGAGGCAGGAGCATCGCTTGAACCTAGGAGGTGGAGGTTGCTGTGAGTTGAGATTGTGCTGTTGCACTCCAGCCTGGGCGATGAGTGAAACTTCATCTGAAAAAAATAAATAAATAAATCTCTTCAAGTGTTTTACAGCGTTCGACTCTTTTTATCAACACTTCCATGAAAATCTTTTATGATAGGGCCCTCCACTCTCTTGTTTTTCTTCTCTTTCTTTTATGGACTGTCTCCGCCTCACCTCAGAATACTAGGGTTCCATGGGGGTCACTCAGCCTTCTCTCTCCAAGGTGACCCTCAGAGCACCATGTATCTGCTGCCAGGTTTCCAGTCCAACCCCAGCTTCTCCACTGTTGGATATTCTTGTTAGATTTGGGTGTCTAATAGACATCTCGAACTTAACATGTCCAAAATAGAACTCTATCATTTCTCCAGATCTGCTCTTCCTTAATTAAGGGCACCATCCTCTGCCTCTTTCCTCTTTTACCTCAGAGAGAGGGGGAGGGAGATGGGTGGTTATAGGTGTAATTTTAAATAGAGGTCACAGAAGGCCTTATTGAGAGTGTGATTTTTGAGCTAATACTTGATGTGCAGATACGTGGGAAAGAGTACTTCCGGCTGAGGTGACGGTCAGTGCAAAGGTCTTAGGTGAGAGGATGTTCAAGGAGAGTGATGAGGCTGACATCATGGGAGCAGTGGGTGAGGCAAGGTGAAAGGGGTCAGAGGAGTGGGGCATGGGGCGGGGCAGTGCAGCTCATGTGAGACCTTGTGGGCCATTGAAAAGCCTTTGGCTTTTACCATGAGTGAGGTGGGGAGCCATTGGGGCTTTTAGCAGAGAAATGATTAGATCTGATCTGTAATTTAAAAACATGTCTATGTGCTGCATTGGGAATAGACTGTGGAGGGAGTTGGCTTAGAAGCGGGAAGATCAGGTGGGTAGCGGTTACCATAGCCAGGCCAGTGATTGCCAAACTTTGCTGCAATTGGAGTCAGCTGGAGAGCAGTGAAAAATCCCAGTACCCAGATCACGTCCCACACCTGTTACATCGGAATATCAAGGGGTGGGAGTCAGGCATTAGGACCTGTAAAAGATCCTGGGTTCTTCCATTGGGCAGCAAAGTTTAGGAACCATTGAATGAGGCCAGAGATCATTGTGACTAGAATCAGGGTAGTCAGCAATAGAGGTGGTAAGAAGTGTTCAGATTCTGAATATAATTGGAAGATTTAAACAAGACTTCCTGACAGATCAAGTGGAATGAATATAAAAGGCAGACAGCAGCATCAAGTGTGACACCAAAGTGTTTGCACTGAGGGACTGGAACAATGTATGATCATTAGCTGAAATGGAGATTAGGTGGAGAGGTGTCTCAGGGGACTGGCGGGGGTGGCTTTGAACCTGTTGTATATTGGCATGACTAGTGAACAGGAGACATGAAAGAGACTGACACTGGATGTCAGTTGAAAGGTATTGACATATGCGTGAAATTGAAAACTGTGAAGCGGTGGCTGTGGAAAGGAATGACACAGAGACAAAGCCTTGGAGTATTTTATTAACAGGTTGAAAAGCAAGGGAATAGCCAGCAAAGAAGACAGGGGCACTTCCAGGGAGGTGGGAGGAAAACTAGGAGCGGATATCTCGAAGGCCAATGTAGAAAGTTTGTCAAACAGAACGGAATGATCAGTCAGGTCAAATGCTCCTGATGGCTCAAGGGAGATAAAGGTTGAAAACTGATCAGGATCACTGACAAGAACAGTTTTAATGGAATGGAAAGGGTGAAGGCTTGACTGGAACAGGGTTATATTAGCTTGAGAGGGAAGGAATTTGAGACAGTAAGTTTAGACAACTCTTTTGAGGAGTTACGGGAGTTGGTTGGTTTGTTTGGAGACAAGGTCTTGCTCTGTCACCCAGTCTGGAGTGCAGGGTGCAATCACAGCTCATTGCAGCCTCCACCTCCCAGGCTGAAGTGATCCTTCCATCTCAGCCCCTCAAGTAGCTGGGACTACGGGCATGTGCCACCATGCCTGGCTAATTTTTATTTTTATTTTTTGTAGAGGTGAGGGTCTCCTTATGTTGCTGAGGCTAGTCTTGAACTCCTGGGCTCAAATGATCCTCTCGTCTCAGCCTCCCAAAGTGCTAACACCGTGCCTGGCCTAGGAGTTTTGTCACAAAAAAGTGCAGAGAAATGTACTAATACCTGTCAGGGAAATGGAGATCTAGGGAAGTGTTTGTTAAAATGGAATAAATGACATCAAGTCTGTTCACCGATGGGAATAATCCAGTAAGGAGTAAAAGTCTGGTGAATTAAGAGAAGAGGAGGAAGTAGTCTACGTGGGCCTTCAGTTAGAGAGAGGGATGGAATCTGGTGCACAGAGAAGGGATTTGGCCTTTAATGGGCACATGGATAGTTCATCAGCAACAGGCTGGAGGGAAGAGCACCTGGTAGGTGGTTGGGTGTGATAACGAGACCCTGTGGACGTTTTCATTGCTTCAGTGTTTTCAGTGAGTTCAATGGAAATTCAGCCTGAGAATGGAGAAACATTCAGGTATTCAATAGCAGGTGCCAAGGACTACCATAAAGAACCACAGAGTCTGGGCCTGGTGACTTATGCCCATAATCCCAACACTTTGGGAGGCTGAAGTGGGAGGATCGCTTGAGCTCAGGAGTTTGAGACCAGCCTGGGTAACATAAGGAGACCTCATCTCTACTAAAGATATACATATATATATATGCCAAGTGTGGTGGCATGCCTGTAGTCCCAGCTGCTTGGGAGGCTGAGGCGGGAGGATCACTTAAGCCCAGGAGGTCCAGGTTGCAATGAGCCATAATCACACCACTATAGCCTGGGTGGCAGAGTGAGACCCCGTGGAAACTAAACAAACAAAAACAGAACCTAGGAAGCTTTATTTTATTCCACAGAGCCCTGAGACAGAGTCTCGCTCTGTCGTCCAGCTGGAGGGCAGTGGCTTTATCTTGGCTCACTGCAACCTCTGCCTCCCAGGTTCAAGCCATTCTTCCACCTCAGCCTCCTAAGTAGCTGGGATTACAGGCACAAGCCACCGCACCTGGCTAATTTTTGTAATTTGAGTAGAAATAGGTTTCACCATGTTGGCCAGGCTGCTCTTGTACTCCTGACCTCAAGGGATCTGCCCACCTCAGCCTCCCAAAGTGCTGGGATTACAGGTGTGAGCCACTGTGTCCCGCCCCAGGAAGCTTTAAAAAGGCTCAAAATGAATTTCAGTTATTAAGTAATTTAGTAGCATTGGCGGTCAATCGTTGGAGCTAAGAAATAGCCAGTAGAGGGAGAGCTGAGCACGTGTGACGTGAATGTAAGCGCCAGGTGTGATTTTGCCTAGAGAGATCAGTAGAAGACTCAGCACCCTGGATGGCATTCCTGGTGACTTTGTTTTGAACTTTACCTTGGTGTTTCTATGGAGGAGGGACATCATCTTGCAGAAAGTTCAAAGCAGTTTTTAAGACCAGTCTAAACATTTATCTTCAATTCTTTTCCTGTTCTGACCTCTTTACCTTCTGAATCCCCTCTTTGGACTAAATACACACCTGGAGTACTGAGGGTTGTCTTGGTGATGACTGAGTTGGCCTTTAATGGTAATAGACAACCTGAAGCTAAGGGTTCAAGGAACAGCTTTTTCCCTGTATTTGATGTGATGGTTTGGGTTTCCAGACACAGCAAATGAAGTGGGTTGTATTTTCGTCTCTCCTGGACAGCACTTTAACATTTTTGTTTTCTGGGTTTATTAAAAATTGAATTTAAAATTAGCTGGGTGTGATGGCCCATGGCTGTGGTCCCAGCTACCCAGGAGGCTGAGGTGGGAGGATGGCTTGAACCCAGGAGGTCGAGGCTGTAGTGAGCCATGATTGTGTCACTGCACTCCAGCCTGGGTGACAGAGCAAGACCCTGTCTCTAAATAAATAAAGAAATAAAATAAAAATATACGGATTTAAAATGTAAATTCCAAAAAGAGATTTAAACAGTATATCACTCATTTCTACATCCAAACAATCCGATGAATCAAACAACATTGGATTCACCAAATGTTATTTTTGGTGAATTTGAATACTTAGGGTCAAGAATAAGTTTGTATTTATTATCTCACGGCATCCCTGTCTCCCAGTCGTGTCTTCCAATTGGGTGTCTCAAACCCAGTGCTTTGTCTCTCTTGGACCTGGGGCATTTTTGACCATCTGCTCCAGTGAGCTGGGTCATCTGAACTGTGTTCACCCTCAGAGAGAGGATGCTTCAGGGGGATGTAGCGATGCATTTGGAAAGGAAAAAAGATCTGCCTGCATGCGGCAACATGGCAGCAAAGGAAGCAAGATCCCCATTTCATGTAGCGTTTAGTTTTTTTTTTTTTCTTTTGAGACAGAGTCTTGCTCTGTCACCCAGGCTGGAGTACAGTGGCATGATTTCAGCTCACTGCAACCTCCACCTTCCAGGCTCAAGCGATTCTCTGCCTCAGCCTCCTGAGCAGCTGGGATCACAGGCACGTGCCACCACACCCAGCTAATCTTTTAAAATCTTTATTTGTTTTGTATTTTTAGTAGAAACGGGATTTCACTATGCTGGCCAGGTTGCTCTTGTACTCCTGACCTCAAGTCATCTGCCCGCCTTGGCCTCCCAAAGTGCTGGGATTACAGGTGTGAGCCACTGTGCCTGGCAAATTTAGATTTATGTGAAAGGAGAAGACATCATAAATCAGTATCTGTGGGAGGAGACTGTGGTAAATAGCCCCCTATTTACGGTGGGCAAGTCAGTTTCACTTCTGCTGTGTGAATGTGGCTTTGTGACTGTGGCCCCAAAGGGCTACATACCCCAGCTGGCTTGAAATACCTGAACCAAGGAGAAGCTGCCATCATCTCCTTTGTGGACTCCTGTAACCAACACAGAACTTTGTTTTCTTCTGTTCAGTGACGTTTGGTGAGTTGTTTCTTTTATGTAATTTATACTGTAACTTGTGGTTGATTTTTTTTTAAATGGACCTTAAGTTTTAGAACACTTTTGAGTTTACAGAAACATTGACAAGACAGTTCAGAGCATTCCTATGTAATCCCCACCCAACTTCCCCTATGATATTGGTGTGGTACATTTATTACTATGATGAACTGATACTGATATGTTATTATTAAACTGAAGGCTGTGCTTGATTCAGATTCTGGGTTTTTATCTGTCTGTTTTCTACTCTAGAGTCCTATTCAGGATAGCACGTTACATTTACTATGTTCCCTTAGGCTCCTCTTATCTGTAACGTTGTGTCTCAGACTCTCTTGTTTTTGAGGAATATGACATTTTTGAGGGGTACTGGTTGGGTGTTTTGTAGGGTTCTTCTCTTTTGGCATCTGTTTGACATTTTTCTTGTGATTAGACTGGAGTTAATGGGTTTTGGGGAAGGAGTCACGGAGTTAAAGTGCTGTTCTCACATCCTATCAAGGGTCCATATGGTCAACGTGATTTGGGACTGTTGGTGTTGAAGCTGGCCTCCTGACAAGGAGGCGGTGCTTGTCTGGTTTCTCTGCTCTAAAGTGACCCTTTCCCCGTTCCAATCTCTGCAGTGTTTTCGTTGGGAAGAAGTTGCTGTGCACAGCACACACTTAGGGAGCAGGGAGTTCTGTTCTCCCTCCCTCAGGGTGGAGAAGCTACACCAGTTATTTGGAATTCTTCTGTATGGGACACTCGTCTCTCTTCTCTCTCATTTGACTTTCTTAAAGCAAGTTATTTCTTGAGGGAAAGTGAATTTTACTTTTCTGTTTGTCTAAGTGAATTTGGGGGCTTTTGTGTGTTTCTGAGGCCTCACTCTGTTACCGAGGCTGGAGTGCAGCGGTGTGAACATGGCTCACTGTAATCCTCACCTTCTGAGCTCAGGTAATCATCCTGCCTTAGCCTCCTGAGAGCTGGGACTACAGATGCATGCTACCACGCCCAGCTAATTAAAAAATAAGTATTTTTTGTGGAGATGAGGGTCTCACTTTGTTACCAAGGCTGGTGGTCTCAAACTCCTCAGCTCAAGGGATCCTCTCATCTCAGCCTTCCAAAGTGCTGGGATTACTGGCATGACTTATCATGCTCAGACTGTTAAGTGAATTTTAAGGCTGTGAAAAAGGCCAGTGGGCTAGAAATTGGGAGAATCAGGTTTTAGTTTGAATTTTACTGAACAGTGTGATGTTAGGCAAGTCATTTATCATTCCTCCCAAAAGAAAACAGCTATTGCAGAAATTGCTGACGGGTGCATGAATTCCCGATAAGGACGGAAATGTCATCCTATGCCTCATTAGCTTTAACAAGGTTGGGAGCCAACATGAGATGGTTCAACTTCGTTTCGCTGGAATCTGCTAAAGTACATTATGAAAATATCTGCTTATTTTGCTTACCGCTTTACCTAGGGAAGAAAGATGGAGAAAAACACGTCATCTCAAAGCTTTGCTTCTACCATGACTGCTTCCGGTGCACACTTCTAATGCTGAAGGCATTAACTGGTGTGTTCTGCTGAAAACTTCTCTCTTTTCCTTTAGAGATTTGGAGGCCCTTGTTTGGATTTTGCTTGGAGCTAATGTGTTTAAATTGCTCCTTCGGGACATTCATCGTTTGGAAGAGCAGTGCAGTGGCCAGTGAGGTGCTTAGGAAATGCTGGAGCACCGTAGTCACTGAAACCTAAACCCAAACTCAAAGAGAAAGGAAATAAATTCTAAATTTCATCAACTTTCTATCATTTCATTAACAGTCTCCTCTTCTTCTTCCTTCTTTCATTCTTTAGCTTGCCTTGTTGTGAGAGCAAGAAAAAACTTGCCCAGATTCTTTAAGGAAGATGGTAGATCATCCTCAGTGTGCTTGATCAATAGGGACAAGAATGGGAGCCAGGGTCTTGGCTAAGGTGGCATCTGTTTTCCCCAAGACTAAATAGACACAGCCTGGATGATACAACACTGACTTCTAGTTTAATGACCTTCACAAAATATTCGAAAAATAACATTTGTACAGACGCATAAGTGCCTGCAGAGCAATTCTGCATTCATTATCACATTTAATTAGCACAACAAACTCTTTTTTTTTTTTGAGATGGAGTCTCCCTCTGTCGCCCAGGCTGGAGTTCAGTGGTGCAATCTCGACTCACTGCAACCTCCGTTTTCCAGATTCAAGTGATTCTTCTGCCCCAGCTTCCCAAGTAGCTGGGATTACAAGCACGCAGCACCACACTGGCTGATTTTCTATCTTTAGTAGAGACGGAGTTTCACCATGTTGGCCAGGATGGTCTCAATCTCCTGACCTCAGGCGATCCGCCCACCTTGGCCTCCCAAAGTGCTGGGATTACAGGTGTGAGCCACTGCACCCAGCCAATGAACTCTTGATGTAGTTTTTTTAAAATAATTTCTATCCTATATGTGGAGAAATGGACACTCAGACAGATCAGGTGATTTGCTCTGTGTTGCATTAAAGTTTGAACGCAGGAGCAAAAATCCAGGCATTCTGACTCCAAATCCCTAGTAATTTTCACCCCACCATTCACATCTGGAATATGGAAGCCCTGTGTTTGCAGATACCGTGCCCTTAGCGTTCCCTGCTGCACCCCCAGTATCTAGAACAGTGCCTGGTGCACCATAGATGCTCACAAATGTTTGTTGAATGAATAAATAAAATAATAAATATACTTTCTACTATTCTTAATATTATAGATAGATTTACCTATAGATATAGATACAAAGGCCGGACACAGTGGCTCGCGCCTGTAATCTCAGCACTTTGGGAGGCTGAGGTGGATGGATCATGAGGTGAGGAGTTCGAGACCAGCCTGACCTACATGGTGAAACCCCATCTTTACCAAAAAAAAAAAAAGATACAAAAAGTTAGCTGGGCATGGTAGTGTGCGCCTGTAATCCCAGCTGCTCAGGAGGCTGAGGCAGGAGAATTGCTTGAACCCAGAAGGTGGAGGTTGCAGTGAGCTGAGATCACGCCACTGCACTCCAGCCTGGGTGACAGAGTGAGACTCCATCTCAAAAAGAAAAAAATACACACACACACACACACACACACACACACACACACACAAAATGATTCTATCATCTATCTATCTGTCTATCATCATTCATTCAACAAATAATTTGTTTAGTGCTTGCTATGTACCAAGCACTTCCCATATTTATTAAAAGTAGAGTGTAAACCACTGCTAATGGCCAAAATGCTCCTTTGAGAAACTTTGCTAATTTAAGAATTTGAATTTTTTTTATATATTATGCTACTTTGGAGGGGTAGAAGTGAAAGGAAAACGGGAATAGTGTTGGAAAGGGTTAATGATGCGAGGTGAGACGGTGAAATGAGATTCTGACTAAAGGAGAATAACTAGGGGAAAGAAAAGGCTGTTTGTCCTTCGTAACAAACACATTCATTTTTGCATTGGACACAAAAAATACAGTGGAAATACATTCCTCTCATAGTCTCTCTCTTTCTCTCTCCGGCCTGTTTTACTTTTGAGGTGTCTTTGAGTTTCCAGGCAGGAAGTCTGGGCCTGGTGGCTTACGCCTGTAATCCTAGCACTTTGGGAGGCTGAGGCAAGTTGATCACCTGAGGTCAGGAGTTTGAGGCCAGCCTGGCCAACATGGTGAAACCCCATCTCTACTAAAGATGCAAAAATTAGCTGGGTGTGGTGGCGGGTGCCAGTAATCCCAGCCACCTGACGGTGGGGCAGGAGAATCACTTGAACCTGGGAGGTGGAGGTTGCAGAGAGCTGAGCTCGTGTGCCACGGCACTTCAGTCTGGGGACAGAGTAAAAACTCTCTCCACACTCATCAGCCTTCCTCCTCAGGAAATGCCTCTGCCATGCATTTGAGGGAACCCTCCTTTGTGGCCGCTACTCCCTCCATTCCCCTAGGCCTGAGCTCCAGAGGGCTTGTTTAAATAGTGCCTGTGAGAGGTTGCTGAATGATAAAAAGAACACTGAACTTGGACTCAGGAAACCTCAGTTTCGGTCCTCATTGCCGTAACCTTACTCTGTGACCTTGGACAACCTTCTTCCCCTTCCTGGGCCTCAGGGTTTGGATTTGAGGAAGAAGGGACCCTAGCATTCTTTTTTTTTTTTTTTTTTCCCCTGAGACGGAGTCTCCCTCTGTCACCCAGGCTGGACTGTAGTGACGCTACCTCGGCTCACTGCAACCTCCGCCTCTTGAGTTCAAGCGATTCTCCTGCCTCAGCCTCCTGAGTAGCTGGTATTACAGGAGCACATGCCACCATGCCCAGCTAATTTTTGTATTTTTAGTAGAGACAGGGTTTCACTATGTTGGTAAGGCTGGTCTCGAACTCCTGACCTCGTGATCTGCCTGCCTCAGCCTCCCAAAGTACTGGGGTTACAGACATGAGCCATTGTGCCCGGCTTGCATTCTTTATTTAATGCCATGATATGCAGCTGTTCTAGTAAAGGAATGACCTGCATTTGTGTTGCTTCTGTGATTTTTCTGTAAGAAAAAAGATAATAAGCAAACACAAACAGAAGAAAAGGAGAGTGAGAGAAGGAAGAATCACTGTGAAAGTTATAATGATTTATCAGGAACCGGTTCTGTGCGACCTTCCTATGTCTAGCTGAATGTGCAGAGTCTTATTTAAAAGATGCTATTCCCCTCTCTCACCACTCCTATTCAATACAGTACTGGAAGTTATAAAAAAAAAAAAAAAAAGAAAAAAAAAAGATGCTATTCTTAGGTTCGGTGCACATGAATGTAAATAAGTACTAAAAGCAAGACTTCAGTGCTAACCGCATCGCTGAAATGTAAGTGAAATAAACCACACAGGCAGAACCTTGCCTGTCCGAGCAATACATTTGGACAGCTTTCAATTGCTTCTCCACAGAAACCAAATGTTCACAATGGACACCACCATTCCTTCCTTTGGGGAGAAGTGGACTGCAGGATGACTTTGAGCAGGACTAGACTCCTGTGGCTCATTTTCTCTTTAATACGATGCACTTGAAATCACAGTACTCTCAGTTCTTCTGCTCTTGGCCACACAGAAGCCCTAATCATTGGTACAGTCTCAGTTTCAATGACAAGTGACATTTTCCCAAGTATTTTTGTTGTTGTTGTTGTTGTTGTTTTTTGAGATGGAGTCTCGCTCTGTCGCCCAGGCTGAAGTGCAATGGCGCAATCTCACTGCAACCTCTGCCTCCCGGGTTCAAGTGATTCTCTTGCCTCAGCCTCCTGAGTAGCTGGGATTACAGGTGCACAGCCCCACACCCAGCTAATTTTTGTATTTTTAATAGAGACAGGATTTCACCATGTTGGTCAGGCTGGTCTCGAACTTCTAACCTCAAGTGATCTGCCTGCCTTGGCCTCCCAAAATGCTGGAATTATAGGTGTGAGGCACCGTGCCCGGCCTGACATTTTCAAAGTGAGAATTTTTATCCTTTTAGCACTAATCTAAATCAGAGAACACTCACACTTAAAGGACTAGTTCAGTCTTTGCCTTACACATGGGAAACCTGAGGCCCAGGGTCACCAAACGGCTTGTTGGAAGTCCTCTAGCTTCATTGATTGGTGGCAAAGCCGGAGCTGGAAGCTTCCACACCTGATTTCCAGCCTAGTGTTCTTCCCACCTCATCACTGAGTGCAACCCAATGACTATGTACTGAGTGTCTGTACCAAACTACCCCATTTGCTCATTGGTTTTCCTTTTTAAGTACTCGGTGTTTATTCTCTTCGTCCTCTGAGCCTTTTTGTAAATGATCCCTTTCCATTTGCCAGGGTTTTTGTCTGGTCATCAGATATCCCTTCCCGCCAGTCTCTGAACACTGGCCGAAGGAATTTGAAGCCTAATCCACCCCAGCCAAATCCACATCATTTCCAACCATTCCAAATTTCAGTTAGAGTTCACAAATGATTGTATACGGAGGCCACAGATGCTGCTACGGAGGGAGGTGTGTGGTTTTCTGTCTTCGTTGCATGCAGCTAAACCCAACCCAACCCAACCCAACCCCAGCTAGTTATGTGCTAAGGGCCCTTGCTGGACACTGTGTACTGTTGATTTGGTAAACAAAGTCAAATGAACTAAAGTTCCTGGGGTTCTGAAAGAAGCCAAAACCACTACCCGTATTCCAGAATTCAGTGACTACAGCTGCTTCTGCTCGAAACTCAAAGCCCTTTGATTTTGTGCCCGTTAGTCCACAGCTCTCTCAATTGAAGGCCCTAATCTCAGTGTCTGTATGATGATGACTCTTATCAACTTGGCCTATCAGTTCTTTGCACTTTATCTGGCTCCACTGTTTCCTCCTAGAATTTGAATCCCGGCACACCAACTGTGCTGGAGGTCGACCCTGGATTTGTCCATGGGTTGGGACATACATTTTGTTTTGCTTCCAATGCTCATGGTGACAATATGATGTGGAACATTTTGTGTGAGTCACTCCTGGAGCTGCTTTCTTTAGAAAATGACAGATCTTTTTCCTAGGGGTAATCCTAGTTCTGTATCTAATTTTTTTTCTTTGAGACAGGGTCCTGCTGTCACTCAGGCTGGAGTGCAGTGGTGCAATCATAGCTCACCGCAACCTTGAACTCCTGGGCTCAAGGGATCCTCCCACCTCAGCCTCCCAAATAGCCGGTACTACAGGTATGCATCACCACACCCAGCTGTTTTTTTTTCCGTAATGTCAGGGTTTCACTTGGTTGCCTAGGCTGGTCTCAAACTCCTGGGCTCAATGAATCCTACTGCCTCAGCCTCCCAAAGTGCTGGGATTATAGATATTAGCCATCACACCCTGCCTAAAATTATTGACACACATTATGGTATATTTACCCATTATATAGCCTATCTAACCTTTTTTTTTTTTGTGGCAGTCTCACTCTGTTGCCCATGCTGGAGTGCATTGGTGCTATCAGCTCATTGCAGCCTCTGCCTCCTGGGTTCAAGTCAGTCTCCTGTCTCAGCCTCCCAAGTAGCTGGGACTATAAATGCCTGCCACCATGCCTGGATAATTTTTTTGTATTTTTAGTAGAGACAGGGTTTCACCATGTTTGCTACGCTGGTCTCAAACCTCTGACCTCATGATCCGCCCACCTCAGCCTCCCAAAGGGCTGGGATTACAGGCGTGATCCACCGCCCTGGCCCATCTAGCCTTTTTGTCTCGTAACTCACCTAAGTTTTGGTGTGTGTCAGCATTTCTGACTCAGTATTCCAAACCAGAAATTGCTTGTGCCTCCTGTGAAATTTAGTAACTTCGTGGAGTACTTCTACTGCCAGCTTTCCTGGTGAAAATTTCAAGTAGGAACATAGAATCTTGGGATCTGAAGAAGGCTTAAAGTTTGTCTAGCCCAGCGTCATTATTAGGTGGTCACATTAATACAGGCTGAGACACCTCTGGAGGCAGAAAACTTACTGCTTCCTAAGGGAGCTCATTCCATCCTGGGCAACTCTGATTACTCGAGAATGGTAAGCCAAAATGCTTTCTTATACCTTCCACACAGTGAGTCCAGTTTTACCCTCTGGGAACCCTAGAAAATATGCAGTACGCCTCTTTTATTTGCAGCTCTAAGGTAATACATTTGAGGACCACCCTGAAGCCCCCTCCCCATCGTCTGCCTTTACCTGTGTCTTCCCTTCCTCACCTCAAGTATTCCTCATCCCTGCGGAGAGTCCTTGCTGGGAGTGCTGCTTCATTTGCATACTTTGCTATTTATTTCTACTTTTCGCTTTACTCTTTAAGCCAGGACTCTAACATATCAAAAATGAAATTAGGGCCAGGTGCAGTGGCTCACGCTTATAATCCCAGCACTTTGGGAGGCTGAGGCAGGTGGATCACTTGAGTCCAGGAGTTCAAGACCAGCCTGGCCAACATGGTGAAACCCCGTCTCTACGAAAAATACAAAAATTAGCCAGGCATGATGGTGCATGCCTCTAATCCCAGCGACTCGGGAGGCTGAGGCAGGAGAGTCGCTTGAACCCAGGAGGTGGAGGTTGCAGTAAACTGAGATCATGCCACTGCACTCCAGTCTAGGTGACAGAACGAGACTCTGTCACCACCAGACAGAAAACAACACATTTAGCAAACAAACCACCAGACAGAAACAACACATTTAGCTTTTAAACATCCTTAGGTGTGGAATCTCATCAGAAGCTTCTCATTTGTTGTGTGATCCATTCGTTCAGCGACCACGACAGTCGGTCATTGCTCTTCTCCATAGAAATGCAACACACACAAAAAAAATGCAGTCCTCTAACCTCAAGTGGTTCAACCAGGAGGTAGAGACAGAAACATAGCACAGTGTGCACAGAGACACAGCACAGAGACATAAACACAGTATGTACGCAGCGGCAGGGACACAGGGGCAGAATGACTGGGAATAGGACATCATTTCCCAGAGGAAGCACCAAAACAGGATTTTGAAGAAAGAGCAGGAATTCGCCTGGGAGAAGAAGGGAAGGGAACCCCACATGTGCTACAGTGCTCGGGTGTTCAATAGGATACCTGGCTTTAGAGAACTGTAAGGAGCGTGGGATGGTCTGAGAGTGGCTGCAGAGAGGAGGAAGGGAGAGGGAGAGAGCTCCGCCTAAGCCTCGGAACTCTGCGCTTAGTAGGGGATCTTAGCACATTCACCCAACACCCACCAATACACAAGCCGTTTCGTCAGTTACTATATGCAAACCAAACTAACTGTAACTGACGAATGGTGATTTTAATTTGGGGTTAATGTGTAAATAAGGCCCGGTCTCCCTAAATAACTGCCTGTGGGGTCCAGTGGGGGTTGACAGATCAGGAGGGCTTTTGCATGTTTCAGAAGGGCTGGTGACTCTGCTCTTGAAATACACAGCTGAGTGATCCAAACAGAAACATCAGATAACAGCCAATAAGCACGTTGGGTGCTCCCCACTTATGTTCCCCAAATTCTTCTCTATGGGTGGAGACAAACCAGCTCCAGGCTAGCGGATTCCACCCTGTCTGGGCAGTGCCCACTGTTCTGAGCCTCCATGGGTCCAGTTTTCCCTCCACGTCCAAGTCCTATCTGTGGTGGACTGGAGAGCAACTGGATCTGTCCCTTCTTCTTTTGGAGGCGGCTCTCCTCTCCCTCCTGCAGACGCTCCGTGCTGCCAGCTGCACGTAGAGCCCAGGCACAATGTCCTCCCAGTGGAAGTTTCGGTCGATGAATAAGGTCCAGGGAGCCAAGTCACTGCATCTCCCTCCTCAAAGCAACTCCGGGGAACTCTAGGAATATCTCATGTTCCCTCTGCCTCCCAGATTCCTGCTGAGACTTATTGGAACTAAGTGTCACTGGCACAGGGTTCAAGGCTTGCCCCACTGGAGCACGGACACCAGGCAAAGCAGTGAAGCTATACACATTCACCTTGACAGCTCTGCTCACCAGAGGCTTATTTTCATTTCAGCATGAGTTACCCTAAAGCTCTCAGGTAATATTGGTTTAGACTCTTTTTTTTTCTTACTCAAGACAGAGTCTCACTTTGTTGTCCAGGCTGGAGTTCAGTGGTTCCGTCCTGGCTCACTGCAAACTCCTCCTCTCAGATTCAAGTGATTCTCCTGCCTCAGCCTCCCGAGCAGCTGGTGCCCACCACCATACCCTGCTAATGTTGTATTTTTAGTAGAGATGGGGTTTTACTGTGTTGGCCAGGCTGGTCTTGAACTCCTGACCTCAAGTGATCCTACCACCTTGGCCTCCCAAAGTGCTAGGATTACAGGCATGAGCCACTGCGCCCGGCCTAGACTCTTAGAGATACTGGAAAGTATTACTGGAAACCAGTGTTCAAACACTGGTCTTTGTCATATTTCCATTAAGCGGTGTATTAGGTGTTGTGAGAGATTCAGAGATAAGTTGGAAGGGGCAGAAACACCGCACAAGCAGATTTACACATCCATGGGTTTTACCTTCCGTATTTTCAAAATCTGCTGTCCTACCTGTCTTTGTACTTTGTCTTCACAGGCTGGTTCTCTTAAGGGGAGAAGAGCAGGTGTTCACGCAACAAGGCATGGCAGAAACGAAGGATGTTTTCAGCCAGGAACCACATCCAGGTAACATCTCTGCAGCATCTCCTGATAGAGGACATAGGAACTGATTCCTGTTACAGGATGAATGGCAAATGGGTTGGGACTATATTTAACTGTTGCCATAGTTCCTTACTCTTTATTCAGAAGGTGCTTTCTTATGACAAGTTTAAATAGTGAATGAAGACCAATTATTTCAACAGTAACTGAAATAGTCTATTCATGATGAGCTGAACTGTTTGGCCAGCAGTTAAATAAATGGGGCTTTCTTTCTTAAAAGAAAATAATGTTCCAGGCTGGGCACAGTGGCTCATGTGTAATCCCAGCAGTTTGGGAGGCTGAGACTGGTGGATCACCTGAGGTCAGGAGTTCGTGAGCAGCCTGACCAACACAGTGAAACCTCATTTCCACCAAAAATACAAAAATGAGCAGGGTGTGGTGATGCACACCTCGGGAGGCTGAGGCAGGAGACTCGCTTGAACCCGGGAGGCAGAGGTTGCAGTGAGCTGAAATTGCACCACTGCACTCCAGCCTGGGCCACAGAGCGAGACTCCATCTCAAAAATAATAATCATAATGTTCCAGAAAATCATCTTGGACTCTCTGAAGGTAGCCTCTCTTACAAGCCCCCTGGAATGATGTTAGGTAGCTTTCCTTAGAAGGAGAGGTGTGGGTACCCTAGAGCAGCTCCTGGAAGGGTGAGTCACACTGGAGCCAGTGTGGGTGGCTTCCCTCCCTCAGAAGGCTGGTACAGCCCCCTGGAGCCAATGAGGGAGCTTGCCTATAGGCGATGACAGGGATGTAACCCCCAGGTGCAGGAAACAGCCCTGCCTCACATCCTTTGTGTTTTGAGGACTGAAGAAGATACTTTTCCTCACTCCAAAGGGATAGATTCCCTTAGGGGCAAGGTGAAGCAGTGTTTCTGGGTCGTGGGGTGATGCTAGCATCTGAAGCAAGCCTGAGCAGGCATTTAGGAAGAACTGCCACTTCGGGGTCCCCTCAGTTAAACTTAACCCTGAGGAATGGGTTCGTTTTGCTTGAAAGGTTTCTGGCAGTCTCTGGCAATGGTCTGTATCATGCCTGTAATCTCAGCATTTTGGGAAGCCAAGGCAGGAGGATCGCCCGAGTCCAGGAGTTCAAGACACGCCTGGGCAACAAGCAAGACTCCATCTCTAAAAAAAACAGTTAGCCAGGCGTGGTGGTGAGTGCCTGTAGTCCCAGCTACTTGGGAGCTGAGGTCAGAGGATTGCTTGAGCCAGGGAGGTTGAGGCTGCAGTGAGCCGTGACCCTGCCACTGCACTCCAGCCTGGGCGACAGTGGAGACCCCGACTCAAAAAAAAAAAAAAGTCACCAATGACTGCATCTCAGCTCAGGCTGTTGGGGGATCAGTTTTCAAAAGTGACACCTTGTGGTGACAAGAAGGAACAGCAGCGGCATGCTAGGGGACTGCTGTCATCCACCCGGAGAGCCTGGTTCCCGGGACAATTCGGTGGAGAATTCTGGAAAGAGCAAGGAGGTGCTTGAGCGATGAACAGGAATAATAAGATCTGTGATCCAAGTTCACGCTAGTTTATTTTGGTTACAATGTAATATAAATACTACCCTTACATGGTATAAATCAAGATGGAACACTTTCTCCTTTCCAGATAGCTTGGCGTTTTAGAAATTGAAGAAAAAGTTTTCAATGCAACTGTGTTGGACTTCCTAGCCTTTGCTTTAGTTGAGAAATAAGCTTCCAATCTCTTATCAGATTCGTTGTCAGTCCTTACAATGTTGAAATAAGGGCCCCCGATGTGTGGACTTAGCCCTTGTTTTATACACGTGGCTAAGAAATTAGGCAAACACTGTTTACCCAAAAGAGTTCCTGAATGACAGAGTCTACGTCCCTTACACCCTTTCCACAGACAGGCCGTGGACAAATCCCGGAGTTCGGAGAGGCTTTTTGGAGCACAGATGAAAGTGTTGTTCAGCCGGTAGCTGGCCTCAGGTCCCGACCAGAAGGCTCTTCTTTCTCTGCCTCTTCCTCTCCAGCTCCAGCCATCGAGCCAGCACCCACTTGGTATTTAGTTCTAAGGCAGTCCTCAAACTGACCCAGGGCGATTTCTTCAATTTGAGCTCGATCATCAGTTGCAGTGTCTGAGAGAGAGGGGCCGAAGTGTAACCTCTCTCAACTCTCAGTTGCTGCAGGAGTGTGGAGCACGGGGTGGCAGAGACTCAGGCCTTGGCATGGCTACTACGATAGTCTTCGGGGTGTGCGCTGGCTTCCATTTGTGCTGGAAGATGTAAGGCTGAACAGAGAGGGAGGGCTGCCTGGACTGTCTGGGAGATCTGTGTCTGGCGCCCCCAGGCAGAGACTGCGCCTTTTGTGTGGGCTGCCAGCCTGGGGCGCGTGTGACATTCCTTCTCTGTGGTTCTTCATGAAATTACCTCGGAATGTCACACTGAGTTTTGGAACCTCTTGGCGTCCCTGTGATTCTTGGGGATCAACTCTTTCGGATCACCTCATGGCCATTTTGTAAGGCACAGGCTAGCCCCAGGAGCACTGAGTTAGGGCCAGTTTCAACAACCGTCACCCCAAAGACCCACCTCTTGCCCCTTGCCCCTTTCTAGCCAGGTAACACGACCAAGGGGTGTTTTCTTTCTTTCCTTCTTTTTTTATTTTTGAGAGGGAGTCTTGCTTCATTGCCCAGGCTGGAGTGCAGTGGTGCAATCTTGGCTCTCTGCAACCTCTACCTCCAGGTTTGAGCAATTCTCCTGCCTCAGCTTACCAAGTAGCTGGGATTACAGGTAGCTAATATTTTAGTAGAGATGGGGTTTCACCATGTTGGCCAGGCTGGTCTTGAATTCCTGACCTCGTGATCTGCCCACCTCAGACTCCCAAAGTGCTGGGATTATAGGTGTGAGCCACCGCGCCCAGCCCCGAGGGGTGTTTTCTAAAACCCATCTAAAACACAGCATTTGGGTTACATCCCTTCCTTAGGCTGGTGGGCCCAATCAGCCCTTCACTTCATAACCAGGGAAACCACTTAAGTGAATGAATCTCAGCAGAGCTTCAAAGACCAATTTCTAAGTGATTTCTGTTCTCGCTTATGTAAGGAAGCAGCTGCTGATGTCTTCAAGTGAAGAAGGGAGAAAATTCCCCCCAATTTTGAAGGATGTCTGAATGGCAGCCATCCAAACTCTTGTAATTGCACGTGTACTTTTTGGTCAGTTCTCTCATTTATGAAATAATTGAGGCTCAAGGAAGAAGGGATTTTTCCTGGTCACTTGGCCCCTATTTTCCCGTGCATTCTGTTTCTGGTCACTGTCTTTCCTAGTCTGAAATGGCCTCCCAGAGGCCTTTCCTCACTACGCCCTTGACCCTGTCTGGAGCTTCTCTCTACACAGTCAGCTGATTTCCTAAAACTTGGCATTTGGTGAAGAATATCCACCCACTTTGGCTTCTTAGGAGTTGCAAATAGAGACTTTTTATCTAGGGAGATGGATTGAACTCTACATTTTGTAACTAATGCAGACAGTCTTGTGACTGAAACTAGAAACCAAGCTGGAATGATCCAATAGTGTTTTTTCCCAAATGAGTTTATGGACTGACAGAGCGGGAAGCAGTTCCTCTTTTTTGTTGTTGTTATTTATGTTTTGTTTATTGTTTTTGTGAGACAGGGTCTTGCTGTCACCCAGGTTGGAGTGCAGTGGCAAAATCACAGCCCACTGCATGCATCCTGTAACTCCTGGGCTCAAGTGACCCTCCCGCCTCAGCCTACTGAGTAGCTAGGACTGCAGGTGCACACCACCATATCTGGCTAATTAAAATTTTTTTTTTTTATTTTGGTAAGTTTGAGACCAGCCTGGGCAATGTGGTGAAGCACTGTCTCCACAAAAATTTGCCAGGTGTGATGGTGTGTGCCTGTAGTCCCAGCTACTTTGGAGGCTAAGGTGGGAGGATCCCTCGAGCCTGGGAGGTTGAGGCTACAGTGAGTCGTGATCATGCCACAGCACTCCAGCCTGCTGGGCAACACAGTAAGACCCCTGTCACTACCAAAAAAAAAAAAAAAACGTTTTTTTGAGACAAGGATCTTGCTGTGTTGCCCAGGCATGTCTCGAACTCCTGACTTCAAGCAGTCTTCCCACCTTGGCCTCCCAGGCGTGTCATCCCTCACGATTCTGATTACAGGCATGAGCCACTGCTCCCAGCCAATCTGTTTGACTCTTTGGGTTTGTGTGCTGATAGAGGTGAGGCAAGAATACCAAGCCCCAACACCTACAATCTTATATAACCTCTGTTTAGCTCTAGTTGAAGATGATTTATTTAAAGAACCAACAAGAAAAAGAAGGAAATCAGATCGAGACCGGCGGTTCCGAGCATTTCCCTCCGTGGAGCAGAGCTCCCTTAAGGAATGTGAGTGCCCAGAAACTGTTGTTTTAACATGGTTCTGTTCTGTTCCAAGTATGTTAAAACGCTCAAAGGAAGAGGAGGTTAAATTCTGAAGCTGGATGAAACATCTTCAAATGAACCTGTGTCGAAAAGAGAGGGCTCAGTGTCTGTAGCAGCTGCAATCAGACAGTTTATCTCCACGCATCTCTGGGCAGGGGAGTTGCTATCAAAATAACTTCTTCCTGATTGGAATAGAGCCTGTGAAAATGATTAGGTTGGTGCTTCAGTGGGTGTCAACGTGGTGTCCTTGGACTTCTTTTTTTTTGAGATGGAGTCTCGCTCTGTTGCCAGGCTGGAGTGCAGTGGTGCTATCTCAGCTCACTGCAACCTCCGCTTCCCAGGTTCAAGTGATTCTCCTGCCTCAGCCTCCCGAGTAGCTGGGACTACATGCCACCACACCCAGCCAATTTTTGTATTTTTAGTAGAGACAGGGTTTCACCATGTTGGCCAAGATGGTTTCGATCTCCTCGTGATCTGCGCACCTCAGCCTCCCAAAGTGCTGGGATTACAGGCATGAGCCACCTCACCCAGCTGCATTTTTTTCTTTTTATGACCACAGGCAGGAGGAATCTAGAAGGGGCTGAAGCCTGTGGCATAACATATCATAACTTCTGTTACCAGAGTTTCAGAGCAGCCTGGCTCTTTGGAGATTTTCAGAACCAATGATCGCTCTCTCCTGTGAGCCACCATGTCGAGCTAGTGTGAGGTAACTTGCCATCTTGTTTAATCGCTTTTCATTTCTTTTCTTTCCCTTCTCTGCAACATTCAGCAGACACCTTCCTTGGAGACCTAGTACTTTATCCTTGCCAGGTACCTACAGGTGACATCTCTCTGTTAATTCTAGATGAAAAACTGGAATCACGGACCAGAAGGGTTTTGAGCAACACTTACCAGAAACTTATTCAGTCGGTCTTCCTGGATGACAGTGTCCCTAATGGAGTCAAGTATCTCATGTGAGTCTGAAATCCACAACCCTGAAATCTTATGTCAATGTCTTTCCTTAGGCGATTATAGTTGCTTTCCCTCAGCAAGGAAAGGAAGTATTTAATTATGTCAATGTCTTTAATTTTAAAGTATTTAATTATGTCAATTTAATTAGACACTAAGCAAAGAAGGATACAAATTTCTGTAGCTATGGGATAGTTGCCATTCATTGAGCTGTCACTGTTAGGCAGTCTGCTAAGTGTTTTTTATATATCAAATATCACCTAATCCATTCAACACTCCTATAAAGTAGGAGCTATATGATCACTTCCATTTTACTGAAGTTGTGGCTCAGAGAGGCCCAGACTTGAACAAAGTCACACTGGTGGTCAGTGAGAGGGTCCAGAATTCACCCCATGCTCTGTGACTCTGGGCTCATGTCCCAATTATTTGTGCCCTGCCAACGTGAAGGACTTGAGTGGTGCTGAGGGTACAATTTCTCCTGCTCAGTAAGACTCCTGCTCAGTAAGACACTATTAATACTTCACCTCTGTACACAGGGTATTTCTAGGGTCAAGAATATCCAATTTCTGTACAGGTACAGTGGTTGACACCTGTAATCTCAGCACTTTGGGAGGCCAAGGCCAGTGGATCACTTGGCAAATACGGCAAAACTGTGTCTCTACACAAAATACAACAAAATTAGCCAGGCAGCATGGAGCATGCCTGTAGTCGCAGCTACTCCAGAGGCTGAGGCGAGAAGGTCACTTGAGCCCAGGAGGTTGAGGCTGCAGTGAGCCATGATTGCACCACTGCGCTCTAGCCTGGGTGACAAAGTGAGACCCTATCTCAGACACATAAACAAACAAAAAAAGGAATATGCAATTTCCAGTGAGTACAAATAAAGATGCCTCACATCTCTATAGACATTACAGGGACTGTGTGGAATTATTATTACCAAATATTTTTGCATAATCTCACTTGATCCCCAGGCAACTCTGTGTAGTAAACAGGGTTTGATATTCTCCTTTGACAGAGGAGAGAGCAGGGACTCCGAAGCTTGTGGTGACGTGTCCAGGATTAGAATTCAGTTCCTTTGCATTCTGTTTCAATGCTCTTCAGTCTAAACTTTGATGATCATGACAATGTGCATCTTAAAATTCATCCAGAAATAGGCTCCTTGCCTTGATTGAAAAGCCGACATTGGACCCAATCTACATTGGGTTATTTGGAAGCACCGGGGCTGGGAAGAGCTCCCTGATCAATGCCATCATCCAGCAAGAAATGTTTCTACCAGTGTCTGGAGAAAGCATATGTACTTCTTGCATTGTACAAGTGAGCTCCGGCTGCTGTGTAAAGTATGAGGCCAAAATCCACCTTCTCTCTGACCAGGTAAGTGTTCCCTCCTCTTCCCTCCCCTCCCCTCCCTTCCCCTCCCTCCCCTCCCCTCTTCATCCCTTCTCTTCCCTCCGTCTCTCCCTCCTTTCCTTCTTCCTTCCCTTCCCTTTTTCCTTCCTTTCCTTTCTTTCCTTCTCACTGTCTCTCGGAGACATTATATTCCTTGCAAATACAGCTCATGCCTTTGTTGAATGAAAAGAACCATTCCAGGAGAAAGTTAATCTAGTGGGCTGGAGGGGTCTGGCCTGGTCCTACATTGTTATGAGACTTTGGGCAAGCCATTTCCCTGTTCAGGACCCCGAAGTAGATGTCCTAGATTTTCT
The DNA here is from genome assembly GCA_028533165.1 of Leontopithecus rosalia. NCBI lineage: Eukaryota > Metazoa > Chordata > Mammalia > Primates > Cebidae > Leontopithecus > Leontopithecus rosalia. The sequence goes on from CM052661.1 coordinate 9,647,561, forward strand.
GAATATGCAGCCCTCTGGTCCTCCACAGGGGGCGACAGACCCCTCTGTTTGTCAGTGTTCTCTGTATCTGTGTCAAGGGGGGCTTGGCCCTACTCTGCCTTGGCAGGAGTGGAGGGAGGAGCTGAAGAACCTGACTAAACTCCTGCACAGTATGGAGGAGCTGGGCGGAGAAGAGGCTGATGCGTGGAACAGGGATGAGGCAGTGGAGGAGGCCACCTGGAAGCTACAGATGATTTATGGAAACGGGGCAGAAAGTAAGAACTATGAGGAGTTACTGAAGGCGAAGCCCAAAGGGAAGATCCCCACCTGCAGAGTCATCACCCTCAAGGCGGAAGAGGTAGCGTCAAGTTCGTACTTTCCTTCAGGTCATCCTGGGTGTCAAGTCTAACAATTGAATCTGCTCAGGGGACTGGCTCTTGGTACAGTGTTTGAATGAAATAAGAAATAAGTTCCTACCCAAATGAGAAGTATCCGTAGCCCAAGTTATCCTTATTATTTATGGCCATCAGGTGGGAATTTTTAGTATGTGAATGGAGGAGTTACTGTGTCCAAAAAAAAAGACTATTTACAGTTACTTGGGAATAATTAGGGATACTCTGGCCTACCAGTGATTTTTTAAGAAGGATTATACTGGCTTAAACAAACAGGGATTGATTCCTTTTCTCATGTAAGGTCTGGGGGCAGTAAGGGTCAGGTTGGTCCAGTGGCTCAGCAATGTCAAGATCAGCCTCTCCGGTTCCCCTGATCTTCCGCCACCCCCACTATCATGAGATGGCTCCCGGAGTGCTAGACTTCATACGAACCTACTGGAAGGAAAAAGTGGATAAAAAGTTGGCATCAGCCACGTCTGCCCTTTCATCAGAAAGTAAAAGCTTTCCCAGAAATCCCTCTGACAAATTTCCATGTAGATTTCAGAGTTCTGAACTGAGCCACATGGCCCTTCCGGGCTGAAAGGGAGTCCAGAGAAAGTGAAAAGCAGACTTGTCATGATTGCCTTAGACCCGTCTCACTCCACTGCCTCCCAGTCAGACAGAAAGTCAGGATTCTGCTGGCATAAAAGAGGGACAGGATTGAGACTGGACAGGCAACTAGTAGAACAATAATCTTGTTTTTTAAAACAATTTTCATTTTAAGATTTCATTTCCGAATTAAAACAAAATATTTGTGGAACCGACATTCAATTTAGGAAAGCTATAGATTTAAAAACCTAGTTTTTCTTATATCTCTCACCTTTAAATACACCTTTAAAATGTTGCTATTCTATTTTTAAATCTAGTGATTATTGGTAAAACGGGTACAATGTTTATACATGTCCTAAAGTTTAATGTTCAATTATCTCTTGATTAACAAAGCAAATCTCCTGTAACTATTTAATGCTACTTATATAATCAATCACACTTTTTTAGGCTCTTTGCCTAAAACATTTTGCCTCAAAATGTTTTAAATACTTGACTAGGCACACTTAGAAATCGAATGAATTTCAAAGCACTTTGCCATCTCTTATGTATCTGGAAAGTCAAACAAATATAGTGCCCATTTCTTACAGTTTTAAGATAAATATTACTATGAAAATGATTACACTTCTAGTATCTAAAACATAGACTGAGCATATGTAAGAAACCCAGTGATTACAAGACCAGTTGCTTTATCTGAATACACACAACTTACACAAGGGTATCAATGTCTTTGCCAACTCTGCATTTGGAAATACTCCTTCCCAGCATCATAAATTTACCCACTGAAACAAGGTCAGCAGAATCACTATCTCAATGAGTAAGCTTACAAATTCAGGGTTTCCACTGGAGATTCTAGAATCTGAGTTTGCCTTCTCTAATGATGTTTGTCCAGAACCAGTTTATAGCGCTGAGCCCTCTTGTAAAAAGGGGCTTTTCAAGCCCATGCCTTTTCCTGGACTTCTCTCTTATGATATCTGCTCTATTTTAAAATGACAATATCTTAAAGAGCTTTTATTTCCTTTTTCATCGTTTGTCATTTGGTTGATATTGATGAAATCTGTTACCCGTTACCCAGATTGTAACAAATCCCGCGATTTAATTTAAACTCTCTTAAGAATTGACATTCTAGGCTGGGTGCGGTGGCTCACGCCTGTAATCCCAGCACTTTGGGAGGCCGAGGCATGTGGATCACCTGAGGTCAGGAGTTTGAGACCAGCCTGACCAACATGGAAAAACCCCATCTCTACTGAAAATACAAAATTAGCCGGGTATGGTAGCATGTGCCTGTAATCCCAGCTACTCAGGAGGCTGAGGCAGGAGAATTGCTTGAACCTGGGAGGCAGAGGTTGTGCTGAGCTGAGATTGCACCATTGCACTCCAGCCTGGGGCAACAAGAGTGAAACTCTCTCTCTCTCTCTCTCTCTCTCTCTCTGTGTGTGTATATATGTGTATATATATATATATATATATATATATATATATATATATATATAAAATTGGCATTCTTATCTTTCTTACAGTACTATTCTGTAGAAATTTATTTAACAATGACTACCATACATCCCAAAACCTCTGTCCCCTGAAGTGCCCCAGGTGAGATTCACTCTCGTAGTTGCTGGCATGGATGTGTCATTGTCCCAAGACATGTTTAAGCAGAAACTGTAGTCTAAGAACTATTCCCTCTCTCATTCACCATCATTAAACTATCCTAGAAATGCCTACATCTCAAAGTATTTTTGTAATTGGAAGATTAATTTTAAAAACTCTTTTTAAGATCCAATTTTAGATCAATTTTCAATTTGGAAAATATGGTTACCATATCACTGTCAATTTTCTATAGCCATCGCTAGCTTTCTGGTAGTGCAAATGTCAATTACATATTACTTACGTTAATTTTAGGGCTCAGTGTAGTTGAGAAGATAAACTTATTATCCAGCAATGTTATAACTTCCCTAAGGTTCCATTTGAGCTAATGTTGGTTTTTTTTCATCTGCAAGGTAAGGAGCTTGAACTTCCTGAACTCCAGGGTCCTTCCTGGCTCTCAGGTTCTAGGTCCTGCAGACCTGATTGCAGGCCTCCTGATGCCCCTTGTTGGGTACATTTCTTACCCTTACTTGGCATACCTACCATGAACCTGCATCACAGCCAACCTGGGAGAACAGAGCTAGCAGCATGGCTGGTATGTGTGACTCTGTCCTTCTTCTTCAGGCGGAAGAGCTGTCCATCAAGCTGGACCCCTACATCCGCACACAGAGGAGAGACTGGGATGGAGAGGCCACTGAGATGCACATCTGGCCCTTGATCAAACATGTGGAGGTGACTCTTCCCAAATCCGACCTGATCCCAGAAGGGGTCGTGCTGGTGGACATCCCAGGCACAGGCGATTTCAACAGCAAGAGGGACGAGATGTGGAAAAAGGTGACTGTCTTGAGTCGGCTTAGTTCTTTCTTCCCTCAACGCTTCTGTCCTTTCTCAAGCAACAAAGAATGCTCTGCTTTCAGCTTCAGGGATTTTATGAGTTCACTGGAATTAAATTCTACTAATTTATTTATTTATTTATTTATTTGAGACAGTCTTGCTCTGTCACCCAGGCTGGAGTGCAATGTTGTGATCTTGGCTCACTGCAACCTCCACCTCCTGGGTTCAAGCTATTCTCTTGCCTCAGCCTCCCGTGTAGCTGGGATTACAGGCACCTGCCACCATACCCAGCTTATTTTCGTATTTAGTAGAGACGAGGTTTCACTGTGTTGGCCAGGCTGGTCTCGAACTCCTGATCTTGTGATCTACCTGCCTTGGCCTCCCAAAGTGCTGGGATTACAAGCGTGAGCCACCACACTCCACCAAATTCTTCTGATTTATATGTTCTAAGCCTCAGGGCCCTGGCAGTATATGAGCGGCCAGAGAAACTGGGGAGGGAGGAATCACAGGATGTGATTGCTGGAGCCGGGACAAGTATGTGTGATGTATGAGAAAGACCAGCAATACAGTGGCTCGAGTCAGCAGAGTGAAGAAGGACAGAGTGGAACGGGGAGGCCAAGTGTTGGGGACAAAGCAGAAGCTGCAGCCGGTCACCAAGAACTAGGAGCTGCAGACTGTATTGGCTGTAAGGAACAGAAACACCCACTGAAGCAGCCCCAAGTTAAGAGGGGTCATCAGAAGGTTATCAAAGGACCTCATGAGACACAGCCCGGCCTCAGGATGGTGGGTCGGGATGGAGGCAGTTGCTGTCGCTGTCATTCTCTGCGTAGTCTCTTGTGCCCATGCTTCTTTTGTGCATCGCCCACAAAGTCCCGCCCCTCTCCCAGCTTTCTCTGCTAAGCCATTGGGATCCACAATGTCTAAATGACTGACTTCGCCCTGTTTCTAAATGACCTTGCAGTTCATGTTCCTCCCGGTGTCTGACTATAGTCTTTATGTCTTTATTTCTTTATTTCTTTTTTTTTTTTTTTTTGAGATGGAGTCTCTTGCTCTGTCACCCAAGCTGGAGTGCAGTGTCCCAATTTCGGCTCACTGTAACCTCCGCCTCCCTGGTTCAACCGATTCTCCTGCCTCAGCCTCCCGAGTAGCTGGAACTACAGGTGCATGCCACCATGCCCAGCTAATTTTTTTGGTACTTTTAGTAGAGATAGGGTTTTACTGTGTCAGCCAGGATGGTCTGGATCTCCAGACCTCCGCCTTCCAAAGTGCTGGAATTACAAGTGTGAGCCACCGCACCTGGCCAGTTTTTATGTCTTTTAGCTCAAATTCCCAATAAGAAAAACCTGAGAGGTTACTGCCCAGTGAATGAATTAGCTTTCTGGAACAGGTACCCATTGCTAGTGAGATCAGCTGTGGCTGAAGGTGGTCATTTGGATGAAGGTTTGTTCATCCTATCAGTCAAGGGCTTGGGGAGGGTTCAATTCCAGCAAGTGAATGCTCAGGCACCCCCCACCTGTGAGCTGAACAGCCACTCCCCAGACGTGTGCACCACAAGAAAGGTAAGCAGGAGGATAGTTAAATCTGCACTTAATGGCTAGAGGTCGAGCTGTTTCTAAGAATGCATCTCCTTGTTCATTTATTTTTCATGTATCAAACACATACACTATACTCAGCACTGAGGATGCAAAAATTGTAGCTACGCCTGCCATCCCAGCACTTTGGGAGGCCGAGGTAGGCAGATCATTTGAGATCAGGAGCTTAAGAACAGTCTGGCCAACATGGTGAAATCCCGTCTCTACCAAAAAATACAAAAATTAAGCAGGCTTGGTGGTCCGCACCTGTAGTCCTAGCTACTTGGGAGGTTGAGGTGGGAGAATTGCTTGAACCTGGGAGACAGAGGCTGCAGGGAGCCAAGATCGTACCACTGCACTCCAGCCTGTGTGACAGGCTGTTTCAATAAAAAAATTGTAACTAATAATAGCAGGCATTTGCTGCATGACTGTGCCAGGTGCTGCTGTAGGTGAAGTAAGTCACTGCTAGTAACACGGGTTTTAACCCAGCCGAGATGCCTTGGGAGCCTCTGCTCTTAACCCCTACTGTATTTTACACGGTAGAGCGAACTCGATGAAAAGTGAATGAGGAGTTGCAGAGCGTGGCCTGTTAAGTAGCTTACATGTGCATGTACCGTTCATAAATGCACAGCGGCCGAAAGCCCCTGCCTTCTAGGCTACATACCCAACAGTTGACAGCAGTTTCTGTTTATTAACACTTTTTACTACGTACATCTGTGTAGCATTTGCATATTTCGTAAACACATGTATTGCTTTTACAAATAAAATGTTGAAGGCCGAATTAAACACTGTTGAATGAGAAGCAGAGCCTTCCCACAAGAGTCTTAGCATCATCTAATAGAAGAGCTAAACCCCATGGCAGAAAGGGATGGATGAGAGATAGGAGAGACCGCATTCTTTCAGCAAACACCTGTTGATTATCTGCTTAACTTTGTAGTAGCTTTTGCAGGGACCAAATCCTAGTGCTTGTGAGTTTCATAGTCCATGGTAATCAATAAGCCATACCACTTTTTTTTTTTTCAGACGGAGTTTTGCTCTTGTTACCCAGGCTGGAGTGCAATGGCGCGATCTCGGCTCACCGCAACCTCTGCCTCCTGGGTTCAGGCAATTCTCCTGCCTCAGCCTCCCGAGTAGCTGGGATTACAGGCATGCGCCACCATGCCCAGCTAATTTTTTGTATTTTTAGTAGAGACGGGGTTTCATCTTGTTGACCAGGATGGTCTCGATCTTTTGACCTCGTGATCCACCCGCCTCGGCCTCACAAAGTGCTGGGATTACAGGCTTGAGCCACCGCGGCCGGCCTCATACCACTTTTAAAAAGGGAGCACAAAGTGATTCACTTCCTTATAGAGGTGGGTGGGCTTCAGAGAGGACATTGAGGCTCAGCCTTCTCCCAGGCAAACAAGGAGGTTGCGGTTGAAACTTCTGAGCACCCCTGCTGGCCAGAGAGCAGCGTCAGCATAGAGCTGGAGGGCTGAGGAAGCTGGCCTGCTGCGGGCAGGGAGCGTCTTCCTGGGTGAAGGAAAGGAGTGTGGGTTGGTGGAGGAAGGAGGCTATGGAAGACAGGCTTGGAGAAGTTCCGGAGTCTGTAGCTCTACTGCACCAGAGTTTGGCTTCCTGGGAAAACTTGCAGAAAGAGAGGGCCTGGGGCCTGTGATTGAGAAAGGGTGTGGTTGACAGAGGCGCACTGGACCACACGGTGGGAGGAGCCCAGGAGCCCCGGAGCTGGAAGAGGACTGGGAGTAGGGACCAGCATCAGTGAGTTGTGAGCAGCCCAGCAGCTGCCGAAGAATCCAGTTCCTGAAGCTCCGCAGGTTTGTTTAGATGAATGACTGTGCACCAGGGAAGCTTGGTGACCACGGCTTCTCGTCATGATCTAGGACAGGCTCCAGCCTCTGCCCTGATTGTACAGATGAAGACATAAAGGCTCAGAGAGGGGAAGTAACTTGTCCAGGATCACACAGCCTTGAACTGGAGAGCAGGTTTCTTAACTTCCCTGCTGGGGCTCTGCCTACCCCTCCCGCCCCAGGACACGCTCTGTATTATACACTCCTCTAGGAGGAAGGCAGGCCCTGTGTCCTTCCCCTTCGTCGGTGGCCCGGGACTGGCCTGTGAGCCTTAGTTTCTGCAGGGCCTTAGATCCTGGGTGGAAATCTCCAACCTTGGCTAGTTCCAGGCCCAGGCAAGGGAGCGACGGCCCAGGAAGGCAGCCAGGGACTCTCACTGGATGGAGCTGCGGCTCAGCCAGTTCAGATACACTGGGCAGCTCATCAAAGCCGCAGCTCTGGCTCAGAAAACGTGCTCTGAGGAGGTCGGGCTGAAGCGAGGGGTGGTCCCCAGCGTGCTCTGCCTGGCCCGGCTCTCCTGCATTCTTGCGGGTTTTTTGACCTCCTTCCACAAGAAGTTACTCAAGACTCCCCTCTTTGCAGGGAGAACAGCGCGGTGGCCCTCCCTGTGTCTCTCAGGCTACCAGCCTTGCCTTCCCTAAACCCTGGTATGAATTCAGATGTCCCTGAATCTGATCTGCCACTTAGAAGTCATGTGACTCGAGACACGTCTCGGAACCCCGCTGAGGCCCATTCTCCTCGAGGGGGCCTGGGGAGATGCAGATGGGGGTGGTGGGGTGCCGTCTTGTCTGCTCGTAAGTCCAGCTGTTCTGGTTTTATAGAAATGCTTGTTTGCGTCTTCCGCACCACTAACTGGCAGTGGGGAGCTTCGTGTGGGGCCTGAAATGTAACCACTGCCCCCTTCATCGTTGCTGTTCTTTTCTCCTGTTAGCGAACACTAAGCACCTGTGGCTTACCAGGAGCGTTGAAATGCGCGCTCCGAATGAAGAGATGCCCCCCGCCCCACCCCAAGCATGGCTGTTTATTCACCCACATGCGGTGGGCTGAGTCCCCAAAGAGTCAGCAGAGGGCCGTGGGATAGGAGTTGGTTGTCTAGGTTTGGCGTAGGCAGTGGAAAGTGACAGAAGTTATAGTTTAGGGTGGTTTTTGCAAGCTGGGAGGGGGTCGTAGGGTCTGGAGTCACGAGGTTGACCAGGGTCGGTTACAAAGTCCAATGGCCTTATCAGGAATAAGGAACACTAGAGAAGGTCTCAAAGTTGATTAGGCGCCAGCGGTGGATCATTTCCTGTCCTTGTCATGGTCTTCCAGTTACTTCAGATTTTCCAGGAACTCATCTGGAGTGTCCCTGCAGGTCACAGAGGTTACCATGGCATCCATGGTGTCAGTCAGCCTAAAATACTTTACAAGGACCGGGGAATATGAAGGTGACAGAGGCCCTCCCCTGAGGAGCGCCCAGCCTGGCATCCTAAAGGCCTTCCACTTGCTGGACTGTTCTCTGCCCACTGTTGACACTACAGAGCTGGAAGCTGCTGCTGCTTTTGTTTTGTTTTGTTGGAGACAGGGTCTTGCTCTGTTGCCCAGGCTGGAGCACAGCGGCACAATGGTGGCTCACTGCAACCTCCACCTCCGGGACTTGAGCAATCCTCCTGTCCCAGCCTCCCGAGTAGCTGGGGCTACAGGTGCACACCACCACGCTTGGCTAATATGTGTTGTAGAGATGGGATTTTACCATGTTACTCAGGCTGGTCTTGAACTCCTGAGCTCAAGTGATCTGCCTGCTTCAGCTTCCCAAACGGGCATGAGCCCGCACATCTGGCCCAGAGCCGAAAGGTTTCCTAAGTTGAGTATAGTTTGGGAAGCAGAAGGGCCATAATGGTTTTTATTTTCTTGCCTAAATCAAAGTCTGTTCACGTACAGAAGAGAGTCCGGATCCACGGTCGTGTGAGTCTGCATGAGTCTCTACCACTTGGGCCTCATTTACTTCCCCATAATCCAAGGGGTTTGTCTAACTCGAGAAACTGATGCTTTTTAAACAACGATTTATGGATCCAAAAGGTTCATGGACAGAGGGTAGAGGGCATTGAGCAGATGGTGGTTCCAGGTCCTCCACTCCCAATTCAACCAGAGTAGTTCTGCTTTTAAAAATCAAGTTTATTTTGGGAGGCTGAGGTGGGTGGATCACCTGAGGTCAGGAGTTCGAGACCAGACTGACCAACATGGAGAAACCCCATCTCTACTAAAAATACAAACAAAACAAAACAAAAATTAGCAGGGCATGGTGGTGCATGCCTGTAATCCCAGATACTCTGGAGGCTGAGGCAAGAGAATCGCTTGAACCTGGGAGGTGGAGGTTGTGGTGAGCCGGTATCACCCCATTGCACTCCAGCCTGGGCAGCAAGAGCAAAACTCCATATATATATATATAAAATCAAGTTTGTATGTTGGAATTCTAAGATTTCATTTGAAAAAGGCTCCCCTGCTAAAAGCAAGCTGAAACCCACTGTCCAGGATCAGGGTTTCTTAATCTCTTGACATTTTGGGCTGCCAGATAATTCTTTGTGGGATGGGGGTGGGGGCGGGGCTTTCCTGCCCATTGAAGAATATTCAGCAGCATCCTCAGCCTTTACCTGCTAGTACCCCCCAAGTTGTTACAGTTAAAAATGACTCCAGACATTGCCAAATACAGACGCTCATTGACGAACCATGGAATTGCATCCTGATAAGCCCACTGTAAGCTGGAATCATAAATCCCACCATCCTGATTGTCTTAGACTTACCAGTTGTTCAGTAAACCCATTGTAAAGTTGTAAAGAAAAATTGTGAATCAAATTGTGAATCATCACAAATTGGAGACTCGCTGTATCTTCTGGGGCACAAAATCTATGCTAGTTAAAAGCTATGGGTATAAAGCAAAATGGTGATTTGGTTATCACATCACAAACTTGTCACCCCTTTATATGCAAAGCACTGAGGAACCACAAATAAATTCAATCCCTGAGTTGAACCGGATTTTCATTTATGTGGAGGTAAGATAAGAGCAGCAATACAATTAGAGAAATGTCACGAGGCTACGCATGACTGTCATGTGAAAGTTGCGTATTTAATAGAGCAGCATTTATGCCATTAATGCGTTATTTCATGTTCATTGGCTTTTGCAACTTGTCAAATGGTTTCTGGCTCCCTGCTGCCATCTGGTGGCAGTGCGCTAAACATGCAGGTGCAGTCAAACATCAAAATGATGCCGCCAGGTGACAGCTTGTGGGTAGGTGCACCACCAAATCTAGGTCTGGAGAAACAAGAATTTCCCCCAGGGGACAACTGAGATAAAGCCAGCCAGTGATGGGTCTGGGACTGGGACTGGAGGGCTGATTTATGGAATTCTGTCCATCTCTAATGCCACAAACTTCTATGAAGCCTCTCCTGTGTGGTAAGTTCTGGGTTTAAGGTGAGGTGGATCCCAAGAGGAAAGGTGCAGATGGTTGCTTCCCACTGGGGGGCAGAGAGCAGACCCGGTGCATCACCGTGTCTCAAAGGCGCTGTGGGAGGTTAAGTCCATATGTTACAGGACACAGAGGCTAGCCCATGCTGCAGGGGCCCTCCAGTCTTGAGAGACAAGTTGGGCTAAGTGGAGGCTGTGGCCAGGGAGTTAACAGAACAAGGCACATATGAGAAATGGCTCATAGCTCAGTTTCTAGCTCTCTACTAGTTAAAAGCTACTGGTGTAAAGCAAAATGATGATTTAATTATCAAGTCACAAACTTGTCACCCTTTTATATGCAAAGCACTGAGGAACCACAAATAAACTCAATCCCTGAATTGAACCAGATTTTCATTTATATGGAGGTAAGATAAGAGCAGCAATACAATTAGAGAAATGTCACAAGGCTACGCATGACTGTCATGTGAAAGTTGCATATTCAATAGAGCAACATTTATGCCATTAATGCGTTGTTATTTCACATTCATTGGCCCGCTGGTGCACAGGGTGTGGAGGGGAGAAGTGGGGGTGGGGCTGGAGGGAGAGGCTGAAGCGGTACATTAGGGAATCAGTCTCAGGAGCCATGACTCCTTTCCTATGCTGACACACGGTGTGGTCATGTTTTGCAGACCATTGACAAGTGCTCGGTGATCTGGGTGATAAGTGACGTAGAGCGAGTTTCTGGGGGGCGAGCCCACGAAGACCTGCTGAATGAGAGCATCAAAGCCTGCCAGCGGGGCTTCTGTAGGGACGTGGCCCTGGTGGTCACCAAGACGGACAAACTCCACTTGCCAGAATACCTAAGGTATTGTGCTGGGCTCACGGGGATGGGGGCTCCAGCCAGGGGCTTTCCTCTGAGTCTTGATTACAGTAGCACGGAGCTTGACTTATAACGTGGTGAGCATCTTGGGCCTCACGAAGTGACTGTTGGGGATGAAAGAAAAGGCTGGTGACTTCCTGGGACATCAGGACCCTTGGTTGCGTTGTCTTGAGAATCTGAACCTCCCAGTGTAACTGCTTAGTGGCAAGCTGGTGTCACCTACATAGCCCAGGGGTGCCACTCACACGTACCAGATGCAGGTGGTACCTCCTGCACTGTGGGATGTGATGGTCCCACCTGCCCCACAGATGTAGAAAGTATAGATGCCCCTGTAACTTGGAGGTATAGTCCATAATCCTATCTGGCAGGGTACAGCTTTTTTCTTTGAGACAGAGTCTTGCTCTGTTGTCCAGGCTGGAGTGCAATGGTTTGATCTCGGTTTACTGCAACCTCTGCCTTCCGGGTTCAAGCAATTCTCCTGCCTCAGCCTCCCGAATACCTGGGATTACAGGTACCAGCTAGTACGCCTCACTAATTTTTTTATTTTTAGTAGAGGCAGGGTTTCGCCATGTTGGCCAGCGTAGTCTTGAACTCCGGACCTCAGGTGCCCTGCCTGCCTCAGCCTCCCAAAGTGCTGGGATTGCAGGCATGAGCCACCGTGCCTGGCCGAGGGTACAGCTTTGATGTTTCAGGTTTTTGTACTCCTGAGCATTCTAAGAATCATTAAAAACATTTATTTTTGTTTTTATTTTAAGTTCCAGGGTCCGTGTGCAGGAATGTGCAGGCTTGTTACACGGTAAACATGCGCCGTGGTGGTTTGCTGCACACATCAACCCATCGCCTAGGTATTAAGCCCAGCATTCCCAGCCAGAGACTCGTGAGCTTTGTAACTCACTTGCAGCAGTTCCTTAAGGTTTTGGAACTTCAGGTGAAGGTAGATGCATTCTCTAAGACTCGTGTTCTAACAAGTAACAGTGAAAAGTGGGCATTTTCGGGCTTCATAGATGTGGATTTCCATGGAGAACTCTGTTGTCTTAATAGCTAGGAAGACTGTAACTTACCTTCCATATTGGGACATTTTCGAGAGGGAGAGGGGGAGTGATTAGTCCTTAGAGGGGATCGGCGGGTATAAACTGGGCTTTCCTGGATCCATGGGGTGTGTGCTCATGGGACGCGATGTCATGGATGCTTCTCACCTCCAAGAGCTCCTCTACCGGCCCCTCCACCCTTTCCTGTACACCCACTGAAGCTTAGGTCTGACTGCCGTCTCCAGGAATTCACTTAGTCTCATGGGTTGGAATTGCAGCTTCATTTTTTCCCTCCAGCATTTTTTCCCATCTCACTCCAGCGCAGAATAATATCTCTGGCCCTCCCTTTCCAATGCCAACGCTGACATTCACATAAGTAAATCTGATTTATTAATAATAAGCATTTATTGAACATGGATAGGGGCTGTGGATTCAGAGGCACATTGCCCAGTCTCCGAGCTCATTTTCTGTAAGAGGGTTAAAGCTTATATGGGAAAGGACGAGCCAGGTGCTATCGGAACCTAGGGTGAGAGGGCTGCGTTTTTGACTGGGACGGGGAGTGAGGTCACAGAAAACGTTCACGGTTGACAAAACGCTGACTGGCCGTTGAGAAATGAAGGCACTTTTTCAAGTGGATGCCAGAGGTGGGTCAGAAGAGAGAGCATTGGGTCAAAGAGCTTAGGAAAAGGCACAGGCACAGGGCAGTATGTGTTACTTTTGGGGAAAGTCGAAGGACTGCCGTGACATGTAAAAGTTAAGTAATTGTTACATTTTTCTAATTACGTTTCAGAGAAAGAAAGGCGGGAAATGTAAGTATGAACTCGTTCTTTTTCTTTTTAAATTATTATTATTATTATTATTATTATTATTATTATTATTTTAGACAGAGTCTTGCTCTGTCATGCAGGCTGGAATGTGGTGGTACGATCTCGGCTTGCTGCAATCTCCAGGTTCAAGCGATTCTCCTATCTCAGCCTCCAGAGTAGCTGGGATTACTGGTACATACCACCACGCCCAGCTAATTTTTGTATTTTTAGTAGAGATGGGGTTTCACCATGTTGACCAGGCTGGTCTTGAACTCCTGACCTCAGATGATCCGCGCAGCTCCACCTCCCGTATTGCTGGGATTACAGGCGTCAGCCACCATGCCTAGCCTGAACTAGTTCTTTTTAAAATAATACTTTTTATGACTGATATTACAGTTGACCCTTGAACAACTTAGAGGTTAGGGTGCCAACCCTGCTCAAAAATCCACCCATAATTTTTGATCCCCAAAAACTTAACTACTAATAGCCCACCCTTAATGGAGTGTCTTACCGATACAGTCAATTAATACATACTTTGTATGTTATATGTATTATGTTCTGTATTCTTACAATTAAGTAAGCTAGAGAAAAGAAAATGTTATTAAGAAAATCATAAGGAAGGCCAGGTGTGGTATTTTACACCTGTAATCCCAGGAGGCCAAGACAGACAGATCACCTGAGGTCGGGAGTTGAAGACCAGCCTGACCAACATGGAGAAACCCCATCTCTACTAAAAATACAAAATTAGCCAGGCGTGGTGGCTACTTGGGAGGCTGAGGCAGGAGAACCACTTGAACCCAGGAGGCAGAGTTTGCAGTGAGCTGGGATCGCGCCATTGCACTCCAGCCTGGGCAACAAGAGTGAAACTCCCTCTCAAAAGAAAAAAAAAAAAGAAAATCATAAGGAAGAGAAAATACATTTACAATATGGTTCTGTATTTATCAATACTTTAAGTTTACTTTATCTGTTTACAAGATGACTGGTACATCTGAAATGACAGGCCACCACAGCTGCAGACCTCAAGCTACAGTTCATATGAGGCAATTCAACTTTTTCTTATAGTGTCATGACTTTTCTCTGCTACTTGGGAGCCCTCCAGGATCACTGGACTTCACATGGGTCCCATGGTGTTATTCAAGATTTAGGGTATTGCACTAAGCAGGTTGAAAACTACATGAGAACTGCAGGAGATCACTTTTTATATGCAATTCACCGGAGCAATGAACTGCTCACGTGGAGACGATTAGCATCACATGGTGTTTGGCATTTTAAGTGGATATTGGCAACACTTGAGCTCACCACAGCTTCAAAAGGGATGGCTCTGAAGTGGTTACAGTAGTATAGTGTGTACCAGTTAATTTTATGCAGTTATAATTTAATGTTGCATCTTCTTTTTTTTTTTTTTTGAGACGGAGTTTCGCTCCAGCTACCCAGGCTGGAGTGCATTGGTGCAATCCCGGCTCACTGCAACCTCCGCCTCCTGGGTTCAGGCAATTCTCCTGCCTCAGCCTCCTGAGTAGCTGGGATTACAGGCACGCACCACCATGCCCAGCTAATTTTTTGTATCTTTAGTAGAGACGGGGTTTCAGCATGTTGACCAGGATGGTCTCGATCTCTTGACCTCGTGATCCATCCGCCTCAGCCTCCCAAAGTGCTGGGATTACAGGCTTGAGCCACTGCGCCCGGCCCTTAATGTTGCATCTTAATGTTTGTTTAATTTCTCTTGACTGAAAATGGTGCCATGTACCATCTGTAGGTATTTACAGAAGTTTTGATAAATTTTAACTTTTTATAATAGAATCATGTGCATTTCATGGTAATACATGATCAAATCTAAACTGAGATCTACGTCTATTATATGCATTCATGATATGCCTTTTTCTTAATTTTTTTGATATTTCTAGGCTACAGGGTTTGTGAGTTTTTTCAAATTGTTGCAGATCTTCAAAATCTTTTTCAGTATCTTTATTGAAAAAGAATCCATGTATAAGTGGACCCACGCAGTTCAAATCCATGTTGTCCAAGGGTCAACTGTGTATAATTCGAATACAGTACCTGCATGTTTGGCTGTCTGGACCAAATGAGGATCTGCCAAAAAATGTGCGTCTTACCATCTCATCACTGTTGATAACGCTGCTCTCCCCATGCTTCTGTTTCCTTTCACAACCTAGCAAGCTACTCAGAGTCAGCGAGAGGCTGTTTTAGAAAGAAATGAAATGCTAAAACTACAGAGGACTAGAATTCTCAAGGAAAAACTGGAGGTGAGTTAACAGGTTTCCTTACGTGTTTTTCTGTATCCCAGCAACCAGATTTTGGGAAACAAACACATACCTGGTACCGTGTAGTTGCAAGGGCAAAGCTTTGGAATAGACTGTTTGTTTTGTTTTGTTTTTGAGAGGAGGGGTCTCACTCTGTCGGCCAGGCTGGAGTGCGGTGGTGTGGTGTGATCTCGGCTCACTGTAACCTCTGCCTCTCAGGCTCAAGAGATCCTCCCACCTCAGCCTCTCAAGTAGCTGGGACTATAGGCATGCACCACCATGTCTGGCTAATTTTTATAGTTTTTGTAGAGATCGGGTTACCCCATATTGTCCAGGGCAGTCTCAAACTCCTGGGCTCAAGTGATCCACCTGCCTTGACCTCCCAAAGTGCTGGGATTACTGACCCGGAGTAGATAGTTTGGCTTTAACTCAGTCCCACTGCTTCAGTTACCTCTCTAAGGCTCCATTTTCTCATCCTTAAAGTGGGGAGATGATAATACCTATCCCCTGTGCTTGTCGGAAGGGTCGAAGGAGCATGTGGGCCACTGAGGCGTAGGCCCAGGAGAGTCTGGGGCCTCCATACAGTGAGGAATTCTGGAGTGCCGTGGGACATGGAGGAAAGATGCCAGGTCACACTGGTGGCAGGGGAAATGGGACTAGGGAGGTGTTCAAGGGAAACTCAGCCTCTGAGCAGAATTTTATTTTATTATTATTACTTTTAAAGACTGAATCTCACTCTGTCACCTGGGCTGGAGTGCAGTGGCACAATCTTGGCTCATTGCAGCCTCTGTCTTCTGGGTTCAGGCAATTCTCCTGCCTCAGCCTCCTGAGTAGCTGGGATTACAAACACATGCCAGCACGCCCAGCTAATTTTTGTATTTTTAGTAGAGATGGGGTTTTATCATGTTGACCAGGCTGGTCTTGAACTCCTGACCTCAGGTGATTGGCCCACATCAGCCTCCCAGAGTGCTGGGATTACAGGTGTGAGCCACCACGCCTGGTCAATTTTATTATTATTATTTTTAAAGACAGGGATTTTACTATGTTGCCCAGGCTGGTCTCAAACTCCTGGGCTGACCAACATGGCGAAACCCCATATCCGCTAAAAATACAAAAAAATAGCTGGGCTTGGTGGTGGGTATTTGTAATCCTGGCTACTTGGGAGGCTGAGGCAGGAGAATGGGCTGAAGTGATCCTTCTGCCTTAGCCTCCCACGTAGCTGGGACTACAGGTCGCAGGGACCACAGTGCTCTGCTGATCAGAAATTTAAAGAACCTGTGGTCTTTAGTAAGGTGAAAAAGTTGAGAAGCCACTTTTGAGGCAAAAGCAAGAACACCACTGACATAGGCTGCTGTGCTCCGTGAATGACATGCGAGTTGCTTGGCAAGGCTCAGATAGGGAGTGTGAGAGGGCACGGACAGGGAGAAGGCCCGAACTGCCCTTAGTGTTTTCTTGTTTTTACTATTTTGTCACTAAAATAGGTACAAATATACAACCCTTTACCATAATAGTCTGTTTGTTTTCCCTTTTCTTTTGAGATGGAGTCTCACACTGTTGCTCAGGCTGGAGTGTGGTGGCGTGATCTCAGCTCACTGCAACCTCCATCTCCTGGGTTCAAGCGATTCTCCTGCCTCAGCCTCCTGAGTAGCCGGGAATACAGGCATTCGCCACCACAACCAGTGAATTTTTGTATTTTTAATAGAGATGGGGTTTTACCATGTTGGTCAGGCTGGCCTTGAGCTCCTGACGTCATGGGATTAAAGGTGTGAGCTACCATGCCTGACCTTTTTTCTCTCTTTTTTGTTTGAGACAGAATCTTGCTCTGTCACCCAGGCTGGAGTGCGGTGGTGCAATCTCAGCTCACTGCAACCTCTTCCCGCCTCGTTCAAGCTATTCTCCTGCCTCAGCCTCCTGAGTAGCTATGATTACAGATGCCTGCCACTACTGCAGCTAATTGTTGTGTTTTTAGTGGAGACGGGGTTTCACCATGTTGACCAGGCTGGTATCGATCTCCTGACCTCGGGTGATCCACCTGCCTTGGCCTCTCAAAGTATTGGGATCACAGGCATGAGCCACCGTGCCGGGCCTAGAATAGTTGTATACATCTATAAAACTAAAACCAAATTTAAGGTAAAATATAAACAAAACAACATAAAGCATATATCAGAGTAAGTACAATGTGACGATGACGTATTTGGCTGAAATGAAATCTTTGGTATTGGATTCAATGTTAAAAACATTTGGCTGATGTCCAGCTCTATATGCAATTGCTGTATTTTGCCTTCATTAATATTGAAACAGAAAACATCTGTGGTACAATGTGGAATTTAAAATTTCAAAACTTTTGTTTCTAGCGCCATGCCGTGACGTTAGGCCTCATACTTAAGCCAAATCTTCTACCAGGCAGTTCTTGAATGCCAGTTTTAATGAAGCAAAACTTAGTCAAGCTGGTCTTAGTCTCCTGAATTGTTGTTGTCGGCATTAAAGAAATATGCATTGTGTGGGTGCCTAATCATATTATCCCTGGAAATGGAAACACAGAATACTTCAACACACAATTCACAACTGTGTTGACTGCCAAGAAGCGTGCAAAATTGGTTTGTGTAAGTCAAGGCCTGGGCAGCGATACACCAGCTTGTAGGGTTGCTACAGCTGTCACTGCCTGGTGCAAGTTCTTTGAGGCTCCAACCCACACCTCCTACAGCAAGGTTTATTTCACTTTATTTCAGTTTGAATTATTGTGAAACCTTTATTTGTGCTACATGCTGTCATTTGGAGCATTTTTTTTTTGAGACGGGTCTCACTCTGTCACCCAGGCTGGAGTGCAGTGGTGCAATGATAACTCACTGCAACCTCGAATTCTTAGGCTAAAGTGATCCTTCTGCTCCCTCCTACCCTCCCAAGTAGCTAAAACTACAGGCATGCAGCTAGTGTTTTAATTTATTTGTAGCGACAGGTTATGTTGCCCAGGCTGATCTCTGATTCCTGGGCTCAAGCAATTCTCCTGCTTCGGTCTCCCAAAGCACTGAGCTCTGAGATTACAGGTGTGAGCCACAGCACCTGGCCTTGGAGCAAATTTAGTTGTAATGACAGAAAACATGAAACTCAAGTTCCTTATGAGGCGTTCTTTGAGTTTCCATCTTGGCACTTTTTTTTTTTGTGGGGCATGTGATAGGCAGTCAGTCTGCACGTGCTTCAGTATCAAAACACAGCCCAGCTTCATCTACACGTGGACATCTGTTCTCAGGTCTCATGAAGCACTTAGGTGTTGCTTTGCAAGAAAATCTGGAACTACTGTCTAATCCACCAACCACGAGCATTTTTTTCACGAATATCAAATACATGCCCCACGTTTCCATTTCCAGGCCTTTCGATGTAAAGGCCTGGAAAACTCTAAATTTTCAGTGCTGAATCATAACATAATCTTTTAAAAGACATATTAAATGGCAATTAAGCAATGCACACAATTTGTTAGAAGGAAGGGCAACATGAACAGCTGTGACCAAGTTCGCCCATGTGCAGCGTTGAACCTTCCAAGCACCACAGCCGGTGAGCCTGGAACAACAGAAAATGATTCCTTCCCAGTTCTGGAGGCTGGAAGTCCAAAGTCAAGGTGTTCGCAGAGCTGTGGTCCCTCCGAAGCTGCGGAAGGTTCTGTTTCCAGGTCTCTCCTTGCTTCTGAGAATTCCTGGCTTGTGGAGGCACACCCCAGTCTCTACAGCATTCTCTTCATGTGTGTGTCTCTGCATCCAAATTTCCTGTTTTAAAAGACACCAGTCACATCGGATTGGGGACCACCCTCCTCCAATGTGACTTCAGCTTAATACATGCCATCCTCAATGACCCAGTTGCCATGAAAGGACACATTTTGAGGTAGTGGAGATTAGGACCTCAACATGTGAATTTTGGAGGGGATACATTTCAGCCCGAAACATGCAGGCAGTGACACCCACTTCATGACTGTCACCTGGCCTAGAGCAGCTGCAAGATGCATCTCCATTTCAGAAACGGGAAACAGGGAAACAATGCACCTCGTAGTATTGATAAGCTGTGGTCACACGTCAGCTGAAATTCTCTGGTTGAAGATTGGGCATCCCGATGTGGTTATGGATTTGGGTTATCAGTTTGAGATTCAGAGCTGAGACACAGGCACTTAGATCCTTCCGAGAGGCATGATTCGGGCCCCATCCCGTAGTAACACAGCATTCCAGCTCCACACCTTTTCTTATCACCTGGTATGTTATGGTTCACTTGGCCCTCCCTTAAATTTTGCCTTGACCCAGTTTTTACTATAAACTCTCACACAACTTTTTATTCTAACCTAATTCACAAAGTTTTACTGCCTGATTTGACCTGATGGGATTTCTGTGCCCCTGCAGAGACTGTTAACATTCTTTTCAATAAGTTAGGTAAACTTTCAGGACATGTGCAAGTGGAATTTACAGACTGAAAATTTCTTTTTGAATTTTTTAAATGGTGTCTTGCTCTGTAGCCCAGGTTGCAGTGCAATGGCACATTCTCGGCTCACTGCAACCTCTGTCTTCTGGGTTCAAGTGATTCTCTTGCCTCAGCCTCCTGAGTAGCTGGGACTACAGGCATGCACCACCATGCCTGGCTAATTTTTGCATTTTTAGTAGAGAGAGGATTTCACTATATTGGCCAGACTGGTCTTGAACTCCCGCGCTCATGAACTGCCCTCCTCGGCCTCCCAAAGTGCTGGGATATCAGGTGTGAGCCACCACACCCAGCTACAGATGGAAATTTGACAGTCTCAGGCATATTGTTTGAGCCAGTGAATGCCTTTACTTTAACATACCTTATTTTATGTACTCAGTTTAAGAATCATAATGAGCTCACAGCTTTTCACAGAACTATTGTGTTCCTTCTGATGCTTAGTGTGTCACTTTTTGGCTAGTGGGAGCCCTTTAAGCTGGCCCTGTTCAGCATTACTCCCGTCAGCATTTATAAAACGTTCTTGCTGTCTAGCCACAACAAGATATTCAGGTCCACTTTATTTTTCCCTGCTCCAAGATGTGGACCAACTACTCTCCAGGAATCTGGGGTTTCTTTTAGTGAGAATAATATTAAAAATGATAAAAATTGGGCCTGAAGTGGTGACTCACACCTGAAATCTCAGCACTTTGGGAGGCAGAGGTGGAAGGATCGTTTGAGGCCAGGAGTTCAAAACCAGCCTGGGCGATAGAGAGAGACCCCGTCTCTCACAACAGCAACCACGACGAAAGAGTGCTAGGGTTACAGATCAAATTATTTTATGCAAGTAAGACAGTGGCAGAGCGACATCACTGCAACATGATGTCCATGACAAAGCTAGAAAAGGTAGATTTAAAAAATGAGTCAGGATTTATGTTACTGATTTCAGGTAGACTTTTAAAAATTGGGTCATGACTTTTTTTTTTCCTGGAGATGGAGTCTGGCTCTGCTGCTCAGGCTGGAGTGCAGTGGTGTGGTCTTGGCTCACTGCAAACTGTGCCTCTGGGGTTCAAGCAATTCTCTTGCCTCAGCCTCCCAAGTAGTTGGGATTCCAGGCGTGGCCTCCATGCCTGGTTAATTTTTTGTTTTTTTAGTAGAGATGGGGTTTCACCATGTTGACCAAGCTGGTCTCGAACTCCTGACCTCAGGTGATCCACCCGCCTCGGCCTCCCAAAGTATTGGGATTACAGGTGTGAGCCACCATACCTGGCTTCCCTTCTGGTTTCAGCTTCCACATCATTTCATATACAATATCTTTCTACAAACTTGAATATATTGTGCTACGTTTTATTATGACAAACCATGTGTTTAAATGGCAACAGTGTCTAATCTTTCTGTGGCATGATTTGATGAACACCTACTGCCATCTTGGATCCTACCCTCCAACTATAACTGTTTCTACTTCTCTTATGCAATAATATGAACCCGTTATGCTAGAGTCACTTCACTGACACTAGAAAAACATTTGTTTTTACTACAATAAACAGCATAAATGTTAACTAATCTTCAATAATTTTTAGAAAAGTTATACAAGATTGAGGTTCAGATTTTAAATAATGCAAACATCTAGATGCAGCTAAGCACAACTTCTTTCTTAGAACTGTTTAAAAACTCTCCTTAAATGTAATTCTACATTAATTTCGTCTCCCAGTAGAAAAATAGTTTCAGCTTTCCCTCAGCTTTTTCCTAGAATGAAAACTCTGTCTAAGCAAAATCTCAGCAGATCCTTTATACAGCTTCAGCCGACTCTATGAGGGGCGGGCTTCTGGCAGCCTGCACAGATATCCGTATTCCGGTCTTAACTACAGGTGCTTATAGCTTGCCAGGGACATGGCTTCTCACCAGTCCCAGTGGACTGCAGCGCCTCTGCTCACTCAGGTCTTTTGTATCTTTGCATCAGAAAGAGATTTATAACTCTCCGCTGTTTTCTACCTCCCTCAAATACTCACATAAGCACACGCACATTCTACATGTGAATGTTTTTCCTTTCTAAGTGAAAAGAATCAATGGATGTGGAATACGATTTCTGTAAAATGCTAGTACAATTCTCCATGATAATATTTTTCTAAGCACCAAAAAAGACTTTGTCGAATAATTCTTAACTGCTTGACCTTTAATACCATAATTTGTTTCAACATGAGTCGGCATTAAAATGTTGGTGATTACTCACTAACTGCCTAGTTGAGCAACTGTCACTTTTATAGGATCTTAGCCCAGTTTGTTTTGTGTTGTGCTTGTAAATGTTTGATAACGAGCTCTTTGTTTAAAAAAAAAAATCCCGGCTGGGCACGGTGGCTCCTACCTGTAATCCCAGTACTTTGGGGGGCTGAGGTGTGCGTATCACGAGGTCAGGAGATCGAGACCATCCTGGCCAACATGGTGAAACTCTACTAAAAATACAAAAATTCGCTGGGCGTGGCAGTGCGTGCCTGTAGTCCCAGCTACTCAGGAGGCTGAGGCAGAAGAATTGCTTGAACCTGGGAGGCAGAGGTTGCAGTCAGCCAAGATTGGGCCATTGCACTCCAGCCTGGTGACAGAGCTAGACTCTGTGTCAAAAGAAAAATAAAATCCCCCAAAACGAAAAAAAAAAAAAAAAGAGGCAGATGTATACAATTTGCCAGTTCCTGTGGTTAGGATCTCAACATGTGAATTTTGGAAAGGGATACACTGCAGCCCATAACACGCAGGCAGTGACAACCACCTTGTGGCTGCCACCTGGCCTATCACAGTTGCAAAATGCGTCTCAATTTCAGAAATATTAAATGGGGGAAAATGTGCCTCTTAGTATTGACAAGCTGTGCTCACATGTCGGCTGAAATTATTTGGTTGAGGATTGGGGATTACAACGTGGTTATAGATTTGCGTTGTCGGTTTGCGATTCAGGGTGAGACAGTCCCACCATTGTCAATTTCAAGCTACCAGTGTGATGTCACTGAATGCAGAGTAGGGAAGTGACGTGTGCTGTCGGCTTTCAGGAGCTGGCATAGTTGGCTGCGGCACACCACTGCCCATTCCAGAGACGTGCATATTTTTCGAGAAGGGATCCTGGTATTATTCCCCCTCTAAACATTGAGATACACCTTTCAGCTATTGTCTCTACACATTTTCTTCTAAAATTGATATTAACTCCCAAGAGAATAGTTTCTATGCAGCAGTTTCTCATAACCTCTGATCTTGGTAGGAGTGGACAGATGGCAACACCAGGCATTTAGAGCATAGTCTGTTCCCAGTGGGGCTCGTGGAGAACAGGAAGTGAGTGAGCTGAAATTGGCTGAAGGCTCTTGTGTGTGATTTCCTTTGCCGTGGTTTGAGTTATTTTGTTTTCTGTGTGCCTCTCACTTCAGAGAAAACTGCCGGCTGACTTCAAGGTTCTGGAAGCCTCAGATCTGGTGTATACAGTCAGCGCCCAGGAGTACTGGCAGCAGGCGCTCCTCACCGAAGAGGAAACTGGTAATTTATGTTTTTTAAATTTCCATCACTAAAATTCTCAAGATCAATTTAGCACTTTGAATTTTCTTCTCTAGAACTTCTTGTGCCTCACAAACATTTTTTTTCCAGCTTGTCTCAGTTTTGATACTAGTTGCAAATAAAGATTATTTTCCTCTCTACATTGTTGTGGTGCCAGAGACCACAATTCCTCTTGCCTCCAAATCTTACTGTGGGTTGGCAAAGGTCAAATAATTGGATTGCTGGGCGCAGTGGCTCATGCCTGTAATCCCAGCACTTTGGGAGGCCAAGGTGGGTTGATTGCCTGAGGTCAGGAGTTCGAGACCAGCCTGATCAACATGGCAAAACCCTGTCTCTACTAAAAATACAAAATTAGCGGGGCATGGTGGTGGGCGCCTGTAATCTCAGCTACTTGGGAGGCTGAGGCAGGAGAATTGCTTGAATCCACGAAGCAGAGGTTGTAGTGAGCCGAGATTGTGCCATTGCACTCCAGCCTGGGCAACAAGAGCGAAACTCTGTCTCAGAAAAACAAAACAAAACAACAAACACAAATAACTGAGTTATCATTTCCTTAGTCTTCTCTCACCCAGCTACAGGCATTAGAATTATTTTCTGAGTGACTATTGTATATTTTGTCTGCAAGCAGGGAAAGCATAAGGCATGACTTTCTTCTCAGAAGTTGAAATTTGGATCAGGAGCTAATACTAACTCAAGTGCAAAAATTGAAGTGAAAATAAGGCTTAGTTAGTTGTTGCTGACTGTGAGTGCAGCAGAAGCCTAAGGAATCTAGAGCTCCCTATGCACTGGAGGCTCAGTGGAAAGTGGGTGAGCAGGCAGGGTCAGGACTGCATTCTCATCTGAACTTGACGTGGCTTGCAACGTGCATGCATTTTACTAGACGTGTAGGTATGTGAATGGAATTTAGGGAGCAGAAGCTGTGAAATATTCCTAGAGATGAGGGAACTGCTTGATTAAGGGTATAAAAGACAAAATTGGTTGGGCGCAGTGGCTCCTGCCTGTAATCCCAGCATTTTGGGAGGCGAAGATGGGTGGATCATGAAGTCAAGAGATTGAGACCATCCTGGCCAACATGGTGAAACCCTGTCTTTACTAAAAATACAAAAATTAGCTGTGCATGGTGGCGCCCTTGTAGTCCCAGCTACTTGAGAGGCTGAGTTAGGAGAATTGCTTGAACCTGGGAGGCGGAGGTTGCAGGGAGCTGAGATCATGCCACTGCACTCTAGCCTGGTGACAGAGTGAGACTCCATCTCAAAAAAAAAAAAAATTAGCATGGTATATTAAAGGAATAATATAGAGAAATTGCCACATATGAGAATAATGGGCAAAATGGTAGAGTGGCCTCTATTTTCTTCTGACTGACAACAGGTAGGATGTGACACACATGTCAGGGATTCTTGCTTCTTTCTATAGCAAGCATGGGCTATTCTGTTGTTAATGGTTAGTTGCCATAGAAAGAAAAATCTAGGGGGAACGAAGGACTGCGATTCTAGAATTGTGAACATTTTGGTTTACCTTTGCAGGCGATAGGTGTCCAAAGGAAAGAGCCTGTGTTTTCAACCAGCCTGTACTTTTCCACGTAGTTTTTTTAGACAGCTAAATAAAATGAATATGCTGTATTGCTGATCTACCATTCATCACTGTCATTGATCCTAGACATGGGAAAAGTGCTTTTCAGAGAGGTCGGTTCTGTAGGCGTCCAGCCCACTTGGGATCTCAGCTCTAGTTCATTCAGACTGCCATCTTCATGTTTCAACTTTTATGAATTCTGTTGACCACAAACTTCTGGCCTTTTACAATTGTTTGTGCTGCCTGTGAATTCCAGAAATCCCTAAGTTAAGAGAATACATCAGGAAAAGGCTCTTGGACAAGAAGAGGAGGACAGTGACCAAGTATGTGTCCGAAGCCTTTGGCCTGTTGCTCCTCACGGATGGTTTCAACTCCACGCAGAAGCTGCCGGTATGGAAGGCACTGGGCTTTCATATTCTCTCCCACCTGAGCAGAACATTTCCTTTTACCAAGTTAGAAAATTAACATGATATTTTTTCTTTTCATATTAAAGGAAGATACAAAGTTCAGAGAGTCTCAGAGGACAAAAAGATAATTAGAGGGTTAAAATCATCACATTTGGGTAAAAGAGAAAGAATACTATTTTACCTGAGACAGATGGACTGAGAGGAAAATGTCAAAATATTAGGTATTTTCCATCCCTCCTGAGACTTGAACAAAATGGAATGTGTTTAAGTGGTGGCAGGTGTGATTTGGCTGGCTTCTAGTGGAATGCAGATACTTCTTGGTTTTCCTGGAGAGGTGTGTTTATGTATACAGCCCCAGAATGTTTCGTCTGTCTCTGGATTTCCTGTGCGCCCTGGTGCTGTCAGAATCTCAGGCTCAGAGGAGCACAGTAAAATAATGTGAGAGGATGGAAGCTTGGAGGGACTTTCAGTAGAGTTTTGATACTTATCTTCCCTGACAAGAATGCAGGCAGTCTGAAAAACTAGTTACAATTACTTTTCTCATATCAATTGATACATTTATCTCTTTTATGGATTATTTATTTTTAACCCTAAAATCAGAGGGATAAGCTACTAGATTAGAGACTCGGGGGAGGGGGTGGGGAGGTTGGAGAAAAATCCTCTTATTGTCATCAGTCACCAGGTGTATTGTCTCCTTATGAGAGATGGAATATACAAAGATGATGGCTGGACCATGTGTAAAAATAAATCTCTGACCCACAACGTATAGCAGGCAACCAGAAACCAACCTCTTATTTACAATAAACAGCCCAGGAAGCCTTCTGTCTGTAAGTCAAACTTGCAGGAAGTCAAACTGCTATCTCTAATAACAACCGAGGAGGCTGAAGAGTAACTGTAGCAATCAGCACCAGATGGCTGGGACTTGATGAATAACTTCCCCAACCTCTGTCCCTGCTTCCAACTTTCTACCCAGTCAGGGAATGCGTTTGGTATGCCCAAACAACAACATCAACCTCTCTGCTTTTAGCCAGCCCATCGCTAGTGTCCCCAGGCCAACAGCCTCCAATCAGGGTACCCCTAAAGCCTTTTTTGTCCACCGTGAAGCTTTTCCACTCCTCTACCTGCTTTTGAGTCTCTGCTAAATTCAAATGATGGTGGCTGACTCCCTTGCTGTAGTGAGCTCTGAACAAACAGCCTCTGCCTGTTGGCATCTGGTTACTCTTTGCTTATTTCTACACTTGCCTTCACCCGTCAGATGTGCACAGTTGTTTGTCTTCTTGTTATACTGGAACAGGGAAGGGGCAGAGGAAGTACATGAATAAGGCTCTGTGAGTGGTCAGGGAGCTGGTCCTGAAGATGGGGGAAAGTGGGCCAAGGCTGACCCTGTGGGGTGGCAAGGGAGGCAAACACTGGAGACCTGACTTCCATGTGGGAGTCAGCAGTGCCACCCAGAGCCTTTGGTTGTATAAAGTCTTTAGTGGTGTGGGGCCTTTCTTCTGCATAAAAGGGGCATATCGAGCAACATTCAGTCTTTTAAAATCATGTTTCTTGTGGCTTGTTTTGGTCTAGTACAAGAAGAAAACAAAACAAAACTCTTGGAATCTGAGATTTTCTCATTTGACTTTCATCTGCTGAAATTGCTGGGGGAGGGTTTGACCTTCCAACTTCCCGAAACAGTTCTTCAGGGTAAAACTGTCTGTCTGCCCAGCACAAGATTGCTTTTGGAAGCGCTGATGGAAAATAAATCTGATTTGGGGCTGTGTGTGGTTGGTGTATTTCACAGACATAAGGACAAGGCATTTTGCTGTCAAGGCCGGAAGTGCTCGCCCCACATGCTTTTCTTTGATGATATGGAAGTGCAGCACTGAGAGGGGCTCAGATTCACCTCTGCAGCCAGACTCCAGTGCTGGAAAACAGAGGACAAGGGGCTGGCTGGCACTTCTGCGATAGCTATGTTAGGGAGTTGCTGGCAACTTTGCTCAAAATTCCTTGGCCTTAGATATTGGTCTTACTCTCAGCTCTTTGATAGAAAGTTGGAAGGCACGAATTTGTGAGTTCCTTTGAATTCTGAAAAATCAAATCTACTTTGTGTGTGACTGATTATTTTTTTCAAAGATGGTCACTGAAACCCAACATTTAGAGTTTCAGTAGTTAGTGATTTTAAATGAGCACTCATTATTTTTAAGAATCCATAGTAAGTTGATGGTGACATCCCAATGTCAAATGAAGTTGGCATTTATTCATACTAAGTGCCAGCTTCTCTGTTTCTTATTGTTCCTATATTCTCAGCTCTTCCCTTTCTTACCATTCTTTTGTTTATTCAACAGAGATTTATCGAGAGTGAGGCATTGTGAGAATCATGCCCATAGCTTTTCTTTCCATGACTTCTTTCTTCTTTCATTTTCATAATTGGCGACACCACAAATTCAAAAGAATCTAAAGGATGCCCTGGGGAAGAATATGCCTTATAGAATTCTTAATGGTGAGAAGGAGGAAAATTCCCAGGGTACACCGAATGCTACGCAGTCTCCATACATTCTAAAACTTATTTACTCCAAGATTCACAGAGTTTCAGAGTGGGGGGTTGTTTTCAAGATGATTCCACCCAATTCACTTACTGTAAAGATGATACAGTTGAGAACCAGAGAAGTTAAATGACCTACATCAGGTCACCCATCAATTTCAGATCTATTTCTGTCTATTTGGAATAGAATTTAAAAGCCTGAATTATCTAGCAATTTCTCTGGACCACTCATTCAATCCACAGGTGTATATGGGTTTTGCTGTCTGTGCTGTGCCCTGGAATAAAGGAGCATGAATGACTAGCAGCCTGTTCCTCTGGCAAGTTCCTATCCAGGGAAGGAGACATAGGGAACAAGAAAGAGATATGATACGACAGGACCATGCTGTGGCACAGGACTGTGGGAAGTGCGGTGGGACCGCAGGACAGGGAGCCCCACCTCTACCTGGGGACTCAGGGAAGGTGCCTCCTGGGAAGCACTTTTGAGCTTTGTCTCTGAAGTAACAAAGATGAAATCAGCAAGGCCCATGTTTGGGGAACGGCAGCAAGTCCAGGGGTAGTTACTTGGCAAGACATGTCGGGCAAACAGGTGGTGGTGCTGGAGAGGTGGGGTGAGTCTGGCTGTGAAGTACCTTAAGGGCCAAGCTGGGGAGTGTGGCTCTGTCTGCTGCAGACACTGTGGGGTCCACTAAGGGTCCCAGGCAGGGAACAAGGCTACGAGTTCCCAGTTTGCCACTGTATTCGTCCGGTTTCATGCTGTTTATATAGACGTAAGCAAGACTGGGTAATTTACAGATAAAAAGAGATTTTTTTTTTTTTGAGAAGGAGTCTTGCTCTTTTTTTTTTTTTTTTTTTTTTTGAGACGGAGTTTTACTCTTGTTGCCCAGGCTGGAGTGCAATGGCACGATCTCGGCTCACTGCAACCTCCACCTCCTGGGTTCAAGTGATTCTCCTGCCTCAGCCTCCTGAGTAGCTGGGACTATAGGTGACTGTCATCATGCCCACCTAATTTTTATATATTTAGTAGAGATGGAGTTTCACCATATTGCCCAGGGTGGTCTTGAGCTCCTGACCTTTTGATCTGTCCACCTCGGCCTCCCAAAGTGCTGGGATTACAGGGGTGAGCCATCACGCCCAACCAAGAAAAAGAGGTTTAAATGGATTCCCAGTTCTTCGTGGCTGGGGAGGCCTCACAATCATGGTCAAAGGCAAAAGGCACGTTTCATATGGTGGCAGACAAGAGAGAAATGAGGGCCAAGCAAAGGGGGTTTCCCCTTGTAAAACCATCAGAACTCGTGAGACTCATTCACTACCATGAGAATGGTATGGGGGACACCAACCCCAAAATTCAATTATCTCCCACCAGGTCCCTCCCACAACATGTGGAATTATAGGAGCTATGATTCCAAATGATATCCAAGTAGGCACGTGGCAAACCCTATCAGGCACCTGGGGGTCAAGGCTTTCTCTGGTGGTCACTTCCTTGTATTATTTGAATATATGTTTTCTCCCTGATTAGAATGTGTTCTTTGAAGACGGAAGCATGGATTTATTTTTGTGGTTGTGTAGCTTTGCTATGCAAAGTGTGATCCATAGCCCGGAGACCAGCATTACCTGGGGACTAGCTAGAAATGCAGAATCCCAGAGCCTCGAATTTTGGATTTTAAGATCACCTGGTGATTTGTATGCACGTTAAAATTTGAGAAGTATTATCCATAAAAACTGCTTGTGCAGAGTCGAAGCTCACAAAATGTTTGTTGAATCAGATGTCATTGGAAAAATCTGTTTTAATAACAATTGGATTTCTGTGTGGATAGCTCCTTCCCCAAATAGCCTCACGGATTATACATCTGAAATAAGTTGCTGAATGAGCAGAGACTGTGATTTTTAAGAAATGAAACAAGTCGCACCAGGCAGTTATTTGTTCTGTTCTGTAACCCCACAAAGCCTAGGGGGTTCTGTGCACTGAGTAAGGCCGTGCGGGGACAATAAAGAGAGGTCAGCTCTGAGTGATAAGCTGAATCTTGAGCTGGTGACAAGCTTAAAGGAAGCAAAGCTTGAGGAGAAGGTACTCTGAGGGAGTGGGTGGCCTGATGCTTTTATGGTCTTTGTCCCTAGAACGAACACTTGCATGTGAGTGACCTGCGGAGATTCACGGAAGAGAAGATTGAGCTGCTGGAAAAGGCCATCACACAGTGCTTTGCCTGCATGGAGCGGCCTCTGAAAGAAGGGGTCAGAGCTGCCAGGACCTCCTACCGCTGCATCCTCAGGGCATGCCTGGTGGTGAGTGACCACCAGGGATTTTTCCTTCCAGGGAGAATCCAGGGATATTTCAGGAGGCCTGCCCACTCTCCAGGCTCCTTTTACAGGGTCCCATCCCTTTCAAAAGAGATGAAGAGCTGGAGGAGGGTAGGAGAGAGTGAAAATTGCACATAATGATTGTTCATCTGTGTATCGGAAGGACCAAGGAAGATACACGTACAGCAAGGATAGCATGGGAATCTGGGATCTGAGGGTCTTGGCTGGAGCACCAGCTCCACCAGACATCCACCTTGCAGCCCCAGGCAAGATCCTAGACCCATTTTTTTTTTAAAATTCCTGGTTTTCTTCTGAAAATGAGGATGTAGCGTCGATGTCAGTATCCATTAGTTTACACAATAAGGAAGTATCTTGTAAGCTCTCCTTTGGCATACAAATTGTGATTTTATTTCTTAATTAGTTATATAGAGTTTCTGAAGGGTGAAAATGTAAGTGCATGGCAGTATTTATCTAAAACTAAGGGGTTAAGAAAAGAGGCCCATTGTGTTAGTTTGCTTGGGCTGCCATAACAAAATCCCACAGACCAGGTGGCCTCAACCACAGACATTGTTTTTTCTGGAGTTCTGAAGGCTGGAAGTCCAAGATCAAGGTGTCAGCAGGGTGAGTTCTTCTGAGGCCTCTCTCCTCTTCTGGAGAAGACAGCCGGCCTTCTTGCTGCATCCTCACGTGGCCTCTTCACTGTGTACACACATTCCTGGGATCTCTCTCTCTTCCCAGAGGGACACCACACCTGTCAGATCAGGGACCCAGCCTTATGACCCCTTTAAACTTAATTACATCCTTACCAGCCATGTCTCCAAACCTAGTCACCCTGGGGGTTAGGGCTTCACATATTAACTCAAGGGTGCACTTCAGTCCGTAGCACCCATTAAGAGGAAGATGTGATGGACAGCACTGCTCATGGAGCAAGGATGACTTGGTGTCCCCCATGCTGGGAGAAGTGCACAAATGGTGTGTGGTTGTAGTTTTTAATGGGCCTTGGAAAGTTGGAATGTGAGCAGTGGAAAGTGTGTGAAAAGGTGAGTGTGATGGGGTGGTTAGCTTCCTGGAGGCTTTTCCATGTGCACAGATGGTACCAGCTTTCTAGCACATGGCCTCTTCTGGGTGTTGCTATCTGTGTGCCTTGTGTAAAAGCTTGTTTAAATGTACTGATGAGGCTGGGTGTGGTAGCTCATGCCTGTACTTTGGGAGGCTGAGGCAGGTGGATCACCTGAGGTCAGGAGTTCGAGACAAGCCTGGCCAACATGGTGAAACCCAGTCTCTATTAAAAATACAAAAACTAGCTGGGTGTGGTGGTGGGTGCCTGTAATCACAGCTAATGGGGAGGCTGAGACAGGAGAATCGCTTGAACCCAAGAGGCAGAGGTTGCAGTGAGCTGAGATCGCACCATTGCACTCCAGCCTGGGCAACAGAGTGAGACTCCATCCAAAAAAGAAAAAATGTCTACATGAGTAGGTGCATGTGCTGCAACCTGGATGAAAGGGAAGGAGGAGATGCCTCTAGCACAAGACCAAGAATAAATGCTGAAAGAACCAGGAGTAAAGGAGGAGATGAGTCGGGGTGATTCTGGGGTCACTGGGGAAAGTGTCAGTGTGTGGACACAGGAGGATGACAGCTGGAGGGTGTTCCATGCAGTTGGGTGTGGGTAGCCAAGTATCCATGCGTGTAGTATGTATGTGTGCGTGCACTCATTGGCAAATACGAGCAGAATGCTGACTGTGGAACCAGACACCGCACAGTATCCGATCCTCACAACCATTCTGTGAGGCAAATGCCCTTAGTATTATTTTAATTTTTCAGCCTTGGAGAGGCCAAATACCTTTTCCATGGCCCTGCATGGACTCCACATCTAACCCAGGCCTGCCTAGCTTCATAATTGGACACCCAACCCCCGCTGCACTCACCCGCTTCTTCTCCTAAACTTTCTGCAAATGAGGGCAGCAACTTGTTCTTGCCAACCGGTTACATAGTTTAACATCTGTAAATCCCCATACAAGGAAATCTTGCTGCATTCATTCATTCATTCATTCATTTCTGCACGTAACAAGGACTTTGGAATACAAGACGTGGTTGCCAAGAGGCAGCATATCCCACATGGGCTCTGATTTGGACCTCAGTTTCCCCATCTGCCAACTGTGTGACCGGGGACAAGTTATTCAGCCTCTCTGTGCCTTAGGTTCCTCTGTGTTAATTGAGGACCATGTCATAGGTTTGCTGTAAAGATTACTTGAAAGAATGCATGTAAAGGGATAATGCTGAGTTGACTAATTCACTCAGCGTATAGAGAATGTCTGACAAGTCAACTGTTGTTTTTTTTTTTTGAGATAGAGTCTTACTCTGTCACCCAGGCTGGAGTGCAGTGGCATGATCGTGGCTCACTGCACCCTTCACTTCCCGGCTTCAGGTGATTCTTCTGCCTCAGCCTCCTGAGTAGCTGTGATTACAGATGCGCACCACCACGCCCGGCTATTTTTTGTATTTTTAGTAGAGACGGGGTTTCACCATGTTGGTCTGGCTGGCCTCAAACTCCTGACTTCGTGATCCACCTTCCTCGACTCCCAAGTGCTGGGATTACAGGCCTGAGCCACCATGCCCGGCCATCTGTTTTTCTTATTAGATTTCAGGGATAGAAAGATACATTCCTGGTCAGAAGAGTTAAGAGAGCATTCGGGGAACTGTAATAAAACGTAGCATGCTGGTGAGGACCGCAGGACAGCCAGAAAGTTCTCCAAATGTTTAGAGATGGGAGAACATTCTGTTGGGAGCTGTGGCTGGCTAGAATCTTTTGGCTGCAAATCAGAGTCCCTAACTGAGGCCACTCTTAGCCCTGAGGAAGTATATTGGCCCATGTGCCTAAGAGCCACAGGAAGAGAGGGTCTGGGGGATGAACTGAATCTGGCACTTCCGTGGGCCCCATTCTCAGGCTGCTTCTCTCATGATGGCAAAATGGCTGTAGCTGTTCTTGCACTCACATCTGAACACCATGAGCTCTGGAGGAGGGTTTTTAACCTCAGTGTGATTGACAGCTGGGACCAGATCATGCTTTGTTGTGAGGGGCTGACCTGTGAATTGCAGGTAGTTTCATTCTTGGACTGCACCTGCTAGGTGCTGGTAGCAGCCTCCACTCTTCAGTTGTGACAAAATCCCTCCTGGTTGAGAATCGCTGTCTAGAGGAGCAGGGGGATGGCTGTTTCCAGGCCCGTGTTCAGAAGACTGGAGAACCTTTCTTAGAAACCTCAGCAAAGCTCTCACGGTGTTTCTTTGGCTCTACGTGGGTCACATGCCTATTTCTGAACTGATCCCTGAGAAAAGAGAATGCCCTGTGTTGAATAGCTCAGGCCCGTGTATGTGTCCCATCCTGGAAGCAGGACTAGAGTTCATTTCCTCCAGAACAGAAGGACTAGGGAGGCTACAGTGGAGAAGGAGGGATGGATGTTGGATGAGAAATCCCAGGCCAGGTTAGAGGACAGTCTGATAAACCTAGAGAGGAGGTTATTGGAGCCTGGCACTGGAGGATGGTGGTATGCCTTTTGGCAGAGGAGTGGAGGGGCAGGGAAGGCATTCCAGGGGAGGAAGGCCAGAGCCCATGTGGGAGCCAGGAGGTGCCATCTAACTGCAGCGTAGGTACACAGGGCAGCATTTTGGGGAATGAGGCTGACAGCTTGCTGCAGACTTTCGACCAGGTTGAAAAGTTGGAACATAGTGAAGTTTTGAGCAGAAAAATAGCTTCATCAGTACTAATGCTTTGGGAAGCATAATGCTTGGGGGAAACCTAGGCAGAGAGCCTGGTTAGGAGGTGTCAGGGTCTAACTGAGGTCTGGGGGGAGTCGGTGGGCAAGTGGCAGGGAGCTGGAAAAGCGCGTCAGGAGTTGCAGACAGTTTTGACATGCTTTACTCTCTCATATGTACAGCATTAGCAGGGTAATTATACCTTTTCTTCGTTTGAGACTGAGTGCTCTGTCGCCAGGCTGGAGTGCAGTGGTGTGATCTCAGCTCACTGCAACCTCCGGTTCCCTGGTTCAAGCAATTCTCCTGCCTCAGCTTTCTGAATAGCTGGGATTACAGGCATGCACCACCATGCCCAGCTAATTTTTGTATTTTTAGTATAGATGGGGTTTCACCATGTTGGCCAGGACAGATCTCCTGACCTCGTAAACCACCAGTAGTGGCCCTAAACCAAGCATGTGCTCATCTGGGTCATCCAGTGTGCCTCATGTGGAGTGGTTACATAATGTGCAGGGTTGTGCACGTGCACTCCAAACCTGCTGAGTCATGCTGCTCCGAAGCCTGCCTTGGCCTACTCCTGACTAAAGCGCAGCCATTTTCCTTACAGTAGTTGCTTCATTGAGATAAGACACAGCAAGGTCTCAACAAAGGTTATGGCAGATGGAATAGGAAGGAAGGGGTGGCTGGGAGAGCAAATCCAAAGGACATCTCAATCAGGATTGTCAATGGTTCAGACATGGGGGCTGTGGGAAGCAAGGTGGCAACATTTGGGGGAAGATTTGCATCCAAGAGAAAGCAAATCACCTCAGTTTAAAGAAGATCTAAGGAGGCATGAGAGGGAGGAGCTTATCCCTTGGTTGGGGAAGCAATATGTTCACTACTGAAGATCATGTATTTAGTGTTTTATGGAGGTGGAATATCTAATGCAATGATGGAAATGTGGAACTGGAGCCTGGAGGGGTGGGGCTGGAGGATGTGGCTGCCACTTGCATGGAATTGATGCACATATACCAGTGAATGGGCTTGAGGAGGGGTGGAGGGAAGACAGTGATAGGACATCGCCTCATGTAAAAGGCCCCATTAAGGAAGCAAAAGAATAAAGAGGGGCAGGGGAGGGCCAGAGAAGGCAAAGCCTGAGAGGTACCAGGAGAAGGAAATCGTGTAATGCCTATTTTCTTACCTTTATGCTTGTTTTTAGTGTAATGCTTAATTTCTTATTTTCCACTCGGAAAACTGGAGCAATAAAGTTTGTTAAGGCTGAGAACAGTGACTCATGCCTATAATCCCAGCACTTTGGGAGGCTGAGGCAGAAGGATCACTTGAGGCCAGGCGTTCAAGACCAGCCAGGAAGCATATCAAGACCCTATCTCTAACCAAAAAAAAAAGTGGGGCTTGGTGGCATGCCCCTATAGTCCCAGCTTCTCGGGAGGCTGAGGCAGAAGGCTCTCATGAGCCCAGGTGTTGGAGACTGCAGTGAGCTATGATTGTGCCACTGCACTTCAGAAAAATAGAAAAAAAAAGTTTGTTAAGAAGGAGAACATCACATGCTCCTGAAAGGGGAAAACAAAACAAAAACAACCAGGGCCTTTGGATTTGACCTCGCAGGTTTCACTGGTGACTGTGCTAGGCAGTGACCAAGGTGGCCCTGGGGTCCTCACCTCCTGGTATTTGTGCCCTCATGGAGTCTCCCCTACATTGAATCAGGGCTGATTTCTAAGCAGGAGAATGCTAGACAGGTGACAGTGTGTGGCTTCTGAGGCTAGGCCATCAAGGGCCACAGAAGCTTGGGTTGCTTTCTCAGGGAGACGCCTTTGTGTGCTGAAGTTGAGCTCTGTGTGCAGAGGTCACATGGAGAGCAAAGGCCCCCGCCTGGGGCTAGGAGCCAGCACCAGGGTACAGCCGGATATCCTTGGAAGCAGATCCTCCAGCCTCACTCAGATGACTACGCCCCCGGCCACACCTGACCAAACCTCAGGAGAAACCTGAGCCAGAGTGGCCAGCCCGACCATCCCAGTCCTGACCCACAGAATCCCAGAGATGACAGGCGTTTACTGTTTTAAGCCACCGCACGGCTGTGTTCGGTAATTTGTTTCATAGCAATAGGTAATGAAGTGACCTTGGACAGAGCTGTTTCTATCCCATCACTGAAGAACCCAGATCACACAAAGGGCACGAGTGAGTGGAGCTGGGAGGATGAAGGCGTGAGGCTTCTCATCCACCGCACCGAGAGTTTGCTGTGAGCAGAACAAGCAACGGCAGACATTGGTGGGCGTCTCCAGGACTTTACCCCATCAGCTGTCCCCTCCCATCAGCCCTCTAATGACTTCTTCCTCTGTGACTACCAGCATGGCCAAGGGGCTCCTAGCTGATGTTTCTTTGAGGTCAGAAATTTGGGAAGACATTTGTACACTAACATCATACCATTATTTAACACACAAAAATAATGTAAATGTTTAAGAACAAGAGAAAGGTAAAATGAATTATTTTTCTTCCATATGATACTATGTTAAACGGTTATGAGTGCAGTTTTTGGAACTTTTTTTGAGATGGAGTTTCACTCTGTCACTCAGGCTGGAGTGCAGTGGTGCCATCTCAGCTCACTGCAATTTCCACCTCCCAGGTTCAAGCGATGCTCCTGCCACAGCCTCCTGAGTAGCTGGGATTACAGGTGTGCACCACCACACCTGGCTGATGTTTGTACTTTTAGTAGAGATGGAGTTTCTCAATGTTGGCCACGGTGGTCTTGAACTCCTGACCTCAGATGATCTGCCTGCCTTGGCCTCCCAAAGTGCTGGGATTACAGGTGTGAGCCACTGTGCCCAGCCTGGAACATACTTACAGTGATTTGGGGATATTCTCATGTTGTAATACTAAGTAAAAAGATCAGAGGAAAAGAGAGAATTATACCAGTTGTACAATGCTATGTGGCTGTTCCCTTAAAACATATATCATTGATTAAAAATCACAGAGCCCTTTACTGAAATTTTAGCAAACACATTTTTATTCGCTTTACAAATGATTACCATCTGGCTGAAATTGATTCATGTCTCTCATAGCTCTAGCTTTATATTTTTCTTTCCTGTCATTTGTTTATTTATTTCTTTGGGAAAAAAATATCACCAAGACATACAAATCAAATTGTATTTCATTAAAAGTTCAACAAAAAGTTTATGAAATCTAAGGACTATCCCTAGAAAATTCAAGACATATACTTACTGTTGGGTCATAGCACATTGTCATTCATTCATTCATTCATTCAGTAATTCCTTATTTAACAAATATTTCTTGGCCAGGCATGGTGGCTCATGGCTGCAAACCCAGCACTTTGGGAGGCTGAGGTGGGTGGATCACCTAAGGTCAAGCGTTTGAGACCAGCCTGGACAATATGGTGAAACCCTGTCTCTACTAAAAATACAAAAATTAGCCAGGCATGGTGGTGGGTGCCTGTAATCCCAGCTGTTCGGGAGGTTGAGGCAGGAGAATTGCTTGAATTTGGGAGATGCAGGTTGTGGTAAGCCGAGATCGTGCCATTTTACTCCAGCCTGGGCAACAAGAGCAAAACTCTGTCTCAAAACAAACAAACAAACAAAAACAAATATTTCTCAAATACTACTTAAGTTGTTGGGGACGTAAAGATGGATGAGACACTGTACCTGCTCTCAATGAGCTGATGGCCAAGGACAGCAGCTGGTCAAATGAGTAAATTAACACATACAGAATCGCTTGAGAAGGATTGCGCTCAAAGTGAGCCCAGGGCGCTTAGGAAGCTCGTGGCAGGGCCCCCCAGACAACCTAGAGGCGTGGCCACTGTCCCCCCTCGTTCAGTTTAATCATCTGTTTAAAGAGCATGTCTCGACCCTTTCCTGCGATTCTTAGTAATGACCTTTGGTGAGGGAAATGCAATTCTAATCCAGTGACCTTCTAGTTAATACCTGCTAACTCTGCTAATTTATTGTTGATTTTCTAGAGGAGTAAAGGAAACCAAGGTTTTCATCAGACCTTGAAAGCTGTTTGCCTGAAAAATGGCATCTATGCCTCCAGGACCCTGGCGAGAATTGATCTAAATGAAGCTCTCACTCAGCCCATCTATGACCAGATCGACCCTGTTTTTGGAAGCATTTTTAGGTAAAGAATCTTTCATCTTGCCCCTTCAGGAACAAACAGAAGAACGCTGAGCCAGAGTCTTTAAGAATTTAAATTTGGATCTGGAAGTGTAAAGAGTAGCTTGTAACTAGAGAAGGAAAGCCTAGTCTTTGGCAAAACACAAAAACCTTATTGGTCTGGTTTACTTAAAAATTTCCCATGATGACCTGGACACAGACTGAGATGCTGCCTTCAGACTAATATTATGATTCCCGTTGCTTTTCAGATATCTCACACGTGCAGCAGGGGATACATTTTCTTGTGGATCTGAGCCGAGGACAGGCTATTTTGATTGGAGAGAGTGGAATTAAACAAACATACATGGCCCTTAGAACTTTCTTTCTTTCCTTTTTAAAACAATGAGACAGGGTCTTGCTCTGTTGCCCAGACCGGAGTGCAATGGCACAATCCTAGCTCACTGCAGCCTCGAATTCCTGAGCTCAGACAGGGCTCCTGCCTTAGCCTCCTAAGTAGCTGGGACCA
Organism: Leontopithecus rosalia; assembly: GCA_028533165.1. Taxonomy (NCBI): domain Eukaryota; kingdom Metazoa; phylum Chordata; class Mammalia; order Primates; family Cebidae; genus Leontopithecus; species Leontopithecus rosalia. The sequence goes on from CM052661.1 coordinate 9,685,867, forward strand.
CAGGCATATGCCTTTATGCCTGGCTAACTTTTAACAAATATATATATATTTTTGTAGAGATATGGTCTTGCTATGTTGACCAGGCTAGTCTTGAAATCCTGGCCTTAAGTGATCATCCCCCCTCAGCCTCCCAAAGTGCTGGGATTACTGGCATGAGCTACTGCACCCAACCTCAGAGCATTCCCTGAATGCACTGAAGACACTGTCTGTTTTTGACACTGCCTGTTCACATACATGACGTGGGTTTGGGGAATATACCTCCTTGGTGATCCCTCCTTCCCTCCTTCCTTGACCTCTAATTCTTTACTCCATTGACAGAAACAGAATCTCTCAGTCCCCAGCACGGCTGCCCATCCCCAGTCGCTGTCCTTCCTGTTGGCATTTCACATGGTTGCCAACTGGTGGCTACTCGAACCATTCTCCAGCCTTTGCTTGTGTCTTACTCAGAGCCCCCATCCCTGCCCCACCTTTCTCTTTTTTTTGAGATGGAGTTTCGCTCTTGTTGCCCAGGCTGGAGTGCAATGGCGCGATCTCGGCTCACCGCAACCTCCGCCTCCCAGGTTCAGGCAATTCTCCTGCCTCAGCCTCCCGAGCAGCTGGGATTATAGGCACGCACCACCATGCCCAGCTAATTTTTGTATTTTTAGTAGAGACGGGGTTTCACCATGTTGACCAGGATGGTCTTGATCTCTTGACCTGGTGATCCACCCACCTCGGCTTCCCAAAGTGCTGGGATTACAGGCGTGAGCCACTGCGCCCGGCTCTTTTTTTTTCTTTTGTTTCTGAGATGGAGTCTCCTGTCGCCTAGGCTGGAGTACAGTGGCGCAATCTCGGCTCACTGCAACCTCTGCCTCCCAGGTCAAGCGATTCTCCTACCTCAGCCTCCTGAGTGCTGGGATTCCAGGTGCCTGCCACCATACCATGCTAATTTTTGTATTTTTATTAGAAACAGGGTTTTAGCATGCTGGCCAGGATGGTCTAGAACGCCTAACCTCGTGATCCGACTGCCTCAGCCTCCAGAAGTGCTGGGATTACAGGTGTGAGCCACCGCGCCGGGCCTGGCCCCACCTTTCTTTGAGCATGTCTTGGTTTATGTCATTCCACCCCCGCTCTGTTTACAATTCTGTGGGCTAAACTTCAAATTCCTTAGAATGCATTCAAGACATTCCACCTGCCTCCAGCTTGCCTTCCCAACCTCAGCCTACACCCCAGCCTGGTAGCAGCCCTCTGCTGTAGCCCACCCAGCAGGTGACACAGAGAGAGTAGCTACATGTCCTGGGCACCAGTGCTAAGCACTTGGCATGCATTAGCTCATCAGATTTTCCCGTAACTCTAAGCAGTGGCTTCTGTCTTTTTACATCTGAACAAACTGAGGTTCAGAAAATTGCGGAGCTTTCCCAATGGCACCCAACTCGTGAGCAGCGAGCTGGGATTTAAAGCTTGTGCTCTGTCCTCTGCAGCCTCTCACTTCCTATTTCTGGGATGTTCAGAAACCACTGTGCTTCCCACGTTGTCCCATGGGGAATAACTTCTTCTTTCCATTTCCTCAGATCTTACCCAACTTTTAGGTATAAGAGTTCAAGTTCTACCCTTTCAAGTGGACACATGTTGACCGTGGAAAGACTGTGAGTTCTCCAGTTAAAGCAGTATTCCAAGCCTGGCTCTGCCTCTTACTAACTCTCTGACTTTGGACACGTCAGCGATTCTCTCTGAACCTCAGTTTTCTCACCTGTTAAATGGGCATTATCTCACGAACTTCCTAGGTTTTTATGTCAAAGGCCTGGCACAGCACAGTGTCTGGCACGTTATAGGGATTTGATAATTGCTGGATCTCATCCTCCTTCTCTTAAATGAACAGGACACAGCTAGTTTCATGTTTGTTTCAGTCTCACTGAAACAAATTCTCATAAGCTTTTTTGTCACTTTCTTCTGTAGGACGGGGAAGCCCACTGGTTTGGCTCTGATGCCTCACCTTGATGCTTTTAAGTACTCCCTGCAGGAGAAAATGATGGAAATTGGGATAAGAAGTGGCTGGAAATATGATAGCTGCAAAAAAAATTTCCTGATCCAGGAGGTAAATTCCTTATACAGTGAGGAGAGCAGTGAGGTTGGGCGTGGCTTTCTTCCCAGGCCGGTTTTGTAGGTTGCCAGTGGGTTCCTCCTTGTTCCCTGGAGTGTCTGGGGTCTGGGAGGGCCTCTAGGAGGTGCTGTGAAATACAGAACGCAACGGGATGTGGGGAGAGCAGTGGGCCTAAGACTGCATTGGAGGAGGTTTGAGACCTTTCTTCCACTGTGAAGCAACTGAGAGCGTGCACCAAGTTTGTAAAGTTGGCTCAGTTTCCAAGGTTTGCTCAGTTTCCAGGAAGAATCTTTAAAGAAGCTTTAGTTGTATGAAACTTTGCATCAACTGGAAACATGTTCAGGAACCTACCGTTTTCACAAATGTTACAAAGTAGCATCCAAAGCAGTGAAGCTTAAAGAAGTCCGTCATTTTTTTGTTGTTGAATTTTAGGTCAGTTTTTAGTTTTGAGGCCTCAAGACTCTTGTCTGTGACTCGCTTTCTTCCAGTGCCAGCCCAAATTACATGGCAGAGCTAGGGAAAGAGCTTGTATCTCCTCTGTCCCCCAGAGAGGGACCATTCCAGGACCTTGCCCGTGCCTGAGTTCAACTCGGGAAATACTTACGGAGTAGTTTGTGGGTGTCATGGAAGTGCTTGGGTTACAGAGATGCCTAGAACAAAGCTGCCTGTGAGTAGCTCTCAGCCTAGTTGCAGAGATGACAGGCAAACAGCCAGGCATCGTATAAGGAAGAGGGAATGGTGGCCAGGCACTGGGACACCTGACCTGCTTCCGTTGAAGGAATTGCCACCAATGGCCTCTGGTGCTATGTCTTCCTAGATAAGTGCCATCCTTGGGGGCCTGGAGGACCACATCCTCAGAAGGAAGAGGAGGATCTATGAGTCCCTCACCGCCTCTATCCAGAGTGACCTGAAGCTCTGTTATGAAGGTGCGGGCTGCAGGGAGCAGCATTTCTGCCCGTTCTGGGACTTTCTGTCAGCGCCTTTCGCATCCTTTGGTGCGGCTCCCTCAAACCCCTTGTCTCCTTGCACCCTAAGTCTTTTTTTTTTTTTTTTGAGATGAAGTCTCACTCTGTCTCCCAGGCTGGAGTTCAGTGCCGCGATCTCAGCTCACTCACTGCAACCTCCACCTCCTGTGTCCAAGTGATTCTCCTGCCTCAGCCTCCTGAGTAGCTGAGATTACAGGCATGCACCACCACGCCTGGCTAATTTTTTGTATTTTTGGTAGAGATGGGGTTTCAACATACTGGCCAGGCTGGTCTCGAACTCCTGACCTTGTGATCCACCCACCTCGGCCTCCCAAAGTGCTGGGATTACAGGCGTGAGCCGCCGCGCCCAGCCGGCACCCTAAGTCTTTGCAGTACTCTCAGTCCGCACATGGCAACCACATGACTACAGCTGTGGGGACCCTTCTCTGTGTTTTCCAGCTCTTTCTGTCCACCCTTGACCCAGACACCTTGCTTTTTACCCTACAACATCCCAGCTGATTTAGCTGTAGAACGCAGTGTCCAGCTCTTATTCTTGTTTCCAAGTATTCTCAAATACTTGGACTCACCTGTGAACTCACTTTTAGACTCTTCCTGTTTCGGTGGCTCCATTGTTTGAGGGGTAGGGAGTAATTTTGCAAGCTTCAGCCTAATTCAGTCATTAGGTTTTCTGAATGCTGGTTATTATCTAAATATTGAAAATGTTGTTTTTATATCAATGTGTGTGTGTCTGTGTGTGTGTGCATGTGTGCGTATACTTTGTTGTTGTTTGTTTACTTGGCTTGCTTATTTTTCTTTCTAAGACTAAAGATTTCTTTCTTTCTTTTTTCTTTTTTTTTTTTTTCGAGATGGCGGCGTCTCCCTCGCTCTGTCGCCCAGGCTGGAGTGCAGCGGCAGCAGTCTCAGCTCACTGCAACCTCCGCCTCCCGAGTTCAAGTGATTTTTCATGCCTCAGCCTCCCAAGTAGCTGAGATTATGGGGGTGTGTGCCACGCCCAGCTGATTTTTGTATTTTTAGTTGGGACGGGGTTTCACCATGTTGGTCAGGCTGGTCTCGAACTCCTAACCTCAGGTCATCCGCTTGCCTCAGCCTCCCAAAGTGCTGGGATCACAGGTGTGAGCCACTGTGCCTGGTCATGATGCCAAAGACTTCTATGCAGGTCCTAGTCATGGTGTGACTGTGGCTATCATTTTTGCCAGAGGCAGCTCAGATCACGGGGAAAAAAGCGTGTGAACGGATGAAAGATGTCATCAGAAGAGGAGTGGACCGGCAGGTGGCCGAGGGCATGTTTGAAAGAGCCCAGGAAAGGATGCAGCACCAGTTTCAGCAGCTGAAGGTACTCTACGCCCACAGCCCAGATCCTAGACCCTGAGAGGCCCTGGGGGAGGAGGGGAAGCGGTTGCAGAAGGTGGAAGACATAGGAGGCATTTGGACCCACATGGAACAGATACTTTCTGGGGCTTCGACTTGAGAGCTGCGGCTCTGCAGCACTCTCCTGCGCCCTCTCTCTCCTAAGTCACCAGTGGCACCGCGACTGTGGTAGCTAGACATGTGCTCAGCATTTACAGGCATTGGCTTGTTTAATCCCCAGCAAGCCTGTGAGGCAGGTACTAGCATTGTTCCCATTTTATAGAGATGAAAATTCCAGCAGCGAGGTGTGTCAACCAGCCACACAGCCAGGGAGATGCATGGCCGGGATTCGCGACCGGGGAGCCTGGCTCCAGCAGGTCCAACAGCAGCATGATCTCAAAACAGATTGTTTAAAGAGGGAACTGTCTTGTCTACACAAAATGTCATTAAGTAAATAGCAATACCGTACTCAAGGCCAGTGATGGTACCCAGCACACATTCAGCTTTAGTTTTATCTACCCTAGAAGACAGTTTCTGATGGTTTCCTTGGACCTAAATGCTTCTGTCAAGCCTACTGCGACCCACCTTGCCTCTGCTCTGGGCCTCGCGGCTTGCCACCCACTTTCCCCGAAATAGAGATCCTTGGAGTCCGTGCCACTGTGGCTCCCTCCCTGGCCATCTGAGGCTCCACATTTTCTGCCTCAACCCCGGCTGGCTGGCCCATTGCTATCTCAGTCCACCTCAGAACCAGCCTTCTCGAATCATCTCCAACCTGTTTCTGCCCAATTGTCTCTCCTCTACCAGGACTGCGGCTTTGGAAAATATCTTTCTTTACAATTAGAAGCAGGTCTTTCCCCTTGGAGTAGGCTAATAGGCATCTTGTTACCAGCAGCAGTTCAGTTTCAATCCTTTCATATGTTATCACAGTCTACAAATTCATAGGCAAGAAATTGGCTGAACTCCACATAGCCGGTTCCCGTTTCCCCATTGAATACATAGATACTGGATCTTAAGACTCCCGGGAAACAATGGCACTAAAAAAAATGTGTATCTTAAATTATAGAATTTAAATCACAGATGTATCTTACATCACAGAAACGTAGGAAGTTAAAACGGGGCGAGATCACAGAGTGTTCCCATTCTGTGATCTTTTTGGTTCTAAGAACTCCAGTTGGCTAGGCGTTGTGGCTCATGCCTGTAATCCCTGCACTCTGGGAGGCTGAGGCAGGTGGATCACAAGGTCAGGAGATTGAGACCATCCTGGCCAACATGGTGAAACCTTGTCTGTACTAAAAATACGAAAATTAACCAGGTGTAGTGTCATGTGCCTATAATCCCAGCTACTCAGGAGGCTGAGGCAGGAGAATAGCTTGAACCAGGGAGCCAGAGGTTGCAGTGAGCTGAGATCACACCATTGCACTCCAGCTGGGTGACAGAGCAAGACTCAGACTCCATCTCAAAAAAAAAAAAAAAAAAAGAATGCCAGTTAACTTATAATTGTTATTGTTTAAGATATTTTAGTTCTATACAATATATGAAATTTATTTTTATATGTAATGTCTGAAGATTTACTGTTTTCTAAAACATTACCTCTTTGCAATAGTCATATAAGTTAAATAATAGAATACCATTTCATTGAGTATACAGATTAGTCTCTGATATATTGATCTGTAATGTGGCTTGCTGCTCACTCTAGAGTGAGGTGACTGCCTCTCCTGGTTTAAGAGCTGTGAATTTCTCATTCCCTGATCTTAGAGATGAGGAGGTGGAAACCTAGAGGCCTTGAGTTACAAGTTCCAGGCCCAGGGCTAGAGCTGAGACGCTGGAATCTAGAATGTTAACAAAAAAGCCCGGGAGATCCACCTTCCAAACTAGACTCTGCCAGGCTAGAGGAAGGAGCCTGACATTTTTTCAAAGGGAGGCAAGAACAGAAGAGGGAAGAAAGGGGTTTTAGTTTATAAAAGGACTAGGAGTGGCAAGAAGACACCTCTCAGGCAGTTGGGAAGAATCAGACATGTACCGTAAGGTGAGTGGCACAGAGCAGGTGTCCAGCAAACATTTCCCCAGTGAGCTGATGCATAGAGGAGAGGACAGTGGGAGAACGGCCACCTCGTTCCCTCTTTTTCTGTCTCTGCGATGGCCCTTCCTCTCTCCCCCATGCCTCCGTGCTTCCCCATTAGCTCCTGATTTGATCAGCTGGCACCAGAGCTTCAGTCCCGCACGAGTCTGTAGGTGGGGAGGTCGATGCTGTACAGGTGGTGGGAACCCACGGAAACTTTGTCTTGCTGCTTCCTGGGCCATTTGGTGTCCTCGAAAGTCTGTACCTTCTGTGGCTGGGGGGACTGTGCGGGGTCCCTTTGATAAGATCCACTTTCCCTTGGGCTGCACCGTCCTAACAGAATGAATGTTCTTGTCATGTAGGCTGGGATCGTGGAGAAAGTGAAGGGCAGCATTGCCACCATGCTGGCCCTCGCCTCGTCCCAGGGGGATGGCCTCTACAAGGAGCTTGCAGGTAAATACGCCAAAGCTCTGCATGCAGGCTGATTGTGCAGATGGCCCTGGCTGTGGCGGCTTCTTCCTGAATTGAAAGGTATTAAGTTAGGAAGAATGACCAGGCCTAGGAGTGGAGATGATGATGATGATGATGATGTTGATGATATAAAGGACAGCCTCACCCTTTGCTGAGCACCCAGCTGAGAGCAAGCATTATACTTGGGCTTGCGCTCCTTGTCTCACTGAAATCTCACATTAGTTCGCCGGGACAGATGTTATTGCTCCATTTGGCAGATGCAGAAATAGAGACTCACATTAGGAAATGTGTCGAAGGCCCCGTAGCTGGAAAGCCGCTAATTTAAACCCACAGCTCTGCCCTGCTAACTCCATAAAGCCTTTCTTTGAAATTGATGCCTGCTAATGAAAAACTCCATTGTCTGGCAATGGAGAAAGGCTTCTCTTAAGCCAACTGGGGCCTGGGGATGCAGCAGCAGCTGTGGACCTTGGGGTAGGTAGCCGTGTCCCTTTCAGGCCGTGGGCTCCACCAGGCCCCCGGTATAAACTGGAGAGTGTAAACTGGTACAAAAAGCAACTGGGTAATTTCTCGCCAAATTTAAAATGCACATGTCATTTGGTGCAGCCGTCCTACTTCTGACATCCCACCTTACCGTACAGGTACCCTCATATGCAGGGAGAATGGCATATAGACGCCGTTATTCAGAGTAGCGTTGTTTCTAACGTCCAAAATTGGGACAGTTCAAATATCTGTAAGTGAAGCACTGCTTAAATTGAATTAGAGACACAACCGGCGGAAGGCTGAGCAACTGTTAGAAAAAAAAGCAGCTTTATAAGTAATGGTGTGAAATGATCTCTAAAATATATTACAAAGTGAGTAAATGTGTATGGTATGTTGCCGTTTGTCAGAGGGGAAAGAAGGAAATACGTATGTATATGTTTGCGTGTGCATAAAAATCTGCATGGGATACACAGAACACGGAGTACTGGTTGCCTCTAAGGAGGGAAACTGGAAGGCTGGAGGGGAGGGGAGGAACCTTGCTCTGCCCCTGTATATTTTGTGTCTTTTATTACGTATAATGTTTTGAGACAGAGTTTCGCTCTTGTTGCCCAGGCTGGAGTGCAATGGCACGATCTCAGCTCACCACAACCTCCGCCTCCTGGGTTCAAGCAATTCCCCTGCCTCAGCCTCCTCGAGTAGCTGGGATTACATTCCCAAAGTCAAAGCCGCAATTGCTGCTTCTAAACATCGTTCTGCACTTCTCCATCTCTCTGGGAATCTTTCTGCCCCATTTATGGCTGGTTAGATGGACCTCTTACCTGCTCCTAATGAACTCCAGGGGAGGCGATTCAACACCCTCCCACTATAATGTACTGGATTCTCACAACCTTCTTTGAAGGCCTTCATAGGAATCTAGGTTTTAAGATGGTAGTCATTCCAGTGTGCGTCTTTAAAGAACTCCTGCTTGCCAGAGCTCTTGACCAGGTCTCACAGACAGATCGTGTTTCCCTCAGTTTGATGTCAGTTGTGCCTGCTGTAATTTAAGCCTATTTCCTTCCTTCATCATCGACAATGAATGTGTGTCCCGTCAGGGTGGCTGTGGCAGGTGCCCAGGTCATAAAGATCTAAAAGGCAGTCCCTGTTAACAGGGCCTTACCTGGTTGGTAAGACAAGATGTGTAAGAATGTGCATTTTGAGACTGGGGAGTTTGCATTCACTCAGCGAGTGATTCTGTCACCTCCTGGGTGCTGAGGACACAGTGGTGACCAATACAGGCAAGAGTCCCTGCCTTCACGGAGCTCACAGCCCAGTGGGAGGAAGGCAGGCAGTAAGAAAACTAATAAGTGAAATATGTGGCAGGGGAGTGAAGCAGAGTCATGGGAGAAGGGATGCTGGGTAGGGGACAGGGTGGTCAAGGAAGGTCTCCCTGGAAATGGGACACTTAAGCAAGGCCCTGAGGGAGGGCACCCACTCAGACTTCAGATCGTCATTCTTGAAGTTCAGGAGACAGTGGTTATTCAGGGCTGGGACGTGGGAAGCTTCACTGAAGCTGGGTCCTAGGGGAAGCCTTGAAGGTTAAGTTGATTTCAGAGGCAGCAGAGAGAAGGGAGGCCTTCCAGATATGAGGCAGGACAAAAAGACTCAGGGTGCTAACTCACCTCCTGTTCATGGGTCCCATCCCCGGCCAGGCTCAGGGCCAGCTAGCCTGAGTCACCCTCTGAGGCACAGAAAGCCAAGGGGGATTGGAAAGGCATTTGGCGCTCAGTCTGAAGTGTCCCATCAAAGGGAACCACATTAGGCAGCATCCTCCAGATAAACAGAACCAGTGGCATGTGTGGATAGACAGAGGAAAAGATTTATTTTAAGAAATTGGCTCACACGGTGGTGGAGGTTTGGTGAGCCCACAGTCTGATGCAGGGAGGCGAGCAGGATGGAGACTCCAGAAAGAGTGGTGGTTCGAGTCCAGAGGACATCCCTGCAGATCAAGGCAGAGCCGATGTTGTAGACGAAGGCCCCAGGCTGTCACTGGAGGATCCCTTCCTCCTTGGGGGAGGCTGGCCTTTGGCTGTGTGCACGCCTTCAGCTGGCTGGTTGATGTCCATCCACACTGGAGAGGACCATCTGCTTTACTTGAGGTCCACTGAGTTAAATGTCAATCTCATCTAAAAACACCCTCCCAGAGGCATCCAGACTCTCGTTTAACCCAGTGTCTGGGCCCTATGACCTAGACGAGTTGGCACAAAACTAATCATTGTGAGAACATGATTTGATTGCAGATTGTGGGATGAAACCCTGAGATGGCAAAGAGAGAGCATTCACTGAGAATGGGTTGTGCTGGTAGGATAGGGATGGGTGGGAAAGAGGGGGAGCCACTTGGAGGGGACTTAGGGGAGGTGTTATTGTGCAATGTGCTTTGTGTATTTGTTACATGCCTGTGAAGGCTTAATCCAGACCCAGTGACTTCTCAGGGTTTTTCTTATGGGTAGGTTTGTGTTTCTTTTGAGGGTGACCCCACGCTGAGACAGCGTTCTGGTAAGAGGAGGAGTACCTGCTTTGATGTCTGATCCGTAAGCGCCACTCCAGATCTCATATTCTTGGACAAGTGTCAGGATTGTTGGGGGATTTGCTTTCTGGAGACGTTTCTGCAAAGGACATCAAGTCCTGATGCGCACTTTCTGCTCTCCTGTAGATGTCGGGAGTGAATACAAGGAGATGGAGAAGCTGCACAGAAGCCTGAGGGAAGCCTCGGAGAATGCCCGGCTGAGGAAGGGCATGCAAGAGTTCCTCCTAAGGGCATCCCCCCGCAAGGATGACCCCCCCAGGACATCACTGTAATTCCCAGGGCTTAGTACCAATGGATGAAAAATCAGCTCAGAGCCAGAGAATCAGAATTACTTTTTTTTTTGTTCTTTTTTTTTTTTGAGATGGAGTCTCACTCTGTTACCCAGGCTGAAGTGCAATGGCGTGATCTTGGCTCACTGCAACCTCCACCTCCCAAGTTCAAGCAGTTCTCCTGCCTCAGCCTCCCGAGTAGCTGGGATCACAGGTGCCCGCCACCACACCAGCTATTTTTTTGTATTTTTAGTAGAAACGGGATTTCACCATGTTTGCCAGGCTAGTCTTGATCTCCTGACCTCAAGTGATCTGCCCACCTCAGCCTCCCAAAGTGCTGGGATTACAGGTGTGAGCCACTGTGCCTGGCCATGCTTTTTTGTTCTTAAGAGGCAGGGTCTACCTCTGTGGCCTAGGCTGGAGTCACAGTTCACTGCAGCCTCGACCTCCTGGGCTTAAGTGATCCTCGAGCCTAAGCCTCCAGAGTAGCTGGGACTACAGGTATAGACCACCACACCTGGGTAATTTTTTAATTGTTTGTGGAGATGGCGTCTTGCTCTGTTGCCCACACTGGTCTCAAACTCCTGGCCTCAAGTGGTTCTCCCACCTCAGTCTCTCAAAGCACTGGGATTGCAGGCATAAGGCATTGTGCCTGGCTCAGAATTTTTTCTGTTTTTGTGAAATCTAATAGAGGACATTTCCCAACTATTTGGACTTTGTATGCAATATAAAACTAATATGTTTACTGCATTTTATTTTATAGCCGAAAAATAGTCATCTTCAATACCTAATGGAGTTCTACAGCGTTAGGACAAAAAACTTTTGCTTCCTCAAAAATATCAAACATCAGGCTGGGCGCAGTGGTTCATGCCTGTAATTCGAGCACTTTGGGAAGCTGAGTTGGGCAAATTATGAGGTCAGGAGATTGAGACCATCCTGGCTAACATGGTGAAACCCCGTCTCTACTAAAAATGGGTGTGGTGGCACGCCTCTGTAGCCCTAGCTACTCGGGAGGCTGAGGCAGGAGACTCGCTTGAACCTGGGAGGCGAAGGTTGCAGTGAGCCAAGATCGCGCCACTGCACTCCAACCTGAGCGGCAGAGTCAAACTCCATCTCAAAAATAAAAAATAAAAATATCTAAACATCAAAAAACTTAAATATTTTAGAAAACAACATTGTAAGATATAAAATAAGTCATAAAAAGAAATTCATCTTTCAGTGAAGAAAAATATCTAAACATTGAAAAACTTAAGTATTATGGAAAACATTGAAAATAAAGCTTTTAGGGACCCTATTCTGTTTTTCATTTTAATGCTGATGAGACTTTGGGGAAGGAGGCAGCATTGTGTCCTGGAAACAAAATGGGTTTGGCAGCCAGAGAAACATAGACCCAGCTTCACCACTGCTCAGATGTGTTATTTAAAACCAGCACTTCCTAAATGTTTTCATCTCAGGACGCTTCACTTTTAAAGGACCCTAAGGAGCGTTTGTTTGTGTGGGTTATAACTGTTGATATTGACGGTATTCAAAATTAAATAGGAGAAAATGTAAGTGATTATTTACTTCTTTAGAAGTAACAGTAATCAACCCATTATGTGTCATTGAAAATAACACATTGTTATGTAAAAAGCTATTTTCCCAATAAATAAATACATGTACTGAGAAGAGTGACACTGTTTTCCACTTTTGCAAATCTCTTTATTCCCTGGCTTAATAGAGCACAGTTGGATTCTCATGTCAGTTTCTACATCCGCTCTGTTACAATATGTTGTTTTGGTTGATGTACATGAGAAAAACTCCGTCTCACACAGATCTACAGTTGGAATACAAGGAAGTATTTTAATAGGTTTTTCAGGTAATCTTGGGATATTTTTGATTCTACAAAGGCAGATGGCAGTTTCTTAAAAGTTAATTGCAATGTGGAATCTGAAAGCCTATCAGTGAACATTCTTCAAATCCTATTACATTAAAATGCATTGGTTGATTTTGTACTTTGCATGGATACTTTTACTAACGTAGGATTTTGTGGCATCAGGCATTGCTCATCTTGAAAATGTTGATTCAGTGACTTCAGCAGATATTCCAAATGTGGATGCATTTGATTGTATAATACCATGAAATCATTTTATCAGTGTCTTCACCAGTCTCATCAGGCAAGTCTTGAAGTATTGAAAAGCTGTCAAGCTCACAGTGAAAAATATGTCTTACAAAATTCCATTTCCCCCCAAACACTCATCTTATCACTGACGACAAATATTTTCAGTTGTTTTCTTTGAAGAAATAGATTCATTTTCTTCACTTCTGGGAAAACGTTTGCCATATAACTGCATATGATGAACCATAGTTGATCAGTAATTATTTCAAATAAAAAGGATGTCCCACGAAAAAAGTGTCAAGTTCAGCCTGAAACTCAAACACTTAACAGAAATGCTTTTCTTTGAGGCAGCAGAAGTGCTTCAAGTGTATTTCCCATTTTGTCCCACGGGACAATAAAATGACATCTACTTAGGTGTCAACAATTAATACAACGAACAACGTACTGTTACATTAAGAATGGCTTTTGACAAGCACCGCAAGTTCATGATGGGGAAAAAGACAGTTTTGAAGGAGTTTGGTGCCACTGCTCTGGTTCATGCCAAGGTGCAAGTGGTTTTACCCACCTTTGCTTTTATACCTTTAGTACAAGTGTCAACATGGTAAACCAGGCAAATGACATCTTAGTATTATTGTAAAAATAGTTTGACTCTCCCACAGGAGAGTTTCAGGGACCGTATTTTGAGGACGCTTGTCTTAGACGAATCGTTCAGACTCTGAGATTCAGGTAATTTACCTGTAAATGGTGACAGCGGCCGTGTCTACGCGGATACTGCTAGGGTTGTCGGGAAGTTCAGGATCACGCTTACAAAATGTGGACACGTTGTACTTAATGTTACTTGACAAATGGTCACTAGCATTCATGGACAGAATGGAAATAACATGGTTTGGTGGCTTGTCTGTTGGGGGACTAGGGTTCTGATCTCAGCTCTGACCAATACTAACAGGACAATTCCTTAACACCTCTGAGATTTCATTTCCTCATATACAAAAGGAGAGACATGGACTGGATGATTAGAACATCTTTTGCTCCTTTGAAATCTAGGATTTTAAATTCTTCTCTTTTTGTCATATCTTTTGCCTAAGTAGGATAAGAAGAGATTTAGCCATGTATGAGGTCTCAGTGGTTCTTTTTTCATATTAAACTTCTTTTTTTTTCTGGAATGGGTACTCTTTTCCTCAGTATCATATTAAACTTCTAAACACATAGCATTCTGTTGCAGTTTGTATAGTTCCCTTTTCATATTTCGCAGGAGAGATGTAGAGGACCTCCACCTCCAGCCACGGTGGAGCAACTGGACCAGATTTACCCTGTGGTTAAACAACAACAAGCAAACAAAAATTACGAAACAACAATTTTTAGATATGGGGAAATGGGTACCACCGTCATCCCTGAAAGGAGGCAAGGAGATACGTGAGGCCCACAGTGCTCTGTCTTCTGCCTTGGGTGAGTTTCCAGGCCACAGCACAGGGAGGGGAAGTCCCAGAAGAACTGAGTGGTCTCCCTGAGTTGAGAGGACAGAGATCAGAGTTTGAAGAATCCAAGGTGATTAGAATTCACAGGGAAGATTACCAGGGAGAAGAGAGCTGGACAGAGAGCTCCAGAGATGTGAAGTGGGTCTCCTTTGATTCTTTATTTGTGTACTGATTAGCATATCCTGTGAGGAAACTACTAAAAATGAGGAAAGAACCCCTGGAAAGAAGCAGGCAGAAAAAAACCCAAAGCTCAGTTCAAGCTAAATGAGCCATAGTGGAAGGAAGACCTTACACATGAGGCATCAAGTAGGCTGATCAGAAGAGTATCACCTTAGTAGTGCGGTCAAAATAGTCCTAGATGAAAGGCTATTATGCATCCATCAATAAAGGTTTTTAAAAAGCTTCAGAAGAACCATGCTGTTTCCAAGAAACTTAACAGCATCCCAGAACAAAAGACAAAAACATTAAGGAATAAAAGCCCCAGCACTCAGGCCGGGCGTGGTGGCTCACACCTGTAATCCCAACACTTTGGGAGGCCAAGGCAGGTGGATCACAAGGTCAAGAGATCAAGACCATCCTGGTCAATGTGGTGAAACCCCATCTCTATTAAAAATATAAAAAATTAGCTGGGCATGGTAGCGTGAGCCTGTAATCACAGCTACTCAGGAGGCTGAGGCAGGAGAATTGCCTGAACCCAGGAGGCAGAGGTTGCTGTGAGTGGAGATCATGCTGTTGCACTCCAGTCTGGGTAACAAGAGTGAAACTTCGTCTCAAAAAAAAAAAAAACCCCAGCACTCAACAATGGAAAATTGACAATGTGGCATCAAAACAAAAACATCCAGGCATACAAAGAGGCAGGAAAATATGAACAATAATGAAAAAATTAGTAGAAATAGACCCAGAAATAACACAGGGGATGGAATTAGTAGATAAAGTTATTAAAATTGCTACAATAAATTTACTCCAGATGCTCAAGAAGGTAGAATAAAGCATAAACACAATGAGAAGAGAAATGGAAGACATTTAAGACTCAAATAGAACTTGTAGAGATTTTAAAAGCCTCACTGTCTACATGGGCTTAACAGCAGACTAGATAGGGTAGAAGAAAAGACAAATGAACTTGATGACAGAGCAATAGAACTTATCCAAAATGAAACAGAGGAAAAAAATGAACAGTGCATTAATAAAACAGCAAGCAGCCTAAGATATTTGTTACTAGAACTACTGGAACCACAGAATAACAGTCAAGAGGTGGGGATATAGGAAAAAAATATTTAAGAGAATGATGTTTGAGATTTTCCCAAACTTGATAAAATCTCTAAACTCACAGATCCAAAATGCTCAATGATTATGAAGCAAAAGAAAAATCACACTAAGACACATCATAATCAAATTGCTGCAAATCAGTGATGAAGAGAAAATCTTAAAACTAGTTAGGTGCATGGGGAGTGAAGGGGAGGCTGCAAAGGCAGTGATGGATAATACATACAAAGGAATAAAAACAAGAATGACAGCAGACTTTTCCTCAGAAACAATGTAAGCCAAAAGTCAGTGGAGTGACCTCTTTTAAAAATTAAGAGAAAAAATGTCCATCTAGAGTTCTCTATCTAGCAAAAAAACACTTCAAAAATGAAGTGAAATAGACTTTACAGACATACCAAAGTAAGTAGCAAAAATAGTAAATATGCAGGCAAATATAAAATACTTTTTCTTATTTTTCTCAAATCTGTTTAAAAGATTGTTTAACACAAAACCAATAAGAATGCATTGCGGAGTTTATATCATGTAGAATTTAAATGTATGAAATGAAAGTATGTTGTTGCAAGATTTTTATACAATATACAGTTATATAATGTATAAAGTTGTCTGTGATAAGCTAAAGATATATACTACAAATCCTAGAGCAATCACTAGAAAACAAGAGAGTTATATTTAGCAAACAATGTAAAGAGCTAAAACATACTATTAAAAATGCTCAAATAATCCAAGAAAGGAAAGAAAAGAATGGGAAATAAGTGATAGAAGGTACAAATAGAAAACAAATAGCCAGATAGTAGATTTAAACCCAATCATATAAATAAACACATTGAAAGTAAATGATCTAAAACACGAATTAAGTAAGGCAGAGGTTACCAAGTTAGATTTTTTTTTAAAAGCCCTCTGTATATGCTGTCTAGTAGAAACCCACTTTAAATATAAAGACATAAATAGGTTAATAGTAAAAAAAAAGACATAAATAATAGTAAAAGACATAAATAGGTTAATAGTAAAAAGTAAAATAGTAAAATGCTAATTTAAAGACGGGGTTTCTATATCAATGTTAGACAAAGTAAATTTCAGAGCAAAGATGATTACTAATGATAAGGAGGATCATTGCATAGTGATAAAGTAGTTAATTCATCAAGAGGACATAATCGTAGTTATGCACCTAATAACAAAGTTTCTTTTTTTTTCTTTTGAGACAGAGTTTCACTCTTGTTACCCAGGCTGGAGTGCAATGGCATGATCTCAGCTCACTGCAACCTCCACCTTCTGGGTTCAAGCAATTCTCCTGCCTCAGCCTCCCGAGTAGCTGGGACTACAGGTGTGCACTACCATGCCCAGCTAATTTTTGTATTTTTGGTAGAGACGGGGTTTCACCTTGTTGACCAGGATGGTCTTGATCTCTTGACCTCATGATCCACCCACCTCGGCCTCCCAAAGTGCTGGGATTATAGGCGTGAGCCACAGCGCCCGGCCCCAAAGTTTCTAAATAAACAAAGCAAAAGCTAATAAAACTCAAAGGAGAAATAGCCAAATCCACAATTATAGTTGGAAATCTCAATACCCGCTCTTGATTACTGATAGATTGAGTCAAAAAACTCAGTAAGGACGTAAAAGACTTGAACATCATATCAACTTTACCTAATTGAGATTTATGGAATACTCTGTAATCAACATCAGAGTGCACTTTAATTTGTAGTGTACATGGAATATTTCCCAAGATAGACCATATCCTGAGTCATAAAATAGGTCTCAATAAATTTTAAAATATGTATCTCATACAGAGTGTGTTCTCTGACCACAGTGGAATTAAATTAGAAGTTAATAACAAAAAGAAATCCAGAAAAGTCTTCAAATATTTGGAAACCAAACAACACACTTCTAAATAACCCATGGGACAAGTGAGGGCTGGGGACTAATGTTGTGTTAGGTTTATATCTCTCTGCTCCAAATCTTAGTCTTCAAATAAAATTACCTCCTTGGTATCAGAAGCCAAGGAGTTAACTCCAGCCAGAGCTTAGAAAGTCAGAGCTGGCACTGGCGGTGGGGCTGTGTGTTAACTGCCTGAAGAATGCAACCAGGAGCTGTCCAGTCAGGAAGGCTGCACTGGCAGAGTGGAACAAAAGGGGAAGAACTTGGGACAGCATCTTGAGTCCTGGTAAGAGGCTTCGGGCTGATAGTGACATAGATTCTGGACAGAAATTCAGACTGAAGCAACAAAAGAAGAAAAACCTTAAAAGCCAAGGGTAGCATCAAGAGGATTCATGAGACCACCTGCGAGGTCTGTCCTGCAGACCCTGACTCAAAGACTGGATGGATGACCGCACTCCCACCCCCAGCACAGTGATTTCGAGTGGGCTAGAGATGGTTGTGAACTGCTTTCAGGGGGCGATTGCAGCTAACTGATGATGCCTCCCTGTACCTCCTCTCATGTATTCAGTACAGATTTAATAGTGGAGGTTCTAAGTCAACATGCTTGTGTATAATTAACATGGTTAAAAGAGTGGTTTTATGAATGATAAACGGTCTTGGTTCCAGGGCCCAGAGTAAACACCATTCACAAGTAATTCCCTTTGACCTCTCCCCCTGAGAGGACCATCCAGCACAAAGTTTACATGAGCAGACAAATTAGAGACAAAGGGATGTGGAGTAAACAAGCTTAACTGGGGAAGATTTTATTGTCCCTAATCTTTACCCTATGACTTGATACTCTAACGTAAGAACTGGCTGCCTTCAGCACATTCCATTAAAACCTTTTGGCCTTGCAAAAAGTTTGAGACTATAATCTTCTAACTTTTCCTAATATTTCCCTAATATTTTGCCAGCAACCCCAAGTAGAATCCCAACAGATTCAGGAACCAGAAGCAGGAGATCCAGGAACAAGAGCTGCTGGATCAGTCGGTTAAAATAATGAGCAAAAGTCTTCTGTTGTGATCCTTAGTGTGCTGCAACCTCAGTGGTGAGCTTGAAGTCCTAGCCAGCTCATCTCCCCAGGAAAGAGGAGACTGGCTAGAGTGAGAGATGGTTGGGAGGTGGGCAAGGGTGTGCCAGGGAAAACGATGTTTTTTGAAATACAGCTCTAAATGACTACACGGTATATTCTTATATACATGTATTATCATTTCTTTAACCATCTTGCTATTTTTGGACATTTAAATAATGCTGTTTTTCTCCATCATAAAGAGTATGCTTATATATAAATCATCATAAAAAACATCATAGAGAGTATGCTTATATATAAATCTCTGTCCCTATCTCTGATTTTTTTTTCTTTTAAGATTTCTATTACAAGGTCTAAGTCTAAAAGAATTTTCAAGTCTCAAGTTGTTTTTCAGAAACACTGTCCATACATGAGATTTCCTGGGTCACTGATCCCTCCCCAAAGTGCTTGTTATCCTTTTCTGCAGTAGGTTAATGGGATGAGATTTTTTTTTTTTTTTTTTGAGACAGAGTTTCTCTCTTGTTACCCAGGCTGGAGTGCAATGGGGCGATCTCGGCTCACCACAACCTCCGCCTCCTGGGTTCAGGCAATTCTCCTGCCTCAGCCTCCTGAGTAGCTGGGATTACAGGCACGCGCCACCATGCCCAGCTAATTTTTTGTATTTTTAGTAGAGACGGGGTTTCAGCATGTTGACCAGGATGGTCTCGATCTGTTGACCTCGTGATCCACCCGCCTCGGCCTCCCAAAGTGCTGGGATTACAGGCTTGAGCCACCGTGCCCGGCCGAGATTTTTAAAAGTACTGCCTTGCACTGCTTGGGTTGTTGGTGATGTTGAACATTTTTCCGTATTTATTTGAATTGCTTCTATCATTTCTTTTTCTTGTTCAGCTCCTCTAGTTTCTCTATGAACTGCTTCTGTCTAAATGGGCCTTTCACGATCTTTCCTTTTGGAGTTCCTCATCACTTTCTTTTGATATTTTTCTTTTTTCGTCAAAAGAATTTCAAACTTTCTGAAAAGTTGCAATGATAGTATAAAGAACTCCCATATACACTGTATCAATGTGTTGACGTTTTGCTGCATTTGCTTTGCTGTCTCATTCTTTGCCTGTCCATGTGTGTCTATTTCTGAATGATCAAAGTAGGTTGCATCTATCATGTTCCTCTAACCCTTAACATTTTGGGTATTCCCTAAGAACAAGTACACTTTCTTACATAATCCCAGCACGATGATCAAATTCAGAAAATTCAGTGTCGATTATGGATAAGATACTGTCATCTTATCTATAATCTGCATTCGAATGTCATCAGTTGCCCTAGTTATAGCCAATATGTCAACATTTCCAGTAGAGAATCCAGCCCGGACGATGTGTTACACGTATTTATCCTGCCTCTTTGATTCCTTTAATCTGGAACAGTTCCTCAGCCTTTCCTTGTCTTTCATAACGTGGACATTTTTGAGAAATACAGGCCAGCTGTTTTATAATATGTGGGTTTATCTGATGTCTCTTCATGATTGGGTTTAGAATATGCATCTTCGGGCTGGGCACAGTGGCTCACACCCGTAATCCCAGCACTTTGGGAGGCCGAGGTGGGCGGATTATGAGGTCAAGAGATCGAGACCATGGTGAAACCCCATCTCTACTAAAAAATACAAAAATTAGCTGGGCATGGTGATACGTGCCTGTGGTCCCAGCTACTTGGGGGGCTGAGGCAGGAGAATTGGTTTAAACCTGGAGGCGGAGGTTGCAGTGAGCTGAGATTGGGCCACTGCACTCCAGCCTGGTGCCTGGCAACAGAGCGAGACTCAGTCTCAAAAAAAAAAAAAAGGGAATATGCTTCTTTGGCTAAAACAACCAAATCAGAGCCCCCGTCCCTTTTTAATAATAACAATAAAACCACTGACAGCTTGACAATGAGGAAGGAAACTAGAAACTAAAGACGGACACCATCTAGTGCAGGTGCAGAGAAGGGTCCTTCACTTTCTGCCCCGAGGGGTGGTCTTTTGTAGCCCAGGGGGTGAGCATGCAGGGCAGGGAGGTTGAGGACCATCAGTGACAGGGCTGTCAGCCATTTAGGCCTGGGACATCGCCTATTTATGGCTTGGAGGGATCCGGGTGGCAACAGGAAAGGTATTTTTTAAGTGTGGGTGGAAGAGGGGAGACATGGGGGTTGACCCTTAACTGCTCTCAGCCTGTGGCAATCAGGAGGCAAATACCTTCCCATCTCAAGCTTTTCTGCCTCCCTAGTCTGGCTGAACCACCGAAGGGCCAGGTGGCTGTTTCCAGGCACAGCAGGGGAGGACAAGAGTTTGGGCCCTTGCAGCTAAGGAGAGGAAGCTCCCAGGCTGAAGCCTGCAAGGCTGCCTTCCTGCCGACCTCTCTCTGCTCCTAACAGTCCCTCTGATGGTCTCCTGCCCAGGACCCCCATGCCCCTTCCTTTGGGAACTCCACCCTTTTCCACCTCTCAGTGGAAAACTCCCGAGCTCAGGCTTTGGCCAAAAGTCAGTGGAGACCCTCCTCTGCCTGGGTTTGTCAACTCTGACATAAAAGGAGAAACGGATTCTAATCTCATGGCTTCAGCCTCTCCACCAGCAGGAACTGTGTCTGTGCAGATTGTCTGTTGGCAAGGACGTCTCTCCAAAACTGTTATTATTATTATTTAGGACACGATGCTGCCTTGTCCCAAATGAGGAGCGCTTGCTCTTCAACTCTGTTTCTCAGCATGATCACGCCAAGGGGCCTCTTCTCCACCCTGTTCCAGGCTGGTATCACTAAGCCACCTCTTAAATGGAGACGGGCTCTGTCTTCTCCATCTCCGTGGGGCGGTGCAGCTTAGCTAAATAACAACTTAGAGTAGCTCCTTTCTGATCCCCAGTCTCTCCCTTGGGCGATGCCACTTTCATCCAGCACAAGTACCTAACAATCATAAATGCTGACTCTTGCTCATTTTCAATGTTAAATTATAACCAGTAAGCTCTGCTTAAGAAAGGAGGGAAAGGATCCTTGTAGAGGACACATCATCCAAACTGTAATAACAAAAAACACTTTTCCACACCAGATGACATAAAGGAATGTGTTGTCTGCGGAGCACAAAATATTAACATGTTATTATATTATTAACATGCAGCATCAGCATCTCCATGCCAAGGACACCATTGAAAAAGGGAGCCTTGTTTACATTTGCTCTGAAGGCATCGCACTGTGCGCAGGCAGCGTTATCAACTGACCCTGGGTTCTTTATGCCTTTCCACTTCTTTCCATTCCAATTGAATTTCCCAGAATAAGATGAGTTCGTGTCTGTTTATTTTCTTCTGTCTGAATACAGCATAACTCAGTACACACCTCTTTGCTCAACCACATGCTGTAATCTGATTAGGGACAAAGAGAAAATTGATAATGGTCCCTGAAATCTGGATGGGACTGCGTTCTAGATACCCTCGATGATCAAAACGATGTGAAGTCTGTGTTTTCAAATCTTGCTGCATAGTGTCTATAAAAGCTCTTTTATTTTTGCCTCTGGAAGAAACATGTGAATTCTTGCTGCTGGAAAGAGGACAGACAGATTGTCAGGTTATGTGGTCATGAGCTTTTCTTTTGGCACCACTGGGGAGGACAGGCAGATGTTGCCTCGAGCTAGCAGACAAGAAAAAGGCCTGTTCAGCTGGTAGGGAGGAAGGTGCCGCTGCTGCCTGAGGCTCGGGGTCCAAGGCAAATGTGCTCGCTCTCTCTCTCTCTCTCTCTCTCTCTCTCTCTCTTCTTGCCCCTTTTCTCCACCCATTTTTTCTTCCTTCTCATTCTCCCTCCCTCTTCTCTTTGCCATCTCTCCCTTTCTTTCTCCCTCTCTTCTTCCCTCCTTACCCTCTCTCACTCCCTATCTCTCTCTTTCCCTCTGTCTTCGCTCATTCTCTTCCCCCTTTCCCCTTCTCTTTCTCTCTCCCTCTCTCCCCATCTCTTCCTCTCTCTCTCTTCCCACTTTGCCCTCTCTCTTCCCCCTCTCTCCCTCCCTGTCTCTCTTTCTCTGTCTGTGCTCCCTCTATTCCCCCTCTTTTCCTTCTTCTCTTTCTCTTTCTCCCTCTCTCTTCTCCATCTCTTCCTTTCCCTCTCCCTCTCTCTTCCCTCTCCCTCTCTCTTCCTCCTCTCCCTTTTCTTTCTCTTTTCTTCCTTCTCTCTCTCCCCCATCCTTTCTGTCTCTCCCTCTCTTTCCTTCTGTCTCTCTCTGCCCTCTCTCTTCCCTCCCCCTCTTTCTCTTCTCCTTCTCCGTCCCTTCCTCCCTCTCTCACTTTCTCTCCCTCTCTCAGAGAAATCAAAACCTCAAAAAGAAAGAGGTGTGTAAAAACCTGGAGGCGTGTGAAAACTCTGGAACTGCCAGTGTCTTAAAAAGAGTTCAAGGTGGGTTAAAGATCCCTACTCAAGCCCGCTGGGTGGAGCCAGCACCAGAAAGTGGGGATTGATGACAGCAGAGGACTGTGCCTAGCCACGTGTTTCTTCACACCTCACTGACCCGGCTCCATTCTTATCATTTTCATAATGGCATTTATTTGCTGTATTTGTATGAATCTTAGGGCATAGCTCTCAACCTTGGTTGCACTTTTAAAGCAGCTGGGAAGTTTTTTGAGTGGATCCCAGTTCAGACACCAATATCAGAATCTCTGGGAGTACAGGTCACACTTACTTTTTAAAAACAATCACTGCTTTCTGAGTGATTTTTAGTACAACAGGTGCACACCACCATGCCCAGCTAATTTTTGTATTTTTCGTAGAGACAGGGTTTCGTCATGTTGTCCAGGATGGTCTCAATCTCTTGACCTTATGATCCACATTCCTTGGCCTCCTAAGTGCTGGAATTACAGGTGTGAGCCACTGTGCCCAGCTGAGGCGGAAGAATCACTTGAACCCGGGAGGCGGAGGTTGCAGTGAGCTGAGATCATGCCACTGTACTCCAGCCTGTTGACAGAGTGAGACTCCATCTTTAAAAAAAAAAAAATCACTGCTTTATGGTAACGTAAATTCAAGTTCTAGAACTCCATGGGTTCTGTGCTTTGGAGACCTTATAATTCAGCACCCTGAAACTTGAGAATTTCTGTAAGTGGAAGACTGTGTATGTGGATCAGGGATGTGCAGTTATGTTTTAACAGCCCACTGAGAACAGAGAGACCCTGAGCACTCCCATCCTTACAGGCAACCTTCCCGGGCAGGGTGGGAGCATAAAAGCAGAGAGAATGGAGAAGTGGGAGGAAGGAAGATGGGGCAAAAGAGAAACACCCAGCTGGGGAAGTTCCCTCAACCCCCTAATCCAGCATTCACCTTTCACTGGTTCTGAAACCGCCTTTGCAAAATTATAAAGGAAATCACGACTGTGAAAGAAATCAGATATAATCGACTCTTTCTTGCTTCTAACCCTTAAGCTGTCCTTGTTCATTCCTGGGCATAGTCCGAACTGACTTTGGGAAGGGATTTAGTTCATGGTTTGATTATGAAACAAAATTGATAAGAGCCCTTTCCTGAAAAGACTCCCTTCTTGCCTGGGGTCCAGTCTGCCTTTGCAGGGCTAACAAATTTGCTACAAGATTAGAAATTGTAGTTTAAGGGGTCATGCAGCCTCTGGCTCCAAGAGTCTGAACCTCCCCAAATTGCTCCTAGGGATAACATCACTATTGAAAACTTAAAATCAGTGCTTGAGATATTTTGCAGACCGTGCACTCAATGGATCAATTAACACCAGTCTGGCCAAACCAGTTCTGCCATTGCACTGAGGAACAGAAGACATTAAGAAAACTTCCCTTTGACTGGGCGCGGTGGCTCACGCCTGTAATCCCAGCACTTTGGGAGGTCGAGTGGGTGGATCATGAGGTCAGGAGTTCGACACCAGCCTGGTCAACATGGTAAAATCCTGTCTCCACTAAAAATACAAAAATTAGCTGGGGGTGGTGATGGGCACCTGTAATCCCAACTACTCTGGAGGCTGCAGCAGAAGAATCACTTGAACATGGGAGGCAGAGGTTGTAGTGAGCTGAGATCGCGCCACTGCACTCCAGCCTCAGTGACAGAGCGAGACTCCATTTCAAAAAGAAAAAAAAAATCTCATTTTGACCCGACCTGACCAATCAGCACTCCCACTTCCCAAGCACCTTACCTGCCGAATTATCTTTTAAAACACTGATGTCAGAATGCTCAGGGAGACTGATTTGAGTAATAATAAAACTTCAGTCTCAGCTGACTCTGAGTGAATTACTCTTTATTGCAGTTCCCCTGTCTTGATAAATTGGTTCTGTCTAGGCAGCAGACAAGGTGAACCCACTGGGTGGTTACCATTCAAAATCTCTCCTCAAAGGTTAGCCCTGAAGCAGTTTTCAATGACGGTGGTAGAGGCCAGGCCTGGCTCAGGCTTTCTTAGAGGTTGAAGTAGAAGCAGAGAGGGGAGAGGGAGGCCTTTGCTCTGCCCTGCAGACCTTCAGAGAAGTGGGGTACCCCTGGTGTCCCTGCCCATGTCTCCCCCATCACTGGTCACTGACAAGAGGCCTCCTCTTTTCCCTTCCTATTACCTAGTTACCAACTTCATACCTAGTCAGCAAACCTTTACTTTAAATTCTGTTAAAATAACTGGTGAGATTTATGGCTCCCCAGTGACACTGACTGATTCCTTAGGTAACTGGGGCAGGCAGGAGATTTGGCATAGGACGGAGGGTGCTGGGTGTGGGTCCAGCCCCCATGGCCTGATAGGAAGACACCCTGTAACTGCCCCGTGCATTCTTCCTGCCTGCTGTGCAAACAAAGGCCACAGCATTGCAGTACAGAAAGAGTTAATTGACATGAGTCGGGGCATGCCACATGGGAGATGGAGTTATTACTCAAATCAGTCTCATCTCATCTCCTCATCTCATCAAAGGTGTGTAGTTTAGGAGTTTTTCAAGGGCAGTTTGAGGGGAGGAGGGGGGTGGCTAGGCAATGGGTACTTACTGCTGATTGACTGAGTCAGATGAAATCATAGGGGGTTGAAGCTGTCCTCTTGAGCTGAGTTGCTCTTGAGTGGGGCCACAGGAGCCATTGGTTGGTGGGTCCAGATAGAGTCATGAGTGTCAGACATGTAAATAACCTAAAAGATGTCTCAAAAGGCTAATCTACAGGAGTGACTCTATCTGTAGCAGCTCCAGAATAATGGCTGGCAATCGTTTATGTCTACCCCTTGGCAGAATTCAGGCTCCTCTCCTCTCCCTAGCCTGGTGGTCTTTCATTAGCTTCTCAAAGGCTGTTGAGTTTGGGAGGAGTGCTATTATTTAAACTATAACCTAAATATCTTCCAAAGTTAGCTTGGCTTAAGCCCAGGAGTAATTAAGGCAGCTTGAAAGCTAAAGGCAAGACAGGGGGTTGGCTAGATCAGATTTCCCTCACTGCCATAATTTTCTCACTGACATAATTTCACAAAAGCGGTTTTAATTCTGCTTACCCATGTGTGCGGGTGAGGGTTCTACCCCTCAGTGATGGACTGATGAAAGCCAAGGCTCAGTGTGAGACTGCCCCATTTGGGGACATTGAGAGGAGGAGAGGGAAAACTTAGAACCTGGAGACTGGAAAGAAACTAAAGGTAACCTCCCCATTTCCTTAGAATCATACCTGACCTCTAAAAGAGATAGTTAAGGAGAGGTCATGAATGTGATTATCACCAGCTACAGGGGAGCAGAGCAGATGGCCCAGGACAGGGACAGGCCATCCGTTGACTAACATGGATCATGATTAAAAAACAAAATCAAAAACTAGGGAGGGGCATGCAGAGAAGTAAGATGGAGCTGAAAACAGAGTAGTAACTTGGTGATGCAAACAAGACCCTTATGGTTGAGCGCAGCCACACGAGGTGCTCGCAGGCACCGTGACTGTCTTTTTTTTTTTTTTTTTTTTTTTTTGCTTAGTGTGAAAAGTGCTGTTCTCCTGGGCGTAGAGCTTTAGAAATATTGGCAGTGGGCTGATGAGCGACAGACTAAATCAGACCCTAAACTGTAGGTTCTCTAGCCGTAAAGGAAATCTCATTCTGCCTGAGTTTGCAGCACTCCTGATTGAAACATACGCTAACAAAGACCTCAACCAAACACGTGGACACAGGGAGGGGAACATCAGACACCAGGGGAGGGACAAATCACACACCAGCATTAGGACAAATACCTAATGCATGTGGAGCTTAAAACCTAGATGGCGGGTTGAGGGGTGCAGCAAACCACCATGGCACATGTATACCTAGGTAATGAACCTGTACGTCATGTCATGCACATGTATCCCAGAACTTAAAGTAAAACTTTTTTAAAAAAGACGTCAACCATAAGACAATTGGATGCATTGCAGATTCCTTTCCAGTGGGGAGGAAACTACTGAAGTTTTATCCACAAACTCCTACATCCTTCTATCACTTGCTTATAATAAATCAAAAGAAGTCTTTCCATCTCGTTCTTCACAGAAGTGAATAACAAAGGGGAACTCCAAGAGAAGGAGTTGCTGTGAAATTGGAGTTCGGTTAATCGCACATGCTCGTGGGTGCATTAGTCAGCTCAGCAGCTGTGACAGAGTGCCATCGGCTGGGAGGCTTCAGTGACAGAAATTTCTTTTCTCACAGTTCTGGAGGCTGAAAGTCTGAGGTCAACATGTCGGCGGGGTTGGTTTCTCTTGAGGCCTCCATCCTTGGCTTGTAGACAGCCGCCTTCTCCCTGTCCTCACTTGGTCATCCCACTGTGTGCACATGTGTGTGTACGTGTGTATGCATGCACATGTGTGTGCATATGTGTGTGTGTCTGCCCCTGGTGACCTTCTGTGTGTCTTAATCTTCTCTTCTTATGAGAACACTACTCTTACTCATTAAGATCTACCCAAATAGCCTCATTTTACCCTAATTACCTCTTTTAAGACATTGTTTCCAAATACATTCTGAGGAACTGGGAGGGAAGAACTTGTTTGTTTGTTTGTTTTTGTGTGCTTTTTGAGACATAGTTTTGCTCCTGTCGCCTAGGCTGGAGTGCAATGGTGTGATCTCAGCTCACTGCAACTTCCGCCTCCCTATTTCAAGCAATTCTCCTGCCTCAGCCTCCTGAGTAGCTGAGATTACAGGCATATGCCACCACTCCTGGCTAATTTTGTATTTTTAGTAGAGACAGCGTTTATCCATGTTGGTCAGGCTGGTCCTAAACTCCCGACGTCAGGTGATCTGCCTACCTGGGCCTCCCAAAGTGCTGGGATTACAGGCGTGAGCCACCACACCCGGCTGGGAAGAAGTTTAACATATGACTTTCGGGAATACAAAATTCAGTCCGTAACAACTGCTTGGTGTTCCCAGAACCAAGGGAAGCTCAGGGCAAAGGTGGACAAGGCTCTACTGCTGGCCCCTGGGAAGAAGCAGCAGCCTGCACTCTAGCACGGATGAGGAAATGACATCTGTCAACCAAAGCGAAACCAAGAGTGGCATGAAGAGCAAAGGGGCGTCCCTAGGGAGAGGGTCTGGTTGCCTGGGAGCTGAGCCTCTTCCTGCAGAAAGATGCCTCTGAGAGGCAGGGAGCGAGTCCAGCTGTTGGCTCTGCGGGGTTCAAGTTCAAGGCCTCTTCAAGACTCTTCTGACTCTTCTGAGGTCTCCCCTCTCTGCAAAGGGTCATGTTCTTGACGTCAAGAGGTTGAGCAGTGAAGAGGCTGTGTCTGTGTGTCAAGAGTCAAAACAAACGATTGCATAAGTCAGAGAGGGGAACCGCAGAGTCACGTTTCCCAGGCTTTCATGCTCCCATCCTGTTGCAGATATTAGGAGACTGGAGAGACAAATGGGCAGAACAGGAGGATTTTATTTAGGTGCACCCGCTTAGCGGATTTGCATTTGAAAACTGAGCAAAGGACAAAGAAAATGGGGTACCTTTTATACACCTAGGATGCCGCAGCAGCAAATAGGTTTACAGAAGCCAGAACAAAGAACGGTTAATTTGTGTATGTTTTGTGCAAGGGTGAGTGGCCCTTGCACTTCGCATTTGAAAAGTAACATTTTGAGAAACACATTTTGCACTTTCGATTTGCTTTGTGAAAAGCAAAAGTGGCAGGGCGCGGTGGCTCACGCCTGTAATCCCAGCACTTTGGGAGGCTGAGGCAGGTGGATCACGAGGTCAAGAGATCGAGACCATCCTGGTCAACATGGTGAAACCCCGTCTCTACTAAAAATACAAAAAACTAGTTCCAGCTACTCAGGAGGCTGAGGCAGGAGAATTGCCTGAACCCAGGAGGCGGAGGTTGCGGTGAGCCGAGATCACGCCATTGCACTCCTGCCTGGGTAACAAGGGTGAAACTCCGTCTCAAAAAAAAAAAAAGAAAACAAAAGAAAAGAAAAAGTTCCCAGATGCCTGGGAACTTTGCTAAGAATGTGGGGAGGATAGATAAGGGTTAAATGGTTTGCAGGAAGGCAGTTTAATATTTTGCCTTAAACAGAGCTGGGGAGGTATTATATTAAACAGCACACAACACAGCAAAATTTATTATATAGCAACTACAAATTATAAGATTTTGTTTTACTATTATTGCTATTACATAATTTTCTTCTTCAGTCCCACAGACGTTCCTTCTGAGCCCGTCCACCCGGAGGGCAGGGTTCTTTACACGAGCAGCTTTGCAAAACGAACACACCCTAGTCCCTCCCTTTCCTCCCCGTACATCATACGTCCTTTTCCTTCCAGAGTGCCGGAAATGTATGTTATTTTGGAAACCAGAGCGTGCTTAGAGGGCTGTATCCTTTCTTCTTGGGTGTGGTTAAGGATCGATCCTTCTAGAACTTTTACATGCATGTGCCAGTCACCAGGGTGTCTTGATCAAAGGCTGGTTCTGATTCAGCAGGTCTGGGGCTGGAGCTGGAGATGCTGCGTTTCCAGCAGGCTTCCAGGTCGGCCGCCACATGCAGAGCAGTGCTGCGGGACAGGAAGTCAGGAGCGCCGGATCCAGGACCTGCCTTCACCAAGGATGCCCGGACGAGTTGAGGCCACAGCCTCCCTATCTCCAAAGTGGAGAAATGGATGCCATCAACACAATGGTCCCTCTGGCTCTCACATTCTAAGAGACCTAACTTGAACTTTGCCACAAGCGTAGGGCGCTGTGTCCCAAGTGACCACGGGACTGGATGAAGAAACGGGAAGGAAAGAGCAGGCAGAAAACTGCGCAGCCGCGGTGGGAGCAGTTCCCGTGAATACAGCGTGAGTGGCACCCCCGGATTTGTGCGATGGCACATCCCTGGGTTACCAGGCAAACCTTCTGAGCTCTGTTCCTTCCTTTAGCTCTTGACTCCCTGCAAAAGCTCCTTTCCATGTAGAATACATTGACAACTCTTAGGAAAACTGCTGTGTACTTGAAGGATTCAATATGCCTTTAACATCCTGCTACTGCTACTGACGGATCCCCGACTCCCTGAGAAGTGTTTTCTCTGCCTCATCAGGAAGCTGAGGCGTAAAGAAGACCTGGTGCCTGGACGGGGAAGCGCGGGAGCCCGCATGTAGTCTTTGCATGTGTGCCAAGCTATTTTAGTAACATGACACCAGAGGCTCGGGTGTGGTGGTCTGAATGCTGCAACATTAGCTCCAAAGGGTCCTGGGAAGCCTGCAGAGCTCAGGGAGGCCAAGGGTGTGGGCTTGGCATGTTGGCACCTGGATGCTTGCGTTCAACCCTCAGCAGCAGGCCTTGGTCTCCTGAGATTCTGCTGCCAGCCTGGAGATCAACTGTGCCTTGGAACAGACTCTGTGCACGTCCAATTTTAGGAGATGTGGTGGGGAGAGGCCCCCTCAGAGAAGAAAACGGGAAAACAGGCCTTGCTTCCAGGGAGGATGGTTTCCAAAGGAGGGGTCCATCCATCAACCTGCGGGCAGGGACACAAGAGTTGGAAGGGACCAAAGAGTTCCTCTTACTGATCCAGAATGTGCATGCTGGGATCACAGCACATGTGGAGGGCTGTGGAGGGAGAGGAGCCTGGTGGGGCTTTCTTTCTCCATCTGCTGTGGCAGTGGATGGCCACCCAAGGAATGGGACTGGCTGGAGATTCAGCAATGCTCCCATGCTCATGGCACCTGCTGGCTGCATTGATGTCACATGTGGACATGAGGACACCAGGGTGGAAGGGCCATTGTTGCTTAGGTGCAGTTTTCGGGACTCAGCCCCTGCCTCCAGCTGAGATTTGGTTGCTGGGTGCCTGGCAGCTGCCCTGTACTTATTCAAGGAACTGGCAGTTTCTAGGCGGAGACATTGAGATTCACGAGCCTGCTCCCGACACGTGCTAAAGTCCCGGTGCACACAGTCTGCTCTGTCAGGCACGTGTTGGCATGTGTGTGGCAGAGAGCCAGGGACTGCTGAGGAGGCGGCCAAATGCACTCATCCAGAGAGCGGGAAATGTGACCTACAGCACAGGATGGCCACTTATGCTTGCCAGCGGCCCTTTTTAGCTTATCTCAGTGGTTTGTAGAAAACAGACACTTAATTCCAGAAGGACTTCATTCCAGCTCAGTCTTGAACTTTGATTTGAGATTTTCATGCATAAGAAGTTGTGATAGGAATTAAGAGACTAGGGAAGCTATTGCTCTACGAACAGATCTACCCTGAGAAGTTTATATACACACGTGCACACGCTTCCCAAGGAACATACCGAGGGACAGAGGGATGCAGTGCTTTAGTGCTGACCGTCCCTCTGTGCTGAACCGCCGCTGCCTCCCCAGGGGAACCTCCAGTGCTCACGAGCAGAGAGGGCTTATAGGAGTGGCCTATGGAAATAGTCGTCACGCTTTTTCTTTTCTTTCCTTTTTTTTTTTGAGACAGGGTCTCACTCTGTAACCCACGCTGGAGCATCGTGGTGCAATCATGGCTCACGGCAGCTTCAACCTCCTGGGCTCAAATGATCCTCCCACCTCAGCCTCCCCAGTAGCTGAAACCACAGGTGCGTGCCACCATGCCTAGCTAATTTATGTTTATGTATTTTCCATGTTGCTCAGGCTGATCTCCAACTCCTGGGTCCAAACAATCCTTTCACTTCAGCCTCCCAGTGTTCTGGAGTTACAGATGTGAGTCGCGTGCCTGGCCATGGCCAGATTATTCTCACATGTTCTTCTCTTCCTTTGGGTGAGAGAGAGATCAGACCTGCTTGGACTCTCAGAGTCTCACAGTCTCTCCTTGAATCACCAGTAGCTGAAGGATGAGTAAGCCGGATTTGTGCATTGACCATGTATTTTATCTTATGATCTTATGTGTTCAGATGCCCTGACATCTAGGGCCTTGCTAACCCTGGAAGGGTTGCCCCTGATAGGGCTAGCCAATTCCTAGTGATAGTAAGTAACTTTCTCTCAAGCCAAAAAAAGGGTGTGTTTTAACCTCTCCAGCCAGAGTCCACTCAAAGAGACCCCAGCATAACCACATAGTGGAAGATTTATGGACAGAAAAATGAAAGTGCTGTACAGAAAACGGGAGTGAGGTTCAGAAACAGCCAGGGTGGTTACAGCTCGGTGTTTGCCTTCTTTGACACAGTCGGAGCAGTTGGCTCTCTTTGATTGGCCAAAACTCAGTGATTGGCACAAGAGTAGGTTACAGTCTGTTTACATCTCCATTTAGGTTATAGTTTGCTTGGTACAGAGAAACCTTTAGGCTGAACTTAAAATATAGAAGAAGGCAGCATTAGGCTAAACTTCATTTAATACCAGCCAACTCCAAAGCTGCTCACCTTGCCTCACCCATTCTTTGTGGCTCTTGCCTGTAGCTCCCCTAACCCCTTCTGCTTCATCATTACCCCTGGGGTTTCCCATGTGGTTTCCTGTAGTAGGACATGCTTCCTTCTCTAGGGAACTGTGAGTAACAAACTACCTTTTTCTTTCTTTCTTTTTTTTTTTTTTGAGACAGAATCTCAAAAAAGAGTGCAATGGCACAATCTCAGCTCACTGCAACCTCCACCTCCTTGGTTCAAGCGCTTCTCCTGCATCAGCCTCCCGAGTAGCTGGGTTATAGATGCCTGCCGCCACGCGTGGCTAATTTTTTGTATTTTTAGTAGACACCGGATTTCACTATGTTGACCAAGCTGGTCACGAACTCCTAACCTTGTGATCCACCCACCTCAGCCTCCCAAAGTGCTGGGATTACAAACATGAGCCACTGTGCCCAGCCCAAACTACTTTTCAGTGGAAATTGTCTCCTGATCTATTGGCTTTACCATAGCTCATTTTATTAATATATTATATATTTAAACAATTTCCATACACACAGAGAGGCAAAAAGGTTCATGCCATTCCTGTGGTCATGATGAAGAAATATAGGCTGAATGCCAAGTAGCTACAAGTGGGATTATGAGAGCTGGGCACAGTGCCCAGGGAATCAGTGTCCAGCTGGGGAGAGGGGGCTGGTGAGGTTGCCCAGATCTTCAGTCCTGTTACAGAGTATTGCCAATGGCTTGGTTGCAGCAGATGGCAAGCTGATCAGAGTTATAAATGACACAAAGTTGGGATTAGCTAATACTGTGAAAGCACAATCAGAATTCAAAAGATCTCAACAGGCTGGAAACATGAATGGAAGTTGTATTAGTGTGTTTTCATACTGCTGTAAAGAACTGCCTGAGACTGGATAATTTATAAAGAAAAGAGGCTTAATTGACTCACAGCTCAGCATGGCTGAGGAGGCCTCAGCAAACTTACAATTATGGCAGACAGTGAAGAGGAAGCAAGACAGCTTCTTCACAAGGCAGCAGGAAGGAGAAGTGCTGAGCAAAATATAAAAAGTAAGACTTGAAGGGTTGGAAATTGGTGCCCATGGGAAACAGGATGTGGGTGTGAAGGTCGGGAGGTGTTGCTTTCGTGATAAGCCTTGTAGAAGTATATGATGACGATGACGATGACGAGATAATGATGACGGTTAGAGATGGGGTCTTGGTGGAGTGCAGTGGTGCAGTCACAGCTCATTACAGCCTCGAACTCCTGGGCTCAAGTGATCCTCCTGCCTCAGCCTTCCTAGTAGCTGGGAGTACAGGCACAAGCCACCCCACCCAGCTATGGTTATTTTTTAAATTATTAAAAATACATGCATATCTTTGATAAATATAATATCTAAATTAAACAAAGAAAACCTTCACTTTGCGCTAGCCATGATGTATGTTATGTTTCAGGAAGGAAGAGAAGGAAAGAAAGAAATTATATCACTTTATATTTTGATTCCTTGTTCTTTTCTTCCATTTCCTCTTTCCTCTCTCTCTCCCTCTTCCTCTCTTTTTCCATTTATTTGCCCTATTTTTCTCTCTTTTATCTCCATCTTCCTTCTCTTCATCTTTATTTTTTTCTCATTTTCTCTCTTTCTGGCATAGTATGCAGTGGAAATATATTTATTAGTGTTACTTATTATGCTTATTGAATATAATATTTCCTGTTTTTAGTTCTTCCTATTAAAAGCATGCATGGAAGTTCTTTCTTTTCCCCAACCAAAGCAAACTCCATACAAAGTCCATTGCAAGCCACTAAGTTTTTTTCTAAAGGCCTTCTTTGACCTAGAAGAGGTATCAGAGGTTGCTGGGTGCAGGCAACCACCCAGTGTGGAAAACTCCTCCGTAAGACTTCCAGGCAGTACAGATTACATAAGCTCTGATTTAGCAATGCTATCGGTGGGGAATTTCCAGGCATCAGCCAGGGTTCTGCGGTCCAGACAGCTCAGGGGTGTTTGGTGGCATCCGCCTCTCCCTCTAGGGTGGTTCAGAGAAACTGACATTTCTGCATCACAGCCCTTCACGGATCTGAAAACACAGTCACGCCCCCTTGGGTGGTTTCTTCTCTGGGTTAAGCACTGTACTCTGCTGTCAGTCTCTGGACCCCTCACCACCCTAGTCGCCCTGGTGGGCTCTTTCTAAGTTTTGACTAAATCTTTCAGAAGCCCCTGGAACTGAACACACTACACCAACTGTGAACTCCCTAGCCTCAATTTTTCTGCTCATCCTGCTTCTACTAATGCAGCTTAAGTTTTGAAATGCAAGTTGAGTATCTGAATCTGAAAATCCAAAATCTGAAATGCTCCAAAATTGGAAACTTTTTGAGAGTCAACATGACACTGAAAAGAAATGCTTATTGCAGCAAGTAGGATTTAGAATTTTCAAATTAGGGATGCTAGCTGGAATCTGAAAAAATCTGAATCCCAGGCCAGGCATGGTGGTTCAAGCCTGCAATCCCAGCACTTTGGGAGGCAGAGGCAAGAGGACTATTTGAGTCCAGTAGTCTGAGACCAGCCCGAGCGTCATAGCAAGACCCTGTCTCTACAAAAGATAAAATAATTGGCTGGGTGTGGTGTTGCATGCCTGTAGTCTGGGCTGAGGTGAGTGGATCGCTTGAGCCTGGGAGGTCAAGTCTTCAGGGAACTGTGATCAAGCCTCTGTATTCTAGCCTGGGCAATAGAGTGAGACCCTGTCTCAGAAAAACAAACAAACAAACAAACACATTGAAATCCAAAACACTTCTGGTCCCAAGCATTTCAGATAAAGGTCACTCAACTGGTAGCTGTTTACTGTTACCGTTGCTGACAGCCATCAACTTCAAAGCAATCTCCAATGTGAGATTCTTTTCCTATGAGCCCAGGGAAGCCTGGTGTTCCCTATCCTGTATGTGAGAGGTACATTTTCCCAACATGGGTGTCTGTTTTTGCCCTTATCCCACTAAATTCCTTCCTACAAGTTTCGGCCCCAAATCTTACCCCGTTTTGAGAAGTTTCTTATGATTCACTTGAATAAACATGTTTGGCTACCAATTACAAATTTTTACCCCCATTAAAATTATATCATCATCTGATTCTCAAATCTTACATCATCTCAGCTCCAAGAGAGATCCCTTACAGGGCACCCTGGGCCATTGAGTCTGACAAAATAGGCAGCCCCAGGTAAGGCTGGCTGTTAGGTCTCTGGGCTGTGAACATGACCCAGAGGAAGCTCATTGACTTTTCTGTCTATAACCCTGGACCAGTATCAGAAAACCTGGCCTGTCTCATGGAATCCATCATCCCCACAACTCTGGGAAAAGAATGACAATGAGCCAAGCACGTCGAGACGAAGCAGATGGTTGGGTGGATTCCATGACGGCGCAGGGAACTCCACGAGGCAGAGAACCTTGCTCCTCCTGTCTTGGACTCAGCACCAGCTGTCAGCAGCTGGACCCTGGAGAGAGAGCCCCATCATCGTGATTAATACTCCATTTGTCAGGGGCTCCCAACTCGGAAAAATAACAGCAAGGCTGACATTGGCGAAGTGTTGCAGCATTTTCAAAGCACCTTTCCCTCATAACTACCTTTGAGATGGTTGGTGAGCCCGGGAAATAGTAACCCAATGTTACAGATGGGAAAACTTAGCTTCAGAGAGATTCTGTGACTTGCCCACCTCACGGGGCTGAGGAGGGTGGAGACGGGAGTCAAGACTGGGTTTCATGGCTCAGAATTCAGTCTTTGCTCCACAAAGACTGAATCCTCCGCCTCTTGGAGGATTACCAGGCTCAAGAGCACCTTAAAGGCTCTGATAAGTCCTTCAGTAAAGGTATGCTTTTGACTTTCATCAGAGAATCCTTTCTGAAGAGACTCCTAGGAGCATCTCCTGAGGGTTCTCAGTGGCTTCTCAGCCGCTGTCTTATCCCACCGTCTGTTCTGTGATATGGAGTTATCATCATGATGTCCCCTGACAACATGAAGTCCAAGAAGCTTAGTGATTTGCCCAATGACGTGCACCTAGGAATGGTCAGATTTAAGTCCAAGACTTGACGCTATGAGTCGGGATTTCCCCCTAATGCAGTGTTTTGTGACAATGGCGTCTGTTGCTGACATGCCTGCTTTCCTAGCTAAGCATATAAATTAGTGTGTTGAGGATAAATAATCTCTGAGTTAGCTTTTCATGAGGTTACTGTATTTTTACTTTTCTTTTCTTTTATTGTATTTGGGCTCTGGGGTACGTGTGCACGTCCTGTATCCTGCAGGGTTGCTGCATAGGTACATACATGCCATGGTGGTTTGCTGTCTCCATCCCTCCCTCCCCCCTCACCTACATCAGGCATTTCTCCCAACGTTAACCCTTCCCATCCCCCCCACTGTCCCTCCCCTCCCCTCTGCTCCCCTCCACTCCCCCACCTAGCCCAGTGAGTGTTGCTGTCTTCCCTGTGCCCAGGTGTTCTCATTGTTCATCACCCACCTATGAGTGGAAACATACAGTGTTTGTTCTTGTGTCAGTTTGCTAAGAATGATGGTTTCTAGGTTCATCCATGTCTCTACAAAGAACAGGAACTCGTTGATTTTTATGGCTGCATAGTATTCCATGGTGTATATGTGCCACATTTTCTTTGTCCAGTCTATCATCAGTGGGCATTTGGGTTGGTTCCAGGTCTTTGCTATCATAAACACGTCCGCAATGAACATTCGTGTGCATGTGTCCTTATAGTAGAACGATTTATAGTTCTTTGGATATATTCCCAGTAATGGGATTGCTGGGTCAAATGGAATTTCTATTTCTAGATCCTTGAGGAATCGCCACACCGTCTTCCACAATGGTTGAACTAATTTACACTCCCACCAGCAGTGTAAAAGTGTTCCTATTTCTCCACATCCTCTCCAGCATCTGTTGTCTCCAGATTTTTTAATGACTGCTATTCTAACTGGCGTGAGATGATATCTCAATATGGTTTTGATTTGCATCTCTCTAATGACCATTTTTTTCTAATTAATAAAGTACTCATAATTTTGAGCGGGGAATACAGAAAATTATAGAGGAGGAAATCCAAATAAAAATGTTAAAAGCTGGGCTGCTTTCTGACTTGGAGGCCGCCTTTCTCAGCCCTGTGTCTCCTCCCTGAGATTTAGCTACTGCTGGCTCGGGGTAGGGATCTCGTGGCTCAGGGCGGTTGATGGATTTCAGTTTAGACCAGATGGATGCTTTGAGATAAACAATAAGATGACAGATCAGAAAATATGTATGTCATTGATTGAATACAATTTTGCAAACACTAAATTCTTATTTCGTGGGTACCATCATTTCTACCAAAATGAACTTTTCTTAACAAGATCACATGTGTTGTACAATTAAATGTTACTTTTAAAAAATGATAAATACAAATTCTGAGTTTTGAAAGATTACATACTTTTTTTTTTTTTGAGACAGAATCTCACTCTATTGCCCAGGCTGGAGTGCAGAGGTAATCTCAGCTCACTGCAACCTCTGCTTCCTGGGTTCAAGTGATTCTCCTGCCTCAGCCTCCCCAGTAGCTAGGATTACAGGCATGAGCCACCATGCCCAGCTAATTTTTGTATTTTTGGTAGAGTCAGGTTTTCACCATGTTGGCCAAGGCTGGTCTCCAACTCCTGGCTTCAAGTAATCCACCTGCTTCGGCCTCCCAAAGTGCTGGGATTACAGGTGTGAGCCACCATGCCCAGCTGATTACATACTTTTCACCAAGATATTTCTACAAAGCTGAACAACAATAAAAGATAAACACTGGTTTGTAAACAATGGACAAAAATTGCTTTTGAAAAACATTTATATTTCATGTAAACCAAGGTAAAAACTAACCAAAAAGAATATGCTGAAGGTAAACATTTTAAAGAGTATATTTTTGCAGAGTAGGCCACAGATAAAGAAATAGCAAGGTCCCTGCAGTAGTCCAATTCAAAAAGACAGAAAGGAGAATGAGCGTTCCTGGGGCTGGAGTAGAGTTGCAGGTTTGCAAGATAAAAAGAGTTCCAGAGATTGGTTGAACGCCCATGCAAATGTATTTAACACTACTGAACTATGTATTTAAAAGCAGTTAGGGTTGGGCATGGTGGCTCATGTCTGTGATTCCAGCACTTTGGGAGGCTGAGGCAGGTGGATCATTTGAGTTTTACACCAGCCTGGCCAACATGGTGAAATCCCCATATCTACTAAAAATATAAAAATTATTAGCCTAGCATGTGGCACACCCCTGTAGTCCCAGCTACTTGGGAGGCTGAGACAGGAGAATTGCTTAAACCTGGGAGGCGGAGGTTACAGTGAGCTGAGATCATGCCACTGCACTCCAGCCTGGATGGCAGAGTGAGACTCTGTCTCAACGAATGAATGAATGAATGAATGAATGAATAAATAAATAAATAAATAAATGGTGCTGCTGTGAATATCGTGTTCATGTCTTCTGGGGAACAGGGATGCCATTCTCTTGGGCATGTACCTGGGCATGGCATCACTGGGGCATAGAGTGGCCCTGTGTTCAGCTTTGGTGGACATTACCAAAGAGTTTCCCATGGTGGTTGTATCAGCTGACATCCAGCAGGGGATGAAACTACAGTTATTCTTGTCCTCGTCAGTGTCAGTGATGTTTGTTTAATTTTCTCTCCTCTGGTGTGTTGTAGAAGCGCCATACTGTGTTTTTTTGTTTGTTTGTTTGTTTGTTTTTTGAGACTGAGTCTTACTCTGTCACCAGGCTGGAGTGCAGTGGCACAATCTCGGCTCACTGCAACCTCCGCCTGGGGTCAAGCGATTCTTCCGCCTCAGCCTCCTGAGCAGCTGGGACCACAGGCGTGCACCACCACGCCTGGCTAATTTTTGTATTTTTAGTAGAGACGGGGTTTCACCATGGCCAGGATGGTCTCGATCTCTTGACTTCGTGATCCGCCCGCCTCGGCCTCCCAAAGCGCTGGGATTACAGGCATGAACCACCACACCCGGCCCATGCTGTGGTTTTAATTTGCATTTTCCTGACGATTCATGAAGTTGAGCACCTTTAGTTATTTCATTAGGTCTGATTGTTGACTTGAACCCTGGGCCCGTTGCACCAGCAGGTCCACCCTATGGCTTGGAGTTGGCTGTTTCATCTGCCTGGAGTGGTCCCCCCAGATGTTTGCACAACTAACTTCTTTGCTTCCTTCCCATCTTTTCTCAAATGTCACCTTCTTCATGCTGCTGAGCCTAATGATCCTATTTTAAAATGCTATCCACAGGCCAGACACGGTGGCTCATGCTTGCATTCCCAGCCCTTTTTACGCCATCCCGAATGCATTCATGATGCAAATATCCCCCCAAAGGCCCCACCTCCCAACACTGTTGCAATGGAGATTATGTTTCCAATGCGTGAATTTTGTGTGACACATTCAGACCATAGCACTAACAACCACATTTCTTGCTAATATGCATATTCCTGTAGGAAAGATCTCTGGACATCATGTTTCTTTTTTTTTTTTTTTTTTAAGACAGGGTCTTGTTCTGTCACCCAGTCTGGAGTGCAGTGGTGCAATCACAGCTCACTGCAGCCTCAGACTCCTGGGCTCAATTGATTCTCCTGTCTCAGCCTCCCAAGTACCTGGGACTACAGGTGTGCATCACCACGCCCAGCTATTGTTCGCATTTTTTGGTAGGGACAGCATTTTGTAATGTTACCCAGGCTGGTTGGACATCACATTTCGAGCACATTTCTGGCTGTTTTTAAGATTATATTCCTAAGAATGTTGGAATAGCAAGGTCCCTGGGGTAGTCAAATTCAAAGACACAGAAACAAAAGGGGAGGGGAGTTGATGGGGAAAAATCCTTTGTTTCCGTGAGAGGCAGTGGAACAGGGGAGAGGTTAAGGGCATAGACCCTCAAGTCACATTGCCTAGGTTGAAGCCTAGCTCTGCCACCCTGGACAGTCACTTGCTCTCTGTCTCTGTAAATGAGCATGACAGCAGCACCTGCCTCACTGGGTTGTTGAATAGGTTCAATGAGCGAATATATAAGAAACA
The DNA here is from genome assembly GCA_028533165.1 of Leontopithecus rosalia. NCBI lineage: Eukaryota > Metazoa > Chordata > Mammalia > Primates > Cebidae > Leontopithecus > Leontopithecus rosalia. The sequence continues at coordinate 9,725,606 of CM052661.1, forward strand.
CGTGGTATATGCTATAAAGCGTTTTCTTCTTCTCCTTTTCCTCCTCCTCCTCTCCCGGTATCATTATGATAATGATACAGTTCTCGTTTGTTCTTTCTGTAAAATGGAGCTTGATGTCGGAGCTGCTCCCCAGGCAGTCAGGCGGGGAAGTCAGAGAATGAGGAAGGCGTTTCTGACTCAGCTGTGGGCGGGCAGCTGCAGTGGGACAGCTGAGTCTCAGTAACACTTCACATGTACAAGGCCTGACCCTGGAGTCTTGAGACTGAACTTTTCACCAACAAGCAGGAATGCATTCATGAATGTTACCCCTGAGCACGGTCCTCCGGAGACCACCCTGGCCTGGACCATTATGGGGATTTCTCTGGTGCCCCCGATATTACCACCTCAATCTGAATTTAGCAGCTCCCTTCACATCTGGTTAGCTCTCCTTTTTCTTTCTTTTTTTATATTTATTTTTATAGCTGGGGGGGGTCTCACTATGTTGCCCTGGCTGGTCTTGAACTTGTGGGTAGACTCAAGTGATCCTCGCACCTCAGCCTCCTACAGTGTTGGGATCACAGGTGTGAGTCACTGCACCTGGCCTAGATCTCCTTCTTCAAACGTAAGCAATCATGCTTAGGTTTAGGGTTATTGGTGCCTGGGTCCCCGTCCCATACTGAATTGCAGTTCCCTATGGGCAGCCAGCTAGCCTTCGTGCTGCCTCCTGCAGCCCCCGTACAGTGTTAATGAGTCCGAAACGCTGGTTTTGCTGCTGAGTTCCGTGGAACCCCCTGGGGCTTTTTTCCGACTAACCACTGTGTGGCCAATCGTGTCCTTTGGGGATGACTGTGACTTCGGGAAAATACGAAAAGAACTCTGTGCCAAGTTCGGTGAATGAATTGAGCCATGCCAATTCTGTCCTATAAATAAATGTACAAGACTGGCGTTCTTGCGTGGCTCATAGCCAGGTCTAGCCGCCACTCCCCCAGAAGCTTTCCAAAAAGTATTTTGAGCAGGGCCTTTAGAACAGGCCGTGGAGTCCGAAGGCCAAGGCCGACCGCGCTGCTCTGGGGCGGGTGGGCGTTCCCACATGGGGCTGTAATGCCATGATTGGCCGCAGGAGGGGGGCCGTATTCCAGACCCCACTGCGGAAGCCTCCGCAACTGCTCCAAGAACTTTGTTTTATACAGACTGGCGGCGAGAGCAGCTGCAGTTCGCATCTCAGGCAGCACCTGGAGGAGCTTGCCGCTGCCTCCCCACAACATCTTCTGATAGCTGCCCAGGGCCAGGCACTAAGGACAGGGACTCCCAGGCGCAGACCCCGCATTCGGGGTCCCCCAGGCGCAGACCCCCACTCCGCCACAGGTTGCATCTTGACCTGGTCCTCCTGCAGAAGTGGCCTCTGTGGTCCTGCTCTGAGACTCGTCACTGGGCACCCCTGCAGCCCCTTTCTATGACTCCATCTGGATTTGACTGGCTTTGGGGACGCAGTCGGAGGGGCGGCCTGGGTCTCAGCGTGGTGGCAGCCAGCTCTCCAGCCACCATGGCGAGTGCCGGGATCTGAGGGGACAAGGCTCCACAGCCGCAGCCAGGGGCACTCAGGTGAGTCTTGGTACTAACTTTGTCCCATCTCCAGGGCATGCTGTCTCAAAGGCAGCTGGAGGAGAGTGGAATGAGCAAATGCAGTGGAGTACAGAGTTTGGGAAACTTTAGGACTCAGAGCCTGGAGGTGCCTGCTCCAGGTGGGAAGGTCCCCACTGGCTGGGCCCACAAATATCCACTGGGCCCTTGCCCAGCTCTTTGGGCTGGAGAGTGTGAGCCTGCACTTGGGGTGCCAGAGGGAAGCTATTGAGTTGGTGGCAACCCAACCTGACTCATGTCACAGCCCAAGAGCCTACTCAGGGTGCAGACGGCTCAGGTGACAGCTCCTCTCCAAGGGTTCATGTGTGTGCATGTGTGTGTGCATGTGCATGTGTGCCTGTGTGTACATGTGTACGTGTGGGTGTATGCATGTGTGTGCCTGTGTGCATATGTGTGCATGTGTGGGTGTGTGCCTGTACGTGTGTGTGCATGTGCCTGTGCATGTGTGTACATGTGCACGTGTGGGTGCGTGCATGTGTGGGTATGTGGATGTGTGCGTGTGCGTGTGCATGTGCATGTGTGTACGTGTGCATGTGTGTGCATGGGCATGTGCCAGAAGTGGGTATATGCCAGGAGAGGTTATTTCTAAAGCATCTGTCCCTGTCCAGCTTTGGGTTATGATTTTCGTAACTAAGCACAGTTAAGGGAGGAAAACATTTAAAATCTCCTTAGCGATTCTCTCTCTGGAGAGGGGCCACACTCAATGTGATTTTTTCCTTGGTGTTGAGGAGTTTCAAGTGAGGCAATCCAAAGAAAAGCTGTAAACCCTGCAGAGTAAGGTGCTGGTACCCAGAGAAACTGACTTGGGAGCAGCAAGTGAGGCTCGTGCCACCTACTCAGAGGAAGAATTGATTGAGTCCTTCTGATGTCCAGAGAAGGATTGGAGAGCCAGGGTCCAGATTTCAGCCCTAGAGAGCATTTGCAATTGCCTTTTGCAAAGGGAACTTCAAAGAGCTTTGTTTCTGGGCCTTGTTAGGTAGGAAGGAGGACCTGGGAACCTGGATGCCTCCCTACCTGGCTGCCTTGCAGGGTCAGAAGATGCTGGGGGGTGCTTATTCTCATCAGGCTCTGCCACCAGCTCCCCTAAGTGACCTTCTTTGTAAAGCCCTGCCATGTGTATTATCTCATGGGAGGCTCACAGTGACCCTGAGTGACCAGCAGATACCGACCTTCCCATCTTAGAGGTGATGCACCTGAGGCCGAATGAGGTCAGCTGACTGAGCCAAGTTCCCCAAGAAACCAGGAAGCAGAGGAGCTAGGCTGGAGCCCTTGGCGTCCGTGCTCCCCACATTCCTGCAGAGAGCCAGGGCTACAGGGCGCGGAGGGCTAAGGGCTTTTCCAGCTCGAAAACGCAGAATCTAGAGGCAGATCCCTGGCCCTGATCCTGCCCTTCTAATTGCCTGGAAGTAAATCATGACTGCCAAGAGGTTAGTGGAGAGGCCGTTCCCCCACCCACCCCCCTTAGAGCAAGACTTCCTCTTTCAGTTGCAAGTTGAGGTCCAGTCTCTTTGGGCTTCACCTACAGGTCACTGTGGCTTCCACATCTTGCCCATGTGCTCCAAGCTCTGAGAGCCTGCCTCAGTCCCAGGAGCCCCACCTGCTGGGGTACATTGACTGGCTCCCCGAGGTGAGATTCTCTTCCCTGCCTGATCTGGGACTCAGAAAGTGGCCACCAATAGGCGCTGACATGCAATTCCCAAACAAAGCAAGCCTGCAGCTGAGCCGGTGCCCTGGTGGAAAACCGGTGCCCGGGGCCTCTTCCTGCTCTGATATCCATTCCTTCTTGCCTCTTTGGTCTGGGTTGGCTTATCTTTAAAATGGTTGTGATGGAATGCAAATGACACCAGCCTGCCCCCATCACGGTGCTCCTGGGAGGAACATCCCAGGTGGCAAATGGCCTGTATCCCATGGGGCATGTGCAGGTGCCAGGGATTGCCCTGCCATCCCCGCACTTACCATCAGCTCTATCTTCTAGAGCACAGAATTGGTCCAAAGGCAGTCAGACCTGTGATCTGAGCATCCCAAAATCTGCCCCTTCCCCAAGAAAGAAAAACAGCCCTTAAGAAAACCTGGGCAGACCCAACATGCATAGGTTTCATTCCAAGTAACAAACGTGAGCAGAGTTGGCTGAGCTTTTCCAAGCCCTGTGCACTCACATCTGGCCCCGCTCGGCCCCAGCCCCTCTTCCCAGCAGCTTCCCTGGGCTCCTGCTCCAAGGCTGAAATGTGTGGAGGAGTAAGGAGACGGCAGCCCTTCAGACACATTCTGGCTAACAAGTGTGAATCCCAGCCCCATCCCAGGAGCCAATGAGAAGAGGAGGAAGGTGGAACGACAGTGGGGCCTCTCACCTCACTGCCTAGGCTCAGCACAGTGGCAGCGCCCTGTCCAGCTCTGTGTGGCCTCTGGGCAGCAGCGGCTGTTGCCTTTGGCAGAGGGAGGGTTATTGCAGGCAGAAGAGACATGGACCTCCTGCTCCACAGCCCCCCAGGAGCGAAGCCGGGGGAGGGGTGCCGTACACAGTGCTCATGAAATGAGGGAGGGTCCCTTGCAGCTGAGCAGTGCTGGAGCTGCCTGGAGCCCCACCTAGAGGCCTCCCCTGGGTGGAGGACTTGGGTGGAGGGCTGGGACTGGACACCACTGCAGCAAAGGGAAGCCAGAGTGGGTGGTGTCTGGAGCAGGGAGGAGAGATCCTGGCAGAGCTGTGGACCACCCCCTGTTCCATCCCTCCCACAGCCTAGTGGAGAGGTCCGCAGAGACTTGGAGCCCATGGCTGTGCGTGTGCATGCCCGTTGTGGGGAATGTAGAGAAGGGCTAAGAGCAGAGGCCTCCAGCCGTCCTGGGTCATTGGAAGGACATGTATACAGTGACTGGTCAGTTCTGGTCTCCTCTCAGCCCTAATGTCAGAGGTGTCTGGAGACCAAACTCAAGTCATGAAAATAGGGGGTTCAGCTGGGCACAGTGGCTCAGACCTGTAATTCCAGCACTTTGGGAGGCCGAGGCCAGTAGATCACTTAAGTCTACGAGTTTCAGACAAGCCTGGGCAACATGATGAAAACCTGTTTCTGCAAAAAATTAGCAGGATGTGGTGGTATGTGCCTGTAATCCCAGCTACTCTCTGGAGGCTGAGTTGGGAGGATCACTTGAAACCGGGAGGTGGAGGTTGCAGTGAGCCGAGATTGCACCACTGCCATCCAGCTTGAGTGACAGAGTGAGACCCTGTTTCAAAAAAAAAAAAAGAAAGAAAGAAAGAAAAGGAAAATCTGGGGCTCATGGTCTGCTCTGCTGCACAGCAACCCCCCAGCCTCCTTCCCTCATTATGTCTATTTTTGAAAGTTGCCACGCCTCCTTGCCCACCCTCCCTCTGAAGAGGAACTAATTGACTGATCTCTCAATCAACAGGCATTGTCCCCCCACTGCCACCTGCCAGCCCCTGCATCCTCTCCTCCCAGGCTCCTCTGGGTTTAAGGGTTGAGTTTGCTCCATTTCATCTGAGGATGGCCTGGGACCCATCCTCATGGGGCTTTTATCTTCCAAAAGATTTATTATTTAAATAAACAATGGCTGTTTTTTGGCTAAATGTCCAGATAGCTAAAGAGCATCAGAAACAAAGGTCTAGATAAACTTACGGCTGGAACCTTGATGAAAGGAGAGAATAATTTATAAAGTCACTGAGCATGTTTGTGACAAAGACAATATCAAGTAATTGATGTAAATACTTCGTAATTTGACTTAAAAAAACAGATTCTTCTCATTACATAAGGAATGCAAGTGCGTCATAGAAAACCCAGAAAATCTGAAAGCAAAAAGAAATATGAAATCCCCACAATCCCTTCCAGCCATGGTCCAGTAATACGTTTCTCACCCGGAGCCATCATAGCCTCTGACAGCCACATGCACCTTACATGTGCATCTCTTCCAAAATGGATCATGTTGTACACGTTGTGTAAACAGGCTGTTTCATTTCAAAGAGCGTAGGATTCTCCTAAGTCAATATATATGTTCCTGGAACACTACGGTATAGACCCAGAGACCCAGTGAGTCAGCTCAGGGGCCACACAGACAGGATCCCTTCCCTGGCCAAAAGCTGCCCAGATGCTTAGTGTGGGGGTCCCCGCAGAGGCTCCCTGCTCTTCCGGCCCCACCGCGGTAGACGGATCCCTGCTGTGGTCCCACTGAGCTGTGCTCCTTCCGACATGCCAGTGCCGTTGGATTTGAGAGCAGTCCTGGTCTTTGCAGCTGTGTTTGCAGGTGCTCTCTGTACTCCTCTGAAAGGTGCCTTCGTGTATAGTTTCCTTCCTTCATTGCCAACACAGAACAGAAGCGCAAGTCTCTCCAGCATGCCCAGAGCTTCCAGGGGCTCAGAACCTGCTCGCAGGTCACCTTTTGGTTCAGCAGGGTTACCTCCTCCTGGCTCACCCAGTGTGACCCACGGTGGCCCCAGCTCAGGACTCCAGCCCCGCTGAGAGTTGTTGAAAGGAAGGGATACATCCCACCATCAGAAAAGTCCAAGGGTCTTGGTCTTCCAAAGCCCTGAGGAAGCTGGGGGTGGGGGCATTGGGGCCCCAAGGACCTGGAAGATGGCACCTGGGTCCCAGCGTTCAGGCTCAGAACCAGGGGTGGGCGCCTTGTTCTATCCATTCGTTCCTGTTTCCACCTACAGTTGATTCTCTGTCTCTCTCCCTGCTTCCGTCCTCCCTCTCCTCCCCTCTTGCCATCTCTGCAGCTGTTGCAGGGTGCGATGGAGAACAAAGCCATGTACCTACACACCGTCAGCGACTGCGACGCCAGCTCCATCTGCGAGGATTCCTTTGATGGCCGGAGCCTGTCCAAACTGAACCTGTGTGAGGACGGTGAGTGCAGCTGGCTCAGTCCTGGGGCACCAGATCTGGCCTGGGGGTGGAGAAGGAGCCCTGCCCCACACCCAACCTTGACATTGCCTTTGAGTGCTGGTGACCTCCCCATTTAATAGTGCATCTATTGAACTTGATGCTTTACAAGGTCTTTTCCAACGAGTTTTCTCATTAATTTCAACAAACCTGTCAGCAAGATGAGTACTTATTTAACAGATGGACAGATCGTACAGCTCATCAGTCCTAGGGGGTTCAGCACCAGCCTTCTCACTCCGGGAGAGAGACTGTGGTCAGGCAAGGACTCTGAGCCAGTCACACAGAGCCTCTCAGGTGAGGAGAGGGGCCTCCCACCCACTTTCTGAAGCATTTGTGAGGGGCAAACACGGCCCTCCAAGGTGCTCATCCTGCCCCTGGGTGCAAGGCCCTGGTCTTGCCACAGAAAGGGGACCCCACACCAGTGACCCAGAAGGCCCTGCATCTCAGGGGTTGCTTATTTGCCAAAACCCTGGAGATCCCAGTGACGCAGTTTCGTTTGGAGGAGCCCAGCACGCTTTTCCACCAGCCTGGCTCCTGTGCATCCAGCCAGTGCCTGATAAACCCTTGATGCATGAACAAGTACAGTCCTCACTGCGGCGCGTGCCAGGAGAGGAGAACTCATCCCCATGTCACAGAGAAATAGACTGAAACTTACCAAAGAGCCTTCAAAGAGTTCCCACCAAGGAGAGACAGGCCTTTTCCCTCTCTCGTTTTGCTCCACTCTGCCAACTGCCTCTTGAAATGACTCAAGAGCGATGACTCCACTCCTCTCTTTCGCCAATCCTGCATTCCTCCCACCCGGTGCTGAGTGTAGGGAAAGAATCACAGTGGCTCAGAGAGGCAGAGAGCAGGGAGGGTCTCTGCAGGCAGAGGAGACAGGAGATCTGGGCTTCTGACCCATGCAGCTGCTCACCCCACCCTAGGATCTTCCACCAGGGTGGCTCTTCCTCCGGATTCCAATCAACAAGCGTATTCTGAGGATCCACGGTGCATCGGGCCAGGGTGGGCAGCCAGCAGTGCTCCAAAGAGAAACCAGTATTTGCCCTCAGAGGGCTTATGATCCCAGTAGAAGGGGCTGGCATGGAGACAGTTACCTCAAATATGAAGTAGGCCAAAATGTGCGTGAATAATGAAATCCAGCTGGCAGAGGGCTTTCTGGAAAAGGGCTGAAGACTGAGTAAGGTTGTCTAAGAGGAGAGGTGGGGAAGGTATTCCTAGCCGTGTGACACCAAGCTGCGTCAGGCTTTCTGGAATGCTCATGTCACTCGGGCAGAGGAGAAGGCCTGGGGTGCTGGCCCCACGCAGAGCCCCCATCACTCTATCAAAGGGGAAGGTGGCGTCCGTATCCACTGGCACATCAGCAAAGAGACTTGGTTTGGCTGGAAAGACTGGGTACAGCACAGTGGGGTGATTAGAGAGGACCATCAGGGCCAGCCTGGGGGGCCACAGGGGTGGGAGGAGTGGTATGTCCGTGGGACCACCATACCCTCCTCCCAGTACCTCATCTTAATCTCCCCTTTTCAGAACCCCAGACTTTTTTAAAAATCTCATTTGGATCAGAGAACTGAAAAGGAACAGCAGTCCCGGCCACTGCACTTTCTGGGCCCCTCTGCTGTGGGAGCTCCGTCAGAGGGCACTTTGAGAGCCACGCTAGCTATGTCCTGTCCCAGGGTTCCCTGATGCCAGGTCCCAGGGCAGAGCAGACAGCAGAGGTTGAGAGGTGTGGAATCCAGGCTGGCCTGCCCCTCCTGGGCATGTGACCCTCTGTGGGCCTCCGTGTACCATCTGCCAATTGGGGATGTAGGGGGGTATCTCTGAGGTCCTATCTGGTTCTAAAATTCTGTGTGTAAAATCAGACTTGGTCATTGCACTAGGGGTGTGGCCCTTTTCAACCCCAAGTCAGAATATGACACTATGCTGGGCAAAGCATGGCTGTGGCTCTACTTCAGCGGGAGTGAAAACTTGGGTGCTGATGATGTACCCAGGAGGTCCTGTGCCTCTCCCCTCTGTGCTGCCCCAGCCTTGGCAGGAAACCTCTGGCTCACTCACCTGAGGCTTCTGCCCTTAGAAGGGTGCTCCCCTGACATCCCGCAGCATGCATCACTGCCCCATCCCGCTTGGTTCATGCTCTCACCTCCCCCAGGACTTTGCTCAGCTCCCACCTTCTCTGAGGCCTGAGTTTCCATTCCCCTTTTCCTGACTCTTTTTCCTTTCTTCCGTGGTCTGACTTCCTCCTGACACTGTAGTCTCATTTATATGTATCATTCATTATCCGTTCCCCATGGCAAGAATATAGGCTGGACCATAGCAGGCATCTCCGTTTTGTTTATTGATGTCTTCCAAGCCCAGCATGCAGTAGGTGCTCACTAGGCATTTTTTGAATGAATGGATGGATGGACAGATGGATGAATAGATGGATAGATGAATGGATGGATGAATAGATGAATGGATGGATGAGTGAATGGATGAATGGGTGGACTGAGTGAATGAATGGATGGATGGATGGATGAATGAATGGATGGATGGATGGATGGATGGATGAATGGATGGATGGATGAATGAATGGATGGATGGATGAATGGATGGATGGATGAATGAATGGATGGATGGATGGATGAATGAATGGATGGATGGATGGATGAATGAATGGATGGATGAATGGATGGATGGATGAATGAATGGATGGATGGATGGATGGATGAATGAATGGATGGATGGATGAAGAGAGGGATCCTTGAATTCTAAATGTGGCAAAGCATTCATCTTCTACACCTGATTGCCGATTTCTCTGGGTCTGTCTTCATTCCTGGCTGCCAGGTTGCAGACTGGAACCTAGGCAGAGTAGAGTGTTGAGATGAAGCCAGTGACGTCAGAGTTGTGTGCTTTCAATTTGATTTTTCCTCATTTTCCTTCCATTTCTGAGAGGAAAACAATGAGCTTGACTTGGGGAAATTCAAGCCAGATTTGATCTGTTTCTGAAGGGTTTTGCTGTTTCTTTGATCCTCATCTTTGCAGAGTGAAATGGGAGAGGAAGAGGGAAGGATGGGGCCGGGCAGAGAGGAGAGGGGGTGGGAAGAGATGGGAAAAGAAGGGAGAGCCAGCACTCCTGAAACCAGTAGGACTGCCCTTCAGCCTTTATTTAGTAAATGAAGACGGTGAAGTGTGAGGCCCAGGATAAGCTCCAAGTCCCTTATGGGACTTCCTCCTTCAATGGAGGGCAAGTGGTGGGAGGAGGGAAGGAGGGGCGGCACTTCTGGTTGGAGCTACCCATGGGGATAGTGGGATCAGGGGAGGCAAAGTCACGAATGTCCAGCCCCGACATGAATGTAAGACACAGCCTTCCCTGCCAGTGGAACCTGCTGAGCCTGGTCTGGTCCCGGCAGGCTCCCCGCCGTTCCTGCTGCATGTGATGAGCTGCCCCGCTCCTGTGGCCCGTGTGCTGTGGAGTGCAGGTCTCATCGTCACTGAGACCCTCAAGGTCAGGATGGTGTTTTGCTCCTCTTGGAATTCTCTTGGGACCTTGTAGGTGGCAGGTGTCCTGGATGTCTTTGTGATTGTTGGCAAATGATGTGCTCAGCCCACTCAAGTCGTCAGTGGTGGAGCTGGAACCCGACTCTGAGTCTCCATACCTGGGATGCAGGCTCCCTCCCAGGATGGGGATTCCACGGGGTTGGGCTGAGGGTGCTAAGGAGTGACTCCCCTCACCTCTGGATTTGGAACCAATTGAGAAATAGACAAGGAGGCACGTAGGAATACAAGTGCCAGATCTGCCTTAAACCTGGAAAAGCTCAGTTCACTATGTGGCTGCTGGCACCCCCAACAGACACTCACCCAGCTGGCAAGTGTGAGTGCCCCTGTTCAGGCACCAGCCTTCACCTGGTTCACCCATGCATGCCCTCCTCCCACCCACCCGAGAAACAGGGACAAGAAATGGCAGGTGACAGGTGGCCCACCCATTGGACGAGGCGGCAATTCCTGGAGGTGGAGGTGCTAGTTCCTCTTTCATGGGCTTGGGCAGGTGGTTGGTCCAGAGATAAAAGGCGCTCCCTGCAGCCACCACCAGAGGCCAGGGGAGGAAAAGAAAGGAGGTGAGGGGACACCCTCGGAGTATGGGCTGGGTGGGGCTCGATGCCCAGGGAGCTTCTTAGTGCAGAGGAAGGGAGCAGTGCCTGCGGCCAACATTCCACTTCTGCATGGGACCTGCTGCTTTTTCGCTTTCCTTCTGGCCCCTCCTCGCCTCTCTGCCCTCCCTACTTTTATCCCTTCCCTTTCTTCACTTGCCAGGTGAGATAGGAAGAGAAGGGACTGTCGGGTGCCTTGGCTCCTCTGTCCCCTCCCTGAGCAGCCACCTTGCTCCTCCAGGTCATTCTGTCTCTGCACCCTTCAAGGCCCCCCAGACGCCCCTTGCTCTCTGATGCCTTTGTGGCCCCCTCCCTGCAGGCCTGGTCAGGGCCACCTCTGGAATCTGCCCCCTCCCTTGTGTCTTGGTCATCACTGTCCTCCTCAGGGTGCTGTTGATGGGAGGCCCCGTCCTCCTCACCTCGTGGAGCCTGGCAGTGGCCGAGGGTCCTCCCGTGGGGCTGGAACTATTTGGAAGGGCCAAGTCCAAATAGGACCTGGAAGGTTTTGGAGCCAGGCTGCCTCTGACAGCGTCTGATGGATGCTCACTCACACTACCCTCTGAACAGAACCCCCAGGGGCTGGTGTCTGGCCACCCTTTTCTCTCCCCCACCCCGGCACCTTCCCACTTCCCACCTTGGTTTCCCCAATATGCAGCCGGGGCCTCTCCAGTCTGGCACCAGGAGGTGGAGGAGGAGGCCGAGCTGGGAGTGGGTGGGGGCTGGCTGGGCCTGGCTCCTCTGCAGCACTTTCCGAGGGCCAGAGAGAGGTGTTAGTATCAGAAAAATACTGCAGTCCCACTCGCCTCTGCGGCCCCAGCCTCCTCCACTCGTGGCGTCATCCGTGGCCGCAAACAGGACCTGGGGGTAATGAGTTACACATGCTGCTGGCGGCTGCTGACACTCGCAGCCCAGTCGCTCCCTGCGTCCACCCCCGGCCTCCCCGTTTCTGTGTTTCTTCCCCATAAAATGAAGTGATCCCCTGGGGGGCCCCTCATCTACCTTCTCATCCGTCAGATCTCCCCGGTTCACTTGGTGCCGCTGAGGGCTGCTGGGCTGCTGCCCAAAGGTGGGAATGGATTTCCTGGCAGGGGCTGGCTGGGGCCTCGGGAAGCGTCACCGCCCTCTCCAGGTTGCAGGAGATGGGGCTGTTTACCCAGTTCAGAGCTACAGCCCACGAAGAGCAGGCAGGTCTGTGGTCCCGGGGGAGCCCGTGGCCAGGTGTGCTCTGGGTCTCTCTTGCTCAGTGGGCCATCCCTCTATAAGAGAGCTTGGTGACACATGTTGTGGTGTGTCAGGGATGGCTGTGAACCCATAGCGCACACACTAGCTGTGTGTCCTTGCACGCGTGAACTCAGGCCCGGTGCAGGGGGCTTCTGCATCCCCACGTGCGGTGTGCTCTTCTTGACCTCACTGGGGAGCTGTGGCCGGAGCTGGGTGAGGAGAGGCAAGGGAGCTGGAGCACTTACTCCTCCAGCTTCTGAGCTATGGGGTCGCCTCGGGCTGCTCCTGTCCCTCCATCAAAGGCCACAGTTCCTCGGAAGCTGCCCTGTCTGCCTCGGCTTTCCCCTTCCAGGTTCTGGGAACTGCTCCCATCCCTGATACTTTGGGCCCAAGGGTGGTGGCAGCCCACGGATGCTGCTCTGTCCTTGTGGGTGTCACACCCTGGCCATACCTTTGAGGCATTCCTTTTGTGAAACCCCGGGACGTGTCCTAATCTGAGGGGGTCTTCTGTTTTCTCTGCGGGCCCTGACCCTCTAATCTTGAGTGTCCTTGCCTGCAAAGTGAGAATGATGTTACTATCCCCACAGGCATTGTGGGAGGATTATGTGATCTAACCTGGGTAAAGCACTTGGTACACAGTAGCCCCTCGATGCACATTTACTTCCCTCCCTGGTCTTTGGGAATCCTCTGCACAGCTTGCAGAGGTGGTGAAGAAGGGGAGGGAGAGACAATGAGGTGGAGGGAGCGGCTGCCACCCAGGGCCTCCTGGGAGACACCCGTGCCCCTTCTCAGGGACCCCTGGCCTGGAAAGTGTTTCTGGGCTCATCCCAGCCTTCTGCTGAAGACAGCAGCATTCTGGATACTAGGGGGCCCCGCATGAGGCCTAGATACTCCAGGAAATTGAGCAAGTTCCTTTAGTCCTGTTTCTCAAATATTACAAACTATAAGACATACTGGGTCCTGAGGGCTTCTGGCTCTCCTGCGTGTGTGTGTCTATCCCTTCATCATCCTGATCAGAGGCACTCTGCTCCCAGGGACCCCCTGAAGTTTGCTCCTCAGAGAGCCAAGGGATGTGTTTCCTTGTCCCAGTGTGAGGGCTGCTGTTTCCAGGAGGCATCGGGAAGAGGGAGGGAGGGGGTACAGAGGCACCAGGGGCTCCTTGCCATGCAGACGGGCACGGACTGGAGCCTTCCCTCCCTGTCTTCACCCAGAGCCCCAGACCTGGACCATGCCGTCTCCTACATGGCATCACTCCAGGGACGGGGGCAGTGAGGAGGGTCTGAGGGGGATGCCACCAGCCTGTCCTACTAGCCTGGTACAGTCTGGAGTAGACGGATTTCAAGGAGGCCTGCGGTGAGGACAGAGCCCTGGGTGGGCAGGGGGGCTTCTGGTATCCCTGGAGTAGAGGGGGTGATGAGTGGCTGGGGCGGTTATTCCTCATGGCCTCCCCCGTCCCCCTCTCGTAGCTCCTGGCCTCCACTTCCTTGCTTGCTCGTCCATTCATTTCTTCATCTTCATCTTTCAGCAAATATATTCAGGGGCCCCACAGGTGCAGTGTGCAGCAAGGGCCACAAAGAGGCGTGAGATGGGGACCCAGGACTTCTGTCATTTAAGCTAGTCACTCAAGCTGGTCTGTTCTTCCCTCTCTCCTTCCTCCCCACTGCGGACCAGCACAAGGCTGGCTCAAGTGCAAGGTTGCCCAAATGTGGCCCAGAGGGAAGGAAATTCAGGGTGCGGACACGTCGCTGGTGCAGACCCATACACAGTCTCACTCGGCTCTGATACCTGAGTCTAAAGTTCAGAAGTCTCTGTTGTGGGGATGGCTTTAGGTGTGCTTAAAAAGGCAGGCTCTGGGGCCGGGTGCAGTGGCTCACATCTGTAATCCTAGCACTTTGGGAGGCCGAGGCCAGTGGATTGCCTGAGCTTAGGAGTTTGAGCCCAGCCTGGGCAACATGGTGAAACCCAGTCTCTACTAAAATCCAAAAAAATCAGCCAAGCATGGCAGTGTGCACCTGTAATCCTAGCTACTTGGGAGGCTGAGGCAGGAGAATCACTTGAACCCGGGAGGCAGAGGTTGCAGTGAGCAAAGATTGCGCCATTGCACTCCAGCCTGGGCGACAGAGTGTGACTCCATCTCAAAAAAAAAGACAGGTTCTACAGCTGGGCAAGCTCAGACATCACATCTCTGCTGAGTGCTTGCTGGGAAAACTTGAATAAGCTCTTATCCTTAGCTTCGCCCCCCGCCCCCCGCCCCAAGAAATGGGAAACCCTCAGCCTGTGCCTCATATGCTTTTGCAAGGGCTATGGGAGTTATTCCACATTGAGTTCTTCCAAACCGGTACATACGGCACACCCCAAAAATGTGAGGTCCTAGGTGAGTACCCTTGCGTCGCTTCAGTGTGTCTGCTTCTGCCCTGGAACCTGCCCGTGGCGCTCTAAGCAGTGCTTCTGTTTTCTCTGTCAAATAGAATGCTTTGCCACATTCTCTGCCTGGGAGAGGGAGAGAGAGCTGATGGGCGGGATGGGAAAGGTGGGAGCCTGTGGACAGCCAGCGCCCCTGGGTCTTTAGGCTCTGAGTTTAAATCAGCCCATTGGCATGGGGGCATGGGTTTTTTCCAGCTGTGCTGGGCCATGTGGGTGGCGTTAGACCCGACCAGGGTTAGAGTTTCCCTATGCAAGTGTGAGGAAGGAAGACAAGAGCAAGGAGGAGGAGTGCGTGGAGACCAGATAACACGGATCCTGAGTAGAGTCGGAGAAGAGGGCCAGCAGGGACAGGAGGGGCGAGAGGGCGGAAAGGCAGTGGGATGCAAGGTCTGAGGGAGGCCGGGGCACCCCTGAGTCAGAGACCCGAGGGGTCACGCTAAGAAGATGAGGATGGGCGCTGCGGCTCATGTCTGTAACCCCAGTGCTTTGGGAGGCTGAGGTGGGAGGATTGCTTGAGGCCAGGAGTTCAAACTAGCCTAGGCAACACAGAGAGACCCCCTTCCCTACAAAAAAATTGTAAAAATGAGCCAGGTGTGATGGCACGTGCCTGTAGCCCTAGCTACTTGGGACGCTGAGCCGGGGGTGTCTCTTGAGTCCTGGCGGCTGAGGCTGCAGTGAGTTGTGATTACACCGCTGTATTCCAGCCTGGGTGTTGGAGAGAGAGAGACCCTGTCTCAAAAGAAGAAGGGAAGGAAGGAAGGGAGGGAGAAAGAAGATGGGCAATGGTGATTATAAAGTGGGACATTTCAACATGGGATTTAGATTTCAGTGACTGGCAAAAAGCCTCTTTAGAGCAGCAGAATCCAATAGACATGAAAGGTGAGACACACATGCAATTTTAAAGTTCTTAGCAGCCACCTTAAAAGGTGAAAATACACAAGAATCTGGCCAGACGTGGGACTCACACCTGTAATCCCAGCACTTTGGGAGGCTGAGGTGGGCAGCTCACTGGAGGTCAGGAGTTCAAGACCAACCTAGACAGCATGGTGAAACCCCTCTCTACTTAAAAAAAAAAGAAAGAAAGAAAAGAAAGAAAAAAATACAAAAGTTGGCCAGGTGTGATGGGGGGCACCTGTAGTCCCAGCTACTTGGGAGGCTGAGGCAAGAGAATTGCTTGAACCCGGGAGGCAGAGGTTGCAACGAGCCAAGATTGAACCACTGCACTCCACCCTGGGCAACAGAGCAAGACTCTGTCTCAGAAAAAAAAAAAGATACAAGAAACTAATTGAAATACAGTAATGCACGTTAGTGAATCCAGTATATCCAATGTATTAGCATTTTGACGTGTAATTGCTGTAAAGTTTGTTGAGATATTTATGTGTTTTTCCCTCATGCTGGGTCTTCAGTGCGTCTTTTACCTTTGGAGACCATCCCTGCTTGGGCCGGCCATGCTTTCAGCGCTAGAAGCAAATGGCCCAGGCTGGGGAGGCTGAAATTAGGAGAGGAGGCCGGGAGCAGTGACACCTGGGGATCGGGACAGCCAGTGCAGCAACAATGACCCCGGGAGGGGAGGAGCAGACGGCTCTTATCTGTGAGGCGCAGTATCAATTTTTATAACAGGGAGCACAAGTGCTGGGGGTTTTTAGGGAGGAGAGAGAAAGTTCTAGAAGGAAGCAAAGAGAAACATCTACCATCCTGGCATATGACTGGTGTATGAGGAGAATGGGAAGAGAAAAGTCCTGGGGCTGGGCGCGGTGGCTCACACCTGTAATCCCAGCACTTTGGGAGGCCGAGGCAGGTGGATCACCTGAGGTCAGGAGTTCGAGACCAGCCTGGCCAACATGGAGAAACCCTGCCTCTACTAAAAATACAAAAAGTTAGGATCGTTAGCTCTTATTGTTGCATTGATCCTTTTACCACTGTATCTTTGTTGC
>CM052661.1:9742311-9783947 GCA_028533165.1 Leontopithecus rosalia
GTGTGAAAGCCTTGGGCACATCTGGCCCTGCGGAAGACCAGGTTCCTACCCCGCGTGCCCTGGCTGGGCTGTTTGCCCTGAGGACTCAGACCTGGGAGGCAGCAGTGCTGAGGCCACTGTGTTCACTCTACCCTAGTTGGCTGTTCTGGAGAGAGGAGAAAAACAAACTGGTTTTTTTCCTATTCTCTCACTCAACAACACAGAATGCTTCACTTTAGGTCACCAAAAGGGACGAGGATTTCTCTCCATCAACATCCAGGTCTGGAGTGGATTCTCCAGTGGATGGCAGCTGGGTGTCCTCTGGTTCAATTCAATCCTGATGCGATGTACCTAGTGGTAGCCCGAGATCCCACAGGGTGAGGGGTCAGTCCCATGAGACTGCTCCCACTGGCACCCACCTCTGGGGCAGTCAGCACTGGCATGGCGTGTGCTTCTGATTGACTGGCTGTGAATCGGGCTTCCCAGGACCCCCACCTTGGGTTTGAATAATTTGCTAGAGTGCTCCTGGAACTCAGGCAAACACTTGATTCACATTTACAGGTTTGTTGAAAAGGATATTACAAAGGATACATAGAAGAACAGGCAGATGGCAGAGATGCACAGGGCGGAGTCTGGGAGCAGGGGTGCTGTCTCCCATGCCTCTCAGCTGTGCTGCCCTCCAGGAGCCTCTGCACGTTCAGCTCTCCAAACCCAGTCCTTCTGGGTTTCTATGGAAGCTTCATCATGTTGGCATGATTGATTAAATCATTGGCTATTGATAATCAACTCAACCTTCAGCCTCTCTCTTCTCCTGGGGGTTGGGGAGTAAGGCTGAAAATTCCGACTCTGATCCTGCCTTGGTCTTTCCAGTGGCCAGCCCCCATCCTGAGGCGATCTAGGGGTCCCCAAAGCCAGTCATCTTGTGAATATTCAAAAATCACTCTGATGACTCTGGAAATTCCCAGAGCTTTAGGAGATTGATTGATTGATTGATTGATTGGTTGATTTTGGCCAGGATTCAGAATGATGACCAGGATGATACAGAATTCACAATATTGCATTGTTCAGGACACTCCCAGGCTCCAGGGAGACTTATTTCCCTGGGTCCGCTGCAACGGCAGGCAGGACTTGGGTGGTGGCTCTTCTTGGCAGTGCCCCTGCTTCATACTCTCCTTCCTTCTCCTTTGGAGTCCCCATGAAAGCCAGAGAGTGGTGACAGCTTCAAAGACAGAGGTTATTTGGGGCTGCTGCTGCAGTGAACAATGTGAGTAACTCATGAAGTCAGACTTGGGTGGGTTTCACGAAGCTCCTTGGATGAGCTGAGCTCTGGGGTTCCTCCCAGCAATAAAACCCTATCTCCACCTGCTGTTTATGAGCTGTGGGACCAAAGAGAACAAGAAGAAAGTGAGTATTTGCTGCTGTTATAACTCTGGTAGGTAACAATGGAATCATTGCCTTCTGTTATGTTGTTCAGAGCCAGTTACTTTGGAAATAAACATTCATTTTTTTTTTATCAGATCCAATTTGTGAGTTTCTTTTAAAATGGGAGGGAAAATGTTTCTTTTAAAATGGGAAATAAATTTGGATAACTCCAAACTGCTCTAAAATTAAGACTAAAAAAACGGAAGCATTAGTTTTTTCAAGGAAAGGGCATTGTGATGAAGGGGACTGCCAGAACACTCCCACATGGTCTCAGTTAATGCATGACAGAGGCAGGCTTAGAACTGACCTCCACGCAGGCCCAAACCCACGCTTTTCCCCCGAAGCACTGTGAGGGATGCTGCCTGCTCAGTACAGGGAAAGGGGCTCCAGAGGGTCAATGTGGCCTGACACTGGGTGACCCTCTCCCTACTCACCCTCAGCTCCGCGTGCCAGGGTTGAGTTGTTTTTACACAAACGTTCCTATCCTTTAATCCCCACTGCCAAACACCTCCCTACCCCCAGGATACTGTATTTCAGCAAAAACGCTTTGGGGATATTCCTGCTCCAAGTTATTTTTTATTATACCTTAAGTTCTGGGACACATGGACACAGGGAGAGGGACATCTTCACGTCACTTCGCCTTTTGGCTAAGATCACGTGTAGGAGGAACGCCTCTAAATGTTTACCTCTATGAATAATGAAATCATTTGATACAACCCCATTTTCCACGTGTCCTACTGAAAAGAAATCAATGAATTTTTTTCACCCCGTAAGTCAAGCTCTTAATGGTAAGACACTTTATTTGCTTTCCAAGAAAGTGTCTTCACCTTCTCTTTTGATATGACAAATGCCTTGCTGCAGAGCTGCGGCCTCCGCGCCCTGGACCTGTGATTTCACCACTGAATTAGAGTTCGAGCATCCAGGGGAGGGGCTTAGGCCTTGGTGTGACTAAGGAGCTTCACGGGTGATTTGGACTCTCAGCCAGGAGTAAAGTATCGATTCTGTTCCGGTGATTGGCTTCTACAGTTTCCCTGCATGGGCACAAAGAAGCAATCAGAGGCCCTGGATATGCAAAGAAAACCCAGCTTTTACTTTATTAGACAGAATCTTGCTCTGTCACCCAGGCTGGAGTGCAATGGCATGATGTCAGCTCACTGCACTCTCCGCCTCCCATGTTCAGGTGATTCTCCTGCCTCAGCCTCCCCAGTAGCTGGGATTACAGGTCTGCACCAACACACCTGGCTAATTTTTGTATTTTTAGTAGAGATGGGGTTTCACAGCATTGGCTGGGATTGTCTCGATCTGATCTCAAGTGATCCACCCACCTTGGCCTCCCAAAGTGCTGAAATTACAAGCATGAACCTCCACACCTGGCCCCAGCTTTTATTTTTTTAGACCAAAAGTTTGCTCCAAAAATGTGTTTTTCCAGCCAATTAGAATTTGTCAATTATTTTCTTAAGGCAACTGTAAGAGACAGTCTTTGCCACAAAAATACTATGTGTTCGCTGGCTGATGGGGAAACACACCTTGCCTCAGAGAACCTGAGACTAGTGGTGTCCCCAGAGAGGTAAGGAGATAATGGTTGATAACGAGGATGGCACGAGAGATGCTCGCATGGTTCTGACGTGGTTCTTTCAGTTGTACTTAATTCTTAGCATACTACATGCTGGAACTTCTTTTTTCTGTTTTTGGAGTCAGGGTCTTGCTCTGTCACCCAGGCTGGAATGCAGTGGTGCCATCATAGCTCACTACAGCCTTGAACTCCTGGACTCAAGTGATCCTCCTGCCTCAGTCTCTTGAGTGGCTGGAATACAGGCATATAACACCATCCCTGGCTAATTAAAAAAAAATTGGCCGGGTGCCTATAATCCCAGCACTTTGGGAGGCCGAGGCAGGTGGATCACAAGGTCAAGAGATCGAGACCATCCTGGTCAACATGGTGAAATCCCGTCTCTACTAAAAATACAAAAATTAGCTGGGCATGGTGGTGTGCGCCTGTAGTCCCAGCTACTTGGGAGGCTGAGGCAGGAAAATTGCCTGAACCCAGGAGGCGGAGGTTGCAGTGAGCCGAGATCATGCCATTGTATTCCAGTCTGGGTAACAAGAGCGAAACTCCATCTCAAAAGAAAAAAAGAAAATTTGTACAGCTAGGGCCTCATTATGTTGCCCAGGCTGGTCTTAGATTCCTGAGTTCAAGCAGTCCTCCACCTCAGCCTCCCAAAGTGCTGACATTAAGTCATGAGCCACTGTGCCTGGCCTCAACCATTTTAAAACTTGGACATGTAAAATTTGGTTTTGCTTCTCTATAAATGCAATTTCCTTGGTGTGTATCAACTCTCTTCTTGCAACATGTCACTGAATTGACTTAGTCACTTTCATTAAAATCAGTGTTTCCTAGGACGTGGCTATATAATGCATAGTGGTGTTCAAGATGCCTTCAAGTAGTCCACAGGTGTAAATCTGTTATTTTCATAGTTAGGTATCTACTTTTTGTCTTTTATTGAGACAGAGGCTCACTCTGTCACCCAGGCTGGAGTGCAGTGGTGGGATCTTGGCTCACTGCAGCCTCCGCCTCCTGAGTTGGTGATTCTCCTGCTTCAGCATCCTGAGTATCTGGGATTACAGGCACCTGCCATCACACCTGACTAATTTTTTGTATTTTTAGTAGAGATGGGGTTTCACCATGTTGACCAGGATGGTCTCAATCTCTTGACCTCAGGTGATCCACCCACCTCGGCCTCCCAGAGTGCTGGGATTGCACATGTGAGCCACCACACCCAGCCAGGTATCTATTTTAATGTATAATAGGAAACTACTAATTTTCCACTTAAGGTGATGAAGTTTCCTTCCAAGTAAATTTAAGTTTAAGTGTATTTAAGTGGAGTGATATTAAGAAAGTAATAGCCCAGGGACACTCAGCTATGGCAGGATTGTGCAGGCTGCATACAGGGAGGATGCCCACAGCGGGGAAACCATCCATCTGCTGCTCCCAGCAATTATCAAGCAGCTGCGTGCTCCACACTGCGATGAGCAACGTCTCCCAGCCTGGTCCTCTGGGCTCTTCTGGCAAGTCACTGTTCATTTCTATTATTTGTTCGGAGCCACTGGCCTTGCCCTCTCCAGACCTCTTGGCTTCCTGACCTCCAGATACCACCCTGACTTCTGAAGGCCACTGCGAAGGGGAAAAATCTTTCCAGTGCTTCTGTCTGAGCTTGGGAGAGTGTTTCTTCTTGCGGTTGTCCTCGCAGTGGTGGTTGACCGTTTTTCCAGCACTCTGGTCTTGTGTGTGCCCGCGTCTGCAGACAACCTGCTAATCATGAACGGCTCTGTCTGGTACTTCCTGCAGATGGTTCACACAGAGAGGGAAGACCCCTTGTTCCTTCAAGTCACTGTTTTCAAATTTGTAAGAGCTGTGCATTGGACAATGAGGTGAAGAGAAAGAGTTCAGCCCATCTAGAAAGGGCTGTCCTTCATGCACTGGTGAATTGCAACCTCCCCCACGCTGGCTCTGTGACTTCCTCTGGCACCAAATGCATTGCCACCTGTACAGGCAGCACTTTACTGTGTGACAGGCCCCTTCTGCACCAACCTCATTCTTCTGTGCATTGCAGTTACCCTTTTATGCATTGTCTTCTCCTCCCATGGCTGCATCTGAAAGGCAGTGGGCACGCCTTAATCTCTCAACATAAGCTCTGAGCATCTGCTATGTTCAGGCACTGGGCTGGGAGCTGGGCAGTTGGAAGTGAACAATGCTGACAAAGTCTCTCCCTCCCACAGGACATCATCTTTGTATTTCCCAGCATCTATCATAAGTGTATTAGTTATCTGTTGCCGCATAACAAATTACCCCAATACTGAGCCCCATAAAACAAATTTATTCCTCACACAGTTTCTGAGGAAGTCAGGGGTGTGTTTAAAAAATGCCAAGATTTTGTTAATTTTTTCAGGTTAAAAATTTTGTGTATATGTCTATACAATCTGGAGCACTTTAGCAGAGAAAGCTAAGGCTTTCTCAAGAGATAGTGATGCAAAAGGAGCAAGCCTCAAAATTGGGGCTTAGCCTGGGAGGGCTCTTGACTTTGCCCAGGAAAGAATTCCAGTGTGAGCCAGTAGTAGTAGACAGCAACTTTGATTGAAGCACCAGCACATGGCAGTAGCAGAGCTGCTGCTCCCTGGTGAGAAGGGCTACCCCATAGGCAGAGTGCCCAGGACAGCAGCTCAGAGGCAGTTCTGCAGTCCTAGTTATGCCCATTTTTAATTATATGTAACCTATGGGCTGTTTATTCAGGAACTTCCAGAAAAAGGGTGGTAACTTGTGGGTTATCGGGTTGTTGCCATAGAAAGGGGTGGTAATGTCTGGGTGTTCCCATGGCAATGGTAAACAACATGGTTCTTTGGTGGGTGTGTATTTTGAAAAGTTGCTTCTCCCGTGTCCCTTTTTTAGCTAGTCCTCAGTTTGGTCTGGTGTCTGAGCCCTGCCTCTAGAGTTGAATCTCACCTTCTACCTCAGTTGCAATGAAGGTCTTGGCCAGGCTGCCATCATCCGAAGGCTTGACTGGGTTGGAGTATCTGCTTAGAGCCTCACTCATCTACATGGCTATCAGCCAAAGCCCTCAGTTCCTCATCACATAAGCCTCTCTGTGGGTGCTTATGATATAGCACCTGGCCTCCCCTCAAACGAAGGTTTCAAGAGAGAGAGAGGGAGCCAGAAGGCAGCTGCAGTGTCTTGTCTCAGTTCGGAAGTGACACACCATTACTTCTGCCATATGCTGTTGATCACACAGACCAACCTTGGTACAACGTGGAAGGGGGTTGATTGCAGAGGGGGCTGGGATCATTGGGACCATAAGTCTGGTACTAGAGCAGGGCTTTGTCCAGTGGGTGTTCCATAAATGCCTGTTAAAGTTTCTACCCCAATGATCCTTAAGTCAAAAGCTCTACTTTTATTTTTAATAGACTTTGATTTTTAATGGCAGTGTCAGGTTTCATAGCAAAGTCAAAAGGAAAGTACAGAGCTTTCCTATATACCCCACCTGCCACCGTTCCCATGCACAGCCTCCCGATGTCCCCACCAGAGTAGTGCATTTGTTACAATCAGTGAACCTACATTGACACATCTTTATCGTCCAGAGCCCACCGTTTACTTTAGGCTTCACTCTTGGTGTTGAGCATTCTGTGGGTTTGGCTGAATGTCTAATGGCATGCATCCACCACTGCAATACCATACAGAGGAGTTTTGCTGCCCTAAAAATTCCCCGTGCTCCACCTATTTATCCCTCCTTCCCTCCCAATCCCTGGCAACCACTGACCTTTTTACTGTCTTCATAGTTTTGTTTTTCCCAGAATATCACATAGAATCATACAGTATGTAGCTTTTTAGAGTGGCTTATTTCGCTAAGTTATTGTGCATTTAAGATTCCTCGTGTCTTCTCATGACTTGGTAGTGCATTTGTTTCTTTAAATTATTTTAACAAAGTAGGCATCATTTTTGCCTTGGCTTTGCTGATTGAATTATTCTGGAGTGTTTGTAATCTTCCACTAAGTGTTTTAAGTAATTTGAAGGGTTTACCCAGCTAACATGCTACTGCCACTTGGAAAAAATAAAAGTCCACAAATGTGTTTTGGGCAGCCTTTTAACTTGTTGTCTTAAATTGTCTTCTTCCCTTGCAATCAGATTCTCTAAGGGTCTTGCCAGACCATTCATGTTCTGCTTGTCTAACCATTTGCAGGAAACCTCTCTTTGTAACCCTCATTATGTGCTATTTAAAATAGACTTGGTTTAATGCCCAAAGTAACCAAGTCTTGCTGAAAGAACAAAGCTCTCTCAGAGGAAGGTCTGTGTTGGTTGATTACGGCACCTGTCACAGGCAGGTGCTTGCTATTAAATAGAAGCCTCAGGTAGAGGGCAAGGGAACTATTCTTTTTATGGGAAAAAAATAGAGTGACATCATTACACTTTGACTCCCACCTACAGTGAACTAGCAACACATAGGCAGACGCCGAAGGCAGACTTCAAGTTAGCTGTGTTCATGGCTGTGTGGTTTTCCTCCTTCTATTCTGTCATGAGGCTAAGGAGGAAACAGGGATCAGCAGGAGAGATGAAGCTACCACCATGAGAACGAAACCAGTATTTGTATCATATTATTCAATGCTTTACCTCCCACTCTGACTCTTGGGCGAAATAGACTTTTCTCTGGTAAGTTGCAACCAAACAGCTAGTGGCTCTCACCAGAAGGAAAAAAAAGATGAAATATTACTGTGAGCCTACATTATTTAGGAGCAAAACCCATTGTAGATCCTAATGCGTGATAAGGGATAGAAAATCCCAGAAAAGATTTAGGGGGAGTTAGAAAGATCTGCTCTATTTTGTCTTAGCGGAAAATCAGCTTGACTCTTTGAAACTTGCTAACGTAAGGGTGAGTAAGAATGGTCGTCAGATTTGTATTTGACAGCTTGCTCCTCACTGCATCCAATGTCTTATGCAAATGTTATGTAAAGCTCTGTTTAGCTGGTTTAACAGCAGTATTTGTAATAAAACGAAGTCAACAAGTGAGAAAATATTCCTTACGTAACAATACCTCTGGGGGACCAGGGCTGTGTGGATCCCAAGGTACCAAGAGTCACCGCCATTTCTCTTGTGGTCATAAAACCTCCTGAGGCAAGGAAGTAGTAACGATACCTGAGAAGTGATATATGACCCTTGAGGTACCTTCCTACAAATGGAAACCTACAAAGAATTAGAAACATGGCACCATTTTGTAAGATGTTTTCTAAATATCAATTATTTTAGCCTCTTGACAGACAGCCTTTTTCTGCCCACTCCAGTTAGTGACTCTCTTTTTCTTTTCTTTTCTTTTTCTTTTTTTTTTTTGAGACTGAGTCTCACTGTGACACCCAGGCTGGAGTGCAGTGGCACAATCTCTGCCCTCTGCAAACTCTGCTTCCCGGGTTCAAGTGTTTCTCCTGCCTCAGCCACTCGAGTAGCTGAGATTACAGGCACATGCCACCACAGCCAGCTAATTTGTGTATTTTTTTTGTAGAAATGAGGTTTCACCATATTGGCCAGGCTGGTCTTGAACTCCTGACCTCAAGTGATCTGCCCAGCTTGGCCTCCCATGTTGTTGCGATTTCAGGTGTGAGCCACTGCCCCTGGCCTTAGTGATACTCTTGAAGTGGGAGACAGTCCTTCCAGAGAGGGCTCTCACCCACAGGGGGTAAGGAACAAGCATTAAAGGGATATGCTTTTTTTTTTTTAATGCTTCCCCCTGCCCCTCACCCAGTGGTTCCTATGTGATTCAATGCTATGCCTCAGTGACATCCTGCTGGCATCAGGGAGAGCATCCCTTCTTTCCACTTTCAGTAGACAGAGCAGGTGGAGGTCAGTAAGCCTCTGCATGGGCCGTCTGAGAAGGCTGCCTTCAAGGACAAGTTCAGCTAAAAGATCAACCTGGGTCCTGGGGCAGGATTTGCCTCTCACTAACATTTGACAACGTTTGACCTTTATCTGTACACCAAAGGGGTTAAATTACATGGCCCAAAAGACCACTTCAGCAATGATATTTTCCTTTTCCATTTTAAGCAGAAGCCGAGGAGTTACAGAATAAGGTTACCATGTTTTCCAGCAAATCTAAATCCAAGGTTGCAGGCTGGTGGTCAGAGCTGGCTTACAGATGTCTTTTATTTTCGCTCCCTAGTGTTTTGTGTTTGATGAGTTAGTTGCCAACACTTAAAAATAGATATAGAAAGTTCTGGATCTGGCCACGCCCACCCCTCATTCTGGCATAGTAGCCTCTGCCAGAGCAGGCACGTGCCGTTGGCCTCCCCACAGTCCCACCGGGCCTGTCCCCTCCCTCCCATACCTTCCCAGCCACTGGAGAAGTTTGAGTTTGCAACTCTCATTTTCATTTCTCTCCATGCTCCCTGGATCCTGTGGGACAATGACACTTTGTAAAGGCCACATATCCAAGCCTATTTCAGTGTCTTTCTGCTGCTTGGAGCTGCTCAATGAGAGATGGTTCGTGTGAGCATGTGAGCTGTGGTCATGTGATCTGACTCCATCATGAACACAGAGAGTGGGAGGAGAGCTAGAGGCTGAACATCTTGTGCTGGTCCTGGAGAGCTCCCTGTCAGGTGGCTGCATTCTAGACATGCAGAAGGGACTTGAGAAGTTCAATGTGAACCTCTGCATGTCTAGAATGCATCTCTCCCTGCACGCATCAGGAGAGATGAGACCCAAAAAGAAAAGAGCTTATAGGGTTTTTAAGTGTCTTCTTTCCTTCCTCCTCTTACCCACATTGTCCAGGTCCATGCCACAAACGGCGGGCGAGCAGCTGCTGTACCCAGCTGGGGTCCCTGTCGGCCCTGAAGCATGCTGTCCTGGGGCTCTACCTGCTGGTCTTCCTGATTCTTGTGGGCATCTTCATCTTAGCAGGTAAGAGCAGGCCGTTTGTCCTGGCCTTTTGGGGTGAGGAAGGAAGACCTGGAGCTTCCACTCTTCATTCCCACTGTCATGGGCCCAAACGCTGCCCCTGTCACCATGGAAACCACAGAGGAAGAGGGGAGAAGCTCTTCAGTAGTATTGCTTGTTTTGTGTGGGTGTAGCTGGTAGGGGCTGTGTGAGCTTGAGGAATGGAAGAGCCCCCCAGGAGAGACCTAGCTGCTTTGAGTGGCTTCTGACGTTTCCTGCTCCACTGTGGGGCATTGCGCATTACACTGGGCCCCCTGGGCCTCTGGAGTGTGGCTTGCATTGAGGAGGTTGGGAATTGTCTTAGCTCCTGTCCTGGGGTACCATAAAAATTGTGGTGAGGCACTTTGCTTCCTGGTAAACCTGCTGCCCTATGCAGTTACTGTAAGTAGGATGCTTTTGCCCCAATTCAGCCAGACTCTGCTTACCAATTTCCATCTGTTAACACAGGCAAGTGATGGGTGATGGGCTAGGGCTTGCAGCACATCCTCCAGCCAGGGAGAGGGAGAGCTCATGGATTCAGGAAGGGATGGAACAAAAGCCTCCTGGCCACAGGCTGTGAGCAGCCCAGCTCATCATCTGCAGGTAGACCCTGTGAAGACAGAAATGGTGAAGCCGGTGGTGGTGGTGGTCTTCTCCTGACTTTCTTTCAAAGGAAAGGCTGCTCAGTTCCACATTTGTCAGTGGAGGTAGGTAGTACTGGACACAAGTAAGGCTGAGGGATCAGTTTATTTCAACCCGACATAAGATTGGGGGCACAGCTAAATAGGATCCAGGGGCTTCTCTCAAGGAGATCCCAGCCTAGAAACCAAGGCAGGGTCATGTAGCTATAGCCCTTCCTCCAGGCACAATGCAGTGGGCACTGTAATGGGGTGTAGCCCAATACGATGGTGACACAGAGCAGGCACATGTGGGGCGGGGGTCAGTGCGCCTGCTGCATGGAGCAGGTGGGGTGTGTGGGAGCGAGGCTCCTGGCCATGCAGAGCTGACTTGGAGCATTGAGGGAGGGACCCTCGGGTGAAGCCCTGGGCAGGAATCTGGAGGTCTGGCCCCTACAGATAAATGACCTTTTGCTGGAAATTTCAAGGCAAATGTCCAGGACCTCCCCGGTCTTGACCCATTTTCTGTCAAGCGGGACTAGTCACTTGGGTGTTGTAATGGGGTGTTCAATGCTGCCTGTGCCTTCAGGTTTCCGCACTCGGGGCAAAGACATTGGGGTGGAGTCTGTCCCACCAATGTGCAACCTGAGGGGTGGCCAACAGCAACAGTGAGAGAACCTCATGATTCATTCCTGGGATGGGAGGACAGGGGCCAGCAGGGTCGCTCGCAGGCCGAGTGGGCCAGAGGAGGATTTGAACATGTTCTCGGGCTGATTGGTGAGAGCTTGGGATCTGGGTTTTGTGGATTTGGCTGCCAGGACCATAACAAATTTCTGGAATGTTTAGGAAGCTTTCCAGCCCAACTGGAAACCAAAACAGGGACTTTGAGGTGACAGATGGAGAAAAGCTCTGCAGAACAGAAACTTTTAGGTGACAGATGGGGGTCTGGAGGAGAGGCTGGAGGAGAGGGACCAGGCTGGTGGGGGGTTTGGGGCAGGTCTCTGGAGGTCCTGGAAGAGCATCATCTCTTGGGGAAGAGAAGACTTACAGTGGAGTGACGGTTCTCTTGTGGTGTCTGGATGGCTGCCCTGTGGAAAGGGCAGACATGCTCTATGTGACCCCAGAAGGCAGAGCTAGGCAACGGGTGGATAGCATTAGGAGGCAGATTTCCATTCATAATAAAGGACAGTTTCCCAACAAGTAGTGCTGTCCAGTATGATGAAAAAAGGCTTTCTTCTGGCTTGGAGATTGAATGAGGTTTATAATGATGTCCTGGAAGCTTCAGGAAGGAGGGTGGAACATAGTTTCCCAATCTAGTAAAAATGTTGCCATGCTTCCTTCATTGTTCCAGCATTTTTCTGATCATTGTAATTGTCTTTGAACCTGAAGTTTCTGGGTACCACATTGCCTGCATGGAACAAAAATTTGGGGTGGATTGGAACAGAGCTGGTGCACCAGCGTCCCACCTGATCTCTTGGCCCTGCGTGTGTGGCCACTGTTACCTCCAGATTCTTATCTGGAGAATCATGTTGGCCTCTGGGGGAGGTTTGGTGAGGGTGGCATAGGAAGGGGACTTGGCAAGGTGGTGGACAAGTCTGGGGTTCTTTAAGGAGGCTCTGTCTGATCTTAGAGGTTTCTTTAGATTGCCTGATTAAAGACCTCAGTGATGCTACTTCTCAGCGATCAGTTTATTTCAACCCAACATGTCTCACACGAGTACCTTCCTTGCAGCTGGCTGATGCTAAGCTTGTGGGCAGGGGGGAGATCCACAGTCCAGCATGAAGTAGAGCTTGCCTGGCATTTTTTTAAGATGTCCTGCCATGGGAGAGGGCTTCCCCTTTTTTGGGTGGAACTCACTGTCTGTGCCCAGAGAGGTCACCTTGCACAGGAGATACCTTTTAACTATTCTTAAAACCTCCTTGTCAATGCAAATCTCATAGATTCTACAATTGAATGACAAAATTATTCACTGCAACCCAGTACCGTATCTGAATACTGGATTGGCAACATCTCAGTGGCATGAAAATGCTTACTCTCACTGTTTCCCAGTATGACCAATTTGTAATCAAATTGCAGCAAAATATGACTCTTATAAGCCCCACATAGGACTTCTGTCAATTAATGTTCTTGCCCAAACATTGAAAGCAAAAGGCAAGCATGTAGCTCACGTTTATGCATCACCTCAGTTTACCTGTTTGAAGGTTAATACGACGACCACCCACATCATTCTCTCAGCTGGATTCTGCCCACCATCCAACCTGACCAGCTTCCTTCTGGGAGCTTTACTCCGATAATCCCATGCCTGTACTGGGTTCTGTTCCCTCGGCTCACTGCCTTTCATCATCTCCCAAGGAGATGGTAAGGGCCTCCTTCTACCCCCAATTCCTTTAAGTTTTTCTGTCTCTTCAACACATTTTGATTATTACCTTGACTGATGGTTCCCTATTATGTTTTCATTCTGTTCCCGATTCATTTCTTGATAGTACAGACCATCAGGTTTAAGTTCATGAACTAGAGAATTAAGATTGCCTGGTCGTGTGGTCAGGGGTTCCTCAATCCAGCACTTTAGGCGAGAAGTCCTTGATGGTGAGTTAAAGGGTGGGAGGGAGTTCAGTCTTACCCATGACTCTTCTGGGAAGTCACTGTGGTGACAGGGTGTGGTCCTCAGGAACCATCTCTTCTTCCCCTTTCCTGAGACAACTCTGCAGATAAGTCCAGATTCTCACTGTGGAAACGAAACAGCAGCTAGGGGAAGTGGAAAGACCTGGGATTCGAATGTGGGGTGAGTGCAGCATCACAGCAATGTAGCAAAACCATCGGTCTGCAGGGAGAGTGCCTGGGTGCATGTGGGCTCCTCTTGCACCTGAATTTTGTTCTTTTCTAACAGCACCAGTGGGTCATTGTCATCATCATCCTCAACAAGCACTGAACCTGTACATGAATGTTTGGTGGGTGCAGGGCAAAGGGACAAGCCCTAGGAATAAAATGTCACGAGATGTAGGCCCTGCACAGGAGGGTTTAAAATCCTAAACACATACACGTGCCGGAGGGCAATGTGACGTGGTTTCTGCTATTGCTAAACAAAGGAGAGCCCAATCCCTGAGGGCTGGAATGGCTGGGGAAGGTCTTGGCCTGGGGAGAGCAGTCCACCTGGCTTTGAACTGTGTATCCCTTTTGTAGGTCACCGTGTTTCAAGCGGGTCCGTCCCTGGACTCTGCAGGAAAGAAAAATGTGCTCAGAGCCTGTGTCCATCTGTACTGTAGCTTCCTGATTCTACCACACGCCTTGGGAACAGGAGCGTAATGCTGTCGTCCTTTACTGGGACACTGTCAGAAACGACCCTGTGAAATGTCATCCCTTGTGCTTTTTGTAAGGACGACGTTGTTGGTTGCTTTATACAATGCCATTGTCATAGAAGGAGTTATGCGCTCTTTGAGGAATTCGTTTTCACCTTATGGAGACTGTGAAACTGAAAGTCTCTAGAATTTCTTTCAAGTAATTAACACAAACTTAGGAGTCAGCTCTCATCCCCCGTATGGGGCTGTGTGAATTTGAAGGTCATTAAAACAAAAACCTGGGGACAGAATTGTGGTCCACGTGCAGAAGCGTAGAGGCCATTTTTGTGTGACCCTCATTCCCGGCTTCGTTTGGGGTCTCTCTGCTTTATCTTCTTTAGCTGGCTCTCATCTGCTTTAATCTTAGTGCAGTTAATATATCCTTGTGAATTGCCTTAATCCTTTATGGAACAAAAAAGGGTGTTATGCACAGTTTTATCTTTACAAAAATTTCTGCCTATTCTGTTTGATTCTTCAAGTGCATAATGCTTTTAACATGTGAATGAATGACAGAGGCAAGGAAATCTAGAGAATATTTGTAGAAAAAAAGATAATTATTAAGTTTTAACCAAGTACCTAATTGAGATGAATATGGAATTGCCCTCCAGGGACGGTTGGCTAGAAGAAGCGGCAGGTGTGTGATTAACTATATTACCACACGTCCACCATGATATGTGCTGCATTGACACCATACATTTAGGAAGAATGTTAAGACAGGCAGGACCAGGTAGACTTCACGCTGGTCATGAGTACGGACTTTGGAGGCAGGCTGTCTGAGCTTGAACTCTGGCTTCTCCATCACCACCTATGTGACATTGACCGAGGCACTTGGCCGAAAGTTTCTTTCTTTGAAAACAGGGAAAATCGATGTACTCCCTGTATTGGTCTGTTTTGCGTTGCTACAAAGGAATGCCTAAGATGGGAGAATTTATAAAGAAAAGAGGTTTATTTGGCTCACAGTGTCGCAGGCTGTACAAGCCCGGCACCAGCATCTCCTCAGTTTCTGGTGAGGCCTCAGGAAGCTTGAAGTTATGGCAGAAGACAAATGGGGAGTAGGCACATCATGTGGCGAGAGAAAGGAGGAGGCCCATCCTCTTTAAACAACCGGATCTCATGTGCATGAATGGAGCAAGAACTCATTACCATGAGGAGGACACCGAGCCATTCGTGAGGAATCCACCCCCGTGGTCCAGAGACCTCCCACCAGCCCCACCTCCAACACTGGGGGTCAGATTTCAACACGAGATTTGGGGGAGCAGCTATGCTATCGTTATTGCTAGCGGCGGCATTGCCACTGCGACCAGCGTCATCGCTCTTACTTGTCCTTCATTTTCCTTGCAGTCAATTGACTTTGATAGTGTAAGCTGGGGGTTTAGCCCCAGCTTATCGGTGAACCCTCCATAACCTTAGGAGCATCACCTGTCTGAATGGGAGTTCACCCATTTGTAAAGTGAGCAAGCTGGACGAGATCGGTGGTCTCAAACATTTTTTTATGCCATGACCTACACAACTGGTACCCACCTATGAGCATAGCTGAGATAATACTTAAATTTGTAATGGTTTTCTATTCTATGTGTTTTTTAAAAAAATCACAATCCATTCATTTATTTCATCATTCATGACAGGATGTAAGCCATAGTCTGAAAACAAAAGGGCTAAATAATACTTTTTTTTTCTTTAGAGATAAGAGTCTCACTCTGTTGCCAGGCTGGAGTGCAGTGGCACAATCTGCTCATTGCAACCTCCACCTCCTGGGTTCAAGCGATTCTCAAGCCTCAGCCTCCCAAGTAGCTGGGATTACAGGCGCATGCCACCATGCCCAGCTAATTTTTGTACTTTTGGTAGAGACAGAGTTTCACTCTGATGGCCAGGATGGTCTCGATCTCTTGACCTTGTGATCCACGCGCCTTGGCCTTGCAAAGTCCTGGGATTACAGTTGTGAGCCACTGCACCGGGCCAGGCTAAATGATACTTCTATTGTTCTCTGTATCTTTTGAACATTCTGGGAGTAGCTATATTCTCTTCAGGATGTGGACTTTGAGGCCAGACTTCTGGGTTCAAATCCAGGCTGTTCTAGGGAATGTCTCTATCATTTTGAGGCAAATAATTTAACCTCCAAGAGTCTTGGTTTTTTTCATCTATACAATGGGGTGATGATGCTGCCTAATCCATGGGGCTGTCGTGGGGATTGAATTAAATAATACGTGAAAATCAAAACTTTTTTAGTGCCTGGAACATAAGTACTCAGTTGGCTGGGGACGGTGGCTCATGTCTGTAATTGCAGCTCTGTGGGAGGCTGAGGCAGGAGTATTGCTTGAGCCTAGGAGTTTGGGACAAGTCTGAGCAACATAGTGAGACCTTATCTCTATGAATAATTTAAAAATGAGCCAGGTATAGTAATATGCACTGGTAGTCCCAGCTACTCAGGAGGCTGAGGTAGGAGGATCACTGGAGCCCAGGAGATCAAGGCTGCAATGAGCCATGATCGCATCATTGCACTCCTGCCTCAGTGACAGAGCAAGATCCTGTCTTAAAAAAAAAGTACTCCAGAAATATTTGATATTATTATTATTATTATTATTATTTGAGACGGAGTTTCGCTCTTGTTACCCAGGCTGGAGTGCAATGGCGCGATCTCAGCTCACTGCAACCTCCGCCTCCTGGGTTCAGGCAATTCTCCTGCCTCAGCCTCCTGAGTAGCTGGGATTACAGGCACGTGCCACCATGACCAGCTAATTTTTTGTATTTTTAGTAGAGACTGGGTTTCACTATGTTCACCAGGATGGTCTCGATCTCTTCACCTCGTGATCCACCCGCCTCGGCCTCCCAAAGTGCTGGGATTACAGGCTTGAGCCACTGCTCCCAACCTTGATATTATTATTATTCCCACAATCAGAAACTGTTTGCTTTCAAAATAGCAAAGGATGAGAGACCTCCTCCTTGTTTAGCTGGAGCACCCAGTAACTTTTGATGTAAACAGAGAGAACCGGGCTCAGTGCCGTCCGTGGCCACATGCACATGTTTCCAATAATCACACAGGGAAGCCTGGAGACATTGTGGAGGGGTCCGGGAGGCACCGTGACAGCGCAGGGCTCAGTAAGCCAAGCAGCAGGAATGCAACAGCATTTCCAGGATTGCAGCTCTTTAGAGGAGGGAGCGATGGAGCCAGCGATGGCCCCACCTGCGGCACCAAGGCACTTAGCTTGGTGTCTCCTGCAATTCTCTCCTGACTTCCCAGACAGATGTGGTGTCATGCTTTTCCCAAAGAACAACCGCGAGTGACAGAAACTTCCTTGTCCTCCTGGACTATCCCACACACTGTTTCTAGTTCCTCTTGCAGGAGCAAATCCTAACAAAGCGTTCTTCTTATCCTGTAATTGCTCATCAGCAAGTTGGAAATGCCAAGGAAAGTGAACCCAGTTCGGTGGTCGCTCATTAGACAGGGTCGGGAGGCCTTCGTGTCTTTGGGCCCCACTCTTCACACTCGCCATGCTGTATTGCAATGATGGGCTTCTGTGCTGGCTCCCCTTCTAGTCTGGGAGAGCTCTTTCAAGATAGGGCACCACACCTTGTTCACCGCTGTCCTCCCAGTGCCTACCGTGATGTGCTGCATACAGCAGGTACTCAGTTAATGGAAGGACTAAACGGAATGCCTCAACAGAATGGCCAGCCTCTCAACAGGCTCCAGGTGTGAGGAGTAAACAGAATTAGACACCACTCCTGGGGTGACCTAGCTGGGGGTGGTTGGGGGAAGTGGGTAGAGTGCTGGGGTAAGACCATGGTGGTTGATATTAGCTTACATTCTCATGAGACTTACTTTTTACTTTTTTTTTTTTTTTGAGACAGAGTCTCACTCTCTCACCCAGGCTGAAGTGCAGTGGCACAATCTCAGCTCACTGCAACCTCTGCCTCCCAGGTTCAAGTGATTCTCCTGCCTCAGCCCCCTGATAGCTGGGATTACAGGTAGTCACCACCAAGCCCGGCTAATTTTTGTGTTTTTAGTAGAGACAGGGTTTCACCATGTTAGCCAGGCTGCTCTCAAACTTCTGGCCTCAAGTGATCTGCCCACCTCAGTCTCCCAAAGTGCTGGGATTGCAGGCGTGAGCCACCATGCCCGGCCTCTCAGGAGACTTTCTAGTGAGACTCATAGTAACACAGGACCCTATATCCACATGATGGGATCAGGTCAGAGCTCCTCCCCACCCCAACCCCAGATCTCTTTCAAAGGAAGCCATTGCCTGGCAGGGGCTCCCGCTTCCATGTCAGAGCCGCTGGCTTTGTTGGTCTTGTTGTTGCTTCAAGTTAAATGCAGATCTTGTCAGCGATCCCAGTTAGATGTCACCACACTGGTTTCTGGCAGGTATTACAGTCTTTGGATCTGTTTGACTCTGGACTTGGACATCTGTCATTTATTTTTACCCATCAGCCTGTGCCATCAATCATGTTAGAGGCAGTATCCCAAGCATGTCCCTACAGTACCCCTTCTGTCACCTGCTGCCATGCATGCAGTTCCGCAGAGGATGTGACCAAGGGCTTGCCAGCCCATGCACACATCGCCCCCCTTGTGTCCTGGGAGGTGAGTCAGGGTCATTTTTAGTCCCCACAGCCTCTTTCTTAGACTCAGATCCCACGCACCTGGGCAGCTCACTGCTCTTCCCCTGCACCGACTGTGGCTCTGTTGGGCTGCCCTGGCCATCAGAACTTCTGCTGCAGAAGGCACCTCTGTCTCACCTCAGACCCCGGAGGACGGAGAGGAGAAGGGACCAACAGCCACTTGATACCTTGAGTTCCCCATGGAAGATTCCACTGCCCAGGATCATACCTCTGACCATGCCCAAGCGGGGTAGAAGTTGGGGACAGAGACAGCTGAAACACTGCCTGTGAATCTCACAAGCACTCCCCGTTCTCTGGAGCTTCAGTCAAAGCCCTACTTAGAGTACTCAGGACACTGCACAGCACCGTCTCAGCTCTGCCCGGCTGCAGTCCTTCTAGGCAAAGAGCCAAATCCGGCCACTGCCTGTTTTTATAAAGTTTTACTGGAACACAGATGTGCTCATCCATTTATGTACTGTCTGGCTGCTTTCGCTGCCTTCGCATGGCTGAGTCGTCTGGGTGCCTGTAGAGTCTAAAATATTTACTACCTGGACCTTTATAAGAAAACATTTGCCAACCCTGTGCTAGGCTAGGCTAGGCTTCACTGATCACCGCTCAGCCCTTTAATCCTTCCTCCCTGGATTGCAAGTTACAGTTTTCAAAGATTTTTGCATATGCTGTGTCATCTAATTCTTATCACAATCCTAAGGAATCCAGAAAATAGTTCAGTTTATACATGAGGAAACTGGGATGTAGAGGCATTGCCTGCTCTGGCCCATGGCCCTACGCCTGGGGAATGGGCACCTGGACTGCAGCTGGGGAATGGTGTGAATTCAGGACTTCTCCCACCCGAGCCTCCTGGTCTGAGGCAGAATCTAACACCCAGTGTTGAAGTGCATGGCACCGGAGTCAGACTGCCAAGGTACAAATGGTGACTTTGCCAATTGCTATGTGACCTCGGGCAAGTTTTTCCACCTACTTGATCCTTAATGTCCTCATCTGTAGAGCAGAGCAGAAGGGATTACCCTGCCTGCTTTGAAGTGTTGTGGGGAGGATGAAATTGATTCATCTGTGTAAACCGCCTAGAACAGTGCTGGGCAGGTGGGATGTATCACTGGTGTCTCTTAGGCGATTTATAACTGGGTGTAACTGCCACAGACTGTGTAGTAATCCAATCTCGTTTCACCACGCTGTATGGAAATACCAAGAGAAATGTGTCAATGCTCTGATTTCTATCCCAGGATCCAGGATTGGAGGAAACTTGAGAGCCATCGTGCAGTACCCAGCCCTTGCTAAGAGAAGGAGCTTTTCTATTTAAGCAAAAAGAGAATGGGACTGGGCTTGAGTCCACCCCTCACCACCTCCTGCAGCTTCAAGCCTCCTTCTCCGTGGCTCAACCTCTGTGCCTCCTAAACCTACCTCTTTTGCTTTCTGGAACTAATTTGCTGGGTGTGCCCAGAGCTACCAGGCAGATTTTGCCATTTACCAGGGGCTTTGAATTTGGACTGGGATGGAAGCCGAGCAGCCAGTGAGCCCCTGTCCTCCACCCTTTTGGAGAGAAAGTATAAGTTCTGGGAATTTCTGTGACAGTCCTGCAGTATCGTGCCTTAGCCAACCTCACCCAAGGCTTGGGGCCCTCTCCCATCAAATCCCAAACAACAAACAGTGAGCCTGGCACTGAATGAGACACAGGGAGATGGGAGGAGGAATAAAGAGGGGCCCCTGCTGTGAGGATTGTACTGACCAGCAGAGCAGTAGGCATAAAATATGCTATCAAGCACAGGGGAGATCAGAAGCTTGGGAACCAGGAAAACCTGCTGTCAAGTATCAGCTTGATCATTTAGGAGCTGTGATTTGGAGAAACGGTTTAAGCTTCTCTGGGCCTCATTTTTAAAAACCAGTAAAATGAGGATAGTCATCATTCATCATCAGGACGATGAAGATTCAGGGAGATAACACGTGAAATGCTTTTGCTCAATGCCTGGCTTGTACCAGGGGCTCAATACATGTTTCCCTGGAAATCTCAAAATAGAGGTTTCTGAGAAGGCCCAGTTTAATTCAGGGAAGCAATCGCAGGTGTCCTTTGCTGCCCATCTCTACCTGCTTTACCTATAAATCTTGGAGCACCTGGGAGTTCAGGCCTTGTCTCTCTTCTCTCCTTTCATATACGCGTCTGTATTACGGATTCGGGCATGTGTCTGCAAGTTTGTACGTGGGTATGTTGTGTAATGGTGAGGTGTGGCTTCTAGTGCAAATAGCGTCACTCAAGTACTGCACATTGCACCAAGTAGGTAGTTTTCCAACCCTTACCCTCTTCCTCCTCTTCTCTTTAACGGTCTTTCTAGTAACCTCCTTCAGGTTCCACCAGATTCCATCTCTGCCTTTGCCTGAATTCCACCTCCTCGTGGCCTCCCCGCTTGGTTATTTAACAAGCATCTCAAACCCAATGTGTAATCAGAAGACTTGACTTTTCTCTTCCCAAAACTGCTTCTCCCCGAGTCCTTTCCATCTCTGTAAATGACTCCATGATCTCCCTGAAACCAGGGGGTGCTCCAGCTGTATCTCACCTACCTCCCATGTTCATGCATCAGAAGCTCCAGGGAGCTGACTTGGACCCCTCCAGTTGTCGACACGTAGAGCTGCCAAGGTCGGCCAGTTAAAATACAGGAACCCAGTAACCTTAATTTTAGAAAAGCACTGGATAATTTTTTAGTATAAGTAGGTACCAAATACTTGGTGGAAGTGGCCAGGAGGGAAGAGAGGGAGGTAGAAGGGCTCTCGCGTCCCTGTCTGGTCTCCAGTGTTCAGGAAGTAGAGGGTGGAATGGTGGGCACTGGCCCTCCCTGGTCTGTCTCTGGTTTTATCAGAGCCTGCTGGCCCCTTGCTGGGACCTCCAGGCAGATGGTGTGCTTGGTTTTGTTAAGATAACATTGAGCTTCACCCCATGCTTCCAGCTCAGAGATGGGAAACCCAAGTCTTTCTTTGCCAGTGTGGCCTTCCCACGTGCAGCCCCGCGTGGCCCGGCAGCTGGCAGCATTCCTGGTGCCCGCCTTTCTCTGCACTCCTCTGGAGAGCCCCATATTCTCTGGGACCCTTTTTGGAGCAATCCAAGGGATGCAGGGAACTGGGGGTAAGGTGGCCCCTTGCTGTGTTCCCCTCTTGCTCTGGTGGGAAACCCTAGAAGAGAACCAGCTCCGGCAGCATGTGAGGACCTCTCCCAGGGTCCCTCACTGTGTTTCTGTCTGGTGAGAGTCCCAGTCCGAGCTCAGCTGTCAGCTCGTGGGGGTGCCAGTGACACTGGTCGTAGGGATCCCTATCTCTAAAGGGGTCTCTGGAGCCCCTGGATGAACATGGGGCAGGCAGTGGCTGTGGTGTCAGGAGTGACTTGTAGGACGCCAAGGTGCCACCTCTGCAGGTGGGAAGTGGCGGATCCTACAGAGCCCCCGTGCTGAGTCACACTGGATGGAGTCCTTCTGCGAAACGCTTCGTTTTTCCTTCTTGCTGTTGTCAAAAACAACAGGGTCTGGCCGCTGTCTTCTGTGAGACATTTTTAGTCTAACATCTGCCAGGGTTTTGGAAAAATGGCATCTTTCCGGGAGGCGTCAAGAAAAGAAAGGCTTTGCTTATTTACCAGTTAACACTTGTCCCCTGACTATTGGATGTGGCCATTTAGCACATCTAAACAAGCCAGTTCCTTGAGGAAGTCAGTGACCTTTCAGGATCTATAAAAGTAGTTTATATGCTTTGGCTCAGAAATCCTCTGCTATTTGTCTCCAGGAAATGAGTACAAAGAAGGAAAATGGCACGTGTATAAAACTCAGCCACATTCTTCGTAATCACTCAGAGCTGGAGAGAACCGAAGTGTGCAGTCTTAGAGAATTGTTTAAAAGACAGTTAACACAAAGGAGTATTATGCAGCCATTTCAAACGATAGCTATGAAGTACATGAGAGCGTTTATGAAACTGCATTAAGGGAAAAAAGCACCCTGTGGTGTGTATACACTGAATGCCCTTGTGCAAACAAACATGTATTACAGAAGGGCAAAGGATGGAGGGGAATTTGGAGGAATGAAAACTGTGGCTGAGTGGGTGGGAGACTCACTGGTGCACATTCTCTTTCCACTTCCTCAATGTTGTTGGGGTTCTTCATAAGACCACCCTTTTAAAAAGCCACAGGGATCTTCTGTTGCCCCAAAAGCACATCCCCCCGCATGGTATTGACGGCCCTGGTGGAGGGGCCAGCCAGCCCCTTCTTTTCCTTTTCCTGGTTTAGGGTCCCTGACAGCAGAGGGTCCTGGTGTCTGGGAAGAGCCAGGGGCAGAATCTGGGTAAGTGCCTCGAGGACACAAGCAAAGGAGAGGCAGGGTGACGATCCAGTTAGAGCTGGGGACGGTGAGTTCTGCCCGAAGCTTCGTAAATTGGATGGAGGCCCAGGGAAGGGAAACGTCCTGCTCAGGGTGGCAGAGCGGGACCTGCATGAGAGGCTCCAATCCTGCAGGAATCCCTGCCTCCCTCCTCCGGGGTCCCAGCTGCTCCTCAGACACAAAGCCAGGCTTTCTGGAGCCCCCCCTGGGCTTTCAAAGCCTATTGCTTTGCTTTTCCAGTTAAAAACGTCTTCAACTTTCTTTGGGTGTAAACTCTTTATTCAGATGCTCCAAATTTCCCCTTACAGTGTTTTTCTAAGGTGACTCCCCTGACAGCCTGACCTTCTTTCCCTGTCACAGCCCGGGGGTTTGATCTGAGTGTCTTGGCACACGTCTCCCTCAGGCTTCGCCACACATCTTGTGCACGTTCTGACAACTCTGAGTCCCGATTTTTGTATGCGCTGGGAACTGTCATCCAGAAAGCTCCATTAGCAGGGCACTGGGGACTTCCAATTCCCCAGGTCCAACCCAAACTCACTGTCCCCTCTCATCACAGCCTCCCTTCTCTCTCCCTTCAATTAATAACATAACCATTTAAGGTATGAAATCGACTTTGCCCTGCAAAAGTGACCTGCTGTAAGCAACACCCTGTGCACTCAGGACTAAGCGAGCATGTCACCTGGAGCTCACGTGTCCCTCCTTTGGGGTCATGTTCTTAGGGCCTGGGACTGGAATTCCCTGGTGTATTGGGAATGAAAGTTCACCAGAAGTCATTCCCAGTGAAAAATGTTGAAGAAGGCCTGGGTTTCCTCTTTTCGGCCGTGTCTCAGGGAACCTTACCTGCATGAGGAAGAGGAAGGATCTGGCTTCCTCCGCTGGGTACAGGAGGCGCAATCCCTGATGTGGGGAACGCTTGCATTCTAGGTGGGGCTCTGCCTTCTGCCTTACCCTGTGGCCATGGGCAGTCGCTAATGGCATGCGCAGGATGGGTCTCCACACCAGGGGTCCAGCCTGGGTCTCCTGACCCCAGCACTGCCACTGGCTATGTGACCTTGGGCAGGAGGCCTTGCCCCTGTGAGCCACAGGGGCCTGACCACTTGACACATCAGTGGTCACCAGTCATTCATTGGCCACCAAGAAAACCCCTGTCTACTTTGGGAGACTTTAGAGGTTCTGTTGGGGGCTCCTAGCTGATAATTTCTGGGCTGGACCTTCAGAGCTCCATCAGCGTCAATCAATTCTTGGCCCTGGGAGTAACCACAGCTCTGACTCCAGCTCCCACAGTGCTCTGCTGCCCCACTTAGCTGGGCTGTTGTCCTGCTCTTGCATTGACACCAGTTTTCTGTGTCTGACTCTACACAAAACTGACCTTTCTGGGGCACATATATGAATCCCTCTGTATCAGTCACTAGCCTACATTTTAGAATTACATGGGCTTGCGTTTTGATCCCGTTCTGCTCTTTTTAAAAATTCCATGACTTTGGGCAAATTTCTAAACCTCTTTGAGCACCAGTTTTCTTATCTGTCAAGTAGGGAATCCTAAAGCCATCCTGTGAGTACGTGGCAACCCTTAGATGAGATGATGTAAGTACCCACCGTGCCTCTTGGGAAGGGGCAAGTTCCGGTGTGTGGTAATCGACAGCAGTTATGGGTGAGGTATATGGAATAAATGGCTTAGTCCACACTGACCTATTTTTCTTCCATAAAGCTGAGTGCTGAAATAGGAGTTTTGTCACAGAGCTTGTTCCAATCGGTTGAATGGGTGCAGAGGTGCTGCCTGTTAATATACACAAGGAAAACGCCGGCACTGGGTTCCTGGGAGTTGCCAGGTGTCTCAGTCAGTGTCACCCTGAGACCAAGGCACCTGCCCTGGTCCCCATGTGTTAGAGGTCCTCACTCTGTCCCTCATCTGACCGCTTCCTAACCCATCTGAGGTGTCTTCAGGGCTAAGAACATGTTACCTGGGGCTCACGTGTCCCTCCTTCAGGGTCATGCTCTGGGGACTTGGGACTGGAATTCCCTTTCCCAGAGTCTCAGCTTTCTTCCAGGACCTTTGGACCGTCCTGGGAAGGGAAACCATGGTGCTGGCCAGAGGGTGACAAGGAGAGGGCTACTTGCTGGCTTTAGGTGGGGATTAGAATTGGTTGTGCAGGCTGGGGCGCCCCAAGCATGGGCATGAGGCCTTGTGGTACGGGTCTGGCCAAGGATGAGATTGGGGGTGTGTGTGTGGAATGGGAGTGTCCTTAAAAGGTGGAGACCCCCATTCCAGGTTCAGGTAGTCATGCATATTCCTGGCAACCCCGAGGTCTGGCTTGCATCAAAACACAGGCATAAGTGGTTTAATGGCAATGAGGATTCACTCCCAGGCGACCAGTGGGTGGCATTGCCCCAGCACTTCCAGGCTTGGTGGACCTGCCCAAGGCCAGCCTGCTTGTTTACGCTTGACAGCACCATCAGCAAGGCCAGCTCACTCCAGCTCCAGAACTTTCTACAGCAGCCCTTCTTTCTGTGGGTGGGCAGTGGCTCCCCTCAGGCCCCACACACTGCAGTCCCCACAGCCTCTTATGGAGCCAGACCCATGTCCACAGCCACTTCCATGCCCTTGCAGGCTGTAGAGGAGGACCCAGACCCAAGATGCTGCCAGGGAGGGCTTTTCCCACCCAGCTTCAGGCACGGTGGGTATGAGTTTCTGTAGGGAAAAGCCCTCTTGCCGGGATGCAGTCAAGGTGGAAGGAGGACGGGAGGTGGGGCAGGCACTGCTGCTGCTCCCCGCTCTGCCTGCCCTGCTTCCAGGCTGAGTTACGTGGCAGCAGTGGCCTGATTCCTGAGCTGCCCTATCCATAGTGTCCCAAAGGCGCCCATGCTTCCACATGGTAGCTGCCAACCTCACCCAGTGCCACCGTTACGGTTATAGTCGTAATCACATTTCCCATCCAGGAGGTTACTTGAGCCTCACCCTCTGCTCTGAGGGAGACACAATGATCCCCATTCACAGATGAGAAGACTGAGGTTCAATGAGGTTGATAGTTCTTATAGGAGGAAATAAATAGGTGCTCATGAAACGTAAAGGGCACTGGTGGTTAAGGTCAGAGCTGGGCTGACTCTGGTTTCCCCATCAAGAGCTGGGTCTCACTCAGCCCCGCTGTCCCGGTGATTCCCGCCTGGCTCCCACCGAGGGAATACAGATTACCTGGAAAGCCGAGCTCTGAGCCAGGCTGACTCTGCTCACGTGTGATCAAGACAGGCCTGGGCCTCAGGTCCCCCAAAGCTCACTGTTCCATCCACCACACCACCGGCCTCTGAGCAAGAAGTAGA
Organism: Leontopithecus rosalia; assembly: GCA_028533165.1. Classification (NCBI taxonomy): domain Eukaryota; kingdom Metazoa; phylum Chordata; class Mammalia; order Primates; family Cebidae; genus Leontopithecus; species Leontopithecus rosalia. The sequence continues at coordinate 9,768,383 of CM052661.1, forward strand.
TGGGGAAACTGAGGCAGCCCGTAGTGAGGGACAAGGAGGGTGGCTTCCCACAAGGAATGGTAGCACCAAGCCAATTCAGGGTTCCACTCGTTTGTGCTTAGTTCATTCAGCCTGGCCATGTGGGTTTTTACCATATCTGCTTTTACAGTGTAAACTATACACACAGATGTACACAAACAGCCACGGTACCGCATTGCAAATTACAAAGCAAAATGCATGAACTCTCAAGGATGGATTTTTACATTTCCTTGATAAAGCTGGGGCTTATGGAGAAGCGCCCATTCCCGTCTGTAGTCCATTGCTTTCCATTTAACTAGGCGTTTGGGGCTGGAATCGTTTTTTTCTCCCCTTTCGGTCTTGGAGTGAGTCCCACAGCTGGAGCTGCCTGCTCTCAGCTGTTTGTTTTTCTTCCTTGGAGAGGGACTGGGGAATGTTACCCACCAAGCCCAGTGGGACTGGCCCATTGGAAGAGCCCGCCCGACCCTAGCCACTCAAACTCCAAACACAGGTGCCCACCGGGCCGCGCCTTCCAACCAGTGGACAGAAAGACTGGCCTACAATCCTGACCTACTGGTGGAACAGGGCCAGCCCCAGGCCCTGCTGCCTTTTTATTTGATGGAAGAGAAGGTGGGAGGAGGGGAAGGAAGACTCCAGCCCGAGGCTCCCAGCCAGATCCTGAGACTTCAGTTGTGAAAGCTGAGCTGGGGCCTCACTGCCTCCCTCCCAGTGGGCCCATCTATCTTGTGGCCTTGGGTGGGACCGGCTGAGTCTGAGTAATTGCTCGCCTGGAGCGCCTGCCTGGGTGCAGCCAGACCCTCCCCAAAGTCACCACCCTCACCCTGGGGAGGAGGCCTGTGACCCAGCCCGACGCCAAGTCTGTCGTCCACCCCCAACCCCACCCAGCTCCCCTCCTCAGTTACCTTGTAGAATTTTCTGTATAATGGCGAAATACACAGAACATAAAATTTATGATTTTAGCTATTTTTAAGTTTAAGGTTCAGTGACATTAAGCAGGTTCACATTGCTGCAGCCTTGACCACCACCCACCGCCAGAGCTCTTCATGGTTCCAAGCTGAAACTCTGCACCCAACAGATACTAGCTCCCCAGTCCCTGGCAACCCCCAATCTACTTTCTCTCTCTATGGATCTGGCTTCTCTTGGGGACCCGATATCAGTGGAATCATACAGTGTTTGTCTCTTTATTATCTATTTATTTATTTTTTTGCTCTGTCATCTAGACTGAAGTATAATGGCGTGATCTTGGCTCACTAAAACCTCTGCCTCCCAGGTTCAAGTGATTCTCCTGTCTCAGTCTCACAAGTAGCTGGGATTACAGGTGTAAGCCTTTATGACTGGCTTATTTTACTCAGCATAATGTTCTCAAGGTTCATGTAGGTTGAAGCATGGGTTAGAATTTCCTTCCTTTGTAAGGCTAAATACTATTTCATTGCTTGGCTAGACCCCATTCTGCTTATCCATCCATTCGTCAGTGGACACTGGGCTTGCTCCCATCTTTCAGCTGTTGTGGACAACTCTGCTGTGAAAATGAGTGTTCAGATACCTGTTCAAGCCCTTGCTTTCAATTCTTTTGGGCATACACCCAGAAGTGGAATCTCTTGCGCTTTGGATTTTTAAGCCAATTTGCTCTTGGAAGTCCAACAGAGGCCAGGCACAGTGGCTCACACATATAATCCCAACACTTTGTGGGGCCGAGGCAGGTGGATCACCTGAGGTCAGGAGTTTGAGACCAGCCTGGCCAACATGATGAAACCCTGTCTCTACTAAAAATACAAAAAGCAGCCAGGTGTGGTGGTACGCACCTGTAGTCCCAGCTGCTTGGGAGGCTGAGGTGGGAGAATCGCTTGAACCCAGCAGGCAGAGGTTGTAGTGAGTCAAGATCGCACCACTGCACCCCAGTCTGGGTGACAGCGCAAGACTTCCTCTCAAAAAAAAAAAGTCCAGCAGGATATTCTGACCACCTGGAATCTCTGTTCACTGGGAGAGGCAGAAGAGACTGAAGGAGAATAGTGAAGAAAATCAAAAGCTAAGGGGATCACGAATTCAGTCATTCTACAGGATCTCAGTTCAGCTAGGTTGCTAAAACAGAAATCAGGAAGGGATGGGCTGTTACTAGAAATTCCCAGGGCCTACCCATTTCCGAATCATAAAGGAGGGCATTCCATTCACTGGGATGAAGAAGGAAAAGGAGGCCGCATCAGATTCTCTGGGCCTGGGCACACTTAGTGGTGTCTCCAGTGACCCATAATCCACTGTGCCCAGGTTCCTGGTCCTACCCTTAGATGGAGCCAAATTAGCCCTGCCTGGCTGGGTTGTCTCTTATAATCCATGTTAGTTTGCTGAGGCTGCCATCACACACTACCGCAGCCTGCACAGCTGAAACAGTAGACGTAGTTACTTTGTCTTAGAAAGAAGGCAAGTCCAAGATCAAGCTGCTAGCGGGGCTGGTTTCCTTCGAAGCCTCTCTCTGTCCATGGTTGATTGAATTTCAGAATGTGAAACCAGCAAACACAGGAGGGCCAGTGAAGGGACCTGAGCATCTGAGGATTTTCTCTGGGGGGTCCTGGAGCCAATCCCCTTCTGATAAGAAGGCTGCACTCATAATTCTGTGCCTCTAAAGTCAGTTGTTATTTTCACAAATCCTGTTTTTCTTCTTTTAATCCCGTGTGTGTGTGTGTGTGTGTGTGTGTGTGTGTGTGTGTTTGCTTCCTGTGGCAGTGTGTGCATTTCCCACGTTGTTACATAGCAGACCTCATGCTGGTCATTTTTAAGGCTTCATTAAAGTTCATCTGGTTGATTTGCCATGATTGAATTGCTGCTAATTGCTCATCCACAACTTCTCTAGGTCTTCACTGCTGCAAATAAGAGGGTGATAAATTTCTTACTGCTATAGCATTTCCCTTCTTTTGGATTACTTCTTAAATTCCCAGGAGTGAGACTATTTTGCAAAGGATGTGAACATTTTTATGGCTCTTGATACTTTCTGCCAAATTGCCTTCCAAAAATATTCGCGCCGTCATTGGCAATGTATAAACACACTAGCGTTCACCGTGGTCTTGCCAGCGAGATTTGGTTTTTTAAAATGTGCATTTCTTTGATAGCTAATGATCGCATCAAGCGGCCTATACATTTGATTATTAATTGTGTCGTCTCTTAAGGAGACTGGCTGTTTAAGCCTTTTGCTGGTTACTACGTGAGGTGAAATCAGGCATTTATAAAGTATCTAATACATGTTCACTACCATGAGGTGCAATAGGGGCATGAAGGAAGTATAAGACCTGGTTCTTATCTGCCAGAAGGCTGTGATTCACACTCACGTCTGATTTATCTGTTGTTGATTTCTCTGTACCCAGCCCGCTGCTTTGCTCATCCTGTATGCTTCATAAATCTTTGTTATATGTGGTTCAATCCCAGATGACATGTTTGTCGTCATTGCGGTTCAGAGATCCTCACTGAATTCAAAGGAATGCAGAATCAGAATCCAGAATGAGCCAGGGACCCAGAGAGATGGCCTAGACCTGGTCAATTAATATGGGCGCACATGACGTATGCCCCACAAAATGGGGAAGCCACGGCTTGACATCAGGTTTTCAAGCACGGTTGAAGGTTTGAGGTTGGCAGGATGGCAGGAGTCAGTATGTGACATGCCTGCCACCAAAAGCTACTGCGATCACAGTTTCGTTCGTAGAGAATAAGGGAGGCACCAGTCTTGTTTGGCTTCATGCAGGTTAGATGACTCCTTCGTGTTTCTTTTGTTTCAATTTATTATTAGTTGTAGTCAGAGTCTCACTCCCGTCACCCAGGCTGGAGTGCAGTGGGCACAATCACAGCTTACTGCAGCCTCAATTTCCTGAGCTCAGGCGACCCTCCCACCTCAGCCTCCTGAGTAGCTGGGATGGGACTAGAGGCTCAAACCACCATACCTGGATAATTTTTTGTATTTTTAGTAGAGACGGGGTTTTGTCATGTTGCCGAGGCTGGTCTTGAACTCCTGGGCTTTAGTCACCCACCTGCCTCAGTTTCCTAAAGTGCTGGTACTTCAGGCATGAGCCACCATGCCCGGCCTGCAATCCTGTTCTGTGACTTGTGTTTCTTTGATTGTTTCCCCATGATTGATGTAGGTTAAACCTTCTGGTGGTAACACCGTCAATCCTTCGAGGAGGCAGATTGTGTCAGTTTGTTCCTGTATTGGTAATGGTAAATTTACCATTACTGTAAAGCCATCTTTTATTCCCTCTAATTAAGAAGTGAGCCGTGGGAGGAACTTTGAGGCCATGTAAACACACTGATTCCCAGCAAGCCTTCACTCCGTGATTTTAGCATCCACTTACAATTCTTGCCAAGTCAGTTGTTACAAAAGTAGTCACCAAATGTGGCTTTTCTATCCCTCCTCAGTGCTGCTTCCATCTCTGGCCCCTGCAGTGTAAGGCGGCTGCAGACGGTGGTGTGCTGAAGTCGGCTCTGATTCCGCATTCAGTGAGGTCACGTTGGTAGCTTGAAGTCAGTCATAGTGAGATATTTGCACCTCAGACATCGGCAAGCACCACAGCTTAGGTTTCTCCCCAGCCTCTTGGAAAACCAGTTGTTAAACATGCACCAGCATACCACTGGGTGCGTTTAAGCTGAAACGCATTCCGGAAAGAATGACTTTGGCAACAAAAAGACTTTATTATTGTTTTCAGTCAGAGTCTCACTCCCGTCACCCAGGGTGGAGTGCAGTGGGCACAGTCATGGCTCACTGAAGCCTTCATTTCCTGAGCTCAGGTGATCCTCCCACCTCAGCCTCCTGAGTAATTGGGACTACAGGCTCACACCACCATGCCGAACATTTTGTATTTTTAGTAGAGACAGGCTTTTGCCATGTTGGAAAAGGAAGCCTTAAGGAAAGGGGATCTGTCTTCAAATATTAAAAGGGCTATCTTGTGGGGTGCCCTCATTAGTTAGGGTGTAACCTCCTAATACACCCCACCCTTCCTCCCCCTCGGTGCTCCAGCAATGCATGCATCCTTCAAGGTATCACAGGACTGCGCCTTGCCCACCACTGCCTTCCTATCAAGGAGCCAGCAGGGGACAGAATGGAACACTGAGCATGCAGGTCACCATGAGCAGGAAGAGGGATGCTTCTCACTCTCCTCCTAGAGGAAGAAGTGTGTTTGCAGAACTACGGCAAGGTACAGAGGTGGTGGCATTCATGCCGGATGGTGTGGAGGAGATGGTGTTCTTGCCAAATGGCTTTCATGTTCTTGGTAAAGTGGATACAGTTACTTCCAAGAATGAGAGGGCAAAGCAGGCTTCAGAGTTAAGAAGCATGAAGATGCTTTGGGATAGCAGTGAAAAGCTTTTTTCCCCAGCCCACCAACCCACTCAAGGCAGCTCAACTCCAGGAAGTTCGAGCACCATAAGAAAGGGTCAAGTCAGCATAACGCTTCCGCAATACAGTGCAGTCCAAGAGTTAAAATGGGAAAGGAAGTGGACACAGGTGGCCAGAGTTCACTGATGAATATAAAGGTTGATAAACTGCCCCAGAGGCCAGGGCATCAGAAGACAGCTCTGGATCCAGACACGGCAGGGATTCGGACATGGCCAGAGGAGGACTGAGGGAGAAGCTCAAGGTGCTGGGATCAGCCTGCTGATCGAAGGGATGAGCAGCTTCCCTAACAGTGAGAGAGCTGGCAGGCTTGGTGGTGGTGGTTGGAAAGTGAGAGGACAATGTTCTGGATCTCTTTGCAAAGTATCAAGCAACTACCTGGTTCTAGGGAGAGCAGTAGTGGTGGCCACTGGTGTGAAGAGCTGTGTGTTCTGGCAGCCAGAAAGTACATACATGGGGAGGAGGTGGGGATAAAGGCATGTGGAACATACTCTGACTTGGGCTGCAAGACTCAGTCTCAAGGCCTGGCTGTCACTGGCTAGTGGCGGAAAAGCTACTTCTCACCTGCCTTAGTTCTTCATCTCATGTGAATGGGGGCTGGGTGTGGTGGCTCACACCTGTAATCCCAGCACTTCTGGAGGCTGAGGCACATGGATCACCTGAGGTCAGGAGTTCAAGACCACCCTGGCCAACATGATGAAACTTCGTTTCTACTAAAAACACAAGAAAAAAAAAAAAAACGGGCATGGTGGTGCATGCCTGTAATCTCATCTACTGGGGAGGCTGAGGCAGGAGAATCATTTGAACCCAGGAGGCGGAGGTTGCAGTGAGCTGAGATCGCACCATTGCACCCCAGCCTGGGCAACAAGAGCAACAAAACTCCGTCTCAAAAAAATAAAAAAGAATCAGAAGGGAACCAAGAGGAAAGGTTATGGGAGGACGCGACAAGAAGCTGTCCCACTAGCCAGGAGGAGAGGCCTTAGGAGACACCAGCCTGGTGGTGCCTCGATCTCAGACTTCCAGCCTCTACAACTGCAGAACAATAACTATCTGTTGTTTAAGCCACCCAATCTGTGGCATCCTGTTTCGGCAGCCGGAGAGGATGAATACAGGCGCTACTAAAACTACAAAAAAATTAGTGGGCTCTGGTGGTGCACACCTGTAATTCCAGCTACTCAGGAGACTGAGGCAGGGGAATCGCTTGAACCTGGGGGTCAGAGGTTGCGGTGAGCCGAGATCACACCACTGCACTCCAGCCTGGGTGAGAGAATGAGACTCTGTCTCCAAAAAGAACAGTAATAATAATGATGATGTAAATGGAGATTAAGTGTTGGTCAAGAGTACGAAATGAGATGACGTCCACAACAGTGCTTTGCGAACTGTAAAGCTCTATACATCTGTTTGGAGTTCCACTATGAGTATCAATGCCTACAAATCCGAGAATGAGTGTAGGAAAGGGAGGATGCAGAGCGCAGGGCGTGCGTGGAAAGGATATTAATAACAGCACCGAGAGTCTGAATTTGAATAGGGCTTTGCAGTATGTGTGGGGTTTTCTTTCCATCTATTTGATTTTCTCAAATGAGATAAAATCTGCATAACACAAAGCACAGTGATTGACCTGTAGTAAGTGCTCAACTAGAGTTCATTGAGTCCTCACACAACCCCACAAGGTAAAGGTTATTAATTCCGTTTTAAGGTCAAAAGTGAGAGACTCAGACAAATTCCTGTGTCCAAGAGTATATAACCAGCTTAGCAGGTAGTGGTCAGGACTCAAACCCAGGCCCCTGGCTTCCAAGGTCAACATTCCTTCCTTTCTAATCTAACTGTATCCAAGGACCCAACCAATTCTCAGAGTCCATTCTAAATCTAAATTGATTGCATTCTATTTAGAGTCTATTCTGAATTATAAAATCTGCTTCTATATAGTCTACACTTCACACAAAGCCGCCAGCTTTTGAAACATGGTAAAATAAGATGTATTGTGGGGTTTTTTTTTTAACTACGTGATGTTAAAAGCTGTCATCAGAATTTTTCTCTTTTGTAGAAAAGACTCTGAATCCCCATAAAATCATACTGTGATTGATGATCGTCACTGACACAGTTTCATATGACTGTTTTGCAAGACTAAATGTTTTTGCAATTGTGAAGATATCCAACCAGCCCAATCATGCAAAACACTCTAGGGGCCCACTAATCGTTTGAAGTAACTCTTACTCTCAGTCTTAGTGTTTTTAATTGGGAAACCCCTCCCTGTTTGGGTGAAATGCCTTTTGCATTACGGTCAGTGATGATTTGGATGGATGGATAGATGGATGGATGGATGGATGGATGGATGGATGGATGGATGGATGGTTGGATGGATGGATGGGTGGGTGTGTGGTCGGTGGATGGGCAGATAAGTGGGTGGATGATTGGATGGATGGATGGACAGATGGACAGGTGGGTGGGTAGGTGGATGGATGAATGGATGGATGGATGGATGGATGAATGTATGGATGAATGGATAGATGGATGAATTGATGGATGAATGGATGGATGGATGGATGGATGGTTGGATGGATGGATGGATGGGTGGGTGTGTGGTCGGTGGATGGGCAGATAGGTGGGTGGATGATTGGATGGATTGATGGATGGACAGATGGACAGGTAGGTGGGTAGGTGGATGGATGAATGGATGGATGGATGGAGGGATGGATGGTTGGATGGATGGATGGATGGGTGGGTGGGTGGGTGTGTGGTAGGTGGATGGGCAGATAGGTGGGTGGATGATTGGATGGATGGACGGACAGATGGACAGGTGGGTGGGTAGGTGGATGGATGGATGGATGGATGGATGGATGGATGGATGGATTGACGGATGAATGGATTGGTGGGTGGGTGGATACCTAATTCTGATTTTCTCTGCAATGGAGTAAGTATAGTAGAAAAAGATGTGAACTTGGTTTTAAGTAATAAGAGTACTACCCCTGGTTTTCCCACCAAAGATTTAGGTGATCTGAGACATTTCACATCACATTTTCCAGCCTTTGTTTCCTCACCTGGAAATGATAAGTAAATTATTGTTAAGGTCACTTTCAGCTCAAAGTGACCACAATCTGAGTGGACTGTGTCCATCTTTTGAAGAACAGCAACGTGAGAAATTTGACACTTGGGCTCCTAACCTCATGTTCTGGGAGAGCAAACCCAATAAATGCCTGGATTCCTGGCAAGTCAGATTCAGATTCCTCACATGCTTATTCGTGAGAATAATTTCCAGCCTCCTTAAAATACTTTATGACCGGCTCAACAAGTGAAGAAGATGGATCTGAGAAAATTGCCAATGGGGAGAGCTTGCACCTCCCCAAGCGAAAGCTGTGTGGAGCCCCCAGGGGAATGACGTTGAGCTGTTTGAAAACAAGAACTTATGGAACAAATTGTCCAGAAAGATAGAAGCAGAGAAGCATGCCTGCCGCCCTTACTGATTTCAGATTACAGCCTCGTGGGACTGTGGCCAGGAGGCAGACTGGAGAAAAATACAGGAGGGGCCTTTAATGCAACCTGGGGAGGCTCTTGGTAGGGCAACACAGACGGATTGTGGTGGCGTTGAAAGAGGCAGATGGTCTGAGGCTCAGATTCTGGATTTGATCATTCACTAGTAGTAGCATCTTGAAGAAGCCACTCGATCTCTCTAAGCTTCATCTGAAAACTGAACATATGGACAGTGGCCTCAGAGGATCCCAGGAAATCTAATACATGCAATCCCAAGCCCAATGCCTAGCACTGAGGCGACCCTCATGAATATTAGCTTCCTTTCTTCTTCCATCCAGTTAGGTGGATGGCCCATTGGGTTAGTCGTACTATCTGTGCCTCTGTCTAGTTGCATGAGCCGGGACAAGAGGCTTCTTGTTTCCTTAGCTATAAAATATGGAGGGGCATCACAGTGGTGGCCAGGGCCCCCTGCAGGCCTGACATTGCCACTCTCTGGTCTAATTCCTCCTGAGTCTAGCAGCCCACATCTGTGGCCTGGAAGAGCAGGGACAGGAGTCCATGGTGGGGCACATGCAAAAGTCAGAGCTCACTCACTGACTTGGAGGTTGAAACCATGATGCCGGACTGAGAGCCAGGCTGCCCACACTGCGTGAACACAGCCGCCAGCACTGACCCAAACACTTGCACTGGTCATCTCTTTAGAGCCCACAAGTGAATGTCCCAATATCCCTGACCATGGGCCCAGCCTTTCATGAGGAAGGAGAAGAGGCATGGGTTTGGGGTGGTGGAGTGCAAAAGGTGCCTGTCACATATGTTTAATATTCACGTTGATGCAAGTATCTTGCCCTCAGACCCAAAACCCTAAGTTTCCCCACAACGTCTGTCTCTGAAGACTGCTGTAAAAATTTAAACATTCAGGCGTGTATCAGATATTCTGGATATGGTATAAAGTGCTCAAGATAGTGCCTGACAATCAGTAGGTGCTGAATGAAAGACTCCCCTGCTGTTAATTACGCAGGACCCGCTTATTCCATAAACAGAATATCTCTGCAAGAAGTGTTGGAACTATCTCATATTTTTTCTTAAAGTTTAGACCACTTGTTTGTGTCTAAGTAATATACATGTATACACATGGTCAGTTTGCTGGCTTGGTGATGAAATGAGGTTACCAAAAGGAGTTACTGGTTTACGATGGGCGGGTGCTACATTTATATAAAAGGGTGTGTACAAAGTGAAATCTAGCAAGCTGGAATTTTTTCCCTTTAATTTTCAAATAGATTAAAAACTGCTGGAGATATGGTCAACTCTGGGCTGTAAAAGAGCAGCCTCACACCCATCCCTCCCCATGCACTGATTCATTACAGGCAGGGGCTTTCCTGTACTGCCTGTCAAGGAGGATTTTCACTTAAATGCCAAGAAGAGGGTCTGGGAAAGTCAGAGAATATCTCCTATGGGGCAAGTCATTTCTCTCTAAACAGACAAGTGAGGTTTGAGAACAGAGTCTACATTTGTTAGATAGGGTTTTATTTCTTCACAGACATATTCGATTAGTGAATCTCTGAGGGTCCCTTTCTAGAAATTGCTGCAAGAAAGCATATTGCAACCCCATGAAAGTATGCAGAAGATCCCCCACAAGATGAAAAAAAATTAGAGTTATAATGGCACACCCTTAAATTCACCATCAAACATTTGTGAGTACACAGTTCGGTCGTGTTAAGTATATTCACACTGCCGTGCCCTGCAGGATGTGCTACGTTTCTAAACTGAATCATGAGATCCTGCACACGTGTTCACCAAGGGCGGCATCGGTGATTGGAAGAAGCACTTGGTTCTGGAAGCACCCGGTGGCCTGGCCTCATTGCAGGCTCTTCTGAGTGGGCGGGGACAGTGTCACCTAATGACACAACTGCAGCTCAGAAACGGGCACCTGTCGTTGCTGTCCACCCTGAATTCTTTCCAGTTTAGGAAGAGCCCTCCGTAACCCCTAGTTATGGACTGAATGGTGTCTCCTCCAAATTCACACATGAAGCCCTATTCCGCTATACCTCGGCAAGGGGCTGTGTTTGGAGACAGTAACTTTAAGAGGCAATTAAGTGAAAACAAGGCCATTAGGGTGAGCCCTGATCCAATATGACCAGCGTCCTTATAGGAAGACGAGATGAAAACACATGGGAGAATGCCAGGATGTGTTTGCACACAGAGGAAGTACCACGTGAGCGCAGGAGACCAGGCAGCCGTCTACAAAACACCGAGAGAGGCCTCAGGAGCAGCCAGCCCCACCGACCCCTGGAGCTTTTGGACTGCCAACCTCCAGAGCTGTAGGAACATAAATGTCTGTAGCGGAAGCCACCCTCTGTGGTATTTTGTGATGGAAACCAGAGCCGGAGCCAGGGGCTTGGAAGTTCTCGGTGAGACGAGGTCCCAAGAAGCAAGAGTCAGGGACTTGGAGAGAGTGAAACCCGGAAGGAGGAAAAGCAGATGCCAGGATGTGTCCTCGGGGTGGTCCCCACTGTGACAACTGGGGCCTGGGGCCTCATCCCCCCCAGGACTCGGGACCTATACAGCAGAGGCCTCAGAGTTGGCTGAGAGTTGCCCAGAGTTGTCTGGGCTCACCCACCCACTCCTGTCCCCAGGGGTCGGAAATTCCTAGAGGGTGAAGATCATGCATACATGAGTCCCAGGTTGGTCCCAGGGTTCTAAGAAGTCCCGTGTGTGCTGGGGGCAGAAAGCAGGAGGTTGGAGATGTCGCCAGGGTGAGCGCTGCCGGGTTACATCTCCTGCAACTTGGTTTTCCTTTGCAACCGTTCACTTTATGCTAGTGCAGTATCTCATGACTATTTTCTGATCGCCCACCAGGTCCGAGGTTCTGTGTTAGCTGCTGTGCCAGGGCAAACAGCAAGCCTCGAATGCTACTTACACATTCACAGACGGAGTTTCATTGAAACTCTTGGCTTTCTGGCATTGCCGGTAATGATTTCAGACACTCTAGCCTCCAAAATGGGAATCCGGGAATTTTATCAACAAGAGGCTTTTGATTTAGAATTCATCTTGGATCCCATTTGCATGGCAAACAGTAGTAAGGTGTCAGAGACTCTGCATAGACCACAAATAGGGAGTGCTAGGGCCGGGGCACAAAGTGGCCAGCCCTGCCTCTGGGCACAGGAATAAATTCATTGGTAGGTTTTGTCTTCCTTTGAAATGCTGACGAGCCATCCCAATATGGAAATCCGTGACCATCAGCTGGGCCCTGCATGGCGTGTGCTCCGTGCCTCCACGGATTCACAGTTTGTGTTCACCAGTGTGCCAGAGATCGGGACAGGGTTTATTTGCAGATAATGGGCATCTGGGTTGCAGCCAATCCACCTAGTGGGTGAAGCATCCCTATCCTTTTTTTGGAGACAGACTCTCTGTCACCCGAGCTGGAGTGCAGTGGCACCACCTCCGCTCACTGCAACCTCTGCCTCCTGGGTTCAAGCAATTCTCCTGCCTCAGCCTCCCGAGTAGCTGGGACTATAGGCATGTGCCACCATGCCCGGCTAATTTTTGTATTTTTAGTGGAGACGGGATTTCGCCATGTTGACCAGGATGGTCATGAATGCCTGACCCCAAGTGACCCGCCCGCTTCCTCCTGTGCCTTGATTGTTGGACCCTGCCTGTAAGACCTAGAATTGGCCATTTTCCTTGTCCTACTGTTCTCTGAAGTGACCAGGGCCAGCTCAGGGAGGCATTTAGGATACCCTACCTATGTAGGCACCCATGCGGCCCCTAGAGCCCCCAGCAGATGAGTCTCCAGATGGCGCCTGCACTGAACATCATGGGCCACCTGTGCAGAGAGTGTGAGTCTCTCTGGCTTTTTTTCAAAGGGGTCTCCTGCTGCTGCAAGCTGCAGCTGAAAGCTCTGGGCTCCTCCTAATGCTGGGCAGGGGATGCCAGGGCATAGGCATCCGGGAGAAGTCAGCCTGCAGCCTGTAAATATTTATCCTGTGTTTCCTGCTGAGCTAGGAACCAGGGCATGTGATTCTTTAAAAAGAAGAAGAAGGAAAAAAGGGCTTATCAAAAAATCACCAATGTGCTGCCCTCTTCCCTGCGTCCTAATGAACGTCCCAGGACCTCCCCTTCCTGGCTCTGCATTTCTCCTGCCTTGGCCCTTCCCCGTAGCTCCATGCAGTCCAGAGCAGGCAATATTTGTTTGAATGACCCACTTACCCTGCGTTCCCCCTAACTGCTGGGAATGGGTGGGGCCAACAGCCTGGTCCTAGAATCCAGACATGTCATTGTTGGCTCAGGGATCTGGGAGTGCTCCTGGGTCCTCTGGCCTGCCTGGCAGGGCTGGGATCCTGAGCCCTCTCCCGCTGCCTGGGTCTCAGCCTTCCCATTCCTTTGTGCCTCTGGCCCCAGGACTGGCTTTTCTACTTTGGTGTGTCACTCTGCTTGTTCTTAGCAGCACTTCTCTGAGAGGCTTGAGAGACCTGCTCCCAGATGCCAGACTAGAGGCTGGGACCTTCTCACTCCACAGATGGTGTTCCTGGGTGACATCTCCCTGGTTCAAGACTCTTGTGCTCCGTCCACCCATTGAGACCCCGTCCTCTTCTGCTAAGCCCCCAGTGGTCATTCCTCCCTCTCCACTAAGCAGCCTGGGTTGCGACGCCGTCACCTCTTCTTTAATGACCCTGTCTCTTGCCCAGTCCTGTTCCTTGAGCCAAGAGAAACTGTCAAGCTTTGGATACCTGTCTCAGTTTCCCAGGGCTGCCTAACAAATCACCACCAATGAAACAGCTTAAAACAATAGAACTGGCGTGGCGGCTCATGCTTGCAATCCCAGCACTTTGGGAGGCCAAGGCGGGTGAATCATGAGGTCAAGAAATCGAGACCATCCTGGCCAACATGATGAAACTCCATCTCTACTAAAAATACAAAAAGTTAGCTGGGCATGGTGGAGCATGCCTGTAGTCCCAGCCACAGAAGAATCACTGGAACTCAGGAGGTGGAGGTTGCAGTGAGCTGAGATCACGCCACTGCACTCCAGCCTGGGCAACAGAGCAAGACTCCAGCTCAAAAAAAACCAAAAAACAAAAAAATAATAGAATTGTACTCTCTCCCACTTCAGAAAGCTGGAAATCAGAACTCAGATATCAGTAGCCTCAATTGCTTCTGGAGGCCCAGGAAGAATTGATTTCCTACCTGTCTCCTGGCTTCTGGAGGGTGCTGACAATCTTTCAGTACAGACTCCAGTTGTCAACACTCCCTTAAGAGGTGGTGCTAGATTCAAATGAGGTTTTCCAAGGTGAGGACAGACTGGACAAAGTATGATGGAAGGGTCATCTCCTTCATGCTGGCCTTGAGACTTCTGATCAGTCAGACGGCCCAACTGGGCCCTGGGCAGCTTCACTGGGTCTATGCAGTCTTTGGTAAACTGGATCTCGCTCCCATTTTGGAGATGAAAAGACTGAGGCCAGAGGAGCATAAGCAACCTGCCTAATGTCATGCGTCCTGCCCCCCGCTCCCTGCTCCAGGGATTCACGCCACTTCTCCGCTCCGGAAAGTTAACTGAAGTGTGGTCAAACAAGCAAGAGCTCTGGGAAATGAATCCACGACCCAGTCACAGCCCAGGTAACCACAGGAATTGCCCACTGGAGAAATCGGCAGCAGCCAGGATCTGATTCTAGAACCAGTGTCTGTCCAATCGTGGACCCGATCGGATGACAGATATTGAGACAGGGCTGTTGGGAAAAAAAGCTTGATAATTTCATGTCAGTCTCTTCTCATGATGCCCCTTGGAACTCCAAGAGACACCACAGCTTATCAGAAGTCATGAGAACACTCTGATTTTTGTCAGTTCAGGTTTTCAAACTGGGATCTTGAGTGAAACATTGCAGCCTCCCAGATTGAAATCCTAGGGCTGATTCAAGGCCACATTTGCCTGGGCCAAGACCCTGAGGTGGGCGGCCTTCTTCCTTGCCCTTGTCTTCCCAGCTCACCTAGCCTCACCTTTCCTCTGCAGGGGTCCCTATGCCCAGCAGGACCTCTGCACCCTAAGAGGTCCCCAGCCTGGCCTATCAGCTGCCGCCTCCGCACCTACCAGCTCTAGACCCTGCTTTCTGCCTGTGCAGAAAACTGGACGAACAGTTAGTTCCATATGGGAACAGCTGACAATCAGCCACCCCTTCCCAGAGAGTTCATTTTATTGCTGTTTGTTACACAACCAATATTCACATAAATCCAAATAAAACGAGAACATTCTTTCACCACCCCACACGGAGTACACTGGTTTCCTTTCCACTTTCTTTTGCTAGCTCTGTCTATATGCATACCCAGTCCTTAGAATTTGCTTTCTGGATTTTCCCCCCTACTTATTATTTCATAAGCATTTTCCCATCCTCTTCCTGTCTTATATAATTCTGACTTTGGTGACTGCCTACGAGTCCCTCAAGGGGACACATTTAATTTCCCCCTTCTCTTACTGCTGAATCTTTTTTTGATCATGATAAATAAACACAGAAAGGCTTTCCCTCTTTTGAAAATGTTCCTAATAATAAATTTCCAGAATGTGAATTAGGTCAAAAAGCATGGATATTTTTTTTTTAATTTTTATTGCATTTTAGGTTTTGGGGTACATGTGCAGAACATGCAAGATAGTTGCATAGGTACACACGTGGCAGTGTGTTTTGCTGCCTTCTGCCCCCTCACCCATATTTGGCATTTCTCCCCATG
>CM052661.1:9784447-9796487 GCA_028533165.1 Leontopithecus rosalia
TTGCCCAGGCTGGAGTGCAATGGCGCGATCTCGGCTCACCGCAACCTCCGCCTCCTGGGTTCAGGCAATTCTCCTGCCTCAGCCTCCCAAGTAGCTGGGATTACAGGCACGCGCCACCATGCCCAGCTAATTTTTTTTGTATCTTTAGTAGAGACGGGGTTTCACGATTTTGACCAGGTTGGTCTCGATCTCATGACCTTGTGATCCACCCGCCTCGGCCTCCCAAAGTGCTGGGATTACAGGCTTGAGCCACCGCGCCCGGCCTTCTTTTTTAATTTTTAAGATGGCGTCTCACTCTGTCACCCCGGCTGCAGTGCTGTGGTACGGTCTCAGCTCACTGCAACCTCTGCCTCCCAGGTTTAAGCGACTCTCCTGCCTCGGCCTCCTGAGTAGCTGGAACTACAGGTATGAACCACCACTCCTGGCTAATTTTTGTATTTTTTGTAGAGGCAGGGTTTCATTATGCTGGCCAGGCTTAGCTCGAACTCCTGACCTCAGGTGATCTGCCCACCTCGGCCTCCCAAAGTGCCGGGATTACAGGTGTGAGCCACGATGCCCAGCTGAGTCTGTCCTGCTTAACCACGCGTCACTGCCTAATATTTTCAAAGAGTAGATTATATCTGCTTGTCCTAAAGATCATCCCTTGCACCCTGGGAGGACAGCAGGAACCCATCCCGCTAACCAGGGATATTAAAGGACCCTGCTGTGGGCTGAATTTTGTCCCAGTAAAATTCACATGTTGAAGCCCTAACCCCCCATGTGAGTGTATCTGGAGGCTGGGCCTTTAAGGAGGTTTTTAAAGGTTAAATTAGGTCATAAGAGAGGGCCCTGATCCCATAGGACTGGTGTCCTTATAAGAATCAGAAGGAATGGTGGGTGTGGTGGCTCATGCCTGTAATTCCAGCACTTCGGGAGGCCGAGGTGGGTAGATCATCTGAAGTCAGGAGTTTGAGACCAGCCTGGCCAATATGGTGAAACCCTGTCTCTACTAAAAATTAAAAACTAGCTGGGCGTGGTGGTGGGCATCTGTAATTCCAGCTACTGGGGAGGCTGAGGCAGGAGAATCACTTGAACCCGGGTGGCGGAGGTTGCAGTAAGCTGAGATCATGCCACTGCACTCTAGCCTGGGCAAAAAAGAGCAAAACTCTGTCTCAAAAAACAAACAAACAAAACAAACCGAATCAGAAGGGACACCAAGAAGAAAGGTTATGGGAGGACACAACAAGAAGGTGTCCCGCTAGCACGGAAGAGAGGCCTCGGGAGACACCAGCCTGGTGGCTCCTTGATCTCAGCCCCCACAACTGCTGAACAGTAACCTGGTGTTATTTAAGCCACCCAGTCTGTGGTATCCTGTTTCAGCAGCCGGAGAGGATGAATACAGGCTCCCCCTGGAATCGCTCATTTGCTTATTCAGAGCTGCTGTCTGAGTCACAGATCGACAGTTCTTTTTTCAGGACCAGCTTTGTAATTCATGCAGAGCAAAAATGCAGGTTTCTCAGGCTGGGTGTGGTAGCTCACACCTGTAATCTCAGCACTTTGAGAGGACAAGGTGGGCAGACTGCTTGAGTCTGGACCAGCCTGAGTAACATGGTGAAACCCCATCTCTACAAAAAATAGAAAATTTAGCTGGGTGTGGTGGTGTACACATGTAGTCCCAGTTACTACGGAGTCTGAGGTAGGATGATCTCTTGAGGCCAGGGGAGCTGAGGTTGCACTGAGCTGAGAAGATGCCACTGCCCTCCAGCCTGGGAGACAGAGTGAGAGTCCATCTCAAAAAAAATTGTAATTAAAAGAATTTAAAAATGCAAGATTCTTTGGCCTGGTGTGGTAGCTGACGCCTGTAATCCCCGCACTGGGGCAGGCCAAGGCCAGTGGATCACTGGAGGTTAGAAGTTTGAAACCATCCTGTCCAAGATGATGAAACCCCATCTCTACTAAAATACAAAAATTAGCTGGGCGTGGTTGGGCATGCCTGTAGTTCCAGCTGCTTGGGAGGCTGAGGCAGGAGAATCGCCTAAACCCAGGAGGCGGAGGTTGCAGTGGGCCAAGATCTCACCGCTGCACTGCCTGGGTGACAGAGCAAGACTCTGTATAAAAAAACAAAAATAAAAATGCGGAGTTCTTTGTCCAAGAAGCAGAAAAAAGGCTGTTTCCTTGCTGCCCTGGTCTCTTGTGACCGGTCACTGTTGCTCTCTTCCAGGTATAAGGACACTCGTGGGTCAGCATCAAGACACTTACAGGTGCCTGGGGCCCTGCCCTGTGACTCCTCACACATACCAGACCTGACCCTGACCGTCACCACTGGGGATAGAGAGGAGGGCTGAGGCAGTGGGTGGCGGGACCCCTATTCTGGGGTGGGGAGGGGGTGGTGGGAGGTGGGGGCTGCCCCTAAGCCAGGGCTGACTCCACATCCCCAGCACAGCCTCCAGTGTGCCTTAGGACTTCACTGAGAAAACACAAATTCAGAGACAAATCCATCACCAGTTTCAGGAGGGCGATGGCAGAGAACGAAACCCCCAGCATGGGGCCCTGTGTGACTGCACCGATCACATACTGAGCACAGGCTATCCTGCATCCTGGGGTCAGGGAAGCCCTGTTTCCTGTACACATGACCTGAAGTGCTAGAGCTCTGTTGATCACTTCTTTCTTGCAGATTCGGAATGAATATTTTAAAATGAATTTTCCATTAAAGTCCCATGCATCTAGACCTCAGTAAATGCAACCTGGTTTTGCCCACCAGCTGAACAAAGGCACCTCCCTCTTTCTTGGTGTTTGCATTGACATGCTTGCCATGCAGTGACACTCTGCCCCATCCTTTCCCACACACTGCCCTAGATGTGATGCTCTGTGAAGTCTGATACTTGCCTGCCTGCCTTCTTTCCATGTTGTTGGCTTAAAAAGAAGGCAGGACTTGATCGTGAGGCAGCAGAAGAGACATGGGCTTGGAGCCACCTCCTCCTAGCAGAGTGGCTTTGAGCTATGTATGAGTCCATTTTCACGCTGCAGATAAAGACATATCCAAGACTGGGAAATTCACAAAAGGTTTCATAGACTTACAGTGCCATAGACTGGCTGGGGAGGCCTCACAGTCATGGTGGATGGTGAAAGGCACTACTTACATGGTGGCAGACAAGAAAAGAGGTGGTACAGGGAAACTCCTCTTTATAAAACCATCAGATCTCATGAGACTTATTCACTATCACGAGGACAGCACAGGAAAGACCCGTCCCCATGATTCATTTACCTCACACCAGGTCCCTTCCACAACGTGGGAATTGTGGGATCTACAATTGAAGATGAGATTTAGGTGGAGACACAGGCAAACTATATCAAGCTAGTTACTGAATCGCTCTGGTTTGGGGTTTTTCATCTGTGAAGTGGTGATACCATCTGCCTGCAGGACGGGGTGGGGGGACAGACCATACCATGGGATTGCAGGGCATATGGCAGCGTGCATTCTGCCACTGCTTCCCAGGAAGAAAGGGGAGATGCTCCATGCTATTTCATGTGAGGGAGGAAAGTGGTAGGCAGCAGGGCTTTCGGGGATGGAGCAGTCTGAGCCTGCCTGAGCTCTGCCACCTACTTGAGTTCCTCCATCTGAAAACAGGCATAACAGTTTCTACATTGAAAGTTTGCTGGGAAGAGTAAAGGAAGCAACTTCTAGTATGAGACTATAGCCAGGTTTTGCCTACAGTAGGTGCTTAATAAATGCCATCTCCTTTCCTGCTCCCCCTGCTTGGAGTTTGCCATGTGACTGACCATCTAGCAGTAGGTTTAGAGGACAGGGTAAGGGACACGTGGCCCAAATTTACCCCAATTTCGTGCTTCAGGCAATCTCCTGACTTCTGAGACTCTTTTCTCATCCTCAAATGAGATTCAGCATATTTGCTCCTCTACCTCCCAGGTCAATCAGCTTGAAAATTAAGTGAGGCAATGGATGCAAAATTCTATGCAGAGATTTTTTCCCATTCTGTTGGTTGCCGATTCACTCTAATGATGATTTCTTTTGCTGTACAGAATCTCTGAAGGGTTATGATTCACACCATTTCCCAAGGTTTAGGTATTAAATCTCAGATAGGACCTTGTTTCCTTCTTTCCTCCCCTCGTGCACCTACCCAGCTGGTATTGTAGGGACTCCTGATGCGTTGGGAGAAAGCAGCCTCTGTGGTTGAATCACATGTGGACCACTGTGGCCTTGCGTTGTTTTTTCCATGGACATAAAGGACAATTAGAGAAGATGGAGCAGACTTGGGCAGGCTCTGGGTGGGGAGGCAGTGCTGAGCAGATGAGACGGTCACAGGGGATGTGCAAGGACAGGCCACCTAGTTCAGGCTGGGATCTGCAGCAGACGTTAATACATTAATTATAGACGATTATGCCACTCTGCTAATAACATGCGTTAGTAATCAGTAATCAGTACTGAGTCAGAGTCTTAGTTTGAACCTCTGCATGGTTTCTGCCACGCAGCCTGACCCCAGCCTGGGTTTATGATGAGGAACTTACTACCTTCAAAGCTTCTTTTATCTTAATATATCTCTGGCCATTAAAAAGTATATTCTTGGCTGGGCCTGGTGGCTCAGGCTTGTAATCCCAGCACTTTGGGAGGCCAAGGTGGGCAGATCACCTGAGGTCAGGAGTTAGAGACCAGCCTGGCCAACACGGCAAAACCCCATCTCTACTAAAAATACAAAATTTAGCTGGAAGTGGTGGTGGATGCCTGTAGTCCCAGCTACTCAGGAGGCTGAGGCAGGAGAATTGTTTGAACCCAGATGGTGGAGGTTGCAGTGAGCTGAAATCATACCACTGCACTCCAGCCTGGATGACAGAGCAAAACTCTGTCTCAGTAAATAAATAAATAAAGTGTGTTCTCTACATCCACCCTTTCAGCAGTTTAGCAAAGTGGGGCAAGAGCTGGGGACTCTGGAACCAACCTGCAAAGCCCATGGTCAGTCACCACTATCTACTGTCAATGAAACCTTATGAGTTACTGAACCTCTGTGTGCCTCGGTTTCCTCATCTGAACCATGAGCATCCTAATAATGCTTATAGGGTTATAATAGGATTAAGTGTATTAATATGGGAAGCACTTAGAACAGTGCTTGGCACGTAGGGCAAGGCAGATGATATTACACTCTTCTATGATTTGTTTTCCCATTTGTGAAAGTATAAAAGTTGAAAAATAATTAAAACACATTAAAAGTGGATTGGCCAGGCAGAGAGATAAATGAGCTGTTTGCATAAACATGAATTAAGAGAGTCACACTCAACTAAGAGTTATTCCCCGTTGAGAAGTGCAAACATCTGGAAGAAATTAAATGAGCAACAAGGCGGGTGGTGGCGGTATGTGAGCAGAGAACATGCCGTGACTGCCGGAAGGACAGAATTCATTTCTGGGATGTGCAAATAATCCCACAAAAAGGAGGCTGCCCTAGACGAGTTGATGCCCAAAGAACATTTATCCGCAAATAATTTCTGTTTTGATTAGCCCAGGTACCTGAAGTATCTTATTCCTATGAGCTAATGCATCACCTTGAAAAGGCCACTTCTAAAATGCAAATAGACTAGGGAAAATAACAAGGTACCATGTCATATCTGTGAAATTCACAACATGAAAATTGTAACACTCAGGGCAGTGACGTTGCACTCAACTCGGCACATTTTAACATCTGTAATGTAAATGTAAATTAGTATAACTTTTTTTTGAGAAGTAGTTTGGCTGGAATTTTTAAGAGTCATAAAATGTCCATGCCTTTTGACCTACTAATCCAGCTTCTGGAAATGTATTATTAGGAAGAATTTCAAAGTGGTGGGAGGAATCTTTCTGCATTTATTTACCATAGTTAAAAAAATAATTTAACAGTAAAAGAATGGGTAAATTAATGTGTCCCCTTGAGGGACTCATAGGCAGTCATCAAAATTATAAAACAAAAGAGAATAAAAAACGCTTATAAAGCACTTATAATTATAAAACAGAAGATTAAAAATGCTTATATTACAATATAATAATATTATTGGGTAGGAAAAACCCCAGAAATCAAATATAAAAGATTGGGTACACATATGAACAGAGCTAGAAAAACAGAATGAAAAGGCAACAGTGTGCTCTGTTGTGGGACAGTGGAAGAATTTCCTTTGTTTTATTTAGGTTTGTGACTATTTATTGTGCAATGAACAGCACTAAGAGACTCAAATGAACTCTGGGAAGGGGTGGCCGATTGTCAGCCGTCCCCATATGGACCAAGTTTCAGTCCAGTTTTCTGCTCAGGGAGCAGACTCCAGAGCTGGTAGGTGAGAAGGCAGCAGATGGGCGGGGCTGGGGTCCTCCCAGGGTGCAGAGGACCAGCTGGGCTTAGGGACCCCTACAGAGGGAAGGAGGGGCTAGGAGAGCTGGGAAGACAGGTAAGGAAGAAAACTGTCCACTTCAGGGTCTTGGCCCTGGGCAAATGTGGCTTGAACCTGGGAGTTTACATGGTTCCTCTTAGTCACTCAAGAGCCCGTTTTGAAAACCAGAACTTAACAAAACTTGGAGTGTTCTCACGACTTCCGATAAGCTGTGGTCTCTTGGAGCTCTAGGGGCATCATGAGGAGAGATTGACATGAACTTATCAAGCTGTCCATTCTCCAGCCCTCTTTCAATACTTATCACCCACAAATGGACAGACACACTGGTTCTAGAATCAGATCCTGGCTGCTGCTGCTTTCTCCAGTGGGCAATTCCTGTGGGTCGTGGATTCATTTCCCCAGAGCTCTTGCTTGTTTGACTACACGTCAGTTAACCTTACGGAGTGGAGCAGTGGCGTGAACTCCTGAAGCAGGGGGCAGGGGGAAGGAGGCATGACATTAGGCAGGTCACTTATGCTCCTCTGGCCTCAGTCTTTTTGTCTGCAAAATGGGAGCAAGATCCAGTTTACCAAAGATGGCATAGACCCAGTGGCTCAAGTCTGCAAAGCCCTGATGAAGCTGCCCAGGGAGCCTCTTCATCTGTCTTTCTTACGAGAAGTCTCATAGCCAGCATGAAAGAGATGCCCCTTCCTTCATACTTTGTCCAGTCTGTTCATACCTTGAAAAACTTCATTTTGTTCAAGCATCACTTTTTAAGGGGATGTGACAAACAGTCTGTACAAAAGAGGACAGCCAGGATGTATAGAGGCTTAGGACCTTGTCATGAGCATGTAAAAGAAGGAACTGCAGATTTTAAGCTGGAAAAGTCACCCTATAGCAGGGATATGGTACTTGTCTTTGAAATTCTGAAGGGCTATCTTGTGTGAAACAAAAAATAGGTTACTAGCTCCAGTTGGCGACAAAGAATGGTATCAGTGGACAGAACTGCAGGGAGGCAAATTTCCAGTCTGAACAGAATACAGAAAGTTCTGACAGCACTGCCTGAAGATAGAGAGACTGGTGTAAACAGGGACGCAGAGACCCCTTTGCAATGTGATCTTCTTAGATTAAAGTGCTGGGTGGAAGAGAAGGCAAGGCAGGGCTCCAAGACCCCTTCAGCCCTGTGAGCCTCTGAGCCTAAGCTGAAATGACTTAGCTCCTCCAGGGTGGCCACCATAAATGCTATGTGCTTCCAGAAGCATCACTGGAAGATTGTAACAGCTGGCCTTCCCATGGCTCGAGAAACCTCACCACCTATATCCCTCCTTCTCAATGTGAAGTTCTGGAAGAGAACTTACTCCATCTGACTTTTCTCATGTTTGAACAAGCTGTGTACCAAGATCCCCAGTTACCTCCAAGATGTTCAAGGCATAATTTGTTCTGTGTCTCATCTATTCCACCTCCTACCTACCCCACCACCAGGCCCAATTTCCCTTTCTCTGGTATGCAGAGCAGAGTGGGGAGCAGCTGTGGACAGGACACAGCTAACAGGCAATGAGCATCGCGAGACAGCCCCACTCAGGGTTTGTAGCATACCTGAGTCAGTGCAGTCCACAACCTCCCAGGAGACACAGGGATGCTAGATTCTAACGATGAAAACACACATCATTCCTCCTAATATGGCACAACAGCTGCTTATAACCCAGAAAAGGGAACTTCTCTAGGAGGAGGGGGTAGGGGATCACTGGGATGGGTTTTTTTGCTGAAGAGGAGGGGACCTAGAAGAAGTAGAATATGCAGAGAAGGAGCATATCAATATAAAAGCAGTCTTCATTGGATTGTGTCTGTCCAATCATGGACTCTGATTGGGTGACAAGTGTTGAGACACAGCTGTTGGAAAATGGAAAGCTTGATAATTTCCTGTCAGTTTCTTTTCATGGTGCCCCTGAAGCATCAAGAGACCCTGCAGCTTTTCAGAAGTCATGAGAACACTCCGAGAACACCCAGACAGGCTGTTGGCACAGCACGTGAGCAGAAGGAAATGGGACCCTGAACTCAGGAGGCCAGAAAATAGACACGGTGGCCTTGAGCCTGACTGAATCTGTTGCTGAGGTGGTTTTCCTTTAGATAGTCCTGAAGCTGACTCGAGGGGAAGACTGCAGGCTCTGGAGCAAGCCCTCTTGGATAGGATTTACTTGCTGTAAATTGTTACCCTTGGCAATACTGGCAATACTAATAACTCTAACTATAAAAGTGGACCAGAATGGTACTGTCTTAGTCTGTTCAGGCTGCTATAATAAAATACTGTAGACTGGGTAATTTATAAACAACAAATGTATTGCTCGTGGTTCTGGAGGCCGGGAAGCCCAAGATAAAGGTGCCTGCAGATTCATGTCTCCTGAGGGCCTGTTTCTCATGGATGGCACCTTCTACGAGTCCACGTGTCAGGAAGGATGAACAGCTCCCTCGAACCTCTTTTATAAAGTCACTAATCTCATATGTGAGGGCTCTGCCCTTGTGACTTAATCACCTCCTAAAGACCTCTCTTACTATGGCTTTGGGGATTAAGTTTCCACATACAAATTGTTGGGGGAGGGGCATATTCAGATTGTAGCAGGTACCCACCTCCTAAAGTTGAGAGGACACCACAACCCAACATCTTAAGCTGATCTACATGAAACTGCTGATAATGCAACCGCTTTTCAACATTCAAAACTGGCAGGTTCATAGGGGTCCACTGAATTAACCACTCGATAATTTCATGACAGTTTCTTCTATGTATGATGACTTGGTATGGGTGTGACCCCATAGCAGTTCAGTCACCATTTCTGCAGATGAGACACCTAGCCAGGTGATGTAATATGCAGGCAGGTTTGGGGACCACTGGCTTAGCACAACGCCTGAGATCTAGTGAAGCGCTCTGTTCCCCACCTCTGCTTTTCATTTGTCTGTCATTTATGGAGCACCTACTGCATGCCAGGCTCTGGCTGGGTTCGCTCCTTGTCACAGGGGCCTTCCTCCCCAGCACTGCTCACGTCTCCCCTCCTCCTCCTCCTTCGCAGTGTCCAGGCCGCGGAGCTCTCCTGACGACCTGAAGGCCCTGACCCGCAACGTGAACCGGCTGAATGAGAGCTTCCGGGACCTGCAGCTGCGGCTGCTGCAGGCTCCACTGCAGGCGGACCTGACGGAGCAGGTGTGGAAGGTGCAGGACACGCTGCAGAACCAGTCGGACTCGCTGCTGGCGCTGGCGGGCGCGGTGCAGCGGCTGGAGGGCGCGCTGTGGGGGCTGCAGGCGCAGGCGGTGCAGACGGAGCAGGCGGTGGCCCTGCTGCGCGACCGCACGGGCCAGCAGAGCGACGCGGCGCAGCTGGAGCTGTACCAGCTGCAAGTGGAGAGCAACAGCAGCCAGCTGCTGCTGCGGCGCCACGCGGGCCTGCTGGACGGGCTGGCGCGCAGGGTGGGCGTCCTGGGCGAGGAGCTGGCCGACGTGGGTGGCGTGCTGCGCGGCCTCAACCACAGCCTGTCCTACGATGTGGCCCTCCACCGCACGCGGCTGCAGGACCTGCGGGTGCTGGTGAGCAACGCCAGTGAGGACACGCGCCGCCTGCGCCTGGCGCACGTGGGCATGGAGCTGCAGCTGAAGCAGGAGCTGGCCATGCTCAACGCAGTCACCGAGGACCTGCGCCTCAAGGACTGGGAGCACTCCATCGCGCTGCGGAACATCTCCCTCGCCAAAGGTACCGCCAGGCCCATGTGACTCCCCCCGAGGCCCCTCCTGATGGGGTCTTCCTCCTGCGCGTCCCTCCCCAAGGACCCAGGAGTCGTCCCCCATATCCCCAAGGGCACTTGCCTTTCCCAGCTCATACTCTGTCTTAAGTCTTGCCCTACAGGAGTCTGCGTTTTCTGCCCCAGTGGCATGTACCCACTTCCAGGGCCTGCACAGGTCTCTCCCTGAGTAAACCTCCTGGGGTAGAGGCAGACTCAGCGGACACTCTTCTAGATGTGAGTGTTCACCCCAGCAGTGACTAATGGGAGCCTGGTGGTCACTGGAGCCTCCAAGAGCTTGAGGTGGGGGCAGAACAAGGGGCTCAGGCCGGGAGTAGAGAAGGGCTGCTCTGGTGTGGTTCCCATGGTGGAGTTCCTGGAGTCGGAAAATTCCAAACTTGAACCTAGCCTTTTAGGCTGTTACAAAGACTTATTCATTTAGGCAAAAGAACATATATCATCAAACAATCTGTTGGTTTCATTTGTAACTTTTTTTTTTCAAGTTGGGGTCTGGCTCTGTTGCCCCAGCTGGAGGGCAGTGGTGTGATCATGGCAGCCTTGAACTCCTAGGCTTAAATTATCCTCCTGTCTCAGCCTCTCAAGTAGCTAAGACTACAGGTGCACACCACCATGCCCCACTGCTTTTTTTGTTGTTTTGGCGACACAGTCTTACTTTGTCGTTCAGGCTGGAGTTCAGTGGCATGATCTCAGCTTACTGCAACCTCCAACTCCAGGGTTCAAGATATTCTCCTGCCTCAGGCTCCTGAGTAGCTGGGATTAAGTTGTGCACCACCATGCCTGGCTAATTTTTGTATATATATATTTTTTGAGACGGAGTTTTGCTCTTGTTACCCAGGCTAGAGTGCAATGGCGTGATCTCGGCTCACCGCAACCTCCGCCTCCTGGGTTAAGGCATACGCCACCATGCCCAGCTAATTTTTTGTATTTTTAGTAGAGACGGGGTTTCACCATGTTGACCAGGTTGGTCTCAAACTCCTGACCTCAGGTGATCCTCCTGCCTCAGCCTCCCCAAGTGCTGGGATTACAGTCATGAGCTACCACATCCAGCCAGTTTTTAAAAAATTATTATTTTTATAGAGATAAGGTCTTGCTATGTTGCCTAGGCTGGTCTTGAACTCCTGGACTCAAATGATTCTCCTGCCTTGTTTTCCCAAAGTGCTGGGACTATGGCATGCCAGCCCATTTGTTATCTTAACTATGATGGCAAAAATGCAAAAACATGTGGGCCTCCATTGTGCTTGTGCTGTGGGCCACAAATGATAGAACCTAGAGACCCAACTCCCTTTCTTCACCCCTGACAAACTTGTCCCCTTCCCCCCCATTCCTTCCTGCTGCACACACCATCAGAGACACCTTTCATGAAATGTACTTCTCCCACATCGCCCCCTGCTCAAAGCCCACAGTGGCTCCCCAAGGCCCACTGGGTTCATCAAATCCTCCTTAGTCTGCCATCAGCACTGATAATACCATTGTGAGCACCTACTGTGTGTCACCTACTGTGCCCGGTGTATCTCATATGGGCATCTTTTGAAAACAGTAGCTCTCCAAGGGAGTCACGTTTTCCCTGTTTTATTGACAAGCACACTGAGATTTAGGAAGCTTCCATAGCTAGCCCACAGTCACAGGGCCAGGAGGTGATGGACCAGCATTTCCATCCCAGACTTTCTGATCCCAGAGCTAGTGTGCGTCCCACTGCTTTCCTATTCTGTCCTGCCTGCCTGCTCTCCCACTGTCACCCATGCCAGAGGGCACAGAACAAATGGCTGCAGGGACCAGTGAGCAATGGTAAGGAGGAGAGGCCGCAGTGTCGGGGAGGAGGAGAGGCTGCAGTGTTGGGGAGGAGGAGAGGCTGCAGTGTCAGGGAGGAGGAGAGGCTGCAGTGTCATAGCTGAGAGGCTGCAGTGTTACAGAAGAGAGGCTGCAGTGTGGGGAG
>CM052661.1:9796587-9819148 GCA_028533165.1 Leontopithecus rosalia
GAAGGAGGAGAGGCTGCAGTGTCGGGGAGGAGGAGAGGCTGCAGTGTGGGAAGGAGGAGAGGCTGCAGTGTCGGGGAGGAGGAGAGGCTGCAGTGTGGGAAGGAGGAGAGGCTGCAGTGTCGGGGAGGAGGAGAGGCTGCAGAGTCAGGGTGGAGAGACTGCAGTTCAGGGAGTGTTGGGGATTATGGCATGTCTAGTTCATTTTTGCCGGGCTAGAAGGTGGGCCCAGGCTGACAAGGTCTGCCTGTGTTTCAAGAGAACTCAAAGTGCAATGTTCTGGAAATGTTTAATTGTTTAACTCGTGGGTCCTACATGGTCTTGGCATGGGTGAAGCATCCAGTGAAATGGGGCGCATCTTGTCACTGCCCTGGAAGCACAGCTCACCTTCACCATTGTCACAGCTGTGCTCCAGAGACTCCTCCACCTAAAGCATCCTCCTCCTCCTCGTCCTCCTCCCCCATTCCCTCTTCCTCTTCCTCTTCCTTCTCTTCCCCTTTCTCTTCTTCCTTCTTTCCATCTTCTTCCTTTTTCCCCTCCTCCCTTTCCTCCTCCTCCTCTTCCTTTTCCTCTTCCTTTATTGTCTCCTTCTTTTCTTCCTTCTCATCCTCCTTTTTTCCTCTTCCTCCTCCTCCTCCTCTTCCTTGTCCTCCTCCTGCTTTTTCTCTTCCTCCTCCTCCTCCTTTTCTTCTCCTCTTCCTCCTCCTCCTTTTCTTCCTCCTCCACCTTTTCCTCCTCCTTTTCCTCTCCCTCCTCCTTTTTTTCCCTCTTCTCCCTCCTCCTTGCCCATCTAAATCCTGTTGATCCTCCAGGATCTCACTCAAACCCACCTCCCCAACCTTTCTAGCTCCCTGAAGTCTCCCTCTTTCGAG
Organism: Leontopithecus rosalia; assembly: GCA_028533165.1. Classification (NCBI taxonomy): domain Eukaryota; kingdom Metazoa; phylum Chordata; class Mammalia; order Primates; family Cebidae; genus Leontopithecus; species Leontopithecus rosalia. Next base: position 9,797,457 of record CM052661.1, read on the forward strand.
TTTCTGCATTTATCAGAGAGAAACTATGATGGGGCCCTCTGCATCCTTTCCAGTTTACGTAGCACTTTTGTGTACCTTGTTTTGCTTTTAAATGGGACCTGAGGATGAACTGTGAGGTCATTTAAGGCAGCTGTTATAGAGGGCAGTGTCGGATTTCAGCAGGAAAACAACTGAGACTGAGGGAGGAAGTCCCTGCCTTACTCAAGGCCTCATGGCTGGTAAGATCCAGCTGTAATAAGGCGTAATTTACATGCCGTGAAATCCCCCCATTTTAGGTGTACAGTTCAATGATCAGGACCTTTAAGCCCAGTGTCCAGTTGTCATTCTGTTTCCCATAGTCCATCTGGATCTGTGTCTCTGTCCCCAGCATTAAGAGTGCAATGCACATAACTGGGACTCAATGAATATTTGTAAAAGCAACTGTTAAATCTTGACACTGGGCAATCACTGGCTTCCCTGACACAGTTGGATTTCCTGGTCCTGGGTCACTTTGGGCCTTTACAGCACAGAAATCAAAGGAGGGAGGAGGTAGCATTTCTTCTTCCAAACACAGGATCTTAGCTTTTCCTACCTTCTCTTTTCCTTGACCTCCCTTGCCCCTAGCAATGTGTTCAGGAACTGATAGCATTAAATAGCAATTACAGTGAATTATGACCTACAATGTGGCAGGCATTTTGTAGACATGAATTCTCCAAATAGACATTCAAGACCAAGAATCCTCACATCCTGCAGAAAGGTCTTGTTGTCCCCGCTTTGTAGATGAGAAGCCTGAATAACCTTCCCCCTGTTTCTTAGACAGCTGGCAAGTTGCAAAGCCAAGGTCTAAACATGGCTCTGCCTTGCCCAGAAATCCTGGCTGTTGAGATGGAAGCACTTGGCTTCCCAGCTCTAAGAAGTGAAGAGAGGAGAGTGGAGAGTGACTTCCCTATATCTGGGGCACTTTCCAATCCTTTCCTTTTCTTAGCTGGAGACCTCCACCATGCTTCCTGCTAATGTACCCTCCCAGGCTCCCCAGACACTTCACATCGGGTTCTTTCATTTCTAAGCCCAGTCTCCTTGGCTTAATCCACAACTGCCCTGGGTCACTCCTTTGCCAGGGTACTTCCAGTGGGGTCCTCCACATAGTCTTTCTTTGGTCCTCAATCTAAGTTTTACGCTCAGTTCTCTTGATCTAAAAGCTTAATCTCAGTCCTTCCCAGGCCTTCCTACCTTCCTGTCTTCAAGCTTTGGAGCTCCTTCTATGCTGACTCTGCTGGGAAGCGGGTGGAGTTGCCCCCAGGCCCACCCACCACCCTCTTTGCACTGGGGGCTCAGAGGACCACAGCAAGGGGTGTCAGCACCTTTCTGGGCCTGAGTCTCCTTGGCTGTGAAATGGGGCACATGTTCCCTGCCTTGTCCACTTCTCAGAGTCAAGAGAGATGCTTTAAATGATGAAAAAGAGAGAACCCTCAAAAGTGTAAAAGTGATAGGGGCTGAGAGTCCAGGCTGAGAGTCCTGGTGACTTGAGGGTGCTAGAAGTAGAGCTGTTTGCTGAGCCACTCCACCCTGTCAGCCTCCCTGTGGTTTGTGTAGTTTTGGGGGTGGTGTTTACTCTATGATTGTGATGACTCTACTGCTGGCTCCAGGCCATCAGCTGTCCTCCTAATTTGCTCTTGGCAGTCAGTTCCCAGATTCCAGCCCATGCAGGTCCCCTACCCCATCACGTGTTCTGGGATCTGGGAAGAGAGAAGGCATGGGTTTCCTTCCATTGGCTGATCCCTGAGAAATCTCTGATGCTTGTCCTGAATGCCTGGTCCCAGACCTTTCATCCCGTTGGGAATATGCTTCTGGCAGGAGCAACTGCACTGGGGGCAGCATGAGGGAGCAGGGTAGATGGGTGGGCAGAGCTTGAGTGGGGACCCTAGGACCCTGCTCCTCCTTGTTCCAGCCACCTCCATGCCCTGGTCTGCCCTGGTGACAGAAGAGATGAGAAACGGGATGTGTAGAAAGCTGAGAAGTGAAAAAGCTTACCGGGCACCTCTTGGAACAGTAAATGTCTTGGTCCTTCTACTACTGCTCATTAGTCACTCTTCAGATCCTGATTGTGTGCTGGGGGTGTGTATAGCACAGGTCACAGACAGTACCCTACAGGAGGGTCTGGCCTCCTTGGGAACTACAGTTGGGGGTGGAGGATGGTGCCCAGGGAGTGGACAGAGGCTCCCACAGGGGCATTGTGCATGGAGATCTCCCCACTGCCTTCCAGATCTGAGATTTGCGGGCTCTGCCGGTGGAACACTAAGAAATCAGAAGGGTGGCTATATTCATCTGTTCTCACACTGCTAATAAAAGCATACCTGGGACTGGCTAATTTATAAAGAAAAAGAGGTTTGATGGACTCAAAGTTCCACATGGCTGGAGAAGGCTCACAATCATGGCAGAAGGTGAAGGAGGAGCAAAGGCACATCTTACATGGCAGCAGGCAAGAGAGTGTGTGCAGGGGAACCGCCCTTATAAAACCATCAGATCTCGTGAGACTTATTTACTATCATGAGAACAACACAGGGAAAACCCACCCCCATGATTCAATTACCTCCTGCTGAGTTCCTCTCACAACATGTGGGAATTATGGGAGCTACAATTCAAGATGAAATTTGGGTGGGGACACAGCCAAACCAGATCAGTGGGCATGAAGGCAGCCTCAGGACTAAGAGGAGCTGGAGTATTAGTTAGGATCTGGCTAATGTTCAGGGACACCATGAAGAGAGCATTTGTGCAGAGGTGGAGGAAAGTGGTGACTGTGAGCATTGAGCTGTGAGTTTGCAGCAGAAGGGGTCAGATCGTGAGTGATCTGCAGGGGCCTTGACAGGGGAAGCTGCGCCTGAGGTGCAGTCAGGGGACTCCCCATACTCTTGAGTCCCTATGGTTGCTTTGTTATTTCGGAGAGACTGATCAGACAGCAAGGCACACATGGGCTGGAAACAGAGACAGGGTGGTTCTTATAGAGGCTGGAGCCAGGCCATAAGGACCCCACGAGGGTGGAGGCAGTGAGGAAGGAGGTGGAGTCATGAGAAGGACCCTCCTTTATGAGAACCCTTGACCTACAGATGGGTGTGGCTGGAAAGGGACACAAAAGGAGGACAGGAAAGAGGAATCCAAGCAGGCTGAGATTTCCAGCCTGGGTTTCTGATAAAAAGGATAGCGTCAGTAAACACACTAAAAAGTCACATCCTGAGATTGCTTCACCTACGGGCAGCAGCAGTGATTTAAAGGCACACGTGGTCCTCGGAGCACCTGGCGGCTTGGCCCCTCAATGCTCTGTCCAAATCATCAGTCCTTCTGAGTCAGCCGGGCCAGTACCACCTGAGGATGTGATGAAGGCTTGGGGATGGGCGCCCACCTTTACTGTCCACCTCACCTTTCCAGTTCATCTCTAGTAAAGGCCCTCACTAACACATAGTTCTATTTTTAAAAAATAGGCCGGGCGCAGTCACTCATGACTGTAATCCCAGCACTTTGGAAGGCCAAGGCAGGCAGCTCACGAGGTCAGGAGTTTGAGACCAGCCTGGCCAGCATGCCGAAACACCATCTCTACTAAAAATACAAAATTAGCTGGGTGTGGTGGTGGTGCCCGTAGTCCCAGCTACTCAGGAGGCTGAGGCAGGAGAATCGCTTGAACCTGAGAGGTGGAGGTTGCAGTGATCCAAGATCGTGCCACTGCACTCCAGCCTGGGAAACAGAGCTAGATTATATATATCCATCTGTAGCGTGTTCTTGAGACCTGCCTCTCCCTGGATGACCCAGCCAAGTTCCACAGGGTGATTTCAGGTGAGCCGGAAATACCCAGAAGTTGTCATCCTATAAAGGTTCTGAGGAGGCATTATGCAAAGTGAGGTGCTGAGGATGTCCCGCCACTACTCAAGACTGCAAAGCCCTTCTCTAGTCATCATGCCCCTGAATCCACTCAGTCCTCACTACAACTATATGGCAAAGGAATTTCTTTACCTTCATTTAATAGAATCAGGGCTCGAACCCGACTCGATATCCACGCTCAAAACCCACCTTCCAGATGATGTGTACCACCCAGAGGCCCCACATCAGGGTCTTTGGGTAGCATCCTCCCTTGGCGAGACTGACTCCTGGGAAGACCCTCCCCCCATGCAGGTTGCCCCTGCACCTGAGGGACAGGTGAAATTGTCAGCACACCTCACAGTCAGGGAATTGCAGTGATATCATCTGTGACCAGCTCGGCTCCTGGAGCACCTGGGTTCCCAGAGGGGTGGGGTGGTGGAGGCAGGGAAGAGAGAAAGGAGTGGGCCTTCAGCCCAGCAGTAGAGATCCAGGCACCCTCTCCTGGTTCCCTTTGCTGCAGCCTTGGCCTTAAGGGGAGACCCGTGGGAAGCGGTTCTGGAGCCCATTTGCTTCCTGACTCCACCCGTCGTTTCTGCGCCATCTTTGGTCCGTTCCCAACAGGTTCTCTGACTCAATCCTGTGGTCTGAAAACTGGGATCACAAAACCTAGTCCTTAAATGATTTGTACGCCTTGTGAATTGAAGAACTGTTGACTACTTTTTTCCCTGCCTGTGTGCCATGGAATTACTAAACAGCCGTCAAGTTTGGTTAGGGTCTGAGGACCGCGCCAGCGTGAGGAAGGTATCGGTACATCTAGACCTTGGCTGGCTGGTCGTTTTGTATGTATTGTTAACACCTTCTGATCTCATATACTCATTCATTCATCAAATATTTATTGTGCAGGACGCTACTGCTGGGCTGTGAGTCTGTGTGGTTTGGTTTCCTGGGGCTGCCATAACAAAGCATTGTAAACTCGGTGGTTCCACAGAAGCTCATTTCCTCACAGTTCTGGAGGCTCGAAGTCGGAAATCCAGGGGAAGGAAGCTCAGGGGACGCTTCCTTGGCCCTTCCTAGCTGCTGGTGCTTGCTGGCAGTCCTTGGTGTTTCTTGGCCTGGGAATGTGTCACTCCCATTGCCACCTCCATGGCCGCATGATGCTCTCATATCTCTATTTTCTCTTCTCATAAGGACACCGGCCACTGGCCTGAGGCCTGCCCCACTCCGGGGTAACCTCATCTTAACTCACTATGTCTGCAAAGAGCCTAGTTCCAAATAAAGTCATATTCTGAGGTTCCTGGTAAACAGGGGATAGAGACATTATACAGTTATAAAGGCCAGTTTTCATGGTTCTCTTTTTTCTTCTTTGGAAACAAAGTTTCACTCTTGTCGCCAGGCTGAGCCGTCTTCCTCGTGTGCAGCTCTGATTGGGCTCTTCTCTCAGGCCCCTCTGTGGCCTCTGGTGCCCTCAGGAGGTGCTGGGTCTCTAAGAGCCCCGCTTTCTCTCCACAGTGTGTCCCCCGCCTCTTACCCCGCTGGGGCTTATATCACTCTCTTGACTTTCAGCCTTTGTAGGGATTGTTCCCTCCGCCTGGAACTGTCCCTTTTTACTCTTAATCAGCCCAGGCTGCCACAAAAAAATACCGTGGGCTGAGCTCCTTCAACAACAGGCATGTATTGGTCACAGCTCTGGAGACTGAAAGTCCAGGATCAGGGTGTGGCAGGGTTGGGTTCTGGTGGGGACTCTCCTCCTGGTGTGCAGACTGCTGCCTTCTTGCTATGTCCTTCCAAGAGAGGGGGCGGGTGGGGAGAACGAACTACCTGGTGTCTTTTCTTATAAAACTACTAATCCCAACATATGGGCTCACCCCTATGACTTCATCAAAACCTAATCACCTCCCAAAGACCCCACCTCCCAAAGCTATGACATTGGGTATTAGGGATTCTACATAGGGTTTTGGGAGGGGCCACACACATTCAGTCCACAGCACACTCACCCACCCCTCTTCTGTTTACTCAGCTAACTCCTATTTCTCTTTGAGATTTCACTTTGGATATGACTTCTTCCAGGAAGCCTTTCCTGATGCCCCTGAGACTGGGCTGGAGGTTCCCTGTGAGTTTCCAGAGCGAATGCTGCCCTTCCTCTCCTCAGAGAGGGCGTTTTGTTTCCTCTGCAGTTGACCTGGTCCTGCCCCAGAAGGCAGTCCCCTAACCTTGGTGCTGTTTTTGCCTTTCCAGGGCCACCAGGACCCAAAGGTGATCAGGGGGATGAAGGAAGGGAAGGCAGGCCTGGTATCCCTGGATTGCCTGGACTTCGAGGTAATGGGTGTGCCCCTGGGAGGGACCTGGGAGAGACCCCCAATCCATCTCTAACCCCTACTTTCTCAGTGTTATAAATGACTTGGCTCCCCAGGGGAGCGCCCAATCAGCTCTACCTCTAGCACTCGGTTCCAACAAGAGACTAAGAGATTGCTGGTGTCATAGTGGGGTGCAGCACATACTGTTTATTAGGAAGTGCCACAATCTGAAGGAAAAGGTACAGGACAGGCCTGCAGCTCCCTGAAGCCCCTTCCCAGCCCAGGAGCCAGGGTCTGTGTGAGCAGGACCTGCAGAAGGAGTTGGAGATGTTTTGAGATCCAGACCAACCCTTCAAAGGTGCTGTCCCATCCGCGTTTCCTGATCACCAGCCACCTGTTGCCCTCCCCCGCCCACCATGACTCCTCCTGACCCTGCCCAGGTCTACGAATGGGTCATGAATACCTGTCTCTTCCCCTTTTGACCCCTCCCCTCCCCATCCTGCTGCTCGTATCGGCAGCTGAAGAGTCAGTGGCTGGTGGGGAGGATGCTTTGGGTCTTCTAGAAAGACAAGGTTCTTCCGAGACTCACTGTCTCCGAAGCTCCTGTTGGGTTCCCCCGTCCTATCTTGCCTGCCGGTCTGTCCGTTACTGAGCCTGTGCTGCATGCAACATTTTGCTGGGAGAGTGTGGTCTTCTAAGTGAAGGAAGAGAAGGAAATAGAGGGAGAAAGGTGTCTGGTTATTTATTTTAGGAATTATGCCTCCAAACCATCCGCTTCCCAAATCTCTAGGACGTTGCAAACACAGGCGAGGAGACAGTGTGGAGGAAGGAGAGCTCCCAGCCCAGCCTCCGCTCCTGGCCCTGCCCTCTCAGGGGACCACCCTCAAGTCAGCACTGAGGCTGCAGAGCTCCCAGCCCAGCCTCCACTCCTGGCCCTGCCCTCTCAGGGGACCACCCTCAAGTCAGCACTGACGCTGCTCAGGGGCTCATGGGAGTCTGGAACCACATCTTCTGCCCTAAAGAATCATAAGATGGGGAGCCTGGGGCCCAGCTTATGCTAGATCAGGAATTCTGTGGTGGTGGAGCCGCTGGACTCTGGGAACAGATACGTTGTGTTAGGAGGGAAAAGGAGAAAACCAGAACCAGAACATGTTTCTCCCAGAAACATGTCTCCTTCCAGCCACTGGACCTTAGAACTAGAGAATCATTCATTACTCGGAGACAGATTTCTCCAAGTCCCAGAAAAAGCCCAAAGCAAACCAACTCACATTCCAAGCAGGAAAGAACAATTAGTCAGTTAATTAAGGGTGCTCTGCTTTGCAGAGATAACTGCGCTAAGGCCAGGCCTCATGGGGGACCAGGGCTCTCACTCACCAAGCACTTGTTTATGCTGGCTCTGCGTGGCGCTGTCACCACAGGCGGTGACCAAGGGGCCTTGTGGCCAGGAGCCCGGGGACTTGATTGGCAGCAGGCCGTCCGTTTACTGACCTCGCCTCCAATCCCTTTTGCTATACCTCTCTGTATTTATACAAGGGAAAGGATTTTTTTTTCTTAAATGAGAAACGATTTCATCTTCCTCCTACCCCTGTCCCCAGTAAGCCTTGTTGATCCAGCATAAAGTGAGGCTTACCACCCATTTCAGCAAGAGCAGGGCTCAGATTCTGCCTCTACCACTGCTGTGTGACCTTGGGCAGTTTACTGAATCTCTCTGAGCTCCCGTGTCCTCATTCATTACACAAGCAGAATAATTCCTCCTGGTGTGTTGTGATGATTAAATTAGATACTTCATGAAAAGCATCCAGAGCAGGGCCTGGCACATAGAAAGCACTCAAAAAAGTGTTTGCTGATTCTAAGCCGGGCACGGTGGCTCACACCTATAATTCCAACACTTTGGGAGACTGAGGTAGGCAGATCACTTAGGTCAGGAGTTTGAGACCAGCCTGGCCAACATGGTGAAACCCTGTCTCTACTAAAAATACAAATATTAGCCAGGTGTGGTGGTGGGCACCTGTAATCCCGGCTACTCGAGAGGGTAAGATGGGAGGATTGCTTCAACCTGGGAGGCAGAGGTTGCAGTGAGCCGAGATCACACCACCGTACTCCAGCCTGGGTGACAATGTGAGAGTTTGTCTCAAAAAAAAAAAAAAAAAACCCACAGAGTTTGCTGATTCTGAATCTCCAGCATACCCAGGGGCAAAGGGACACCCTCCAAAGGGATAGGCACCCTCCCGACACTCACAACAGCACTGGATCTTTCTAGCAGGAGGATCCCAAACCTGATGGATAGAGGATGTGCATGAGGAGCGTCCATGTGGACCTGTTTGACTCTGCTTTGGCGGCATCTTTAGATTAACAGAAAAAAACAGACACAGAGGCTAAGAGGGGAGGTGTGGAGAGGCTGAGCCTTGAACCTAACGATGACCTCTGAGGGCCCTTCCTGTTCTGCATCTGAGGCTCTGCCATTTGTCTGTTTTCTACCCAGGTCTTCCCGGGGAGAGAGGTACCCCAGGACTGCCCGGGCCCAAAGGTGACGATGGGAAGCTGGGGGCCACAGGACCAATGGGCATGCGTGGGTTCAAAGGTAATAACAATCTCAGTTTTCCCTGAGCCTCACTGCCAGCCCCACGCAGCATGTGGGCATTGGTGTGGGAGACCGGGACTCTCATCACAGTGCGTGGACCAGAAGGGCAACCTCGGGCAAGTCACTTCATCTTGTTAAATACTTTAAAACTAGAAACCCTCAGCCAGGTGTGGTGACTCATGCCTGTAGTCCCAGCATTGTGAGAGGCCCAGGAAGGAGGATTGCTTGAGCCCAAGAGTTTGAGATCAGCCTGGGCGACACAGCAAGACCCCAACTCGACAAAAAAATAAAATAATTAGCACAGTGTGATGGCGTGTGCCCGCAGTCCCAGCCCAGTGTGATGGCGTGTGCCCGCAGTCCCAGCCCAGTGTGATGGCGTGTACCTGCAGTCCCAGCTACTTGGGAGGCTGATCTCTTGAGTCCAGGAGTTGGAGGCTGCGGCGAGCTCTGATTGTGCTACTACACTCCAGCCTGGGTGACAGAGCAAGAGCTCATCTGTAAAACAAAACAAAACAAAACACACACACACTCAAATCTCGAAACGCTCATGATGCTGTATTTCACAGGGCTGTCAAGAGGACTGAGCAAACGTGTGTGCAAATGCTCAAGTCCTTGTAGAAATGCAAGGGAGTGTTCGGTAGGTTGCAGCTCAGAGATTAATCAGAGAAAGCCAGCAGGGTGGCTTGTGGGGCAGACACCAAGGCTGCAGGCCCAGGACAACCCTCCTCCCCAGTCCTGCCAGACGCCTGACCCTCTAAATACTCTTATTCCCCAGCATTTACAACTTTAATTCGATTCTCAATTTTCAGTGCCAAAAAACGTCCCTTCCGACCTGCCTTCTTCCTGTAGGTAGTCCTCTTGTTCATTTGCAGGAAAACCTACTTTATAGTCCGTCTGTCTTTTCATGCTCACTTCAAATTGTCCAAACCTCCCAGCATCGCTGCGGAAGACAGAGGACACCTGATGCCCTGTCCCAGGCTTTCTACTCCTCACTTGTTAAAATGAAAACTAAGAAAAAAGTCCTGCTGATCACTCCCACCCTGTGTCTGGGATGATCCCTTGATCTTGGACCACTGAGAAATTCGATTTTACTTTCTGGCCAGTGGTGAAACAGGCTGAGGTTTTCTTTTCTTTGATGATCCCATTTTTAAAAGTTGATTTTAAGACAAGTTGTAAAAGCAGCACATGCTGGTTGAAAATAAAATAGAGACTAGGCAAGGTGGCTCATTCCTGTAATCCCAGCACTTTGAGAGGCCAGGGAGAGCAGATCTCTGGAGGCCAGGAGTTTGAGACCAGCCTGGCCAATATGGAAAAACCCTATCTCTTCCAAAAATTAGCCAGGCGTGGTTGTGCACACCTGTGATCCCAGCTACTTGGGAAGCTGAAGCAGAAGAATTGCTTGAACCTGGGAAGTGGAGACTGCAGTGAGCCGAGAGTGCACCACTGTACTCCAGCCCTGGGCCTGGGTGACAGAGTAAGACCCTGCCTCAAAAAGAAAGGGCTGGGGCGGGGGGAGAGAGAGAGAGAGAGAGAGAAAGAGAGAAAGAGCAAGAGCGCACAAATTAGACAACACAGAAATGCGTAAAGCAAAAAGTCTCCACCTCTCAGTTCCCCTAGCTCTTATTCTTTAGAATAACTACCATCAACACTTTGGAGTATATCCTTCCAGATCTTTTTCTGAGCACATTCCTATATATGTATATGGCTGCCTTTTTTTTTTTTAATCTTGGATCATCCTGGACATTCTCCCCTGGAATTTGTTGGCTTGCTTTTTTCACCAAACAGCATGCCATGGGCTTTTGATTTGCAGATGTCTTTCTGGAGGTCCTTGGAATAGAAGTCCCTTGTCATTTTAATGCCCAGTGAGTGGTGCTAGGATTTTCAACTTCTTTGTAGAAAGAGAGGCCAGCTGGCCAAAGAGGTTTTTTCCTTTAGGCATATCCTGGGAAGGAAATACCACAATTCCCAGGTATCTCACATTCATGTTTTATGGTCTCTCCCACAGGAAAACCTGATCAATACAGAACCCGCCTCTCTCCCTATTTAACTAAAGCCCCCTCTCCCTTGTTTTCCCCTGGTCTCATTAGAACAAACTTGGAGGCTGGCATGGTGGCTCACGCCTGTAATCCCAGCACTTTGGGAGGCCATTGCAAGCAGATCCCCTGAGGTTAGGAGTTCGAGACCAGCCTGACCAATGTAAAGAAACTCCGTCTCAACTAAAAATACAAAAATTAGCCAGGCATGGTGGTGCATGCCTGTAGTCCTACCTACTCAGGAGGCTGAGGCAGGAGAATCACTTGAACCCAGGAGGCAGAGGTTGCAGTGAGCCAAGATCACACCACTGTGTTCCAGCCTGGGCAACAAGAGCAAAACTCCATCTCAAAAAAGAAAGAAAAGCAAAACCCAGAACAAACTTGAATGTGGACTTCTAAAACCTTGAGTGTTTAATAGGGTATCTTTGACTTGTCTTCGTCCTGCGAACTTCCATGTGCTCTTCAGGCTATGCTGGTAGAGGCTGCTCTTTGGTTCTTTATGAAGGGGTGGGCTTTTCTCTTCGGTGCCTCCTCCTTCTCGGGGTATCCAGGGCAGATGGCAGAGGTGGCTGCCCTCTTCTCCTGCCTGCTGTACCCTCCAGCTGCCCCTGCTCCCGCCTGAGGGTTTCTCTGGTCTCAAGTTCATCAGTCCCCTGCAGGTAATATTTTAATCGCAATTAGGATTCATTTCCATTTCTAATGCCAGATTTCCTCCTCTGTTTTAGGTGACCGAGGCCCAAAGGGAGAGAAAGGAGAGAAAGGAGACAGAGCCGGAGATGCCAGTAAGGACATTCTGCTGGGGTCATGGGATACGGTGTTGGGACAGGACTAACTGTCCCCTGAGCAGCCCCATAAGTCTGGAGGTTCAGAGGCTGGAGCCATGGCTGGGGCTCAAGTGTTGAAGGAGTCTCCCTACCTTTTTTAGGGCTCTGCCAGTCTAGCAAGAGATGCTGATAAACCCCAGGGGCACTGGCCACGTTTCTAGAGGTGCCATAAACCTGGAGGTTGTGTGCATGGATCTGGAGGCTGTCCCTGGCCACTCACTAGCCCAGCTGGGTATAGTCTCTGTGCCTCAGTGTTCTCATCTATAAAATGGGGATAACAAGAGTCCTTACCTCGTAGGGACATTGTGAGAATTGAATGAGTTAATCTGTGTAACGTGTTTCTGATTGTGCTGGGCACCTGGTGAGGACTCAGTACCTGTTCGTGATTATTATTCTGTGTCATGCGCCCACTCAGACATGCTTTCTAAAATCATTGGAGGTGCTTGCACAAATTCAGCTACTGACCTTGTAAAAGGCCTCCCCTCCCTGAGTGCTACATGGGGAAAGGTGCAGAGACAAAGTGGCATCGCCTTCATTTTCCCCATCTGCCGCTGGTGGAGGAGTGACGCTAGAGAGCTCACGATCCGGCAGACCACCCAGTTAGGAGTGGGCGTCTTTCTGATATGGTCCCTGCTCCAATGTTGACAAGGGAACCAGCTTATTTCATTGTGCCACTCTTCCAGGGTTTATTTTCACCGGAGAGGGCTACATGTAGAATCTTGGAGACTCGCCAGAGAAATAATGAACAGAGTGTCTTAGCCAAGTTTTAAAAAGAGCAAAAGGAAAAATCCCAACCCCAGTATGTGGTATGAGTTCTGTCCGGTGTGAGGGCACAAGTGGAATATTGCTGCCTGTGGCATCTGGGCTCCGGTCTTGGCTCTAGGAGGACAGGCCTGGGGGAAGAGTCCCTGTGTCATAGCCTCCCCTGTGGACACTCAGGGACAGGGGCCACTGCAGAGTCACAAGCTGGACACAGATAGGGGTCTCATGCCACCCAAATAAGAAAGACTATCAACCCCACAAAAATTTAACCCAGTGCCACATCTGAGCACCGCTAATAATTAGCCCTAGCCCTCCATAAACAGGAGAAGGTTTCGAAGAGAAACCTACAAATCCCATCACCAAAAGGAACACTTAATAAAAACTGTACATGCCATTATTCCCACGTGGACTCTAACCATGACTAATGACATGAAGAATCATCGTGGTACTTCAACTACAGAAACACTAGTGGCCGATACCCGCAAAACACCCTCGATAATCAAAATGATTAACTGCCCATTCATTGATCTTCCCACACCATCTAACATTCCTCTGTGATGAAACTTCGGCTCACTTCTTGGTGCCTGCCTAACCCTCCAGATCATTGTAGGATTATTCTCGGCCATCACTACACGTCAGATGCTTCAGCTGCCTTCTCTTCAGTCGCTCGTCTCAACCAAGATGTAAACTCCAGCTGAACAGTACACTATTTTCATGATTCCTTGGTCTCAGCAAGTCCTTCAGATGAAACCAAGCACATCGAGGGTGGTGTGGCACAGTAGGTCCTTCAAATGACACTTTCCTACCAGCCGTGCAGGACCGCAGGGAGACCTCACTTCTAATGAGGCCTCCCCAAGACCCCCCAACACTAAACTTGCCCCCTGCTTCCTGTCTGCCCTCCCCTCCCTGGGGCACGATTCGGGATCAAATAGGAGCAATGTGGGTGACAGCACCTTGTCCTTGAAAGTGACGGACTTCCCAGGCTGACCCCAGACCTCCCACGCCCACCTTGCCTGAAACGCTACAGTCCAGGGGGCTGTCTGTGAGCCTCACAGTACTTCTGGCTTTCTCTAGAGTCCCTTTCCAGGGCTTGTCTGGGTACGTCTGAGTGGATGGGGCCATCTGGCACACCTGATCCGATCCCTTTGGTCTAAAGGGCTGGGTCCTGAATGTCATCTTTGGGGGGCTGTTATTCCCTGCTCTGTTTGTTGACTGGTTTCTATCAAGGCTGCCAAGGTAGCTGAGAAGGATCGTGGCACTTCGTTCTGAGAAATAAACAATGCCTGATGGGGGTGGGCAGGAAGGGAGGAACAGTGTGGAAGGATGGCCTTTGAGATCAGAAACACTGCCCGCACGCCAGTGGGGCTCGTGTCAGGAATTCCCTGGCGGCTGTTCTTTCAGCAGACTTGAGGGAACAGTGAGGAGGTCCAGCCAGCAGGGCGTCCCCATGCTGCAGAGGACGCGTGGTCTCTATTCTCCTTGCCCCTGTGGGCTGGGCTGGTGGGCTCTGCACTAGGACTGGGTTCTGAGGCTGGAGCATGGTGCAGGGAGGTAGGAGCCAGAGCCATAGGGGTGCGGGGTCCCTGGGGATGGGTGCATCACCTCCTGTCATGCAGTCAAGAGGCTCCAGAGCCAAGTGGATGGGTGGCTCTGGAGCCTCTTGACTGCACGGCAGGAGGTGATGTCAGCTCTGGACGGCCGCCCCGAGGGACGAAGGCTTTCTTTCCTGCCTTGAAGAGGCTACACCCTCCCTGCAGCCCAGAACTCAGACAGAACCCAGAGCCTATGCTTGCACAAAGCACTAAGCTTTTCTTTCCTGCTCCCTGGCAAGACCCCCACCCCCAGTGGTCTCCAGGGGCAGTGAAACTGGGAGGTGAAGGGGCTGAGCAGAGGCAGCTCCGTGGGCAGAAAGCTCTATACAACACGAGGAGGACCCTGGGAGAACCAGAGGAATCGCAGAACAAAGAAACTGGCAGGCCAGCCTCCATCTTCCCATTTTTAGAGGCCCAGAGAGGAGGATGGACTTGTCATGTCCTTAGGCCGGGGCTGAGGTTGAATAAGACCCCTGGCCCCTGACTTCCTGACCCTGGGACTCGGCCCCTGGTCTTGGGCTATAGGGCCGGGTGCGTTAAAACCCTAAGCGGTCTTCTCTTTCACTGGTAGCTCCAGATGTAGATTGAAGGACCTTGGGCTGAAGGGGAACAGTCATTGTGAGTCTGTGCCTGTCCTGTCGTGGGGTGTCTTCCCACGGCCTCCACCCACCGGCTTGCTCTGACCACACCAACACCAAGCCGTATTCAGCCCCCCGCTTATGTGTCCCGGGAATTCCAGTCCCAGAGGCGTTAACCACATCCCTGAGACGGGGGCTTTGCCGGGAGAGCTGAGGCTCAGCTTTCAGAAAAGTGCGGAAATTCTGACTGATGTGGTACCCATGTCTGAGGGTTTCTTGGTCACTCCCTGCACCCTGGGCAGTCCCACCGGAGGATCTGCGGGCTGGGAAAAAGAATTTGCAGCACCCGAGAGCCACCCTCCTCTACAAGCTGGCATTGTGCGGGAAGAGCTGCCAACCCGGGTGGCCTTTGGTAACCCCGAGGCCTTTAAACCTTTCCCAGACACCTCCCAAGCCAGTGCCATAAAGACCTGAGGCTTCAGCAGATGGGGGTGTGACTGCGTGATGGGACTGGTGAGAAAACACGACAGACACCCCTCACTCGGGAAGGGGAAGCTGGCGGTTTTCCCTGGGGGAGGGAATTCCACAGAAGGCTTCTCAGGACCCATCTGAGTCCACGTTAAAATATTTTTCAGGACAAAAATCTTGCCATTGTTTACCCATGTTTTGATCTGAAGTCATAGGATTTTAGGATTGGATGGGTTTCAGACCCATTCCTCTCTCTCGGCCAACCCCACCCCACCAGTTTTTGGAACACAAACCAGCAGCAGAGAGATGGGTGGTATCCCCAAAGTCGCCCCGCCCACGTCATGGCAAAAGTGGGTAGAGAGTCCAGATCTCCCGCTTTCTGCCTGATGAGAGATAAAGGTTTTTCCCAGCAAAGGCGGTATCAGTCACTCCGTGACATGTTTGGCTTTTGGAAGTTTGGCCAGGAAAAAAAAAAAGAGACACAATGCTACGTACACAGATCTCAAGAGAAATCCGTTTGTTTTACCCTTGTAGATGGTCCGTTTGCAGGAAAAATAAATAGTATTTTTGCAACGAAGGGGTGGGTGAAGAATTCAGTTTTGGTTAAGTCCCACAGCATGAATTTAAAGCAGGATATAAGTTCGAATTGTTTAAAACAAACCTCTGCCCATTTGGTTTCACATGGAAAAAAATCTGTAGATGCCACAGGGGTGAGTTCCCAGCCAGTGTTTGCTGATGGTTTTCATGCGTGGCTCAGAGGACTTGAAAAATGTTTAACCCTTTGTGCGTGTTTTCAGTATTTAGCGAAGTAAGTCTGGGGTCGAGGGGTGCTGTGGGCACCCCAGCATGCAGTGTCAGCCCAAAATAAATGATCAGGAAACATGTTTCTAAACAGGTTTCCCTGCAGCTGCTGAGACGTTTCTGTCTGTGTTTTACAGTCAAGGAGGCAGAGTCCTTTGGAGTCTCTGGACTCCCTTCCCCGATTCCTGTGCCTACAGTTTGCTGTACCAGGTACCCCAGCCTGATCTCGGGCATGAAGAGGCCCTTTTTTGGGGGGTCCTCTTCTGCACCAAGGTGCAGTGCACCTTTTTTTGGAGACAGAATCTGGCTCTGTCACCTAGACTGGAGTGCAGTGGTGTAATCTCGGCTCACTGCATCCTCCACCTCCCAGGTTTAAGTGATTCCCCTGCCTCAGCCTCGAGAGTAGCTAGGATTACAGATGCATGAGCCTCCACTCTGGCTAATTTTTGTATTTTTAGTAGAGATGGGGTTTCTCCACGTTGGCCAGGCTGGTCTCGAACTCCTGACCTCAGGTGATCGGCCTGCCTCAGCCTCCCAAAGTGCTGGGATTACAGGCATAAGCCACCACGCCTGGTTGACCCAAGTCTTAAAGAGTAAGTTGGTATCCACCAGGTGGGTGTGGAAGTTGAAGGCATCCCAGGTAAAGAGAACCATATGCACGAAACAGCATACTGTTGTCTGATCCTCCCAAACGAATAGTACCGCATGGCAAGGGTTTGGGATCTAAGAGACAAATACTGAGGCTGGAAAGGAATGTGCGGATTACGAAGGGCCTTGCAGTGGTCAGGAGTTTATGCTTGAGCCTCTGGCACGGGGAAGCCATCCACAGGGTGGTAACGGCAGAGCCTCAGCTGTCCCTGGAGGCCCTGTGCACATGACCAATGGCTGGTGTGTGGTAGACAGACCTTCCTCCCGGGAAAGGCCACGTTCCAAATCCAAGTTCCTCTTCTGCTCCTGCTCCTTCTCTTGTCTGCACTTCCACTTCCAGCAAGTCCTGTTTTTCAGGAACGTTTCCTGGGAAGATGCGACCCCAACTCTCTGCAGTTCTGTAGGCGCAGTGCTGGTTGTAGAGCAGGGAAAAGGAAGACTCGCTTCCTCTGCTCATTCCCAGGCCTCTGATCCCGACTGTGCAGGTGTTTCGCACACTGACCAATCCCCCAGTCCCAGCTGAGTGTCCCACCATTCAATTCCATGCTGACATAATCTACCTTGAGTTAGTGAAGACCCCAAAGGGTAAGGGCTCAGTCCCCCAGGCTGCCCCCGACTTGAGATGCAGTCTCAAATCCAAGCTTCCAGAACTTCTGACCAACTTGCTATAAGTCGGAGAATCCCTTTAGAGCCCCAATTCTTGGGTTTGATTATTTGCTGGAACCCAATTCACAAAACTCAGGAAAAGTTAGGTTCATCAGTTTACTACAAAGGACACAACTCAGGAACAGAGGGACAGGAGAGATGCAGAGGGCAAGGGATGGGGACGGGGCGCAGAGCCTCCCTGCCCTCACCACTCTCCCTGGGCACACCGCTCTCCAGGCACCAGCTTAGAGCCTTCCTGCCTTCCCTGGGCACACCGCTCTCCAGGCACCAGCATAGAGCCTCCCTGCCCTCCCTGGGCACACCGCCCTCCAGACACCAGCATAGAGCCTCCCTGCCCTCCCTGGGCACACCGCCCTCCAGACACCAGCATAGAGCCTCCCTGCCCTCCCTGGGCACACCGCCCTCCAGGCACCAGCACAGAGCCTCCCTGCCCTCCCTGGGCACACTGCCCTCCAGGCACCAGCATAGAGCCTTCCCATTCTCTCTGGGCACACAGCCCTCCAGGTACCTTGATGTGTTCAGCACTTACCCAGAAGTTCTCTGAACCTGTCCTTTTGAATTTTTATGGCGTTTCATTACCTAAGCAGGGCTGATGAAATCATCGGCCATTGGTACTTGAATTCAATCTTCAGCCCCTCTCCACTTCTAAGTGGGGCTGAATGGTCCAACCTTCTAATCACGTGGTTGATTTCCCTGACAACCAGCACCCCCATGCTTTGGGCCTGCCCTAACTCAGGTATGGTTGGAAGGGGCTTATACAAATTAAAAAAAAAAACAGATTCTCACAAGAGATGCCCCTGATACCCTTACTGTTTAAGAAGTTACAAGAATTCTAGGAGCTCTGGCTGGGAGCTGGAGATGACCAGATACTTCTATCAGCATCACAGTAGCAAACCTTAAATCTAAGTCCTGCTCTGACCCCGCTGGCTGTGTGGCCTGAGGCTAGTCTCTCAGCCTCTCTGGCCACAATTCCCTCTTTTTCCCCGTTTTGTAAAGAGGATGGAATCTGGCCTTCCAGGCATTTTGGTTTGCCAAGATCGCATCTTAAGCCTTCCAAAAACAAATCCAGTGACTCTTCCTGAAAGCTCCCAGTGATCCCTTCCATGGGAGCATCCACATGTGCAGCAAACAGTTTGATTCTGACTAATCTACGCTGTATGTGGTTTGATGGCTTCACATAGATTTAAGAGGAACTGGAAAAATTAAAGGCCTGGCCCCTTGAAGAAGTCAGGTGGTCAAATAAGGATACGTAGGCCAGGCATGGTGGCTCATGCCTGTGATCCCAGCGCTCTGGGAGGCCAAGGCAAGTGGCTCACCTGAGGTCAGGAGTTCGAGACCAGCCTGGCCAACATGGTGAAATCCCATCTCTACTAAAAATACAAAAATCAGTTGGGCTTAGTGGCAGGTTCCTATAATCCCAGCTACTTGGGAGGCTGAGGCAGAAGAATCGCTTGAACCCAGGAGGTGGAGGTTGCAGTGAGCCGAGGCTGCACCATTGCACTCCATCCTGGGAGACAGAGCAAGACTCCGTCTCAAAATAAATAAAAAAAATAAGGATGCGCAGAGGAGCCTGCGAGTCAGGCACAGATGAGCTTGCTGCATTATGTTCATCTCTTTAAAAGGTATTTTCAGCATCCCTGGCCAGAAGGAGACAGACAAGTGCTGGGCCTGTGCCCTGGCAGGGAAAAAAATGCTTAGGCAGGGAGAAATGGAACTCCCCCTTGGGAATCCTAAAAGGCCGTTAACAGGGCCCCTGATATTCGTATTCTGGATATATGCTAACCGAAGGCCGGAATCGGGGCCAAAGCCCGGGAAGAACTGCTAGTTGGAAAAAAAATAAACCAGGCAGTGTGGAGTTGATGTTCAGAGTTAGCAGCCAGGTGTGGGGGGGACTTGGGAGGCTTGGCTGCTGTGATGCGTTATCTAGGAGGGGCACTGCACGCATCAGCCGAGGTGGCCAGTCTGCCTGCTGCCTCATCCCTGTTCTTCGTATGTGCGTTGCCTGCTCTGTTTCCACTTCTCTGCTTACACAGGCAGCCGAGCCCGTGGTGCCACCCTTCCCTTCCCGCCAGGACTGGCATCCCCAATTCCCTGGCAGATATCCAGTGGTTTGGGGGATTTGCCCTGCAAGGAAACTGTCTTCCTAATGCCAACCTCAGATGAAGGTGAACACGGAATCATTTACAAAACCCAGCAAAAGAAATGATGCTGGGGTCTTTGATGTGGGTTTTGAACAAAGAAAAGTTTTATGTTGAGATGCACATGAAAACCAAGAGTGGTTGAGCTGTTTATTTAGAATGCATTTCAAACAAACTTGGGAATTGTGCTTACTCTCGGTGACCCCAGCTCCTGTTATGCAGGGAGTGAGTGCAGCTGCAGGCTCTGTGGATTGTGTCTGGGAGGTCCGGGGAGCCTTTGATGTCACTGATCCACTCTCACTGCCACTGTGTGGACTTCACAGTACAGCCCTAGGTACCCTCTGTCCTTTTACATGGAAGCCATCCTTGGAGGGTACTTGGGGCCAGCTGTCTTGGTGGACTTACTTCCCCTGGGGCTGGGTTTCAGCCTCTTTAGGGAGCCATTTGCTGAATTCAGATGGAAGAAAGAGACAGGCAAAGCCGTAGCAGACCTCCCTGGGAGGTCCTGGGGCCACGGTGGCAGGAGGGGTACATGGCTGGCTTTGTCGCTAACTCAGAGGCTTGGAAAGTCACTTGCCACAATGCCTGGGTTCCCGCCATGGTCCTCGGGGATCGTATGGAGTTAATACTATTGAGAGACGACCACCCGGGTCTCTGAGCTCCTGCGTGTTTCGGAAGAACTCTCAGGTATGTGGTCATCCCACCTAACTGAGGACGGAACCAAGCTGGGAGCTTACCTTCCTCGCCCAAGTTCCTAGCGTTAGAGAGGGGTAAACTTGGTTCTCAAGGCAGTCCCGACCTTTGAGGATTTACAGTGCAGGGGTGGAGAAGCATCCCAGAAAGGGGACTCAGACCTAGAACCTAAAGGAAGAAGAGAACTGGGATGGGAACATGGGCCAGGAGGGGATGGAGGAAGCGAAGGCAGAGGGGGTAGCAGAGCCCTCCAGGAAGGGCCACTAGCCCTGGGCACATGAAGCTGAGCCTTCAAGAAGGGTGCCTTATGGATGTCAGCAGGAGGGCTGCAGGCCTGATGAAACAAACACACAGCATCACTGTTTTCTCCGGGCTCTCCAGCATTTCTTTCTGGTCCTAAAGGCCTGTGGACTCTGACCTCTCCCTGCCCCCTGAGAGGTTCAGGAGCTTAGGAAAGAATAGGACTCAGTTGCCCACCCAGGCCATTCCTACAAATCCAGCTCTAAGCAGAGCTTCTGGGCCTAAATGGCCTCCTCCAGCTGTGACGGGGTGAGCTCCCAGCTCAGGCCTGGGCAGGAAGAGCTCTTCATTTATTATTTGATCACATTTTTTATTTAGCACCAGGTAGCCGGGAATAGCAAAATCAGAGCCAAGTCAGTTTCCAGAAGACAGGAAGCACAGCTGGGGAGACAAAGAGGGGAGGCCACAGTTTTTAAAAGTCCAGTATGAGCCTCAGGGCAGTGACAATGTGGGAGATATTTCTGTTGCTCCTTCTACCCAGCGAAGTCCTGAGCCCCCCACGCGACCCCAAGTGGAGACACAGCACTTTGGAAATCCAGGTGTGGTCCTGGTGTGGCTGCTTTATCATGTGACCTGGAGAAAGGCACGCCCCTTCTCTGAGTCTCCTCTCTCTCTCCGGTAAAATGGGACTAAGACCACCCCGCTTAGGGCAGGGCAGCAAAGACCCCACGGGACTTGCTAATAAAAGTGCTTTGAAGAGTCATAAATGGAAGCATTAAGAGCATTTTATAAAGCACACCCACAGGCCAGACCACGTTTTGAAAGCGATGCCCTCCAGGAGAGCCTGATCAGAAATTCCTTCTTTTGCTTTCGGGATGGCCCCTTCCCTCCCATGTGGATCACATTTCCCATGAGCAGTGTCGCCTCAGCAGAGCCCCTGTGCCGCGGAGCTCTTTCTTTACAAGAGAAGGAAAGTTCAACTTCCTTAATGGGCAGATGGTCCGAATTATCCCCAGAGCTCTACTCTGCAGCTGCAGAAAATCAGAGCCTATTTTCCCAGCCCTGTGTGTTTATTTCTGTTCTCCACGACCTCCTTTCCTTCCCCTTGTTGTGCTCTGGCAGGGGGACTGGAAGGCAGGGGCAACAAACATATAGGAGCTGCAGTCTTTCAGGCTGACGGTGGCCTCCCCTCTTCTTTTCTGCAGAGGCAAAGTTCCCTACCCACAGCCAAGCAGGTTCCGGGATATTTAGTGACCAGCTCCATTCTTAGAGCCCCTCCAATGCTGAGTCCATTCATCCGTGCCTTCCCCAGTCATTCCTTCCCCACTCATTTCTTCCCCCAGTCATCCCTTCCCCCAGTCATCCCTTTTCCCACTCATTCCTTCTCCCACTCATTCCTTCCCTCAGTCATTCCTTCCCCCACTCATTCCTTCTCCCACTCATTCCTTCTCCCACTCATTCCTTCTCCCACTCATTCCTTCCCCCACTCATTCCTTCCCCCAGTCATCCCTTCCCCCAGTCATCCCTTCCCCCACTCATTCCTTCC
>CM052661.1:9819648-9862766 GCA_028533165.1 Leontopithecus rosalia
TTTTGGCTGATGGAGCCCCTGAGTTCTCTGCCAGCTTTGACGTTCTGTGACCTTTCTTATCTGTTTTAAACTGTTGGGTCATTTGAGTGAGTCCAGGACAAAGACCACACTTACTTGTCCTTGCATCGCTGTACTGGGCGCAATCCTGGAACGTGGTAGTAATTCTGTACCTGCACCTGGATGGGTAGATAAATACGCCATTGAAAAAATAAATACAGATGTTGACAAAATATGCATAGAGTATTAAAACAGATAATGCGTTTGTAGTGCTGCAAATCTGTGCACAAGAAGAATCACCCTGGACTTTAATGAATATGATCACTTTCCTCAAAAGCTAAGGCTGGTTTGTCCTTCCTTTGCCTGCAATCGCTGACATGTTCATCTTCAAATACAAACTCAGAAATAGCTGTGCTTCACAAGGGCAACCCTGCCTTCTTGGTTCTCCCGTAAGACTCAGGAGAAACCAAGGTGTTTCTATAAATTTTCGTTAGAGGCATTGCAGTTCCAGAGGTAAAGTGATTGTTTTCCAGGTAACTGCTCCATCAAAAGGCATCTTACAACAAAGTCGTGTTGCAAATTGGTGGACTGTGCTCAGAGATCTTCCGAAGAAAGGATTCTGGGAAAGCAAGGAGGGTGTGGGTGGAGAACTGGCCCAAGGGTTAAGTCTCAAGTTCAGGTCCCAGCTCTTCTGCTAGCTGTGAGAGGACTTGCGCAAGGCAGGCAAGTCACCTCTTTGGGCCTGTGCTCCCACATGTGCTATGCGAAGAGTGTGGACTACGTCATCTTCGAGTCTCTACCAGCTGGCAAATGTTTTGCTTCACCATCATTTCTGATAATTGGAAAAGCCCAAAGTCTGTGTTACAATTACCTACAAGTCATCCCAGGCACTAAGTAATGGGACAGCTTTTGCCCATTAAGTTAATGGAGGTTGTTCCTGGTGATATCCTGAGAAGATGCTAAGTTTCCTTGTCCAGAGCCATGCCTTGATCTTCTCCATGCCCTGGCCTCATCTGTGCCTCAGCTATACCCTCTTTACTGGGGAACAAGCTCAAGCTCTGAGAGATCTGGGGCCTGCAGCAGGAGGGTGGCTGAGGACCATGGGGTTGGTCCCAGGCGTGGCCTGGGGGAAGGGCAGCCTCAATACAACAGGTCAAGGAGTGGGGAGGCAGGTGCTGTGGTCTGGGGCTGCAGCGAGGCAGAGAGCTCCCAGAAGAGGTTGGAACTGACACTCCAGAAAACTTGGGGGGTGAAAAAATGAGCCCCTTGATCTGGGAGACAGCAAGGAGGCTGCCTAGCCAGGACCCAGTCTCCCGCCTATGTTCCCTCAAGCCGCTTTTCTCTTACCCAGTGAGAGCAGGCAGTGAGGCTCTGGTCTGGGCTTTGAGGTGACAGCACTTTTCTCTTTCTGCTGCTCTGTATCAAAGGGTGTTGATGGGGCTTGTCACCAAACCAAAGTGGGATCTTCTTGCCTGGCATGGTAAAGCCAGACATCCACACTGAAATTTTCCAGTGGGAAGAGGGATGGTGTTTATTTGCAGGACACCAAGCAAAGAGAATTTGGTAGCTCGTGCTTAAGATTCAACCTCCTGGATGGCTTACATGCAAGGCTGTTTAAAGGCAGGGGTAAATTTCAGGAGAACAGAAGTTACATGCAAATTTATCCATCGATACATGGATGTTAAACATTGGTTTGGCCTAAAAAGGTGGGAAATCTGGAAGCAAGGGCTTCGAGGTCATATGTGGCTTCAAAGACTTTCTGATTTGCAACTGGTTAAGGAAGGGAAAATTTGTCTAACAAGTTGGGTTCAACAGAAAGGAGTGTTAAGGTCTAGCCTATGGATGTGACTTCCTCCAGGTCCTCGGGCTAGCTATGTGCCTGGAATTCCCCTTTATTTTGTAGCAGTGGAGAATACAGAATAAAGAACACAGTCATTAGCTGGGTGTGGTGGCAGGTACCTTGTAGTCCCAGCTACTTGGGAGGCCAAGGTGGGAGGATGGCTCGAGCCTGGGGGGCAGAGGTTGTAGTGAGCTGAGTCAGTCAGTCAGTCAGTCAGCATTCAGGCCTCAGTTTCCCCTCACTTGAGGTATACATGCTGGAAAACGCACTCCGTTCTGGGTTTCTGAAAAACACCTCAGGAACATATGTTAACATGTTCTCTAGTTTCTGTAGAGAGCAAAACATCTGATGACTCTAATTTCCTTGACTATTGTTTCAAGCTACTATTTCTTTCTCATGAACTTGCTCATTTGCTTCTCGGGGCTAGCTAGGTGCCTAGAATTTCCCTTGAAGAAACTCATGATTTTTTTTTTTCATGTTTGGGGGCCTGGCAAGCCCCCAAAAGGGGTCCCTGCTCCATCTCAGGCTCACAGTCCCCAGTTCTGTGGCAGCAGGGAAAAGAGGAACAGAGACATCTGGGTGCCTCTGGAGGGTGGGGGTGGGCATTTCAAGAAAAAGCTGTACCCAAGACTTGTGGGATGGGGATTGGAACAAGCTGTCAGCAACAGCCTCCCCTCGTCCTCCCTGTGTTTAGTAAGGAACAGCTCTTGGTGTCTCCCTTAAGCTTGGATTTTCCAGCCAAGTGATGCCATGTGCTAGTGCCATTCCTGTACAGAGCTGGTGGGCACCACCTTGCAGTCAGTACCCTCCTCTCAGCTTGCAAACCGTGAAGGCATGGACAGGTAGACCCCAGTCTGCAGGTTAGGCATCCAGAACAAGAGGGAGAGTGTGATAGTCTCTGCACCTAAAGCCTTCACCTCATTTGCTCAGGAAGGATTTTCCAGGACTCAATGAGGTGTGATGCCAAGGAGGAGGTGAAGGGGCCTCACGGTCAATGAAGGGCAGTTACTAGGGGACGTGGCTGCAACCTCAAAAGCCTGGGGTTCCATTGCTCATTGCCAGCTCTCTTGCCCTTTGCCCTCTAATGGAGCACCTGCTCTTGCTTTGGAGCCTAGGAGTATCTGAGTTATACACAATCAAGAATCCCTGTCTCTCATTTTCCTCCACTGCCATGTGCAGAGAGAGGCATCTCCCTGACAACAGTAGCCTCGTCCCTCCTGCAGGGACCCTCTTTAGGGGAATCTGAGGAAAAAGCTCCCTGGACTGACAGGAAGAGTCTTGGGGAAGTCACAGACCAGGCTGAGGCTGTCTCTCAGTCACCGTGTCTGATTAAGTGGGGGCTGATGCATTGTGGGGTAAGAGCATTTCCCAGTGGTGGTTGGCTGCTTGGTGGGAAAGCTTTGACCTGGGGCAGAAACTGCTGGGAAAAGGCAGAATTTAAACCCTCTGCCCACAGAAACCCAAACCTCTTAAGTCATGACGTGTTTCTCAGGCTAGAGGCTAGTTGCTGTTGGAAGGTATTAGTGATTCCCCAAGTGTGTTGCTGGAGGTGGCCTCATTGCTCAGCTCTGGGAAGGGCTCCTGCCTGCCTGCCAGCCTCCCCTATACCTCTTCAGGGGCAAAGAAGGCCAGAGATACAAGTTCCTGAATTTAGACTCCAAGTTCCTGAATTGGGGCGGCCTACATCATAAGCAAGTCAAAGCCTGTGGTTTCCCAGGAGGTGGTAACAGAGCTGAGATGTCGTTGGGTGGGGAGGAAATGAGGCAAAATCCACAGCTTAGAGCCACACTCTGTGAAGTGGAGCTAGAATAAAACGCGCCATCTGATTTGGGTGAGTCCAGGGGAGAAGGTGTGGCTTTCAGATTCGTGTTGACCCTGCTGGGTCATGCAGCATCTGTTGACCCTGTGGGCAGGCGGTCCTCCACCACGCAGGGAAGCCCTGAGTCTAGGGGATCTGAGGACAGGTGGTGAGGAGCAGGCTTCCATGCCTGATGAACCGACACTGGGGTCTGGGAGGAGTGGAACCTTGTCCAGCCTCCCCAGGTGCTCTGTAGCTCTTTTTGCCCCTTGCAGGCACTTTTCGGTTCCTGAGATCAATGTGGTCCCTACTGGGGAGACCATGAGGAGCCCTGCAGGCCACGACCTTGCTTGGTACGTAGTAAGCATGGGCCATGGGCCACAGACATCCTTGAAATTGATGCCATGAGTCCCATAATTGTGTGTATCATATGTTTTCAGTTTTTTGAACGTGTCTTATTTCCAAACATCCTTCTGTCATGTCTATATACATTGAAACCTCTTGGGAATTTCAGTATTT
The DNA here is from genome assembly GCA_028533165.1 of Leontopithecus rosalia. Taxonomy (NCBI): domain Eukaryota; kingdom Metazoa; phylum Chordata; class Mammalia; order Primates; family Cebidae; genus Leontopithecus; species Leontopithecus rosalia. The sequence goes on from CM052661.1 coordinate 9,823,803, forward strand.
CAGCATCCAAATGACATTTTCCAGACTTCCTCGTGCACCCACCATGACCATTTGACAGCCACGTCCCCATTCTCCCATTTGAGATGTACGGTCATTGTAATAACCTGAGCTCCGGTCCAGAATCCAGAGCCACCTCACAAAGAGAAGGCAGCAAGTGTGTGATGAGAAGGGTTGTGATGTAATCAAGAGGATGCTGGAGATTTGGATGCCCCGATGGTGGGTTCTCCATTCAGGCTGCCACCAAAGCCCTGGACGCTGGAAAGCTGTGCCCTCCAGATAGCACCTGCCCACCGTTTTAATGAGTCCCTCCATTCGTGCACGGCTTCCCTTTGCACAGGCTGGGCATCTCAGTGCACCAGGCCCTGTACCAGGTCACGGGATCCTCAGAAGGCTCACAGTGTCCTGAGAGTAAATAGCAACAGCAATTATGATACAAAGCTCTAAGCATGTACCTAGAATGGGCCCTGTCAGGTGTGGGGACCAGGGAAGGAGAAGAGGCATCTAAGCTGAGATCTAAAAGACAAGGAAAGCTTAGGCCAGAGTATAGAAAGGGGTTTTCTGAGGTGGGGGAGTCCACGTCCTTCCTCAGCTCATTCAGGTCTCCATATAAGGCTTTCCTTCTCTACCTGTCCAAGTTGGCACCTCCTCTCTCTCCTCACTCACCACCCTCTTCCTTGTTCACTTCTCTGAGATAGTAGCTGCTCTCTCATTCCCTCCTTTGTCCACCTGTCCAAGATGGTGCCTGCCCTCTCATTTCCTTCCTTCTCCACTCATCTAAGATGGCGCCTGCCCTCTCATCTCCTTGCTCCACCACTCATCCAAGATGGTGCCTGCCCTCTCATTTCCTTCCTCCTCCGCTCGTCCAAGATGGTGCCTGCCCTCACTCTCATTTCCTCCCTCCTCCACTCATCCAAGATGGCGCCTGCCCTCTCATTTCCTTCCTCCTCCCCTCATCCAAGATGGTGCCTGTCCTCTCATTTCCTTGCTCCACCACTCATCCAAGATGGTGCCTGCCCTCTCATTTCCTTCCTCCTCCGCTCGTCCAAGATGGTACCTGCCCTCACTCTCATTTCCTCCCTCCTCCCCTCATCCAAGATGGTGCCTGCCCTCACTCTCATTTCCTCCCTCCTCCACTCATCCAAGATGGTGCCTGCCCTCTCATTTCCTCCCTCCTCCCCTCATCCAAGATGGTGCCTGCCCTCTCATTTCCTTCCTCCTCCGCTCATCCAAGATGGTGCCTGCCCTCACTCTCATTTCCTCCCTCCTCTACTCAGCCAAGGTGGCGCCTGCCTCACTCTCCACTCCCTTCCTGTGCTTCCGTTCTTATGTATGCTCTTATCACCACTTGGCCATGGTTATGGTTCCGTTTTTGTTTACTAGCTGTATTGCTAGACTCTCCCTAGAATGTCAGCTCCCTGAGGGCAGGGACTCTGTTCATGAGCATATCCACAGCTGTCTAATAGACTCTCAGTCACTTACTTGGCTAAAGAAGTGGGTACACAAGGTGGGTTCGGGTTGGCCAGAACAGAGAAGCTAAGTCAGAGAGTCTCCGACCATCCACCCCATTGCCTAGTCACACCCAGCCTCTTCCTGTTGTTCTGACCCCACTCCATGACCTCTACCTGTCCTGCTTGGGGACGTACAGCGTCCTTCTGCCACTTCTTGCTGACCCCACACTGTGGCTTCTGTTGTAGCCCTCCTGGTGCAACCAGAAGGGAGGCAGGTCTGTGAGAAACCAGGGTAGCATGGCCTCAGCCAACCCAGGGCCAAGCCCCTGCACAGCAGCCAGGTCCTCCTTGGTGCTGCTGGCTGCAGATGAGCCTGTCCTTACCGCTCCTGGGGAGCTTCTTGGTGTCAGACCCAGCCTCTGAATTCCAGCTCCTCACCATGTTTTTCTTCTCCAGGATCTCTCTATTCTCTTGCACAGCTTCATACTGTTTGGGGACAGCCCGCATGAGTTTGTGTTTACAGTCTGCATGGGGAGAGCGGTCACCCGGCCGGGGATGAAGGACCTGCAGCAAATACTCCTGTATCAAGAGGAGGCATGCCTGGTGCTCTCACTGGTCTTCCAGCATCCTTCCTGGGGTTGGGGTCGCTTCCTGGTGGCTTCTGTGGTTCCTCTGCAGAATTTTCTGGGGTTTTCTTGGCCCAGGCATGTGGCTGGTTCTGAGTTCTCTTCCTTCTCATGGGGCACAGATGTCAATTCTGCCATCTCCTTCAGGACCTCTGATGGTCTTTGCCAAATCAGAGTCATGAAAAGGAGGCTCCTTCCAGCCCAGCTCCTTTACTTGGCCAAATAAATGGAAAAGGAAAAGCACACATCCAGGAGTGCCACATTTTTTGGTGGCAGGGCTTGAGTAGGTTTGCTATTTTCTCTGGCCATTCATGTGGGGATTTTCCTGCATTGTGTCACTCACTTGTCACTGGGTTCCAGTACAATGTCCACTCCCACCCCACATGACCCCAGTGGTTTCTGGTTTTAAAAAAAAAATGACTTTGGTTTCTTCTCTGGCCTTAGATTACTGAGGGTTGGAGCTAGAAGGAAGCTTGCTGATGGATGATCTAATCCAAATGCCAGTCCACAGACGAGTTATCTCTGAATCATTTGGGACACTTGGAAAAATACAGATCCCCCACTCTTACCACCCAGATTCTGTTTCAGTAGATCTAGGCTGGCCCCAGAATCTGGTGTTCCTGGTGATTTTGATAAGACCCACTGACCCCTCCAGTGTCTTACCAAGTGAGGACACTCAGGTCCCAGCAGGGGAAATCATCCCCAAGAGTAGTGGGGTGGACAGGATGGTGAAAAGGGTGTGGGAAGACACATCAGGAGACCCAAGCCGTGATCCCAGCTCTGGCACTGACCGTGCGTATCGCCCTGAGACTGACTCCCCAGCCAAACCCTGGCTTCGCGATGATCCGATGATCCGAGGGCTTCTTTCAGTTGCCCTGGTGTTTGTTGAGTCCCCAACATTTCCACTTGGAGAAGCAGGGCATTGTAATGCTCAGGAACGACTCTCTGCTCCATTCTGCAAAATTTACTTTCATTGTCTCCAGCCAGGCTGTGTGCTAAGCATTGAGTTTAGGGATCAACATGACGGGCTCAGCCCTGAGAGAAGGGGGAGCAAACCCACGTTGCCCTTTGCGCTTTGTTGCATTGTGTTTGCATGACAGTCGCAATGCAGCTCTTCCCAGGCTGCAGCTGGGGAAATGCTCTCAGAGAGTCTGTGAGACTACCTTCAGGTCATTCTGGTAAAAAGGGCCTACTATGTGCCAGGTGCTATTCTGAGCTCTTCACGTCTATTGCCACATTTCATTGATTCTGACACACATTTATACATCTGTGGAATCAGGAAGCATCCAGCACTTGACATAATTTGCCACCTACCCGACAGAGTTTTTTTCTTCTTAGTGGCACATAAAACAGTGAGGTGCCTGCTACAACAGGTGACATCTCAGATTTGATGAACCACTGTGTCTCACAGTTGCAGATAGTAAGTGGCAGAGCCAGAATTCACCACCGGCTCTCTCTGGCTTAAAGTACTTTCACGCTCACAGCTTAGTGGGAAAATGAACAGGAATGACCGGTTCAGGGCTGAGACACTTCCCAGGACACAGCAAAGCTACCTGCCCCAAGGCCTTGACCATCCTTGGCTTCCTGTTTCTCTGACACCCTCCCCTCTTGCAGGTGAGGCTGCTGGTCACTGGGTCTTGAACAGTGGAGAGAAATCCAGTGATCACACCCCTTGATATTTACCCAAATGAGCCGAAATTGACATCTGCATGAAAACCTGCATGTGGATATTTATAGCAGCTTTATTCATCAGGGCAAAAACTTTGAAGCAACCCAGATGTTTTTCAGTAGGTGAATGGATGAATAAACTATGGTGCACACAGGCAACGGAGTATCATTCAGTCCTAAAAGAAAAGCGCTATCAAGCCATGAAAAGGCATGAAGGAACCTTACATGCGAAGGTTCACTTACTTATTACTAAGTGAAAGACACCAATCTGAAAAGGCTCCGTACTGTATGATTCCAACTATGACATTCTGGAAAGGGCAAAACTTTGGAGATAGTAAAAAAATCAGTGGTTGCCAGTGGCACAACCATGGCTCGCTGCAGCCTTAACCTCCCTGGCTTAAATGATCCTCCCACCTCAGCCTCCCAAATAGCTAGGACCACAGGCATGGGCCACTATGCCTGGCTGACTTATTATTGTTTTGCAGAGACAGGGTTTCCCCATGCTGCCCAGGCTGGTCTTGAAATCCTAGCCTCAAGTGATCCTCCTACCTTGGCCTCCCAAAGTTCTGGGATTACAAGCATAAGCCACCACACCCGGCCCCTCTTTTGCCCACTTTCTGATCCAATGGGGTTATTTGTTTTTTGCTTGTTGAATTAAGTTCCTTATAAGTTCTGGATATTAGACCTTTGTGGGATGCATAGTTTGCAAATATTAATATTTTCTCCCATTCTGTAGGTTGTCTGTTCCCTTTGTTGATTTTTTTTCCTGTACAGAAGCTCTTTGGTTTAATTAGGTCTCTCTTGTCTACTTGTCAATTTTGGTTTTTGTTGCAATTGCTTTTGAGGACTTAGTCATAAATTCTTTCCCAAGACCAATGTCCAGAATAATGTTTCCCAGGGTTTCTTCTGGGATTCTTACAGTTTGAGGTCTTAAAGTTAAATCTTTAATCTGTCTTGAGTTGTATAATTTTGTATAAGGTGAAAGGTAGGGGTCCAGTTTCATTCTTCTGCATATGACTAGCCACCTATCCCAGTGCCACTTACCGAATAGGGAGTTGTTTCCCCGCTGCTTACTTTTTCGACTTTGTCGAAGATCGAATGTCTGTAGGTGTGTGGCTTTATTTCTGGGGTCTCTATTTTGTTCCATTGATTTCTGTGTCCGTTTTTGTACCTGCACAGTGCTGTTAAAAAGCCTATTTTTTAAAGGTGGGGAGAAGGCTGGCAAAGGGCAGGAGAGGCACAGGGTGATTTGGGGGCTGAAGTTTTCGTATAGCTGGCCCCAGCCCTCTCTTCCTCCTACCCAGGGGAGGGGGGAGTCAGAGAAGGCCCCTGGGGCCGGGTCCTGGTGTGTGCAGAGCCGGGTAGTGACGGTCGGCTGCTCCCACAGGTGCCGTGGAGGCCCCGATGCTGATCCGCCTGGTGAACGGCTCAGGCCCTCACGAGGGCCGCGTGGAGGTGTACCACGACCGGCGCTGGGGCACCGTGTGTGATGATGGCTGGGACAAGAAGGACGGAGACGTCGTGTGCCGTATGCTGGGCTTCCGCGGGGTGGAGGAGGTGTACCGCACGGCTCGATTCGGGCAAGGTAAGGCCTCTGACGGCAAAGGACGTGGGGAGAGGGCCTGCGCATACCAGGACTGGGCCCCCCTCCAAAGCCCGAGTCCCTTCCACGGCAGTTCTGCGTGGCGACCCCAGCCTCTCCCGGAACGCTTCCTGCAATGAGAACTCACTGCCCCGCCCCAGGCAACTGCCTCCGGTGGCCATCAGACAGTTCTGAGGATGAGAACGTTCTTCCTTTCCCTGATCTACGTCCTGTATCCTGGCGGTTTCTATCAGTCCTCCCCAGCCGGTGTTCCAGGCTCGGCTGCCGTGCCTCTCCCCCCGGCCAGCGCTTCACCTTCCTGACTTGCTCTCATGTCTCTACCATGTTTTCATCATTACTTGACACTTATGCGACACTCACGGTGTGCCAGGCTGTGTTCTCAACACGTAACAAATATTCACCTGTTTCATCTTTACGGCATTGTGAAGTATGCAGGGATCATCGCGGATTTTCTTTTTCCTTTCTTTTTTTTGGTGGGGGGACAGGATCTTGTTCTGTCATCTAGTTTGGAGTGCAATAGTGCAATCATGGCTCACTGCAGCCTTGTTCACCCAGGCTCAATGATCCTCCCACCTCAGCCTCCTGAATAGCTGGGACTACTCACCATACCCAGCTAATTTTTCTTGTTATTTTTAATAGAGATGAGGTCTCACTCTGTTGCCCAGACTGGTCTCGAACTCCTGGGCTCAAGCAGTCCACCCACCTTGGCTTCCCAAAGTGCTGGGATTACAGACATGAACCACCATGCACAGCTGTCCCTGTTTTCCAAATGAGGAAATGAAGGCTCAGAGAAGTTGAGCAACCTGCCCAAGGTCACACAGCTAGCAAATGCCAGACCCGGAGTTTAGACCCAAGCAGGCGTCTTAGGAGTCTGTATTTGAACCACTCTGCTGGGCTGTCTTTGCCTCTCTGAGTCTCTTCTTCTCCAGGTGAACATCCCCAGATATTCACCTTGTCCTCATATGACAAGGTCTGGAAAGCCTTTATCGTTCTGGCTGCTTTTCTATTGACACACAGAAGCACATTGACCGTCCCACGGATGGCACAGGAGCCTCTGGGGAAGGGGCACAGACCCTCCCTAGGTAGATGGCTGATTTGAACCCTGTGTTTGTTTCCTGATGGATCAGAAACTCTTGTGTCGACTCACAACTAAGACACTGGCCCCACGTGTACAAACCCGGCACTCCCCACACCCATTCGGTAGTTAGTTGTCCCTGGGCAGCATGTCCTGGCCTGTCGCTTCTGCGCTCCGGGTCTTGGTGTCCTGTCTGCAACTAAAGAGCCTGCAGCTCCTGTGATGGGTCTCCCAGCCTGAGCCCCTGGGATTTAAGATGCTGCTGCTCACCTGTGGAGAAGTCCAGGTGGATGTGGGGAGGGACTGGGGCTGACCCTCTCACACCCAGTCACCAGGCCTGCTCCTGTGGACGGCAGCCCGCTGACTGCAGGGTTCCCTATGTTATGAAGAGCAGGCGTACCTGCTGAACTGCCTGAGGCTCTTGCTGTCCAACCTGCTGTGCTCAATGGCTACAGGGACCCATGGCATAGGGTGAGGGGAGAGAGTGGCATGTCCCTTCCAGATGGGGACTCAGAACCAGGTCACATCCAGACTGGAGGTGGAAGCCTCCACTCCTCTCAGCCCCCTTGCTCTTCATCCCCATGTGGGGCTGCTGCCGCTCTTGCTCCAAATCCCATCCCGTAGATCTCATTGGTAATTGACTGAATGTGACTGTTAAAACACATGCTCTGAATGTGTTTTACCCCAAACAGGCTTTCTGTGAGCAACATGGCTCTCGATTCACCCGGGTGCAGTCAGGCTGAGTCCAAAGAGTCCGTGGAGGGCGGTGGGATAGGAGTTGGTTGTCTAGGTTTGGGGTAGGCAGCGGAAAGTTGTAGAAGTTACAGTTTAGGGCGGTTTTTGCAAGCTGGGAGGGGGTCTAGGCTCTGGAGTCACAAGGTTGACCAGGGTCGATTACAGAATCCAATGGCCTTATCAGCTGAGGCGGGAATAAGGAACAGTAGAAGAATGTCTCGAGTTAATTTGGCACCACGGGGGTTGATCACTCTTCCCTTTTTCGTGGTCTTCCAGTTACTTCAGGTTTTCTAATTCCAGGAGGTCCTCCGGAGGTGTACGTGGGGGTCACGGGTTGCCATGACGTCCATGGTGTCATCAGTCAGCCTAAAAGACCTTACAGTGACCCTTGGTGAAATCTGCCAAGCAGCTTGCAGGGAGTGCAGTTTTAAGGGGCAGAGTTTGAAGGGCAAGTTCGAAGGGGTCCAGCACCACGAAGGGCAGCCCCCCAGGAAAGAATACTGTTCTCCCACAGGCTTGGGGCAGGATCCCAGCCGGTTTTCGCTAAGGAAAACCACCGTTATTGTTGGTGAAAATAGGAACTGTCCTCAAATTCCCACTTCAAGCTCCAGAGGAGGCTTCTTCCTAATAAGTGGCAGTAAAATCTTTTCAGAAAAACGTTATTAATTCTTTTGCTTTCTCTATGAGAAGCAGTTTGGTTCAATATAAATTCTTTTCAAGAAGCCAGAATAGCTAGTTTGAAGGTCACAGGTCATGTTAACCTGACCGTCCGTTGGTGAAAAGGCAGCAGGTGGCCTGCGAGTGCCAGGCCAGCGATGCTGTAGACTTTGTGGCTTCTTTCGTTCCCCTGATCTCTATTCCTCTTCACACATGTCGGGGAGCTCTAAGCTTGCCGCTTGATTCTTTAAACTGGTTGATGGGAAGCTGGACTTGCTTTCACTAATGCCCCATTTTTTACACTGTTATATCCCTATCGTAGTACCCTGATGGGTCTCAGGTGCTATTGAAGACCATGGCTGGTTGCAGGCCGGGAGTCACTAGAGGTGTATAGAGGGTTGGCTGGGGACGGTGACTCACGCCTGTAATCCCAGCACTTTGGGAGACTGAGGCAGGTGGATCACGAGGTTAAGAGATCAAGACCATCCTGGCCAACATGGTGAAATCCCGTCTCTACTAAAAATATAAAACAATTTATCTGGGCATGGTGGCACATGCCTGTAGTCCCGGCTATTTGGGAGGCTGAGGCAAGAGAACTGCTTGAAACCAGGAGGCAGAGATTGTAGTGAGCTGAGGTCATGTATTCCAGCCTGGTGACAGAGCGAGACTCCGTCTCCAAAAAAAGAAAAGGAAAAAAAAAAACCAGAGGGCCATAGGGCCCTGGGCAGGGGCAGGCTGGCATAACTGAGGGTTTCTGCCAGCCCAGGCTGCACCCATGGTCTCCTCCTCCTCTCTATGTGCAGTTTCCAGGTGCCTGCCATGGGCCAGGCCAGCTGCAGGGTGGGGAGACAGAGCTGACAAGCCCAGCCCTGGCCACAGCATGGGTACTGGAGAGGGGGATTCTAAACCACGTGCCGAGGGCTCTAATGCTGTTGTAGCCATGGGGCCGAGAGGAGGAAAGGCCACCACTCCTGGTGACAGGCAGAGCCACCTGCCAGCATCCTAACCACTGGTGCCCCTACCCCACTGCCAGCTCATCCACTGTTAAGCCTGAAGGGGCCTCCCAGGTCCCTCTCGCTGCCTCCTGGCCGCCTCATGCCCCTCCTTCCTGACAGTTTCCTTTCCCGGCACCCCAACTCCCCGCCTCCATTGTCCTTGCGTTCTGCACACTCTCTCTGAAGGCCACCTCCACACCTGGGGCTTCAGTCACCCCCCAGCTCTTCCCTCTGTCACAGTGCTCAGTTCTGCTCCAGACCCGAGTGTCCGGTGACCTTCCTGACATCTGCACTCGGGACGCTCCATGGGCTCCTCCAACAGCACTGTCACGATTGCACACGTCTCCTTCCCACAAATCCTGTGCCTCCCTCGTTGCCATCACCAGCACCACCCTACCCATCAGACTCCATCACAGCCAGAACCCTGGGCCACCCCTTGGCTGTCACCACTCCCTCTCCCACATTAGGTTGGCCCCTGAGTCCTGCGGGTCCCACCAGTGTTCCCTCCTCTGCTGTTTCTTGAGCCTGTTTCTGCCTCGTCGTCCTCACTGCCTCCCCTTAGGAGATTAGCAGGTAAAGCAGTGGTTAGTGCTCCAGCCCTAGAGTCAAACCACCCACGTCAGAACTCCGGATCTGCCACTTGTAGCTGGAGCCTTGAGCAGGTTCCCTAACCTCGCTAAGCTTCGGTTCTTCAACTGTTGAAGAATGACTATAAATGCTAAAGGAGATGCTGCGTGTCAAGCAGTTAGTGTGCACAGGCACTGCTGTGCACACTTATCTATAGGTTTGGGGTGGAGGGGGCACAGAGAGGCTCTAATTCTCCAGGAGCCACTCCTTACAGCCACCACCCCTGCAGGCTAGCTTCTGTGGCCTGCCTGCCTTCTCATGGCCGCTGGGATCTCTCTCTCTCTCTCTCTCTCTCTGTTTAAGAGATGGGGTCTCCCTCTGTCACCCATGGAGTCCACGCTCTGGAATACGGTGGTGCAATCGTAGCTTGCTGCAGCCTTGACCTCCCAGGCTCAAGCAATCCTCTTGCCTCAACCTCCCAAGTAGCTGGGACTACAGGCGCGTGCCAAGCTAATTATTTCATTTTACTATTTTGAAGAAATGGAGTCTCACTATATTGCCCAGGCTGGTCTCAGACTGTTAGGCATCTCTCTAAAAGGAGCACCTGCTCACCTCACTCCCTGCCTGGGTCCTCAGAGGATCTTTATCGCTCTCAGAATCAAGCTGGGTTTCCTTAGCTCAGCACCCAAGGATCTTTTTTGTCCACCTTCTGCCCACCCCACACCTCTCCACACTGCACCTGCTGATGGTTATTGGGGCACAGATGGTGCATATCGTGTCCTGCCTCTCCTGTGCTGCGCCTCCTGCTGGAAGGCCTTTTCCTCCCTCTTCAGCTAGGGAACTCCTACTCCGGTTTTAAAAGCAGCTCAATGATTGTCCCCTGAAGGAGGCTTTTTGGGCTCCTTCCATTGCTACCCTGCCCCCAAGATGGAAGTGACCCTCCTCTGTGCTCCTGTCACCTTTGTCTCAATTACAGCACTTCTTATATTCACCTGACCCCTGAGATACATGCAAACATCTTGAGGACTTCACCTTTATACTTCCAAAACCCAAACTACCTGGGGCATATAGGAGTTGGATAAATGTGGAAAGGAAGAAAGGAAGGAGAGAGGGAAGGAAGGAAGGGAAGGAGGGAAGGAAGGAAGGCAGGGAGAAAGGAAGAAAGGGAGGGAGGGAGGAAGAGTAAAAAGAATGGAAGGAAGGAATTCCAGTGCCTGCTAAACCTGAGTCCTCCCTGTCTCCAAGCCCTGGCCATTCTCCCAGAGGTCTGGCACCATAAAAATTGTCCTGAACAGGGCATAGTAATCAGATTTTCTGTTTGCATGGAGGCCACCAAGGAAAAACCCAAATGGGAGAGGCTTGAAGATGTTCTAAATTTTAAATTGGTCCAGGAGGTGTTGGAGTGATGCTGGTGGAGAGGTGGAGGGGTGATGACTGGAGAGAGGCCTGGGAGGCCATGGGAGTGGGTGTGACCTAGCACAGCTGGGAGCATCTCCCAGGGAGACAGACAGAGGGAAAAGGAGGTTAGGATGGGGGCACATTGGCAGATTTGTAGGTGGAGACAGGCAGACAGAATTAGGGGTGTTCACTTCTAATTATAGCATTATGACCTCCTTTCGTCCTTTTATCTAAAATAAGATTCAAATGCTGAGAGACAGCTTCAGTGCAAGGGTCAGCCTACATTTTCCATAAAGTGCTGGAGAGCAAATATTTCAAGCTTTGTGGGCCAGGTGGTCTCTGTCACAGCTACTCAGTGCTGCACTTGGAGCAAGAAAACACCCGTAGCCAATATGCAATCAAATGGGTGGGACTGTGTTCCAGTACAACTGGGTTTATAACCACAGCCATTAGCCAGACATGGTTCACCGTTTGCCATCCCCTTGCTGAATGTTAAGTGCTGTGGACTGTGGTTGTATGAGGAGGCGAAATGTTGATCACTCCCTGCAGCAATCTGTCTTGCAGACTTTGACTCAGTGACAGATGAATGAAATACACTGTCACACACAGAATACAGTGGATCCAGTGGGCTAGGGGCGGTCATCAGCTGCTTTCACAGGGCGATTGCGGCTAACTGACTATAACTCCTTGTTCCGCTTGACACTTACTCAGTATAGATTTAATAACAGAGGTTCTAAGTCAACAAGCTTGTGGATAATTAACACGGTTAAAAGAGTGGCTTTAAGAATGATAAAAGTTGGCCGGGCGTGGTGGCTCAAGCCTGTAATCTCAGCACTCTGGGAGGCCAAGGCAGGTGGATCACAAGGTCAGCAGATTGAGACCACCCTGGTCAACATCGTGAAACCCCGTCTCTGCTAAAGATACAAAAAATTAGCTGGGCACGGTGGCGTGTGCCTGTAATCCCAGCCACTCAGGAGGCTGAGGCAGGAGAATTGCCTGAACCCAGGAGGCGGAGGATGCGGTGAGCTGAGATCATGCCATTGCACTCCAGCCTGGGTAACAAGAGCGAAACTCTGTCTCAAAAAAAAAAAAAAAAAGAATGATAAAAGTCTTGGTTCTGGGGCCTAGAATAAACACTATTAACGGGTAATTCTTCCACAAGCTCCCTCTGAGAGGGCCATCCAGCACAAAGTTTACCTGAGTAAACAAATTAGAGTAGGGACAAAGGCATGGGGGGTAAACAGACTTAACTGGGGAAGCTTTTATTATCTTTAATCTACCTTATGACTTCATGCTCTAACATAAGAACGGGCTGCTTTTAGCCTGTTCTGTAAGTTAATAAATAAAAACTTTTCAGCTTTCTAAAAGGTTAGAGACTGTATCTTACAACTTTTCCCTAATATTTCCCTTAATATTTTGCCAGCCACCCCGAGTAAATCTCAACAAGGAGAAAAGACTGTCCTGGCTGAACGTGAGAGGCCAAGTCAGGGCCTCTTCCCTCCATAGTTACTCACCTGGAGATGTCGTCAGTCTTTCTGGGGCTCAGTTTTCCTCGCAAATACCTGTTAAATAGCCATCTGCCTTCTCTGTTTGTGGCACAGATGGAAGCCTGCAGGATTCAGTGTAACATTTTCCTACCACGAACATTACTCTAAACAAACACATAGCAGTTCAAACATTAGCTCCATGAGGCAGAAAGGTTTTGCTTCTGTTGTTTTGTCTTTCTTTTTGTTCATCAATGTCTTTCAAATCCCCAGAATGGTACTTAGCACACAGAGGCTTCAGGACTTTGGGTTTTGTTTGTTTTGTTTTAGAGACTGAGTCTTGCTCTGTCACCCAGGCTAGAGTGCAGTGGCACAATCTCGGCTCCCTGCAATCTATGCTTCCCGGGTTCAAGAGATTCTCCTGCCTTAACCTCCTATGCAGCTGAGATTACAGGCATGCGCCACCACACCCGGCTAACTTTGGTGTTTTTTAGCAGTGACAAGTTTTGCCATATTGACCAGGCTGGTCTTGAACTCCTCATCTCTGTGATCCTCCCTCCTCAACCTCCCAAAGTGCTGGGATTGCAAGAGTGAGCCATGGCACCTGGCCAAGAGTGTGCTTTTCTAACAAGCTCTCTGGTGATGCTGCCAGCCCCGGTCCTCAGACCGCACCTTGAGTGATCAGGTATCAGTTCTAACGCTCAAGCAGTGACTGGTATCTGGAGCCGACGGAGCTCTAGCCCCTGCCCGTGGCGTGAGGAGCAGAGACGGTTTGCTGGTTAATTTTTCCTTGAATGATGCCCGGCAGTGCTGACATCACTGCAGATATGCACTGCTCCTCCCCTGATGACCCTATACCCATTGCGTTGGTCCTCCCGCGACTGGACATGAGCCAGAATGCTCTGGCGAAACACCAGCTGGAGATGTGAGATCCTGTGTACGCATTTGGGCTGGGTCACCTTGGAACTGTGCTTTATTTGTTAGTCTTCTTTATTTGCTTTGGGTGTGACTAATCCCACAGAGCCCTGGAGCTTGCAGCCTTTTCCTCGGTAATTTGTAAACCGATGCTGCTTCCAGGAGACATTTAATCTGCAAATCATTGCTCTGCCTCAAAGGGCTGATTGTGTAAGAGCCACAGCTACCCAGGCCAGGGAGAGGCTCTGGAGAAGAAACAGCATCCAAGGAGGTGGCGGAAGGGGCCTCTCCTCCCTGCTCCGTCCCCGAATTCACTGCATGGCAATCCCATGACAACAGAGGCTGAACACGTCTACATAACAAAAACATGTTCACACCACTTAGTTCATGTGTTAGAGTCAGCCAGCAGGGAAACAGTTTAGATGTTCTCTTGACATTCTTTGTAAAGGGATTTTACCCATGTACTTCAAGAGTGAATGACAGAGTTTAAGGCTTTAAGAGTCAGTCCTGACAGTTCCACTAAAAAGGAGAGGTTGTCGGCTCCTGAGAGATGGGAGGGGGAGCAAACGGTGGGAAGCTTGGGGCAAGGCGATAATGCCTGCGCTACATTTTGAATATGCTTTGGTGGGTGTCAAAGCTCTTTCCCATACAGGAGCAACCACCTCTATTCACTTGCTCAGGATACACAGCCAGTAATGCTGGAACCCCATTTATCACCCTTACCCCTATGCTTCTTGGTACCAGAACATAGCAAGTGAGGGTGCCAGAGTCACCAGCTGTCCTGGTTTTCCTGGAACTTACCTGGTTTTATCAGTGAAAGTCCCACATCCTGGGAAGCCCCTCCCAGCTTAGTAACTGACGTGGGAGGTACCACCCCAGATGGTACCAGACTTGGATGGAGCCATGTCCTGCTGCCAGGCCCTGCTCCTGTGTCTCAAGCTGCAGTGTCTTGCCCCTTTGTTACAATGCAGAAGCTGGCTTGTGGGAGTTGGGGCAGCCTGGGGTTCTGCATTTTCTACAAGCTCCTGGTGATGCCCATGTGGCAGACCCAGAGCCTCACTGTGAGTAGGGAGGCTCCAAGCCACTTCCCATGGGAGCACTGAACCCCGTGACCCTTCACAGGCTCTCAAGTGGGCTCCCACCACCTGGGGCCGGGCCCAGCTGTCAGCCAAGACAGCTCGTCAGAACCACAGGTGATAGTCCCGCCAGCTCATCACAGGGGCCTGGGAGTGACTTCTCTGCAGCCCACACCCCTTTCTATCACCTCCAACCCTAGACATGCCCTCTGCATTCACTTTCAGTGGCTTAACCAGCTGCCCTGCTCCCCTGGTGTGTACTGAGGGACCCCAGGGCCAAGTTGATACCTTTTAAGCTCAGGTACAATCCTGGGAGAGCCCACTAAAGCACCAGGGTCCCCCTGCCTGACACCTTCAGGCCTGCAGGGTGGTCCCCTGAAGCACTGGGTGAACAGGGCTGGCCATAGGTAAACCTATCAAACAGATTGTCTTAGGAACCTTGTATTTTGAGAACTGACCTAATTGCTTGTAGCTAAAAGTTGTTCCTGCATATTCTTTTTTTTTTGAGACAGAGTCTCGCTCTGTCATCTAGGCTGGAGTGCAGTGGCACGACCTCAGCTCACTTGAATCTCCGCCTCTTGGGTTTGAGCAATTCTCCTGCCACAGCCTCCCAAGTAGCTGGGACTACAGGCGTGTGCCACCACACCTGGCTAATTTTTTGTATTTTTTAGTAGAGACAGGGTTTCACAGTGTTAGTCAGAATGGTCTTGATCTCCTGACCTCATGATCTGCCCGCCTCAACCTCCCAAAGTGTTAGCCAGGATGATCTCGATCTCCTGACCTCATGATCTGCCCGCCTTGGCCTCCCAAAGTGCTGGTATTAGAGGCATGAGCCACTGTACCTAGCCATTCGTGCACATTCTTAAATATGTATCTGGTGATAATGTTAAACTCTGGGGTCCTTGCCATCCCAAAACCATTGTTTGGGGCTCAGAGATACTGAGGCCACCTGCTTTAAACCTCAGAATGTTAGAGTTAATGTTGGTACTGACAAACCTGGCTCTGGGGCACTGGGAAATGCAAGGTTCATCTGACACTGTCCCGCTGATGTGGTCCTGCCTGACTTTCCATCAACAATGGCCACAAGATAATGCATTTCAAAAGCTAGGCAGTGTTGGGTATAAAGCATGGGCTGGGAGGAAGCAAGACTTGGGCTTCTATTAAGAATCTGCTGCTTACAAGCTGAGTGATTCTGTACCAATTGCTCCTTGAGCCTCAGTTTTCTCATCTATAAAATGGGTTTATTAATACCTCCTCATAGCACCATGGTGAAGATTAATGAAGCACATATGTGTAAGTTGCCTGACACATAGAAGATATTCATAGCTACTGCCATCACCATCAATTATTGTGATTCTGCCCTCGAGAAACTCATCCCAGAAAATAAGTATGAGGTCTTGGTGGGATGGAGAGGGCAGCTGGAAGCCCCCACATTTGAGTGTGCAGCAGAACTGAGTCAAGGGCAGATGAAGTCATGCTCTCTCTTCTCCTTTCTGCCCTCCTGCATGTCTGCTTAGAAGTCATGTTTCCCTGTCTCCACAGGCACTGGGAGGATCTGGATGGATGACGTCGCCTGCAAGGGCACAGAGGAAACCATCTTCCGCTGCAGCTTCTCTAAATGGGGGGTGACAAACTGTGGGCATGCCGAAGATGCCAGCGTGACATGCAACAGACACTGAAAGTGGGCAGAGCTCAATCTCGGAGTCCCGCACAGAGTGTCCTTCCTGCATCCTTGGGGCAGGGCACAGCTTGGGGCCGCCCTGACCATCTCTTGGCCATACCTGGTCCAGCACTCCCAGTCCTCACACCTGCATCCCAGGACCGTGGAGGCCGCTCATCATTTTCCTGTTGAACATGTGCTCCAAAGTGTAACTCTGGGACCTACTGCCTGTCTCTCTCTTCCACGAGGTTCCTGCGTGAGGAGCCCTGGTCAACTGGATCACCACTTTGCCCAGCTTCTGAGCACCATGCACCAGGCCTCAATATCCCAGTTCCCTTTGGTCTTTGAGTTACAGGCGATTGCTAAGAATGTGTCAGAGACACGTGCAGCAGCAGAGATGGGTGGGAGTATGGGGTCAGTTACTCTTCAGACAATCCCCAAATCTCCATGAGGCCAAGAGTTCCATCTTCCTCCCCAGCAAGAGGCAATGCCAAGTCATCCATTTCCCCCCTTACTCTGCCTCTGCTCCCCATTTGCTAGTCTGGGGAAGTGACATAGAGGAGAAGCCAGCTCTAGGGACAAGAGGGAAATGCAGGTCACCTCCAGGAATCCAGCTAGATGTGGAGAAGGGAAAGAAACTAACACTGAATGATCACCATGGCATGCTAAACAGTATCTTGGGTGCTAAATTCATTTATCCACTTTGCTGCACTGGCACAAGGCCTGTCAGTCTGGGTATGACCTTACCTCTGGGTAGCACTTAAGTGGTCCATTCACCTAGCCTGAAAGTCAGAATTCTGACAGTGACTGACACCGTGTTCCTGCCTGAACTTAATGTCTTTAGCAGGCCTGAGCAAGAAGTTTGGGTGCAGGACCTGTGTGACCGGAAAGTTGCATGCTCCGGAACCTACAGGGTGTGAGTGCAGGTCCAACGTGATTGGCTTCCAGGCCAACCATCCATGTAGGAGGACAGCTGATTTGGAGCGTGACATGGAAGCTGCCCATGTTAAACCTGAGTCCAGGGCTCCGTTACTGGGCATTCAGGGTTAATGCCAAGTCATATGTGTCTCAGCTATTTGGAGGTGATGATATTGCATCTTTGAAGCCTCTCCAGGTATGACTCTGTGGTCAGGAAAACACAAGTCCTAATGGAACCCCTAGGGGTGGAAGGAGACGAAGATTCCCTCTGACCTCTGGGGGTGGGGAGTGGGAATAAGGGGCCTTGGGCCTCCACAGGTCTGCAATCTGCACCCCCTTCCTAGAGACAGGGAGATCGTGTTCTGCTTTTTACATGAGGAGCAGAACTGGGCCATACACGTGTTCAAGAGATAGGGGAGCTACCTGGTAGCAAGTGAGTGCAGACCCACCTCACCTTGGGGGAACCGCAAACTCATAGGCCTCAGATACACAATCACCTGTCATTATCAGGTGAGCGCTGGCCTGCTTGGGGAGAGACCTGGGCCCTCCAGGTGTAGGACCAGCGAGACTCCTGGCTGACAACTAAGCCAGTGTGGCCCTAGGTCATTCTTGTTTCCAATATGCTTGCTACTCCTTAACGTCCTAATGATGAGACTCTCCTTCTGACCAATTGCTATGTTTACGCGGCACACATGTACTCATGCATCCTCTTCCAGAGCCAATATACGTATGCATATATAAACAGCACTTTTTACTGCATAGCTCAGCACACTGCAAAGTTTGCATTTAAAAAAGAAAGAAAAACTAAAGGTGAAAAGATGCCACATTGAACAAATTAAAATCCCAACCGGGTTCTGGCAAAGAATCCAGTTACGCCTTCCATGAAGACACACGTAACTGTCTTACTTGGTCTTTTCATTGGAGAAAACAGAATTCTTGTTTTACATCAGATAAAACAAAAGGTGTTTGAACCTTAAAAATGGACGTCTCCTAGTTTACATACCTACTTCAGAGGACATGGAAATGACCATGTGCCTGCATTTCAGGGACTGAAGGAATTTAGGCCTGGCCTAAAATACATCAGACCTTTTGTAAGAAAGAATTTCAATAAAGCAAGAAACATGTCACTAACAAGCTTTCCATGACATACATTCCTTCTCCTGAAACCCTGGTGAGTGTCGGGAGGGCTGTTGAAATCGGATGATGTGATCGTTTTTCTGTGGGGACTGGTAGTGTGAGCAGCTTACAGGAAAAGCCACCCTAATACTTCTAGATGATAAATAACAGTCTTGACCAAGAACATGAGGGAAAGTGATGGCTCAAACCTTATCTGATAACCAAAGGAAGCGGGTCCCAAGCAACAGAACAATCACCAAGCTCCATCTTACAAGAAAACTGCTTTTGTATTCAATAGAGAAAAGGACACCTGCCTATTCTGCCCCACATCCCCAGAGTTCTCACTTGGGAATGTGCTTCCCTCCAGAGTTGCATTCAGTGTAAGAAGATCATCCAGAGCTAGGTACCAGGTCTGTGAAGTCACTGGCCCCATCATCTAAGGACAGGCAGGAATTCCAGGTACCGGATCTGAACAGTGTGTGGGGATGGCCCAGGTCACTGCATAGTCCCGGCCACACGCTCAAAGTGGCACCTCTGGAAATAATGTGCTGAGATTGCTACATGATAATTTGCTAATTCTACAGAGAAAAGTTGACTTTCTGGAAATTCACAAAGGAAGTACCACTTTCTTCCTCCTCTAAAAGTCCTGGTGGTGCCCCCACCTACCCAAATCTTTGTGGTTCCCATTCTGTAAAGGGGTTCCCATGGAGAAGGGCAGTGATATTTTTTTCTGCCCTCTTACTATCTGAAAGACACCATGACTGACCTCATCTTGACTGCCTGATTTGGAGCTTACGTGTGTCACAGTTAAATGCACCCAGTCTTGTGCCCTGGACATGTGTCTAAGCTTTCTTACCCATAGATAGCACTTTTTTACCCATAGGAACCCTAGAGTTTCTTCAGCAACATTGTGTGATGATAGTCTTTTTTTTTTTTTTGAGACAGAGTCTTGCCTCATTGCCCAGGCTGGAGTGCAGTGGCTGAATCTCAGCTCACTGCAACCTCTGCCACCTGGATCAAGTGATTTACATGCCTCAGCCTCCCAAGCAGTTGGGATTACAGGTGTGCCCAACCACACCTGGCTAATTTTTGCATTTTTAATAGAGACAGGGTTTCACCATGTTGGCCAGGCTGGTCTTGAACTCCTGGTCTCAGGTGATCTGCCTGCCTCAGCCTCCCAAACTGCCGGGATTATAGGCATGAGGCACTGTGCCTGGCCTTTTTTCCCCCTTTGTTGAGACAAGGTCTCCCTCTGTCGCCCAGGCTAGAGTGCAGTGGTGCCATCTCAGCTCACTGCAACCTCTGCCTCCTGGGTTCAAGTGATTCACATGCCTCAGCCTCCCAAGTAGTTAGGATTACAGGCGTGAGCCACCATGCCTGAGTAATTTTTGTATTTTTAGTAGAAATGGTGTTTTGTCATGTTGGCCACACTGGTCTTGAACTCCTGACCTCAAGTGACCTGCCCACCTTGGCCTTCCAAAGTGCTGGGATTACACGTGTAAGCCACCTTGCCCAGCCCGACAGTCAGTTATTCTAACATTTCTGTAAAATGTCAAATGTGTAAGTCATTTGTCTTCTTAGAATAGCTCTTCTACAGCCCTCCGGAGGACATGCCTTGCCTTAACCCCTTTCTTCTCCTTCCCCTACCTGTAGCTTTTTGGAGCTGAGGTGGGATCCTGCCTGACTGCAGCTTTGTTATTTAGTCCTCTCCCCCATCTCCCCCAGCTAGAACAGGCTAAAGAGCTCTCAGGAAGAAGGGCTTTCCATCCCCTGCATACTTTTTCCTCTCTGGCTCAGGGAACTTGAGTGGCTCCCTGGAGAGAGGTTGTGTGAGCTCTGGTCATAGTTCTTCCTTCAGTTGTCCTTGTGCCCCTGGGGTTTCCACATGTTCAGATCCGTTTCAGCTGAAGACTCAAGGGAAATATATGCACTTTTCTGGAACTTTCTCTGTGTAGTTTCCTTCTCTCAGGGACTGTGCCCTACAAATTATAGCTGCCATGGCCTCCTGTCACCAGTCTTGCCCCCTCACCTCAGCGAGATTGCCTGGCTCTGGGATCCCCTCCTTGCACCACCTGTTATCCAATATCTGAATTGATCAGTTGCAAGTATTTCATGCCATTTTCTGGTTATGACAAAAGGAGGGCAATTCCAGTAATGAGTATCCTATCATGGCCAAAACCTGAAGTCTTCCCTATGGGTATTTCCTGGTTTAAGAGAATCATAAAGGAACAGCCTGGACATGGAAACAGGTATGTGAAATGTATCCAAGGACACTAGAGAAAAGATGTGACATAGACATATGAAAGGTGTGATATGATATCTCTTCTTTTGGTCTTTTAATTTGGGAAAACAGAAGTCTTATTTTACATCAAATAAAAACAATGTTAAAGTGAAAGGTGTAAAAAGACCTATATAAAACATCTCAAGGTGAAACTGCAGTGTCTGGGTTGAAAATTATACTGGTTGGTATTAACAGCAGATTACAGGCCCCAGAAGAAAGGATTCGTGAGCTTGAAGAAACAAGGGTTCAAAATAAAACACAGGAAAAAACTTAGTAGAACATAGCAAATTGTGGAAAAACTTCAAGTGGCTAGTATATGTGTAATTGGAGCCCATAAAGGAGAGGAGGGCAGAAATAAATATTTAAAGGAATGGCTGAACTTTTCTTAAATTTGGTGAAAACTATATACCCATAGATCCACAGAACTCAACAAACCCTGAGCACAAGAAAAATAATAAGATTCTACACTAAGTTACATTATAACTAAATTGCTTAAAACCACTGATAAAATCTTAAAAACAAGAGAGGGGTGCAAAGATAACAATAACAGCAAATGTCTCTTTGGGAAAAAATGCAAGCTAAAAGACAGAGAGGTGATATCTTTCAAGCACTGAGAGGAAAGAAACAACTGTCAACCTAGAATTCTTAACCCAGTAAATATATCTTTCGAACACAAAGGTGAAATATGGCTTTCTTCAGATGTATAAGAGCTGAAAGAATTCATCACCAGCAGACCTGCAGGCACTACAAGAAATGTGTGTTTAACTTGTCACTGACAAAGCTCAGATGCACTGCAAGAAATATTGAAGGAAATCCTTCATGCAGAAGCATAATGATACTAGATGGGAATGTGGAACTGCACCAAGATCAACAGCACTGGAAATGGTCACTACATAGGTAAATAAAACCAACATTTTTTTGGTATTTAAATCTCTTGGAAAAACAACCAACTGGCCCAAGCCAAAGTACCAACAGTGTCTTGTGTTGGAAAGGATGTGGAACAACTGGAACTTCATACATGGCTAGTGGGAATGTAAAATGATATGGCCACTTTGGAAACAATTTGGCAATTTTCTTGAAGAGTTAAACATAAACCTACCATGCAGTGCAGCCATCGCAATCCTAGGTATTGACCCAAGAGAAATGAAAGCAGGTGAAGACTTGTATACAAATGTTCAGATGAAGCTGTAATAAACAAGAATGGGGCAACGTAACATCCACCAGCAGGTGAATGGACAGACAAATTGTGCCATATTCATGCAACAGGCAGAATCATGGATGAACAAAGCCAAAATTTGGAACTTTAAAAAGACAGGGCTGGGCGCGGTGGCTCACGCCTGTAATCCCAGCACTTTGGGAGGCCGAGGCGGGTGGATCACGAGGTCAAGAGATCGAGACCATCCTGGTCAACATGGGGAAACCCCGTCTCTACTAAAAATACAAAAAAATTAGCTGGGCATGGTGGCACGTGCCTGTAATCCCAGCTACTCGGGAGGCTGAGGCAGGAGAATTGCCTGAACCCAGGAGGCGGAGGTTGCGGTGAGCCGAGATCGCGCCATTGCACTCCAGCCTGGGTAACAAGAGTGAAACTCCATCTCAAAAAAAAAAAAAAGACAAATGATATTGACAGACCTGAAGCAAAACTGATCAAGAAAGAAAAACAGAAGACACAAATTTAAAAATGTGAATAGTGCAATAACATATAAGTAAATAGACTCTGTAGTTAAAAATCTTCCCACAAAGAGAACAGTAGGATCAGATGCTTTAAAAGGTAAGCTCTAGCGTATGTTCAATAAATGGAACATCTAAATCTTATGCAAATACTTCCAGAGAATAGAAAAAGAGAAAACACTTCATCTGATTCATTTTATGAAACTTGAGGAACTTCTGAGACTTCAGTCTCTAAGAAAAAACAAAAAATCATAAGACAAAACATACGGAAAAGAAAAGATTATATGCCAATCTCACCCATCAACAAAGATGCAAAACTATAAACAACACATTAACCAATATAACGTAGCAAAATGTAAAAAGCATTATATATCATGCAAGCTGTATTTATCCTAGGAATGCAAATTTGGTTTAATATTAGGATATCTATTCATATAATTAATCACATTAACAGATTAAAGGAGAAAATTATCTACTTAATAGATACAGAAGATTGAATATTCATCAACAACAAAACCTCTTTGCAAAGAAAAGTAGGACCATCTCCTAAAGATATCTATCAAAAACTTGCAACAAACATACTTAAATGTAAATATTAGCAACATTCCTTTTAAACATTAGATACAAGATGAAAATACCAGCTGTCTCTGCAGCCTTTCAGCAATGTGCCTGAGAGCTTGACCTGCACGGTAAGAAAAGAAAAAGGAGAAGAAGTTATGAGGATTGGAAAGGAAGAAACAAACTAAGCATTTACAGATGATATGATTGTGTACATAGAAAACCCCAAACTATCTACGGACGAATTATCAGAATATGAGAGTTCAATGCACCAGTGAACCTACCTTTTCCCTTTTCCGTATGTTTTTATTTTGTTCATGCTTTTTAGAGACTGGGATCTTGAAAATTCCTCAAGTTTCATAAAGTGAACCAGGTGTTTTCTCTTTTTCTATATTCTGTAAGTATTTGTGTAAGATTTAGACGCTCTATTTATTGAATGCACCCTAGAGCTTACCTTTCAAAGCTTACAATCCCAGTGTTTCCTTTGTGGGAAAATTTTTAATGACAGTCTATTTCCTTATATGTCACTGCATTATTCAAGTTTTTTCTTCTTATTCAAGGAAAAAAAAAGGTGTCAACAGGCATGTCCTTCACTTTTAAGTGAACTCTTAATTGGGAAGTTTTTAAAAATGAAAAATTATCTCCCAGTGTTAATGTGTAAGCCTCTCAAAAGATACGAATAGCAGCAGAATATTCCCATTGAAATATTCAAATAGATTAACTCATTGCCAGTGATTTTGGAACAGCAAACCCTGTGTTTAGGTCCACGGAGCCCTTGACCACCTGGCCCCAGGCCACCTCTCCAACTGCAGCTGGTCCCTCTGCCCCTTGCCCTGCCCCTAGACTCTGCCCTGCCCCTAGACTCCACCCTGCCTGACATGCTCAGCACTGATGCTGTTTCTCTGCACAGAGAGAGATTTCCTCCTCCCACTGGCCCACTCATAATCCCTACAATTGCTATCCTTCAAGTCTCAGCCTAAATACCACTGCTTCTGAGGGGAGCCCTCCCTGATCCATCCCTGACTCCCACACAGGGTGTGTCCCAGCTGCCATGGTGTTCTCTCTTCCCCATTCCCATTTGTCCAGTGTCAGATTTCCTCATTAGACTATCATCCCTATGAGGACAGGAACTGGGACTTCTTCTCCACTGTGTCATCAGCACCTGATAGAGGGCTTGATCAATAGTAGGTCCCGGCCGGGCACAGTGGCTCACACCTGTTATCCCAACAGTTTAGGAGGCTGAGCCAAGTGGATTGCCTGAGCCCAGAAGTTCCAAATGAGCCTGGGCAACATGGTGAAACCATCTCCACAAAAAATACGAAAGAAAAAAAATCAGCTGGGCATGGTGGGGTACACCTGTGGTCCCAGCTACTTGGGAGGCTGAGGTAGGAGGATCACTTGAGCCTTGGGGGTGGAGGTTGTAGTGAGCTGAGATTGCACCACTGCACTCCAGCCTGGACTTTGTCTCAAGGGAAAAAAAAAGTAGGTGCTATGAGCCGAATGTTTATGTCCCCAGCCAAATTCCTATGTTGAAATCCTCACTTCCAGGCATATGGAATTAGATGCTGAGGCCTTTGGGAGGTGATTGGGTGAGGGGGGTGGAGCCCTCATGAATGGGATTAGCGCCTTCACGAGAGAGATCCTGGAGATTCCCCTCGCCTCTTCTGCCATGTGAGGACACAGTAAGCAGGCACAATCTATGAGCCAGGAAGTGGCCCTCACCAGACAATGAATCTGCCAGCACCTTGATCTTGGACTTCCCAGCCTCCAGACCCTTGAGAAATAAATTTCCATTGTTGATAAACCACCCAGTCTCCGGTAGCTTGTCATGGCAGCCCAAAAGGACCGAGACACGAGGTATTTAATGTTTGAGAAAAGAAGAAAAATCCAAAAGAAGAAAGAAAAATCCTCTCCTTTCTGTACTAGAGAGATGGAAGATAATTTATATGGTGGAGGTGGGGGCTCAGCGTGACAGGAATGGACAGAGGAAAGGGGTGTCGACTTTGCATTTAAGGAATATCCCCATCCTGTGGTGTTTGGGATTATTACTCCTAAACTTCATTTTTCCCAGTAGCCTCTTTCTAATCACAAAGGGAAATCTTTTTTTTTTTTTTTTTTTGAGACAGAGTCTCACTCTGTCACCAGGCACCAGGCTGGAGTGCAGTGACATGATCTCGGCTCACTGCAAACTCCGCCCCACCAGGTTCAAGCAATTCTCCTGCCTCAGCCTCCCGAGTAGCTGGGACTACAGGCACATGCCACCATGCCCAGCTAATTTTTGTATTTTGTTTAGTAGAGATGGGGTTTCACTATTTTGCCAGGATGGTCTCAATCTCTTGACCTGGTGATCCACCCACCTCGGCCTCCCAAATTGCTGGGATTACAGTCATGAGCCACCGCGCCCGGCCGGGAAATCTTTAGATATGATAATATCTAATCAGTTATTGCTGATAAATTGCACTGCTGAACAAAATATCAGATAAAATGTTAAATCCCCAAATAAAACATCTTGGTGGTGGGTAACTACACCTTGATGTCATTCATTGAACGGAAACTATTATAATTAGTGATGGGCATTTAGTAAAATGGAAATATTTATGGAATATACAATTAGAAGACCTGGATTCAAGTCTCGGTTCCACAACCTACTAGAAACCTTTGCCTCAGCAGCATCTTTATAAATGGAGGTATTCAATATATCTTGTTATGAAGATTTTTTTAAAAAGTGAAATAGAAAGGGTTTTACAAACTCTAAAGCATTTTACAAAGATATCATTTGTATAACAACATGGAAGACATTGGCCTTTGGTTTATGGGAGAGGTGGTCATTAGAATTTTGAATTATAGCGAATTGATCAACAATAAAATACAACACAAATGCCTTGATAAATAGATTGTAGAAGCAACAGAAACCACGCTTCATTACATCACATGGTTAGAGTGGTACAATAGTAACCACAGATTTACCTGGATTTGCAAGGAAATGTGGGATTTTTGCATTTTTAATCCCGCCCTGGGAGTCTGCATGTGAGACAGGAGGACCCTTGGGTCCAGCTCTTTTCTGGAAGGGCACACACTGGAGTATCTGTACTGTGGACAGCTTCAAAGTACACCACACAGCCCATTTCCTTGTAGTTTTACTGGGTAACAGGCCGAGGAGCTTAAGCGAACTTGAAGACGGGAGGGGCGGGGGTAAAATAGGGAGAAAGTTAAGCCGAATACCGAGTAAATTAAGCCAGGGAAAAGAAGCTGTGTCCTTCCCTCCTTCCCTTCAAGACCGCCGTCGGCTCTCTCCTGACCTCTGCAGGCTGATGGGAGAAAGACAACTGAAAGCTTTAGGGAAAAAATGCAGAATGTTTGGGGTCAAGAGCAACTAGATTTGTAAAGCTGACTTACATGAGTCTTCTAAATGTTATATGCACGTTGTTGAAATGCAGTCTGGGGTGGGGTCCCAGCGATGCTGCAAGGGTGCTGTCCACATCCACATGTCGAATAGCAAGGCTAAAAGGGACTTTCCGGGCATTGAATGCCAGGGGTGGAAAGGATATTAAAAGCACTCAATCTCCCTTTTGCAGGTGGTGAAACAGCAGAGCGAGCAGGCAGGCACCGCCACAAATGTATAGAATGTGAGATATCTCATTTCCCTGAGCCTGGTTTCCTTGTTGGTAATAATCTAAATGTGAGAGTTTGGAAAGGCTTTCAAAGGGTAGCAGAATATAGCACTCCAAAATACACCACTTTGACATAAGAATTATCGTGAGCTGAAGGCAATTAAGAAGAAGCAAATACAAGGAAAGCGCTCTGCCCTCCCCACTATGCCTAAAAGCAGGACGTCCATTTGCAAAGGTGTCCCTCCTCCCTGCTCCACCAGGAAAGACGAAGTTGATCCCTGGAGATGACTTTTGACCCTTCACAGCCTGGGTCACACAAGGGAAATCCACATGACAAACTTTACTAACTAGCCTGTATCTATATTAGCCTTGCCACCACTTGCCACCCCTAGAGACTCAGGATCCCTCTTTGTCTGGTAACTTTTTTTTAGATAAAGTTTTGTTCTGACACCCAAGCTGGAGTGAAATGGTGGGATCTCGGCTTACTGCAACCTCCATCTTCTGAGTTCAAGTGATCCTCCTGCCTCAGCCTCCCGAGTAGCTGGGATTACATGCAGGCACCACCACGCCCAGTTACTTTTTGTATTTTTAGTAGAGATGGCATTTCACCATGTTGGCCAGGCTGGTCTTGAACTCCTGACCTCAGGTGATCCACACACCTCAGCCTCCGAAAGTGCTGGGATTACAGGCATGAGCCACCGCACCTGGCCCTTGTCACTTTTCTAAAAATGTAGTGTTCTTTGTTAAAGATGCCATATAAGCAGGAGTTGTAAGCTACCTCTTTGAGTTACTCTCTCCCTGAGCTTTCTCCCCTGCACATATGAGATATGCATGTTAATAAACTTCTCTTCATTTTTCTCTCACTAATCTGTCTTTTGTTACAGCGTCCCAGCCAAGAATTTCGAAGAGTAGAGAGGGGAAATGATTTTTTCCTCCCCTACAATTTCGGGCTGTGATATTTAAAGATGCCATCACCAGAGCCACACTGCTAGACAGATCAGTGCAGGACAAGCCTTTGCCTCCTCAAATGATTAGGCTGGACAGCAGAGGCCACCCAAGATTAATCTGATAGCCAGAAGCTGGGGGCATGACAATGGCTGTTTTGTATGATAGATAGACTATATATACTTTTGCTGTTTCTCCTTTACATGCTGCTGGCTGGGGAAGTAACTAGTTCTAGATGAGGTAGGAGATGCTCCTGGTTTCCAAGTGAAATTGATATTTCCCAGATGGTAGGAGCCCAATCCAGATTGCTTAGGGCTGGGAGAGTGATGGAGGGAGGGCAGGTTAGAAATAATCAAATTCTTTTTATTATTGTTCTAGATGGAATCGCAAAAGAAGGCCAACTCCCAAAACAGACTGCTCCAGCCTGTCATCCACCAGGTAACAGGGCTGCTTTGAGCCTGACCCCTGTGCCCCTCAGGATACCCACTTTCCCAGTGCGTGGAGACACCACATCCCCCATGCCCCAGCTGCTCCTGTAGCCATCTATGGGGGGAGCAGACAGGACTATTGATTCTCAATTCAAAGACATTTAGAGACAAATTCAACCGACCCTTAATTCTGTTAGGTGTAACTGGTCCAAGCTTTGGAATGAATTACCTTCAAAAAAACAGCTGACGCTGCACTTAATAATCCAGGGCCTTGGAACGGATCATCCCCGACCCACAACTAATTAGCAGAATATGGAAAATAAGCACGGACTCATGGAATTCATTAACATTGCCACTTAAAGGAATGGGTAAGCCATGTGAATTTAGAAACGCAGAAATTGACAGTTGGGTGTATCATCTGGCACTGGGTAGTGGAAGAGTCCCTGAACTGGGAAGCAGAAGATAAGGGCTCTGTCCCTGAATCCCCCACTTAGGAGATGTGGGTCCTTGGGCAAGCTGTTTGGCCTCTCTGGGACGCAGATTCCTATATTTGAATTAGGTGATCTCTCAGTTCCCTTGCAGAGCTGGTATTTTATAACCTCAAAGACAAAATTCACAATTTCTACAGAAAGATGTTACCCGTAAGAACACTCTTGTGCCTTAATGCCATGAACAGAAGTGTTTGCTCTGCTGGAGCTGATAGATGACAGGGCCGTCTACAGTTAGTGCCGGTCACCGGGGGCCTCCAGTGCATCTTTCCTTTCTCAGCAAAGTACCTGGCACATAACGGGCCAGCAAACACCGAGTTCTTGAGTAAATGGAGAGTCATGTCTTAATGCAGAAATTCTCAAAGTTTGCCAAAGCCTAAGAATGCAATTTCTTTGATCCTCTTTAAAGAGGAGACAGATAGATTAGTAAATGGAAATTTGCTAATCTGTCTCCTCTTTAAAGCCACATCTCAAAAGAGATGACCTGGATCGGGCACCGTGACTCAGGCCTGTAATCCCAGCACTTTGGGAGGCCGAGGCAGGAGCATCACTTGAGCCCAAGAGTTAGACCAGTGAGCTATCATCGCGCCCCTGCCCTCCAGCATGGGCCTTAGAGCAGGACTCTGTCTCTGAAAAATAAATTAATTTTTAAAATTAGAAAATAAAGAGAGTTGACCTGCTGACTCCATTTCCTCACCTCCACCCCCTCCTCAGCACGGTCCCATCCGTCCCCCATTTAGGGCCACTGAAACCGTCCCAGGCTTCCCAATGACGTCTGCATCGGTACACCAAACATTTCTTTTGGAGCTTTTATCACATCTGATCAGCATTCAACTCTGCTGTCTGCCTCCTTCTGTTTGTAGAAGAAGCAAAGCCTCAGCTGGGCGCGGTGGCTCAAGCCTGTAATCCCAGTACTTTGGGAGGCTGAAGTGGGCGGATCAGCTAAGGTCAGGAGTTCGAGACCAGTCTGGCCAATATGGTGAAACTCTGTCTCTACTAAAAATGCAAATATTAGCCAGGTGTGGGGTGGGGGTGGGTGCCTGTAATCCCAGCTACTCAGGAGGCTAAGGCAGGAGAATCACTTGAACCCAAGAGGCAGAGGTTGCAGTGAGCAGAGATCACACCACTGCACTCCAGCCTGGGTGACAAAAGCGAGACTCCATTTGAAAAAACAAGGAAGAAGCAAAGCCTCACTTGTGGCTTTGCTGAAACCACACGTTTAAGGCTTCCCTCTGACCTCTGTTGCTGCCTGTCCTCAGCATCCTTCACAGACTCACCTTCCTCTCTGGCCACCGAGTGCTGGAATGCCTCAAAGCTCTGTTCTATAAGCACTCCTTGGACTATTTCATGCATCTAAGTGCCACTGACGCTCAAGTGAACACCGCCAGATGAGACATCTCTGAAGCCCAAGTGTGTGTCTACAGGGGCCTCCATTATCATCCAGATATCACGAAGGCCTCTCAAAGGCAATCTGGCCCGCTTGCGCGTAAGGAAACGAACAACCCAATTAAAAATTAGGCAAAACGTTTGAGAAGACAGTTCAGCAAAGAAGATACGCATGGATCAAATAAGTGCATGAAAAGATACTCCACACTGTCAGAACCACACCACTACACACCCAGCGGGATGGTCAAAATTTCCACACGCACACAACCAAAACCTGGCAATACCAATTATGAGGCAGATACAGAGCAACTGAAACTTTTGTACTCTGTGGGGAATGTGAAATGGCCTAGCCATTTTGGAAAATAGTTGAGCTGTTTTTTATACACAAGCCAGGTGAGTTGGCTCAGACCTGTATTCCCTCCCCACACTTTGGGAAGCCAAGGTGGGAGGATCACTTGAAGCCAGGAGTTTGAGACCAGCCTGGGCAACAGAGTGAAACCCTGCGTCTACAAAGAATAAGAATAAAAATTAGCCAGGCGTGGTGGCACGCGCCTGGGATTCCAGCTACTTGGGAGGCTGAGTCAGGTGGATCCTCTGAGCCCAGGAGTTCATGACTGCAGTGAGCTATGACTGCGCCACTGCACTCCAACCTCAGTGTGATGACCAAAACCCTGTCTCTAAAAAAAATAAGATAGGCCTGGCATGGTGGCTCACACCTGTAATTCCAGCACTTTGAGAGGCCGAGGCAGGCAGATTACTTGAGGCCAAGAGCTCGGGACCACCGTGATCAACACAGTGAAAACCCATCTCTACTGAAAATACCAAAATTAGCCAGGCATGGTGGTGTGCACCTATATTCCCAGCTACTTGGGAGGCTGACATGAGAATCGCTTGAACCCAGGAGGCAGAGCTTGCAGTGAGTTGGGATTGAACCACTGCACTCCAGCCTGGGTGACAGAGTGACACTCTGTCTCAAAAAAAAATTAAAAATAAATAACAAAATTTAAAAATATCGTTAATCATAAGCTCATATGAGACATCACCCCAACTCTAGGCATTTACCCTAGAGGAATGAAACTCTCTGTTCACATAAAAGTCTGCCCATGAGACTTTGTAGCAGTGTTATTCATAAAAGCCGAAATGAAGGGGTACACTCAAACAACACATTACTTCTTAGGAATAAAAAGAAATGAACTATCGGCACATGCAGGAGCACAGATGAATCTCAAATACGCTGTGCTAAGTGAAAGAAGCCAGGTCCCAAGGATCACCCACTGTATGATTCCACATGGGGACATTCTTGAAAAGGTAAGAGTCGAGGTCAAGATGATACTGGTGTTGCCAGGTTTTAGGAGTAAGGACAAGATTTGACTACCAAGGACATCCTCAGGAATTTTCTGTGAGATGAAATTGTCCTGTGTCCTCATAGTAATGGTGATTATGTGGATCTATGCATGGTTCAAAATTCTTAGAAATGTATATTCTCCAAATAAAAAGAAATTCTGAGTTCTAGCTGGGCATCGTGGCTGATGCCTGTAATCTCAGCACTTTGGAGGCCAAGGCGGGCGGATCATCTGAGGTCAGGCGATCGAGACCAGCCTGGCCAGCATGGAAAAATCTCGTCTCTACTAAAAATACAAAAATCAGCCAGGAAGGCTCATATCTGTACTCCCAGCTACTTGGGTTACTGAGGCAAAAGTATTATTTGCACCTGGGAGGCAGAGGTTGCAGTGAGCTGAGATCACTGTACTCCAACTTGGGCGACAGAGCAAGAGTCTGTCTCAAAAAAAAAAAATAATAACCGAATTCTAGTGTGAGTTAAAAAATTAAAACACAGTAAGTCCCCAGTGAAATCAGGATGTCCCTCCACCCATCCCCACCATCACACTGTGGTCCTCCACCCACCAGCTCAGTGAACGTTGCACCTTGCCCAGCTGGGAGGTGGCAGCTGCCTCTCTCGCCTCTCCGGGGAACGCCTCAGTCCCATCTGCAGCTCCCCACCTCACTGAGGCTTTCTCAGTCAGCCCTTGACACCAGTTCTCTCGGACCTTACCTTCCTGGCTAGTCTCATCATTTCTACCCGTGCCTGCTTCCAGCCAGTGTTCCGTGTAGCAGCCAGAGAGGACTTTTAAAACACAAATTAGGTCATTGCATTCTTTTGCTGAAAACCTTTCAGCAAATTCCCATTGCTCTCAGGATGAAATTCCGAGTCTGCAGGGGCTGTTGCCGGCTTCTCACACCTGCCTCTCTGGTGCCTCCACTGCCCTCACCTTCACCCAAGCACGCTGGCCTTCCGTTCCTCAGAAGCATCGAGAATTACGCTCCATCCAGCCCCAGAGCCTTTGGCACGTTCTTCTTTTGGCCCAGCAGTTCTCTCCTGCCACCCTGCTATGTTGATTAACTACCACTGTTATGCCAGATTTCAGCTCCAACGTTCCTTCCTTCTTGCAGATTTCTAGCAGTTCCCAGATTAGGGCAGGTGCCTTTTTAAAAAAAAGTTTTCATATTACCTGAATTTTGTTTTCAGGGTCCTTATGGTAATTTGTAACAAGACTGAAAATGTCCTGTTCACCAAAGACAGTAGTTCACAAACTGTGGTCTCTACACTAACAGCATCAGTGTCTCCTGGGAAGTGGCTAGAAATGCACCATTTCGGACCCCGATCCAGACTTTCTGAATCAGAAACTCTGGGTAGGGGTTCCTGAAGTCCGCATTTCAACAAGCTCTTTAGGTGATTCTAAAACACACTGAAGGTGGAGAACAACCATCCTGGTGTATAACTGATCGTTCTATGTCCATGGTAATGAACAACCACAAGAACTGGGTTTAAACCTGTTTAATCAATCAAGGATTACTTAATTGAATAAATATGCTAGCTTAAGCCAATTATTTTCAGTCAATTAGTGATTAACCATCCACACTGTCATCATCAACAATAAAAATAAACCCCTACATTCAATTTAAGGCAGCTTTACAAGTTATCTGATTTGGTTTGCGTATTTGCCCTGTGAGATCATTAAGGCAGTCATTATTCTCCCCATTATGTAATGAAGAAACAGAGGCACACGAGGTTAGGTAAATTACCTAACACAGCTGGTAAATGACAAAATTAAGGTGAAAGGTATCCAGCCTCTAGTCTAGTACCCCATCTGTTGCACCAAGCTTTCAACATGCATAAGCAATCATTACTTCATGGATCTTACACCAGTGTGCAATAAAAGTAATGTAGAACTGACCTCCTTATAGCAGAAATGCAAAACCTTCTCACCCCCCACATTGACCCGTTTTGTTATCCCCATCTACACTTCCTGATAGAAAAGGATGACGTCATCCACCCCTCTCAGCGTGGAGCATCCACCCTGCAAACAAGGATGAGCACAGCCTCCGTGTTCTCAGTGTGATGCACCTGGTGGGGAATCTGCACCTGCCAGTGGGGGCTGGGAGAAGAAGCGAACATCAGACCTCTTGGTGGACTCACCTGGAATTTAGTCCCTGCAACCCACAGCTGACGAAAATTGCTGTGACCTGCCCCTCCCGGGAACGTACCATACCCCGAAGTGGGAGCTGAGGGGAGCCAGAGCTGCGTGTTCTTGGCTTCACCCGCCTAGACTGGAGTTCCTGCACAGTCAACCCCAGGTAAGGAAGGAGTTAGGGTTCAAATGTCATGGACTCCCACTGTTCTTGCCAAGTTTTACTCCATTTTCTTGAATAAATGTTATTTATTCGCTATATACTCCTAGGACAATTTCCGGAGACTTTAAATGCTGGGGTTTGAAATATATTTCTCACTGGTTATCCTGTCTTTGCTGGAGACTGCGGAGCTCCTCGTACTGCCATTCTGGATGTGGAAATCTAAATGTTTGTTGTTTTAAGCTGCTAAGATTGTGGTAAACTGTTGTGTGGAGAACTAGTACTCTACAAAATTCACTTTAAGAAACACTGATGTAAGCTAATCCAGCACTGAAATAAGTTGAGAATTAAATTAAGTTGAAATGATCATATTGAATGATTAATGGAAAATATAATGATTGTACTTATTTCAACAGTGAAGTATTTTTATATATGATTTTGTTTTTGACGGAGTTTTTGCTCTTGTCTCCCAGGCTGGAGTGCAGTGTCGTGATCTTGGCTCACTGCAACCTCCACCTCCCAGGTTCAAGCAATTCACCTGCCTCAGCCTTCCAAGTAGCTGGGATTATAGGCATGCACCCTCCCTGCCTGGCTAATTTTGTATTTTTAATAGAGATGGGGATTTCACCATGTTTGCCAGGCTGGTCTCGAACGCCTGATCTCAGATGATATGCCGCCTCGACCTCCCAAAATCCTGGGATTACAGGCTAGAGCCGCTAGCTGCTCTACATAATTTTGAAAGAGCATACTAAACTCCTTCAGTGGCTAAAGCACCACCACCACCTAGTGACAGTCTGTATGAATTACAAGCGAATATATTTTGGAAGGTTAAGCCAGGTGAAGTGAGCCAGGCTGCACATTTTGGATGAAGCTGAGACTTAATTACTATTAATATACAAAAATCAAAGTAATAAGCAAATACTCATTACGACAATATTTAATAAACACTCCTTTAAATAGATAGCTATCTTAGTATATTTACTCTTTTTATATTTAAGTACTTGTCAAAAAAATTTGGAGAAGTAGAATTGAAAGTAAAGCTATGTATATTGAGTCAGCGGGGTGTGGTGGCTCCTACCTGTAATCTCAGCACTTTGGGAGGCTGACAAGGGCAGATAACGTGAGCCCAGGAGTTCGAGACCAGGCTGGGCAACATGGCAAAACCCTATCTCTACCAAAAATATGTAGATGTAAAAATTAGCCAGGCATAGTGGTGTGTGCCTGTAGCCCCAGCTGCTTTGGAAGGTGAGGTGGAAGAATTGCTTGAGCCTGGGTGGTCGAGGATGCAGTGAGCCGTGATCATGCCACCACACTCCGGCCTAGGTAAGAGAGTGATACCCTGTCTTAAAAAAAAAAAAAAAAGGTATACACATTGAAGTTCGGTGCAGCAGCTCACATCTATAATCCCAGCACTTTGGTAGGCTGAGGTGGGAGGATCACTTGAGCCAGGGAGTTTGAGACCAGCCTGGGCAACACAGTGAGACCCCCATCTCTACCAAAAAAAATTAATCAGCTGGGCAAGCTGGGCATGGTCACGCACACTTGTAGTCCTAGGTACTTGTGAGGCCAAGGTTGGAGGATTGCTTGAGCCCAGGAGTTCGAGGCTACAGTTGTGTCACTGCACTTCAGACTGGGTGACAGAGCGAGAACCTGTCTTAAAAAAAATAAAAAACAAAGAAGTATATATAAACATTGACATATAGCCATAAATGAGATTAAGTATTTTCAAAATATATGAGTGGGGAAGGAGGATTGGGTATTAGACGTCAGATTTG
The DNA here is from genome assembly GCA_028533165.1 of Leontopithecus rosalia. NCBI lineage: Eukaryota > Metazoa > Chordata > Mammalia > Primates > Cebidae > Leontopithecus > Leontopithecus rosalia. The sequence goes on from CM052661.1 coordinate 9,858,517, forward strand.
CACAACCAGTTTCAGGAATACAGCTACTTTACAAAATAAGAAATAGCTGTGTTCAGTATTAATATAACTTAGGGTTAAAATCTCAGGTTACTTTTCTGTTAGCATAATATATCTCTTAGAAATTCCCTGGTACTTGAAGAGCAGTACAGCTGCTCTGGACTTCGTCCAACTTAGGCTAATATCTCTATAATTCTTTATACAGCTAATAAAGTCTCTGGAGTTTTCTCACTGTAATTAAATGCTAGCAAAGGCCTTGCCAAAGCCACTTAGTAAAGAACTGGCATGGTAGGTTTCCAGTAACTGAGTGGCCACAGGCAGTCATAGCAAAGATGGAAATCAAGTTCTGTGGAAAATATGTCACATCTGAAAAAAGAGTCAGCGTTGATTTCTGGTACTGTGGATTCTGCAGCCAACGTTTCCCGTGCAGTGTTCGCTGAAGGTAAATGGAATGTATCACTGCTGCCTCGTTTTCCATTTTTAATTTGTGCTACTCCTCTAGAGAACCATAAGAGTTTTTACTTTTCTCCCTTTGCAAGAAATCTCAAGTAACTCAGTCATCCCACAAATTATTTGGAATATGAAGAATTAATGATGCAAAGCAGAATGTTTTCCAAACAAATAATGTCCCTGTCCCTTTTCCCTTTAGAATAGAACGTGTTTTGATAAATTATAATTCTGGCAAAGTCTTCTCCTCTGGACTTGAGAGTGGGGAGTAGAGGTCAGATTCCATCAAGCCAAAAGGAGATCCGGGTTGCTGACAGTCCGCGTCAGCAGATGGATGGGAATGGTTGTTTCCTAAGGCCTTTTTTCCTGTTTAAGGCCCACCAGCCTCAGCAGTCAGCACGTTCAGGGCTTGATCAGCTGTGAGGGTTTCTGCTGCAGCTGACACCTGACCGGTGACTTCGCCTGGGAACCAGAGCTCTGGGAGTAGTTTCGGCAATCAGTCAGTCGGGGTAGCAAGGTTAATAACTAAGAAGGAGTCAGAAAGGCCAGATGAGCCAGACACCTGTTGAATCTAGAGATCTTCATGGGAGCACAGCCTTGGGATCTCAGACCTAAGTGCCAAAGTGATTGCCAGGCAAAGTCAGAAGTGAAAAGAAACGTGTCTTGGAATGACTTATCCCAGCGCCTCCTGGTCTCACCCATCTTGTCACAAGCTAGGCCAAGAGCGGGTAACTCTCTTGATAACTCTCTATATTCCATAAATGTTTACTATGGACCAACAAAAATAAGTATGCCAGGAATACAAAGATAAATGAGAGACTTTTAAAGCTAAAAATGGTAGATTAGACAGAAATACCTTCTTTCACTCCCTCCTAAGACCCCAGTGAAACAAGAATAAAGCAATTTTTGTCTCTTACGGACATAAACCTACAACAATGGGCCATCAGAAGCAGAGAAAAAAAGTAAACATCTTTTTATTTTCCTTTTTAGAGACCAGGTCTTGTTCTGTTGCCCAGGCTGGAGTGCAGGCGTGCGATCATAGCTCACTGTCACCTTAGCCTCCCAGACTCAAGCCATCGTCCTACCTCAGCCTCCCAGGTAGCTGGGACTACAGGCAGTGCCACCGGTTCTAGTTAATTTTTTAATTTTTTGTAGCAAGGGAGTCTTGTTATGTTACCCAGGCTGGTCTCAAACTTCTGGGCTTATCTGAGCCTCTCACGTTGGCCTCTGAAAGTGCTGGGATCGCAGGCATGAGCCACCGTGCCCCACCCAGCAGCCTTTTTGGAACTGGAGAGCGGATGCCCAGCAGTGAATGACTTAGAGTGGGGAGTAGAGGTCAGATTCCATCGAGCTGAATGTTGAGCAGGAAGCAGGAAGGCCACGGGATTCAAAAAAAACTTAAGAATCAGCGGCAGGAGCTACTTTTGGAAGTGGAGGTGAACGTGCGGTTAACACTGGGCAACCGGTTAAAGACCAATGTAAGAAACAGGCCTAGAAACAGTGGCCACAGCTGAAGCAATGATTATCCCCACCACTCAGATTATGTGCTTGAAATTCCGGTTTCCACTTTCAAAAGAAAGACATGATGGCTTCTTGAAGAAATGGCTGATGCCAAGTCTGCAGTGAAAAGTGTACACAATTCACGTGGAACACGTTGTCATATGAGTTAAAAAGGAAGCTATGGGGCTGGGCGCGGTGGCTCACGCCTGTAATTCCAGCACTTTGGGAGGCTGAGGTGGGCGGATCATGAGGTCAAGAGATCGAGACCATCCTGGCCAACACGGGGAAACCCCGTCTCTACTAAGAATACAAAAATTAGCTGGGCGTGGTGGCGCGTGCCTGTAGTCCCAGATACTTGGGAGACTGAGGCAGGAGAATCGATTGAACCCGGAAGGCGGAGGTTGCAGTGAGCCAAGATCACGCCACTGCACTCCAGCCTGGCAGCAGAGTGAGACTCCATTTGAAAAGAAAAAAAAAAGGAAGGTATGAAAAATTATGAACGCCACGTAAACAAGATCGGAGGCCAGCTCGGAAAGGTTCCCATGGCCAAAGACGTTACAGCGAATGGATAAAAGTTGCAATGAATTAAAATCCATCAAATCTGTTGAAATCGATGTATTCAAAATGATATATTTTTTAAAAGCTAAGTGATCTCCTTTGGAGGATGATTGGGAACTGATTCATTATTTTGAAAACTAGTAAATACAAGGAAAAAATGGAAGCATTCACTAAGGAAAAGGAATATGCCGATATTTGTATAATGCTGCTAAAGCAAAACTTAGACGGAATCTCTAGCGTTAAATGCTCATATTATAAAAGAAAAGAGGTTTAAATCAATTATCCAAATCTCCACCATTAAGTAGCTGGTGGCAGAGGGAGGGGAAGCAAATTAAATGCAAAACAATTAGAAGGAGGAAAATAACAAGGATAAAACTCTTTGCTTGCAGATGTCACAGTTGTCTACGCGGAAAATTTGTAAAAATCTTTAAAAAAATAAAAAACCTCAAACCCCTGGAAGCAATTGTAGCAGGACTGCAAAATACAAGTTTAATATACCAAAATTAATTGCTTTCCTATATACCAGCAATGAACAAGTAGAATTTGAAGTTAAAAACAAAGTAGCATTTACATTAGCACTCTCCCAAATGAAATAAATTCTATATAAGTCTAAAAAATATATACAAGATCTATATGGGGAAAACTACAACACTGATGAAATAAATCAAAGAAATAAATGGAGAGATATTCCATGTTCATGGAAAGGAAGACTCAGTATTGTCAAGATGTCATTTCTTCCCAACTTTATAAATTCAGTACAATCTCAATCACAATTTTAGCAGGTTATTTTGTAGATCTGAAAAAACTGATTCTAAAGTTTACGTGAACGGCCAGCATCGTCTACACAATAGACTGAAAAGAACAAAATTGGAGGGCTGGCACTACTACCTAACTTTTTTTTTTTTTTTTGGATACAGAGTCGCACTCTGTCACCTAGGCTGGAATGCAGTGGCAGAATTTCGGCTTACCACAATCTCCTCATCCCGGATTCAAGCAATTCTCCTGCCTCAGCCTCCTGAGTAGCTGGAACTACAGGCACGTGCCACCACGCCTGGCTAATTTTTATATTTTTAGTAGAGGTGGGGTTTTGCCATGTTGGCCAGGCTGGTCTTGAACTCCTGACCTCAGGTGATCCACCTGGCTCAGCCTCCCAAAGTGCTGGGATTATAGGCATGGGCCACCATGCCTGACCGACACTATCTAACTTTGATGCTTGTGATAAAGCTACAATAATGAAGACAGTGTGTATTGGTGAAATAATAGACAAATTGATCAGTGGAACAAAATGGAAAGCCCAGATGTAGAACCACACAGACAGAGTCAACTTTTTTTTCCAAAGGAGCAAAGGTGATACAATGGAGCAAGGGCAGTCTTTTTAGTAAGTGGTGCTGGAATAAATTATTTCAAAATAGATCACCAACCTAAATGTGTAAGATGTAAACTCAAATTCACGGAAGATCACGCAGGAGAAAACTAAGATGGCCTTGGGTACAACATTAACCTTCTAGATCCTTGATATTTACCCAAAAGAGTTGAAAACTTACGTCAACACAGGATGTTTAAAACACACGAATGCTTATAGCAGCTTTATTCATAACTAACAAATCTTGAAGCAACTAAGTTGTCCATTAATAGGTGAATATTACATCCAGACACTGGGATATTATCCAGTGCTAAAAAGAAATGAGTTATTGAGCCTTAAAAAGACATGGGAGGGCTCAAGCCTGTAATCCCAGCACTTTGGGAGG
>CM052661.1:9862866-9879629 GCA_028533165.1 Leontopithecus rosalia
TGCCTGTAATCCCAGCTACTTGGGAGGCTGAGGCAGGAGAATTGCCTGAACCCAGGAGGCGGAGGTTGCGGTGAGCCGAGATCGCGCCATTGCACTCCAGCCTGGGCAACAGGAGCGAAACTCCGTCTCAAAAAAAAAAAAAAAAAAAAAAAAAAAGACATGGGAGGACCTTAAATGTATAGCATTAAGTGAAAGAGGCCATCTGAAAAGGCTATATACCATGTGACTGGAACTATATGACATTCTGGAAAAGGGAAAACTATGGAGACAGTAAAAAGATCAGTAGTTTCCAGGGCTTACTGGGGAGAGAGAGATGAATACGTGGAGCAGAGAGGATGTTTAGGGCAGAGAAACTACTCTGTGTGATGCTGTAATGTTGAATACATGCTACTGTACATGTATCCAAATGCATGGAATGTACAACACCCTAAGGTAAACTACAGACTTTGGGTAAAACTGATACATCAACGTAGGTTTATCAGTTATAACAAATGCGCTCCTCTGGTGGGGGATGTTGATAATGGGGAAGGCTGTGCATGTGGGGGTCAGAAAGTACAGGGGAACACCATCTTTTCTGCTCAACATGCTGTGAACTTAAAACTGCTCTAAGAAACAGTGATAAAAAAGAAACTAACCATTAAAAATGTTAAATTGGATTTTATTAAAATTAAATCTTCTGACGTGGTGCAGTGGTCCAGCACTTTGGGAGGTTGAGACAGGCAGGGCAACTGAGGTCAGGAGTTCAAGACCAGCCTGGTCAACATGGAAAAACCCTGTCTCCACTAAAAATATAAAAACTAGCCAGGCATGGTGGCATGTGCCTGTAATCCCAGTTATTCTGGGGGCCGAGGCAAGAGAATCACATGAACCTAGGAGGTAGAGATTGGAGTGAGCTGAGATTGTGCCACTGCCCTCCAAACTCCAGTCCAGGTGACAGAGCGAAACTCTGTCTCCAACAACAACAACAAAATTCTATTCATCAAAAGATGTCAAGAAAATCAAAAGGCAAGCTACAGACTGGGAAAAAATATTTCCATTCACATGCAAAAGAATTACGTCGATAGTCATGTATGATATGTGTACTTACCAATCATACACATAAAATCTATGCATTTCATTGCATGTAAATTTTGACTCGACACAAATTAAATATATTACATTTTTCAAAATAGTATTTTTTTAAAGCAACTTACAGCAAAGGACCAAACTCCTTTTGTGCAAAAGGATATGCCTTGAGTCTTGATCCACTCTGGAATTTTCAACTATATTCTACAATTTTCTTAGAGTTTTAGCCTAACCACAGTGTGAACACAGAGGCATGGTATAGCTTGGTAAATACTCTTCCTAGCTTCCTTTGTTTTCAGTTCTCTGCCTGTTCCTGCCACAAATGAGCAATATCTAGGAAAGCCCTTTGGCCTTCCTTTTTTTTTTTTTTTTTTTTTGAGACGGAATCCTGCTCTGTTGCCAGGCTGAAGTGCAGTGGCGTGATCCCAGCTGACTGCAACCTCTGCCTCCCAGGTTCAAGCGATTCTCCTGCCTTTGCCTCCTTAGTAGCTGGGACTACAGGCATGCACCACCATGCCCGGCTAATTTTTGTATTTTTAGTAGAGTCGGGGTTTCACCATGTTGACCAGGATGGTCTTGATCTCTTGACCTCGTGATCCACCCGCCTCAGCCTCCCAAAGTGCTGGGATTATAGGCATGAGCCACTGCGCCCGGCCCCTTTTTTGATCATCTTGCACTACTCTTCTTGAGGGACCAAACTCCTTTTGTTTTGGCAAGAGGCTTCTCATGACTTCACAAGCTCTGCAATTGACTCTACCCCATAAATGCTGGGGTAGAATTCGTTTTGTTCTTTACAGCCCACTGTAACTGGCCAGTGTAATCCTTCTTGATCTGTCCCCTGGATAATCACCATTTCCCATTACCTGCTCCTCCATAATCCCAGGGAGACTTCTCCATCTAACACATGACAAAACAAAGTTCTAATTTCTACACCAGAAAAGGCCACGGTATGGCTCTTCCTGTTTCCCCAATTACTTTTTCTTGCCTTATTATTATTATTTTTCCTCGAGACAGGATCTTGCTCTGCAACCCAGGCTGGAGTGCTGTGGACGGTCACGGCTCACTGCAGCCTCAACCTCCTAAGCCAACTGATCCTCCCCGCTCAGCCTCCTGAGGAGTACCTGGGACCAAAGGTATGTGCCCCCACACCCAACTAATTTCTTAAATATTTTTTATAGAGATGGGGTCTCCCCATGTTGCCCAGGCTGATCTTGAACTTCTGAGCTCAAGTGATGCTCCCATTCCAGCCTCTCAAAGTGCTGGGATTACAGCAGTGAGCCCCCAACCCAGCATTCCTTGCTCTTTCTTATTCAAAGATTATGCATCTTTTGGCATGCCTCTACCCATCCTATCTTCTGCCTGGTGAGTCCCACCCTGACCTTGTTCCCGTGAATCGGGATCATCATGCAAACCCTTCATACTTCAGGACCCAAGCCAACGAAATCTTGCAGGAACCTCCAGCACTGTCAGGCTTCCTATCATTCATTATTTCCTTACCACATTGTATTGCATCTATTTGCTAAGTAGTCTGAATGCTCCCTGAAAGCAGGTTTTGAAAAAAATCTTTTCATGATTTCTAGCACCTGGCTCAGGTTCATTTTTTTCAAGAAATAAATGAATAAGAGAATGAGGGAGGGAATTGAGTGAGTTTTCCCACTTTTGGAGTTTTCATGAGCAATCTTTAAAATGGAATGTCTCTTCCCACACAGAGGGAAGAGACTCATTGAAGTCCTCCTAGTTCAGGCTTACAGTGTAAAAAACAAACATATAGGTCATGCGTGGTGGCTCACGCCTGTAACCCAGCACTTTGGGAGGCCGAGGCAGGCAGATCATGAGATCAGAAGATCAAGACCATCTTGTCTAACATGGTGAAACCTCGTCACTACTAAAAATACAAATAATTAGCTGGGTGTGGTGGCATGTGCCTATAGTCCCAGCTACTCAGGGCACTGAGAAAGGAGAATCACTTGAACCCAGGAGGCAGAGGTTGTAGTGAGCTGAGATTGCGCCACTGCACTCCAGCCTGGGTGACAGAGTGAGACTCCATCTCAAAAAAAAAAAAAAAAACCCACAAAACACAAAAAAGCAAACATATAAGTCTTATTTACCGCAACAGCCACCTAATGAACTGTATGCCTAGCTTGGGGCTGTTCTCTGATTGAGGGCCGCTAAATTTATGCTGAGAGTATTAACAGGTGCATGAAGGGGCATCTGTATTAGGGCCTTAGGGGGCCCTTCCCTTCTGATGTCCACCTACCCCTTCACTGTGCTTGAGGGACAGATTTCTTTTGGTTTGCTTTTTTTGTTTTTCACAGGGTCTTGTTCTGTCACCCAAGCTGGAGTGCAGTGACACAATCATAGCTCATGGTAGCTTCAAACTTCCTGGCCCAAACAGTCCTCCCACCTCAGCCTCCCAAGTAGCTGGGGCTACAGGCATACGCCACCACCCCTGGCTAATTATTTTATTTTCTTTTGTAGAGATGGGGTCTCACCATGTTGCCCAGGCTGATCCTGAACTTTTGGCCACAAGTGACCCTCCTACCTTGGCCTCCCGAGGCTCTAGGACTGCAGGCATGAGCCACCATGCTCAGCTAACCCACCCCCGCTGCCTTTATTTTTTTGGAGAGACAGGGTCTGGCTATGTTGCCCAGGCTCATCTCTACTTCCTGGCCTCAAGCAATCCTCCCACCTCAGCCTCCCAAACTGCTGGGATTACAGTCATAAGCCACTCTGCCTGGCCAATTATTATTATTATTTAAAATTAAACAAACAACTGAGTGTGGCATGTTGCTGAAAAAGCTCTGGGCTGTTCTTCCACTTCTGCTTCCTGGGTTCTAAAGTGACCAACTTCTTTATTTAATTATCTTCCTTGAGGAAGGGTTTGAACCAACGATTTTCAGATGTCCTGAGAACACCCGGCTTAATTTTCTTCACTCGGTATGTTTATGCTGCTGTTGCCTTAGTGGCAGGATAATTTCAAACAGCATCCAGTGTGCAGAAAGATTTCCATTCCCTCTGAATTCCTGGCCACCCTATACATTCTAGTTGAGTACTTAATAGTTAAAATATAAACCACCAAAAATTATTTCCTGTCAATCACTGCATTGATTCACCCTAACATATTGAGAATCAAAACAATTTCTTTGTTTGCATGGAGTTAAAAAGCAAAGAATACTGTGGAGCAAAACAATCTCTGGGTGCTGAGATTGTGGCCAGATGTCAGGGCTGGCCCAGAAAACTTACACAATCGCAGAGGATGGAAAACTCATCTTCCTTAGGCATGAAGTAGGCGTCTTCCCTTAGGGAGGGTTTGAGTTCCCTGCCACATCTTCCCAGTTCACTGGACCACAATGGAGGCAGGAACTCATCAATTACAGGCCACTCAGATCCCAGCACATTTTCCAAAGCACTTCTTGTTTTTCAAGCCCCATATTCCCAGGACCAGCTAATTTCGCTTCTTAATGGGAGGTAGGAAAAGTCAGGAAACTCCAAGTGGAAACCTTTAGCCATCGAGGATGAACAGTGCTGGTGGAGGGCAGCCCTCCCAAGGTGGCTGTACACAGGGTTCCTGCCCGCAGCCCCCTGCCTTGCTCTCGGCTGCGGCTGCACTTCTCCCCGATGTCAGGTCCAGACTCAGAGCTCCTCATCCCTTGGAATGACCTGGGTGATAGGAGCATCTGTTATACTATCTACAGGTGAATTTGGCTGGGCTGCTGAATGGGAGCTTGTCACCAGAAGGACTAAGCCATGGTCAGAAGCTTAGCACTTTCAGCCCCACCCCTCATTCTTTAGGGAGAGGAGAGGGTCTGGCGATTGAGTTTATAATCAATCATGCGTTTGTGATGAAGTCTCCACAAACATCCCTAAAAGATGGGGTTCAGGGAGATTTCAGGTTGGTGAATGCATCTACATGCCAGCAGGGTAGTTCACGCTGATTCTACGGGGACCTGTGCTGGGGACCCTTTTAGACCTTGTCCTCTGCTGTACCTCTTCATCTGGCTGAAATATCCTCAGTAATAAATTGACAATAGTAAGTAAACTTCTTCATGGGTCCTGGGAGCTGCTCTAGCAAACTATCGAACCCGAGGAGGGATTCATGGGAAGCTCCAGTTCATAGCCACATCAGATGGACCTGGGGACTTACTACCTGTGACTGGCATCTGAAGTGGGGGCTGGTGTTGTGGGATTGAGCCTTAACCTGTGAGGTCTGCACTAACTCCGGTCTCTGTCAGAACTGAATTGAATTGTAGGATACGGGCTGGTGTGGAGGAAGTGGCTGGCATGGGGAAAAGTGTGCACATCTGGTCACAGAAGTGTTGAGTGTGAATACAAGGAAAAGCTGATTTTCTACTATGCACCTGCCCATTGCCAGGCAGGAGATTGGAACTGGGGGTGTGGGTTCGTGTTAGATTCAAGGATACCCACGTAGCTGTGATCTACGGATCAGGAGGCCACCATTGCCATTGCAAGTGTCTTTCAGGACCCACTGGACACTGGAATGTGGTTGCTGAAACCCTCAAAGCCCCCTTCCCCTCCCCCCTGCCAGCTGTGCTTGCCATGGGAAGCAGGTGAAGGGGTAGGAAGGGGATTCTATCTCACTTCTGCCTTCCAGGTTGCACCAGGTACATCTCATTGACAAGATCAAATTCATAAATGAAACACTTTGGCTGTGTCACTATGTGGTGACAGACCTTCCCAGGCTCACTTTCCACCACATTTTGTTTTTCTCCCTTTACATTTTTTTAAAATGTAAATTTTTAAGTTTTTAGGGGTACACAGTAGGTGTATATGTTTATGGAGTACATGTCTCTTTGCTTTTTAAAAGCTCTTCCTGGCAGGTGGCTCATGCCTGTAATCCCAGCACTTTGGGAGGCCAAGGTGGGTGGATCACCTAAGGTCGGGAGTTTGAGGCCAGCCTGACCAACATGGGGAAACCCATCTCTACTAAAAATACAAAGTTAGCCGGGCTTGGTGGCACAAGCCTGTAATCCCAGCTGATCCAGAAGCTGAGGCAGGAGAATTGCATGAACCAGGGGAGGTGGAGGTTGCAGTGAGCCAAGATCACACCATTATACTCCAGCCTGGGCAACAAGAGCAAAACTCTGTCTCAAAAAAAAAAAAAGCTCCCCTGCAGACTACAACACTACAGAAAAGTACCCAAAACAAAATGTCCAGCACTGCGATTTATCAAAGCAAACCCTTGTGTCGCAGCATCTGGGCCGGGAGCTAGAATGTCAGCACCCCAGGAGCCCCTCTCATTCTCCTCCTGATGCTTCCTACCTTCTGCCTCCAAGGGATCAGGAACGTGATTTTGATGGCAGTCACTTTGGTGGTTTTGTCTTGTAATGCTTGTCAGTTAAGCATGCACTCCTAAACACCAAGGCTTTGTTTGACCTGTTTTGAACTTTATATGAGTAGCATTGCACAATAGCATATTCTTTTGCATTTAGCTTCTTTGCTGAACATTTCCAGGTTAATCCAAGCCTGATGCTCAGGTGGTGTCATCTGAGGACCTAATAGCTTTGGGATACCTGAGAAGCACCCTAGGGATGTGTCAGGTTGATTGGTTGGATATACAGATGTAACAAGATAAAACCTTAACATTTTTATATTTTTCTTCTTCTTTCCTAAAAGTTCCCACCTAGCCAATTGAAGCAGTATTGCTGTCTGGGGTAAATACCTGAGGTTCCTCATCTTACAAAAATAGAGCATGGAGACACACAAGAAGTGGCTTTAGGAGCGGAGATTTAATAGGCAAAAGAAAGAGAAAGGAGAACATCTCTCTCTCCTGCAAGAGAGAGGGGTGCTCCAGTGGGACTTCCAGCCGTGGTGGAGTGCACAGGGCTTTAGAGACAGGCTTGAGGAGGCAGTATCTGATTTACATAGGGCCCAAGATTGGTTGGACCAGGTGTATGTTTACATAGCTGGTCACCCACCGTAATCCTTTATTATGCAAATAGGGTTTCTACTTGGCCAGTGCCCTGTTGCCCGCTCCTTACTGTTCCGGCATTCACTCATGCATGCTTCCAGCTTGTTTGTCTATGTCTGCAGCTCAATTTTACAGGCTGCTCTTTGTTAAAAGATGATTTGAGGACTGCTTTTCATTAAAAAGAAAACCTTACTGGCGGGGCATGGTGGCTCAGGCCTGTAATCCCAGCACTTTGGGAGGCCGAGGCAGGTGGATCACGATGTCAAAAGATAGAGACCATCCTGGTCAACATGGTGAAACCCCGTCTCTACTAAAAATACAATTAGCTGGCTGTGGTGGCGCGTGCCTGTAATCCCAGCTACTCGGGAGGCTGAGGCAGGAGAATTGCCTGAACCCAGGAGGCGGAGGTTGCGGTGAGCCGAGATCGCACCATTGCACTCCAGCCTGGGTAACAAGAGCGAAATTCCATCTCAAAAAAAAAGAAAGAAAGAAAACCTTACTGAGGACGTCCTTACCCTCACTATCTGGCTAAATAATTTCTTCCTAACTCCTGTGTCACAATTGGCAGCATGTACTTTGCTTTGAAGAGAATTAGAATGCAATAACGGTAAAAAAGAGAGAAAAAAAGTTAATTTTCTTTTTCATTTTTGATTTTCTCCTTGAAAATCAAAAGGTGAGGTCCTGCATGGAGCAGAAGTTAGAGTTTATACTGTAAAAAGATGACAGTACTGATGTTCCTTTGGGCTCAAGCAGCCACGAGTCAGAGTTCTGGGGTCTTTTGCTAAACCAAGGAAAGCAGACCGTTTATACACTGAAATAAATAATGACCTCGCTTGCAGGCTGTTTTCCATGACAACTGACTGGAATGCAAGATTTTGAGTTCATGGTTGCATTTCATAGACGGTAACACTGAACTTGTGAAGTTCAGATGTTTCTATGGCTAACCTCTGGAGGTAGTTTTATGATTACAAGATGGGGAACAGGATGGTTATGAGTAAGCCTTTACTCCAGGGACTTCGCTCTCATGCATGCTTTTGGCCTCTTCTTACACCTGCATCGATAACCTCATCTCCCTGGAGTTTCTTTCACTAGCAGTGGTTAATTATGAAGCTTTCAGGATCTGGCTTTAGGCAGGATTTTATAGCCAGTAAGAGTAGAAAATAGGCTTGTAAAAATGTAGGATTTCATAAAAAGTATAGAACACTATTGATCTTTAAAGAAAAGGTGGTGAGGTCTATAATATAATGCCTACACAAAAAAATTAGAATGAGAGTCGAGAGAAGGAGACGTGAGACCCTGTGCTTCTATGCTTGGAAGAGGGTGACTGGAAATGGGAAGGCCCCAGAGGCGGAGGGGGTATGTGTGTGTGCACGCGTGTGTCATGTGGAGGGTATGTGTGTATGCACGCCTGTGTCATGTGGAGGGTGTGTGTGTGCACGTGTGTCTCATGTGGAGGGTGTGTGTGTGCACGCGTGTGTCATGTGGAGGGTGCGTGTGTGCACGCGTGTGTCATGTGGAGGGTGTGTGTGCATGGCATGCGTGTGTCATGTGGAGGGTATGTGTGTGTGCACGTGTGTGTCATGTGGAGGGTATGTGTGTGTGCACGCGTGTGTCATGTGGAGGGTGTGTGTGTGCACGCGTGTGTCATGTGGAGGGTGTGTGTGTGCACGCCTGTGTCATGTGGAAGAGATTTTGAGCACATTTGTTAAAGAGGAAGTTTAAGGGCAACATGGTTTCAAATTGAAGCTCTACCAGTTGTTAAGGCCTGTAACTTTAGGCAAATTACTTAACGTTTCTGTGCCTCGGTTTCCTCATTTGAAAAATGGAGTTTACAATTATAGTAACCAAGATCATAGCGTTATGAACATTAGATGAGTTAATACGTAATACATAAAACTGACATAAGTAAATACTAAATAAGTGCCAGTGTTGTTTCTGTTTGCTTCTGAAGAAAAATGCCTATTAGGTGGGTGAAGGTAAAGACTTAGGAGAGGACAGGAGTGATTCGGATGCAGTGGGGGAGGGAGGGGTGGCCCAGAACCTAGTGGACTAACTGGTTATCTTAGGAAGGCTTAGCTTAGGCTACGTTTCCTAAGCTCCCCTTCCCCTGCCTCCTCCTGAGATGGGGTGAGTAAGCTTAGGGATGCTGAAAAATTGGGCTTGGAAGGGTAGAAGTAGGTGCTCTGTAAATGTGTGTGTGTGTGTGTGTGTGTGTGTTTCAAATTGATGAAGGACAACTTCATTATTTTACACTTAAAAACTGATGAAAAGCTGTCACTGATCCTATGAAAGAAATCTGATATTTCAGTTGAAAAGTAGAGTAACTATATTACTCATGAAATATTAACTTTTCTAGAACACAACTTGAAAGCATCCAGCATGCATGATTCATTTCAGCACAGTGAATTCAAGATCAAGGATACATGTTACCTGCATCAAAGCCAGACTACAAATTATCATAGTCATCATTATCTTCTTCATGTTTTCATTGGTAGTAGTTTGTGATGACACCATATTAATATAGTAAGAATGTGACCGGACTATTAGTGATGGATTAATGAGAACGTTCTGAATTGCTGATGTCACAGGAATTAATGCTTCACAGGGCAATGTGAGGCAGACATCTGCACTGTAAACCTTTGCCCTTCGAGGGACATTCGAGTCCTTACTTCAATTGCCACAGACGTGGTTTGTGGGGGTGCTGTGCCTGGAGTGTGAATACTCGGTCAGCTAGTAACTGAACCAACATTTACCCTGCGTGAGACAGGAATAATGCAGAGCGGCCAAAGGAGAACAAAAGCTCCAGACAGCAGTTTCCCATCCTGAAAAACAGGGTGTGGACCAAGCTGGCTAAAACCAACTAGACCCAACATGGCGCTGGATTTGACCTAGGTTTCCCCTAGGACCTCATTATATGCTGATTGGCATACTGGATCACACCCACAAGTGAAATGACAGTTCTGGGAACACCCATATTTGGTGTAAAAATGAGTGGCACCACTCATTTTTCAGTTCCAAGAAATCTCCATGTTTTTCCAAGAATTTTCATGAATATTCAACACCTTGGTTAAAGAAACCCATCCACAGAGAAAGTGCAAACCTTCCTGTGTGACTCTTGAGTACACCCGCAATCCCTTCTCTTAAGTGTGTACTTTTCCCCTTTTATTGCACTCTGTACTTTCACTATTTTCCAACTCATACTTGAGTTCATTCTCAAGACAGTGTCAAGAGCCTGGACACCGGCTGGGTTCCAGGACCCACTGGCATTTGAGGATGCCCCCTAGCCCCCTGATGTCATGGGACTATTATTCTTCCCTCAGAAGTTGATGCCTTTTTCTGTAAAGAATTAGGGCTGCATGAGACAGGAGTTTGGCAGGACTGATTTCACAAGATAGAGTTCACAAAGACCCCCACTGATAAAACAGGGTGCAGTAAAGAGGGCAGCCCACACCCACAGAAACCAAGGTGGCACCCCATGGGGGCCGCTTAGTGTTTGTTCCCTTTCCTGGCATACCAGGGTTGGAAAAACCACTCCAGGCAAAGAAACTGAATTAAGATTGAGAATGAATCCACTAATGGATAACCTCTGGTCAATCTCATTGCTCATTATAGGCTAATTATAATGATTTAGCTGTTAAAAGACACTCCCCTCAGTGCCCTGACAGCTTACAAATGCTGTGGCAACCCGGGAAAGTTATTACCGTATGTGGTCTAAAAGGAGGAGGAACCCTCAAATTCCAGAAAATCCCCGGGGGCTTCTTGTAAAACTCATGAATAATCCACCCTCTATTTAGCATATGATCAAGAAATAACCACAAAAATAGCCAGCCTGCCGCCCTCCAGGCTGCTCTGCCTATGGAGTAGGCATTCTTTTATTCCTTTCCTTTCCTAATCAACTTGCTCTCACTTTATGAGCCTGCTCTTGAATTCCTTCCTGTTCCAAGCCAGGTGGCCTCTGCGCCCCCGTTTTGGGCCTTTCCCTGCAACACAGAGTTGGAGCTGTAAAGCAATATCTATTGGGAGGCAATCTAGGACTTGACTACGGCTTGATCAATGGCGAAGGGGTTTGATTTCTTTGCCTTGCAATACCTAATGCAAATCTCCTGGGGGAGGAGAGGTAGAAAAACTGGTCTGCGCACATTGGCTTGCAATTGCACATCAGTGGCTTTCTCAGCATGGCTTGAGTAAATTTTTGCATCATCTAGAACTGTGGTCACATAGGGGAAGGCAAACCCCAACATGTGATTTATGCCTCTTGGCTCATATTGTTTGATCCCCACGACTCTCAGAACCTGCACCATCCCCGGGTGATGTCTCAGGGAACATCTTCCGTGTGTCCTGGGGAGAAGCCTTCTCTCCAGGAGGTGATCAGACTGGCGGGACTTAGTCACCCACGTTAATGGATTCCAGTCCTGAGCTTGATGCAAGTTCTTTGCCTGGAGTGGTTTTTCCAACCCCTGGTGTACCTCAAAACAGAATGGAACGGCCCCCAAGGGGTACCCCCTGCCCCAAGCTCTGGGACCCCGGTCTGCCCCTCGGCCCATCCCCTCCTGGGGAGCAGATATTCCTAAATAATCGTTGAATAAATGAAAGAATGTTGAAGTGAATGTAGCAA
Source organism: Leontopithecus rosalia (assembly GCA_028533165.1). Lineage (NCBI taxonomy): Eukaryota > Metazoa > Chordata > Mammalia > Primates > Cebidae > Leontopithecus > Leontopithecus rosalia. The sequence continues at coordinate 9,874,476 of CM052661.1, forward strand.
TTACATGAGTTAGCAACATTTCTAAATATCTTTTTTTTTCTCCGCTAAAGATGATTGTTCCTTAAGCTACACATTTGTCCTTATAGTGTTTCAAGGCGTCATAAACCTGTAATAAAATTGACATCGTGATCACGACACACTCAGCACAGATGTGAGCGTTTGGGGAGCGCTTCAGCCTTCAGCACAGACACGTGTTTTCTATTCACCAATCTGTGCTCCTCGGAAGGGCTGGCGGTTCCTCTGAGGGTTTGTTCTCCACGCGCCTCGCCTTCCTACTCTGGCCTTGCGCGTGCGCGCGGGTGCCTGGAGGCCTGGCGAGGGAGGAGGAACGGCGAGTCGGCGGGGCTTGTCCTTTATGCCGCCCCGTAGTTCGAGGGCAACGCTAGCGCGGCGCGCGACATTTTGAAAGCCGAGAAGGTTCGAATCGCAACGGCTGCTGCGGGTCCTGCGTGTCGACGGCGTCGGAGGCGCGGACGCAGCTGCAGGGTCTCGCTGGGGGCCGCTTGGGACCAGTTTTGAAGAGGGACTTGGCCGCCACCTCTCTTCCCCTCCGCCCTTTCCTGCTCGGGGGTAAGTCTGGTAAGGGGAGCTTTTTTTTTTTTTTTGCGAGCCCGGGCGGGGGCAGAGACCAGAGCCGAGGACTCTGCGGGGGCTTTCGTGACAGGGGAGGGTCTGGTTCCAGCCGAAGGAGGATTTTGGCAGCCGCCCAGTGTGAACCCCAGGATCGGGTAAACCCCCTGACGTCCACCCCGAACCCTGCGGAGCGTCTGGGATGCAGAGGACCTGAGGAGTCGTGCGGCCCACACTTCCCCTTGGACTTTCCACGTCCACTTTCTCTTTTCTCCTTATGTTTACTTTTTCCTCATTCTTTTGTTTTTCCATTTTCCTGCTGCCCCTCCGCACTTTAGCTTTGTCTGTAGTATCCTGTTGATTCCCGGGTCCCAGGCTTAGGGTCCAAAGGTCACTGACGTTTGACTCAGTAGAGCTGGAGATAAGCTTGCTGAGCTCTGCGCACTTGAATGCTGCTTCTTAAACAGTACTTGATTGTGAAAAAGATCTTACGTATTCCAGAGTATGAAATTCTGCTCATGGTCATCCTACTGCATTTCTAATGGACGCTCATCTAAATATTCACTGTTTTTTCTGTGTGTGTGTTTGTGTTTGTGGGTTTTTTTGCTGTCATCTTCATGAGAACCTTGTGATTTAGAGTTAGTATGCTTATTTAACAATTAATGTTAAGACTGTGTATACAATAAGTAACAGAATCTGAGGCAGAGTTTGGGCTACTGGCCAAAAGCCATCTGTCCATATCTGTCAATAGTCAATACCTAAACCTGAGAGTGCGATGGGGGGGTGGGGGGTGAGGGGTGGGGTGGTGTGGTGGTGGGGTGGTGGGGTGGTGGGAGGGGTGGGAGTGGCCCTCCGACAACTGTGAAATGGATAGGACATGGTACTTTAAGGTGCAAGTAGTTCAGAGTAGGAGGTGGGACTCAGTCCTAAGAAAATATAAGGAAATGGTAAGACTGCTGTTTAAACCTGGTTGTTTTTAGAGATAGGTTTTCTTTTTTAAAACGTGCTGTGTCTGCATATCAAATCCCCCTTAGACGGAGGGGGAAAGGCAGTGAGCGTTCTAAGGTCAGCGGCTCTCCAGGACACGCTATGCCTCAGGGTTTTCTGCATCCTACTTTGCTGGCCCCACCTTGGTTGCTTTGTTCTTAGTTTCTCCTGCTTGGACGCTCTAGGGCTCACCTCTTTTCTCTCTACAGTTACTCCCTAGATGATCTTACCATGTCTGCGTGCTGCCATCCCACAAACTCATAGCTTGCGTTCCTGACCCGTATCCACCTACCTGTTTGGCTCCTCTCCGCAAAACTCTTTAACAGCTTTCTGCCTCTCAGTGCAAGCTGAAATCTTGACTGTGACTACAGCGGAGTAGAAGTCACAGTCCTGTACGATGCGCTGCTTGACTTGCCAGTCTCTACCCCCAGCTTCCCTGACTTTGTCTCCTTCTCCCCTTTGCTAGCTGGCCTCTTTCTTGAAGATGTCTGCCTCAGGGTCTTTGTATTTCTTGTCCTCTCTCTGGAAGACTTCCACTAGATACTAGCTTGGGTCTGCTCCCTCATGTCCTTCAAATGAGTTCTCAAGGAGACCTTCCTTGACCACTTTAAATTCAAATATTAAGCCCCTTCCCAAGGCCTTCTGCCTCCCTTCACTGATACATATTTCTCCTGAAATAGTATATGTTGATCTTCATACTTGTTTGGGTCTTGTTTGCTGCCCTATTTCCAGAGTGTAGAACGGTAGGCTGTTAGAGCGCATGGTATGCGCTTAGTGTGTGCATGCTGGTTGAGTGAATGAAGAGTAGCTTCACACAGATAGATGGATCTTCGATGTGCTCCATCACAGCGTCCTGTGGGGAAAGATAACACAGATGGAAGAAGGGAGTCAGAATGACATGAGGAAATTATTTCCCAAGTAGAAATACCTCCTGCAAGCCACTCTGCTGAATAGTTTATCCTTCCCCAAAGTTCTGAAACTGGTTTCAGAAATTCTGCTGTTCCTGCCTTTAAGTTAAATGGGTCACTTCATAAAATTATTATATTCTTGACAAATACATGTAAAGGGGCTCAGTGTTCTCAGTACAGGGAAATCTGAAGATAGTAGGGATTGCAGCTACATTTTATTTATTTATTTATTTATTTATTTATTTATTTATTTTGAGATGGAGTTTCGCTCTTGTTACCCAGGCTGGAGTGCAATGGCGTGATCTCGGCTCACCGCAACCTCCGCCTCCTGGGTTCAGGCAATTCTCCTGCCTCAGCCTTCTGAATAACTGGTATTACAGGCACGCGCCACCATGCCCAGCTACTTTTTTGTATTTTTAGTAGAGACGGGGTTTCACCATGTTGACCAGGATGGTCTCGATCTCCTGACCTCGTGATCCACCTACCTCGGCCTCCGAAAGTGAGCCACCGCACCTAGCCCTACAGCTACATTTTAAACAAGATGAACACACTTGTCATTAATAGACAACTAAAACTGGGCCTCTGAGGTGATTTTTTTTCCCCTTGGAACACAGTTTTTAAAGATGCTATAATTAAGGGCTCTATAAAAAATTTAAGCAAATCTCTCTGCCTCCCAACTTTTTATAGACAAATGAGCTTACTGACATGTTGGAACACTTTTGCTTTATAATAATAGGAAACCTAATTTTTAAAAAAATTTTTAAAAAATTCATAAATATGTTACAGCAGAAAGAAACAAATTGAGTTTCTTTGTTTATATATGTGGTATGTACATTTTTTCTTTTGTTTTTTTTTGAGATGTAGTCTCACTGTTGCCCAGGCTGGAGTGCAATCTCAGCTCACTGTAACCTCTGCCTCCCAGGTTCAAGGGATTCTCCTGCCTGCCTCAGCTTCCTGAGTAGCTAGCTGGGATTACAGGTACACACCACCAGCCCGGCTAAATTTTTGGCATTTTTAGTAGAGACACAGTTTTGCCATGTTGGCCAGGCTGGTCTCAAACTCCTGATCTCAACTGACCTGCCTGCCTTGGCCTCCCAAAGTGCTGGGATTACAGGCGTGAGCCACTGTGCCCACCCTCATTTTATTTATTTATTTTTTTGAGTTGGAGTCTTGCTCTGTTGCCAGGCTGGAATACAGTGGCTGGTTATCGGCTCACTGAAACCTCCACCTCCCGGGTTCAAGCCATTCTCCTGCCTCAGCCTCCTGAGTAGCTGGGACTATAGGCTTATGCCACCATGCCTGGCTAATTTTTGTATTTATTTTAGTAGAGATGGGGTGTCACCATATTGGCAAGGCTGGTCTTGAACTCCTGACCTCATGATCCGCCTGCCTCGGCCTCCCAAAGTGCTGGGATTACAGACGTGAGCCACTGCTCCCGGCCTCATTTTATTTTCGTAGATAATTAATGTATCATAAAATCTATCTTTGGAAAGTATGAAACTCAGTAGTTCTAGTATACTCAGAGATGAATATATTAAACCATTTTCTGATTTTAGAACCTTTTCATCACCCCAGAGAAACTCTATATCTACTGGCAGTCATTCCATATTCTCTGTCTCCTCAGCCCCCAGCAACTATTCAGCTATTGTCTCCATGATTTGCCTATTCTAAAGACATTTCCTCAAAATGGGATCATCATATATGTAGCCTTTATGTTTCTGGCTTCTTTCATTAGCATAAAGTTTTCAAGGTTCATTCTTGTATATATCAGCACTTTATTCCATTTTGTGACTGAATAATGTTCCATTGTATAGATATGCCACATTTTGTTTATCCATTCATCATCTATGGAGAGAGAGTTCTATCGTTTTTGCTTCTTGGCTGTTAAAAATAATGCTGCTTGTGCAGTTTCCTTAAAGGACATAAGAGACCTGTTAAGAACTACTCCTGGGAAGTGTGAGAGTGAGACATACTGTTTACCTTTTTGTACTAGGTGATTCTTTTTTTTTTTTTAAGTGCATATATTACTTTAAAACAAAAATACTCAATCACTAATATTATGACCGAGGATAAGTATTGTACCTTTTGCTTTTAGTTTTCTCATTTTAATTAAATTGCATGAAATATTTGTCAAGGTGTTTTTTTAGTTCTCAAATTTTGTTTGTGATAAAATGAGTGATGTTATAGGCGTTTTTTCTTCATGAGTGAGAGTTGTATTTTTTACCTGCTGTGTAACTTGCAGTTTGTATTCATCATAGGACTTAGAGTGGTTGCTACAATGGAAGGGATCAGTAATTTCAAGACACCCTGCAAATTATCAGAAAAAAAGAAATCTGGTAAGATAGCGGATGTGACTTTTTTTTTTTTTACTATTACTGTCGTTTTTCTTAGAAATGTCTTAGTATTATTTAGTTTGATCATTTAATTATCTGTCACATAGAAACTTTATTGTAAATCCCCTTTAAGATTTTATTTTTTTTACAAGTTGACTTCTTTCTTTTTTTGAGAGAAGGAAAGAAAGAAAAAAAATGAGTAAAGGAGAGGAAGAAAGAGGAAGAGAAAGAGGGAGGGTGAACGAAAATATTGCTTTATTCTGAAAAAAAAATGGGTATTAATAATGACCAATCAATGTTTCATTTAAACCTATGAGTAGGTGTGATGTGGTATTGACAAGAATGTATATTTTGTG
>CM052661.1:9880129-9984504 GCA_028533165.1 Leontopithecus rosalia
CGTTGTAAATTTATCCTCCTGTCGTCTTTGAAATTACCAGCTTTCAGTAGGTCTCTTGAGTGGACGTCCAAGATGTTAGTTCCCAGGGCCAGGAACAGCGGCGTTAAGACTGATGGTGTTTTTCTGCCCAGGCTTCTCCTGTCTGGCTTCCTTCTTGTGTCCGTAATAGGCGAGTCTGCCTTCCCGGAGCTCCAAACCTGGGTCAGAAGGGGAATCAGTCGTGTTCACTCTGCGCTGAGGTGCGAGGTGCCGGCACAACTGCTGCGCCAGCCTCAGGAGTCAGCGCTGGGAACCCGCGCGGCTCCTCCAAACCTCGGTCAGAAGGGGAGCCAGCCCCGCCTAGTCAGCTCCGAGAGCTGCCGTGCGGAGGTGCTGGCAAGACCCGGGCACGACGGTGCGGGCGAGACCACTGCCCCGCGTGGCTCCTTCACTGGGAATCTTCTGCTCCTGAGCGACCAGAATTTGTCTGAAAGTGTGGCGTCCTCTAGTTCTATGAGCTTTAACTGCGAGCTGCAATCCCGAGATATTAGCGATCGGCCATCTTGGATTGTTCGCCCCCTTTAAGATTTTAATCGTAACAAATAAGACTTATTTTATAGGCCACAGTTTGATCATCTCTGGACTAATTTTATTGACAATCTAACAGGTTTGGAGGCTTTCCCTCCTCAAGAATCAACGTAGCTTGATCCCTTAAGGAACTGCTTTACCTCTCTCCCTCCCATCCACGCATTGCTCTTGTGAGGGAAAGATATTTTCCAAGGCAACTCAATGCTCAAAGGAAAATCTCAACAAACACCTGGATATCCATGTGCACAAAATGAGCCTTGACCCTTAACTCTCATCATATAGAAAATAGCTAAAATTAAATTTCTAGAAAATAACCTGAGAAAAGATTATGTTGTCCATTTCTCGTGATCAGCTTTTCCTATTGACCTTGTATCCTGCAACCATCCTAAACTCATTTATTCCATTAGCTTTTTAATAGATTGCTTAGGATAGTGTATATAGTTGGTCATTTGTGAATTAATCAAGGCAGTGTTACTTTGTTCCCCAGTTTGTATGGCTTTGTTTCTTTTACTTTTTTTATTGCACTGGCTCCAGTATGTTTTTGAATAAACATGTTAGTGGATATACTTGCCTTGTTTCCCAATATATTATATTAGATGTAGATTTTTCACAAATGCCCTCTATTAGTAGTTTGAGGAATTGTCCTTCTACTTTTAGTTATTATTGTGAATGGGTATTGAACTTTGTTGAGTGATTTTTCTGAATCTGTTTTCTTTTTCAATCTCTTAACGTGGTAAATTATTTTAATTTTCGAGTATTAAACTGACCCTTCATTCCTGGTATAAAGCCAGTTTGGTCATGATACATGTTTTATATTGCCCTATTTGCCACTATTTTCTGTATTCTTGAGGGATATTGGACTGCAGTTGTCTTTGTTGGGATAGCTGTCTAGTTTTTGTATTAGGTTGTTCTGTATTCATAAAGTAAGCTGAGAAATGTTTCTCTTTAACAGAACTATCTTTTTCTTTAACTTTAGGTAGAATTGTATTATTCCTCCTTGAACTGGTAGAATTCACCAGTAAAACCATCTTGACCTCGAGTTTTCTTAGTAGGAAGATCTTAACTGTGACTTCACAGTTAATTGATACAGGGCTATTCAAGTGATCTCTTATTTTCTTTGTGAATTTTCTTAGTGTTTTTCACGGAATATGTCTGTCACTTCCAAACTGTCAAATGTACTGGTGTAAAGTTATTCTTGATATACTCTTGTTAACCTTCTAGTGTCTTTTTTCATATCTGGTACTGGTATTTTATATTTTATTTTTTCCTTAATCAGTCTGACTTGAGGTTTATGTACCTTGGTGAAAATGGGCATTTGTTTCTACCTGGTTTGGGTGTTCTGTAAATGTCAGTAGGTCAAGTTGATTGACCTGTTTGTTATTTTCTTCAGGTCTTCTATATTCCTGCTGGGGTTCTGTGTACTTTTTATATTAATTATGAGAGAAGAGAGTTGAACTACAATGTGGGTTTGTCTGCTTTTCCCCATCCTCCCCCCAGTTTCTATTTGTTGGTGCTTCATGTATTTTGAAGCTTTGTTATTAGATATATACACATTTAGGATGGTTATTTCTTTCCTTTTTTTTTTGAGTCTGAGTTTCCCTCTGTCGCCCACACTGGAGTGCAACAGTGTGATCTCACATCACTGCAACTTCTACCTCCTGGGCTCGAGTGATTCTGGTGCCTTGGTCTTTGAAATAGCTGGGATTACAGGCGTGCATCACCACAGCCGGCTAATTTTTGTATTTTTCGTAGAGACGAGTTTTTCCCATGTTGGCCAGGCTGGTCTAAACTCCTGGCCTCGAGTGACCCACCCACCTTGACCTCCCTTTAAAATGCATGCAGCATTCACCAAGATACATAAACCTTAAATCAGATTCCCAAGTGTTGGGATTACAAGTGCCTGGCCTAGGATGGTTATTGCTTTTGATGAATTTGTAGCTTAAATATTATGAAATGCCCTTCTTAATCCTCAGTGGTACTCTTTGTTCTGAAGTCCACTTTATGTGATAGTAATGGAGCCACTCCACATTTATTTGATTTGTGTTTTAATGTTGTATTTCAACCTTTTACTCTTGCCCTATTTGTGTCTTTATATTTAAATTGAGTTTATTATAAATGGCATGTCTTGTTTTTATCCATTCTGACAACTTTAATTGCCTTTAATTGGATTGTTTTGCCACTAGCCATATGTGGTTATTTAAGGTTTTGAATACGAATTAAGTAGAATTAAATAAAATTACAAGTTGAGTTCCTCAGTTGTATTAGCCACATTTAAAGTGCTCAGTAGCAACTGACTTAACTTACTGGACAGCACAGATTTACACATGGCAGCATGATGTATTGGACAGCTCTGTTTAGACCATTTATACCCAATAGAATTGTCTGTTGTTGGATGTAAATCTGCTGTTTTGCTATTGGATAATAGCTAATGGATGATTTTCTTCTAATCTTTTTCTCTCTTTACTTCATTTTTGATAGTTTTTGTTACTGTGTCTTAAAAGATGATGTCATTCTTATCCATTGTATTTTTCATTTCTAAGGTTCTATTTTATCTTTTTTTCCCTTATGGCCAGACTTTCCTATGTATCATTGAGCATATTTTTAATATTTGTCTTAAGGTTCTTATCTGCTAATTTTGCCATCCCTGTCATTTTTTTTTTTTTTAAATTATTTTCTTGAGACAGAATCTTGCTCTGTCATCCAGGCTGGAGTGCAATGGTGCTATCTCAGCTCACTGTAACCTCCACTTCCTGGGTTCAAGCAATTCTCCTGCCTTAGCCTATGGAGTAGCTGGGATTACAAGTGCATGCCACCATGCCCAGCTACTTTTTGTAGTTTTAGTAGAGATGGGGTTTCACCATGTAAGCCAGGTTGGTCATCTCGAACTCCTGGCTTCAAGTGATCTGCCTGCCTTGGCCTCCCAATACAGGTGTGAGCCACCAGCCCGGCCCCCTGTCATCTTATGGTATGTTTCTATTTTATTTTTCTCTTTGTATGGGTCATATTTCTTGCTGCTTTCATGCCTAGTACTTTTTGATTGGGTGGTAGATATTTTGCATTGTCTAGTACTGGATTTTGTTATTCCTTTAAAGAGTGTTTGATTTAGTTATGGTCTGAGGTTAAGTTACCTGGACATTAGCCTGTTCCTTTTGAGACTGGCTTTTAAGCGTTGTTAGGAACTTTTATCTTGAGCTAAAATTTAGCTGTACAATCTAGTTGTGACCATTAGAGGACTTTACTGTGTGTTACACGGTTGTCACTCTGGCTGATGGTTACATGAAGTGTTCCTAGACCTGTATGATCTCTGGTAATTGTTGAGCCAATTGATTTCCTCAGGTGCTTTCCCACATTTGGGGTATCCACCCATTGTTACGTGCTGATAAGTACTTGGCGAAACACTGAAAGAGAGACCTTTCAGATCTTTGGAGTGCCCTCTCTTTGGAGCTCTCTTCTCTTTAGTTCTCTGCTCCACAAATTCTAGCCACCTAGTCCTTCTTGACCTCTGATCTCTGTCTCCTTAATGTGACAGGAGTGCTGGATTATGTTAACCTTTGTCCTGCAGTCTGGAAACTGCCTTCAAGCAGTAAGTTAGGGTAGTGATAGGGCTCATCTCATTTGTTTCTCTTCTGTCAGGGATCACAGTGCTGCTCTGCCTGTTGTTAGATGTCTGAAAACAGTTACATTTCATCTGGTTTTCTAGTTCATGGAGTTGGTTACTCCAGGAACAGTTAATTGTCCAAGAGTAGTTACTTTTTCATGTGCAGAAGCAGAACTCCATTTCTTTTTTAAGACTTGGTCTTGCTCTGTCACCCTGGCTGGAATACAATGGCATAAACATGGCTCACTGCACCCTTAACTCCTAGGCTCAAGCGATTCTCTCAAGTAGCTGAGACCACAGGTGTGTGCCACCATGCCTGACTAATTAAAAAGAAATTGTAGCGATGGAGTCTATGTTGCCCAAGGTGGTCTCAAACTGATGGGTTCAAGTGATCCTCCTGCCCCAGACTCCAAAAGTGTTGAGATTATAGGCATGAGCCACCACATCCAACCCCTTTATCTTTTAACAATGCTTTAAAAATGTGAAAGCAGTTCTTAGCTTGAAGGCCATACAAAAACAGGCCATTTCCCAACTCTGCTTCAGTGTTACTGGTAAACTCCGAAAACTTGGTCAAAGCATATATGTTGGGAACCAGCCCAACCCTGTGCATGGGTGTCCCGCGTCCCGGCCATGACCAGGGAGTGAGAAAAGAAAGACAAAGACACAAGAATAGAATTTTAAAGCATGGGTCCAGGGGTCCAGTGCACTCTGGCAGGGTGATCAGCCTTGGCCTTCAGCTTTGGGCTCCAAGTGCTTTTATTAGGTGTATTATCTTGTTAATCTTGCAGGCTATGGGGAGGGGGGTTGAGGAGGAAGATGGGGTGGGGGAGAAGAGGATGTGTCTGCAGCATCCAATAGCAAACTAAGGACGCTGAGATTTTACCACCCATTGTCCAACAAGGTGCTCTGGCAACAGGTATAGGGATAAAGTGCCATAAGGTCGACCACACACACAATGCATAAAGGGGCTTTTATCTCCCCGGCATTGTGGACACAGAGCAATCGGAATTGCTCCATATTCTGAGACCATAGGCAGAGCCTGTGGCATTCCTGTGTGTGTGTGCCCTGTAAGGCCTTCGGTCTACCAGCACCCATCTGCGAAGACCTCCTGAGTCTTAAGAGCAGAGGTTGCATTACTTCCCAGAGTGTTTTGCATAAGCTCCCTTTAGGAGATCCTCACACAAACGCTGTTGGGAAACTCCGTGGGATCAAAGCAGTTTTTTCTGCACTGCAGCCACATCACAGTGTTCCGCTGTTACAGACGCTCTCAGATGGTCTTTACCATAGGCCTCCTGTTACCACTTGATCTCTGCTTTTATTTAACTGCACCATAGTTTGGATATGATCCGTGGCACAAATCTCAGTGAATAAAAGGAAAGCAAGCTTGTAATCATTTAATTATAAGTACCACAGGTCTGCCCTGGCCATCTGTTCCCACAGGTATACGCATTTAAAATTAGGGTAGATGTCAAATTGCTCTCCAGAAAGACTGTGCCAGTTAATACTTTTGGCAGTGGTACACAGAGAATGTTAAGATGCTTTTGTAGAGGTCTTTTCAAATACTCATTTTGTTTTTTATTTCTCTGATATTTAGTATTATGTTCAACTCCAACTATAAATATCCCGGCCTCTCCGTTTATGCAGAAGCTTGGCTTTGGTACTGGGGTAAATGTTTACCTAATGAAAAGGTAAGCCTAAGATTTCAGATTAACCTTTTTGCATGGAAATATAATTCTACTGTACTTGGAGATTCGATGTGTGTTCCTGATCCGGGCTGACAACTGTATTTCAGTTCCTAGACCCTTTTATAACTTTGCCAGTAGCTCTGCCTCTGCTTTTCTCCTAGCTTCCTTCTGATGGATTATTAAAGGGGAAGTCATTTACTTTATAATTTTTCCTTGGCTTCCGGAGGAAGGGGAAGTGGCAGGAGAAAGGGTTCCTTTGTGGTAATTAAACTAGATTCATGAGAAAACCTCAAAGAGGAAGCCAGTTTTGGGTGATGTCAGTGACTGCTGTCACTTCTTCCGCAGTGTTGCCCTCCTAAGATACTTTCTTCTAAAAGAAGTAAAAGGTGTTTATTTCTTATGACATTGTTATTAAGTAAAGGTAAATACATGATTTTAAAGTAGGAATATTGTGTTAAAAGAAAAATGAAATAATTGAACAAGTATGGTGCTGGTCTCTAATATAGCTGTCAACAAAGTTTTTTTTAAGATTACTTCTTTGCATGTATGTTTTTCAAACAGAGTCTCACTCTGTTACACATGCTGAAGTGCAGTGGCAAGCAAGACCTCCCAGGTTCAAGCAATTCTCCTGCCTCAGGCTCCCGAGTAGCTGGGATTACAGGTGTGCACCATCATGCCCAGCTAATTTTTGTATTTTTAGGAGAGATGGTGGTTTCACCATGTTGGCCAGGGTGGTCTCGAACTCTTTGCCTCATGTGATCTGCCTGCCTCGGCCTCCCAAAGTGCTGAGATTACAGGTGTGAGCCACCATACCCAGCCCAAAATTACTTCTTTTAATCATTACTCTGTACCTAGTTTCATGTTTATTAAGTGGTAAACAACTAAGTCAATATATATTCCTTGCTGCATTCTTGGAATCGGCTTGACTAGTCCAACCCTCTGTACCTCTGTATCTTAGCTCCATCTAGGTTTACATTGTTTCCAGATAGAAATGCTTTCTTTAATAAGAGGCTAATTAGGAACAGTTTAGGAGCTGGGCATGGTGGTTCACACCTGTAATCCCAGCACTTTGGGAGGCCAAGGTGGGCAGATCACGAAGTCAGGAGATCAAGATAATCTTGGCCAACATGGTGAAACCCTGTCCCTACTGAAAATGCAAAAAAATTAGCTGAGTGTGGTGGCGCGTGCCTGTAGTCCCAGCTACTCGGGAAGCTGAGGCAGGAGAATCACTTGAACCTGGGAGGCAGAGCAACCTCTCTGCAACCAGTGATCCAGCCTGGTGACAAGAGACTCCATCTTAAAAAAAAAAAAAAATTTAGTAATTGTATACAATGGGTATTCCTGAAGGATTTTCGCAGTTTAAATACTTCTTTTGTATATTTTTATGGTATTAATTTGTTTTCTGTTTTGTTTTTTTTTTAGTGTTGACTGCTAAGTTATTTTGAAAGAAAAAAATTAACAGGTTTATAGCTAGTTTAATTATTTTCCCCTCTTAAAAAAAAGTTTTTAAATGTAAAGTGTTTTTAGCAAAGTTACACTATATGTGGTTTAGTCAAAAAGCTTCAAATAGCTGATCTTGAAAAACAGCAATGCCTGCCTGACCCTACCACTCCTCCAGATTCAGCCCTGCCAACCTGGGATTTCTTTTATCCATAACCTGCAAATTTCCTGTGCTTCTCTGCTGAATTAGATCCTGTGTTCTTCTGCATCTTCTTATTTCTGGGTTTCTATCCTGTTTTCATGTAGGGCATCTGGTAGCTCCCCATGAATTGGGGCACAGAAGATATATTTTTTGAGATTTTGCAATTTCAAAATTGTTACTTGTGTTGTGGAAAATCTTACCTGACCAGAAACCCAAACTGCACTCGGGATTGGAGGAACACACTTTATTATGTCGGTGGGCCCAGAAGGGTTCACATCCAAAAAATCTGGACCCCAGCTAAGAAAAGTACACAGTTTTTATAGGTAAAGGGGCAGGGGAAGTAACTCAAGACTTTAGACAATGCAGTAGGTTTTAGACAAAGCAGTTTCTCTTAGGGTTTTCCAGTTAGTAAGCAATAACCTGAAGTACAGAAGGAGAAACAGGCAGTTACTAATGTAGCAGGAGAAGCCAGGAGAAACAGAGCTCTCGAACACCGAACGGGGAAGGAAAGGGTTTATTATTACGGCTGGGAGCCGGGTGATTTATGTCAACCCAGCTCGTCTAACAAAGAAAAGTTTTGCCTTTATGTAGGCTTACACTCTAGATATTACATGTGAAAGAATCTCAGGTTTACAGCCTTAGAAATCACAAGTAAAAGGGTTATGGATTTACAGTTTTAGGAATCACATGTGAAAAGGTTCTGGTCTCCTGATGGAGTGGGGTGGGGGTTTGATCTTGTTTAAGTGAAAACAGTGTCTTCCGGAGAGTTTCCCCAATACCAAGCATGTTATTTACAGGAAGGTGATTCAGGAGGCACCAGTTGGCCAGCCTTTTCTTCTGTTGAAATGCCATGTGGAAGACAAAGGGGGAGGTGATCCCAGATGCCTGGGTCTCCTTCCTCACCAACAAAAATAGGGACAGCTGCTGACAATGTGCTGACAAAATCCTGGGCAAAATTTCCACTTTACTTGAATGGCCCTTTTTGGCTTTTTGGGTTACAGTTCTTATTTGGAAACAATTTCCCTCTAGAATTTTCTGAATATCAGTCACTGACATTGTTTTCTTAGCTTACACTGTTGCTGTTGAGAATTATGAAGCCTTTTTGACTGCTGATTCTTCATATGTAATTTGTTTTATGTTATCTGTTCCTCCCACTGCCCTGGATCCTTGTATGATCTTCTGTTTGTCGCCAGCATTCTGAAATTTCACAGTGACACACCTGGATTTGGCCCTCTTGGAATATGATAATTTCTGTTCTTAAATTTTTCAGACATTATTTTAAAAATTACTTTGTTGATTTTCACCCGTTTTTCTCTGTTCTCCATCTGGAATCCTATTATTTGAATGTTGAACTCACCTCTTTTTTTGCTTGGTTTTCTTATTTGCTGTTTTCTGAGATTTCCCCAGCTTTATCTTTCAACATTTCTATTGAGTTTTTATCTTGTTTTTAATTAATTATCCTTTCTAAAAATAGCATCTTTAGTCTTTTGGAGTGCCAGAAGTGTTCCATATCTAGGTGTTGGTGACACAGGTATATGCACATGTAAAAACTCATTGAGCATTTAGTATGCATATAGTGATTATTACCCTGCTTCTGTATTACAGGTTCTCAACTGCTAGTAAACCTCAGGCTAAAGACTTTAGTCCTTCCAAAGCCAGGCTCAGTCTTTAGAAGCTGGGGATGGGAGATGGGCAGCTGCCAATTGGTGCAGAATTGTGGAGAGTATCTAGGAGTCCACCTGTTCGTTCCTATTATTATTTAGAGACAAGGTCTCATTTTGTCACCCAGGCTGGCAGTGGCACCATCATAGCTCACTGCAGCCTCAAACTCCTAGGTCTGAGCAATCCTCCAGCCTCAGTCTTCTGAGTAGCTGAGACTACAGGTGCAGGCCACCACATGTGGCTTTTAAAATTTTTTTGTTGAGAAGGGGTCTTACTGTTGCCCAGGCTGGTTTCAAACTCCTGGCCTCAAGTCGTGCTCCTAACCTGGCCTCCCAAAGTGTTGTGATTACAGTTGTAAGCTACCCCTTCCAGCCCTACCTACTTTTTAAATAACTTGCAAGCTATTCATTAGGGCTGTTAAGTCAGTTACTGTCATCTGCTTTCCAGCTTCTGAAATTTTGTTGCTGTTGTCTCTTCTGCTGTTCCTTCCATTCTTGCTGGCTGTTATGTCTTAAAATACCCATTTGCTATTTTTTAAGTGGGCTGGGAAAGGATAAAAACAATGTATATGTTTAGGCTACAATTTTAACCCAGAAGTCTCTTTTTTTGTTAAATCAAGTTTGCTTCCCAGGTTAAATCCAACATAGTTTTGATGTAGTATTTTTAAATAAACTGATGGATTCAGTTTGCTAATATTAAAGTTTGTTTCAATTTTTGTATCTATAAGTCAAGTTAGCTTGTGTTTTCCTTTTTCTACTGTCCCTTTTGATTTTTTAAAATTAAATTTATATGAGCCTCATAGCCTCTTTTCTGTTCCCTGGGGAAACAGTTTGTATGGACTGAATGGTAAATCCTTTGAAAGCTTAATAAACTCATCTATACTTTGTATTTCTAGTAGGAACATTATAGGTTCCAGCCCTGTAGGGTTCTGGGACCCCCTCCCTGTTGGTGCGGAGGTGAGAAACTGTAGAAATAAAAGACACAGACACAGGTAGAGAAAAGAGAGTTTGGGCTCGGGGGTCCACTGCCAACCAAAGTGTGGAGACCTGAAGTGGCACCGAGTGCCTGGACGCTCTTTTATTGAGTACAAAGCAGTGTGCAGGGAAGGTAGAGTGCGGTAATGGTGGTCGGTGATAGGTTCAGGTAGATCATGTGTCTTGGAGATGGGGGCCCAATACTTTCAAGTAGCTGAGGTGAGGAGCATCAGTGCTCTTTGCATATTTGTCAGAAACATGAAGGACACCAAGATTCCTATTATTCTTTTAAGAAGAAGAGAAACCAGGTGCAGAAGCAGGGTGTGAGAGTAGACATGGAATGTGACCACTGAAGGCACAGCATTACAGAGACAGTTAAGCCCCTGGATTTGCCACAGGAGCTTAGAGCAGCAGAGCTTTCTCCTGACTTCCCCAGGAAGGCAATGTCTTGGTCATTTTGGACATCTCCGCCCCTAGCTGGCTAAACACTGGTTACTTTCACAGTACTGGCGCTGCCGCACAGCCGAAGCGCCCTCCATCAGCCCTTATGCTGGAGTGACAGAGGGTTTAGAGTATCTTGCCTTAGGATCACTTTGTTCACAATGTCACTTCAGTTCCATGCTTCATAACCTTATAGTCATTAGTAAAAGTTATAGTGAGTATATAGCCTTACAAGTAACTGTAAGATTATATGTGATTATATAAAGTATATGTCTTTGATTATAAGTAACTGTAAAGATTATATATGATTATGTAAAGATTATAACCATGTGCCTACATTTCTAATTCTTTTCTAAATCAGTATTTATATGGGAACAGGCTGAGGCTTCAGACCCTTTCCATGGCAGGTGCAGGGTTTCCCCCCTACAGAACATTTTAAACTGGTGATTAAATTTCTTCATTAATCAGTTTCTTAGATTTTTCCAAGTGTTTGTCTATTTTGTCTTAAATGACTGGCATAAAGGTTTTATTATTTTTTCTCTTGTATCTGTAGTTTTGTCTCCATTTTTTATTGGTGATATTGTCTTTACTTTTTTCTGTATTCTCATCAGAAATTTGCCTGTTTTCTATCAGTCTTTTTAATGAACCAGCTTTTTGCATGGTCGAATATTTTATGCAGGTTTCATAAATCCATTCTTATTCTATAGAATAGAATATTTTATGGAAAAGGTGAAGATGAACTTGTTTACTCAGTTTTAAACTTTCAACCTTTGAAACTTGAAAAATACATTTTTCATAATAAAATGATATGCAGATCTTCACCATAATCCTCAATTGCTGCTATCTAAAACTTATGGATAGATTATGAATTAAGAAATCTTGTGATACTTTTAGAATAGGCTTTTGATTAAACAAACAAAAAAGGTTCTGCAGCCATAGAACTCTGAGGGAGTGCAAAGCTAAATAGGTCTTTGGTTCAGTTTCTTGTGTTCTTACCATTAAACTTTCTGTATTAAACTTTTGACGCTCTTTCACTAGTTTATGTACTATTATGCTACAGATACTTAATATTTTGTGATTTGCTATACTCATAAATCCCTACCACCTCAGGTAAACCTTTCCCTGACTTTATTTGAACAGTTTATTTAGGCCTTATATATTTATAAAATGGCTGAATCTTCCTAGAAAATAGAAAGTTTAAATTGTTCTCATTTGTATGTTTATCATTATCTCCTTAAGCACGTATCTTTGAGCATGTGGTAGAAGGCATAAGGTGAATTGGTCAGTGTAGGGGAGCAATCATTGTTGGTAAAGAACAGCATGCTAGTCTTCAGATGATATATGGGCAAAATGTTCTCGAGTATCTGAAGTTTCCTAATGCTTTTTCTTTAGCATGAGTTATAAGTAGTTGTCCTCCAACATACTCAAATGGAAAAATTAAAGTAGCAATTTTCAGGTTTAAAGTTTGTAACATTCCGTCTTTATACCCTTCAAGTTTTTATCCTCCCCCCTGTGAAGATACTAAGACTTCTCTCAGTATATTAGATCTCGCAATTGAAATGGAAATGTGGCGGAGGTGTTCATAGTCCAAAATATGTCAAATACTATTTTTTAAAACAAATTACCTTCAAGTTCCCCACCCCCCCCCCAAATTTGGAAGTTGTTAATTGTTTTAAAAAGTAATGTGGTTTTTGTTTTCTTTCCTTTTTAATTTTCTTAGATCTCCAAGAGGTTTGTCTCATTCTCCTTGGGCTGTAAAAAAGATTAATCCTATATGTAATGATCATTATCGAAGTGTGTATCAAAAGAGACTAATTGATGAAGCTAAGATTTTGAAAAGCCTTCATCATCCAAACATTGTTGGTAAGTTTAAATTTGGTAGCAGTATCTGGTACCTCATTTATTCAGAAACAGCTTATATGCTCTCTTAATTGGTTTCACTAATAGAAATGAAGAGGATGGGGCTGGATGTTTAATGGGAATCAAATTAATGTGATCAGTCTAAAATAAAATTGCATATAATTTTTATGTGTAAGTATATATTTAAACTTCATGAGAATAGATATAATTATGTTGCTAGTTCGATGAAGATTTTAGGAATATAAAATGATCTTCGTTTAGATAATTTAAATCCATTTAGGTAATTTCCTGGATTTCATTTTTAATACAAGTAGGGCTGGCAAAACCATTACATTTAGGGAAGCAAAGGAAAGTAAAAGTATTTTAATTTGTGGTACTACTGGCAAACATTGAAGGCATTTTAAATGAGATCTACTGAATTAGTCTTCTAAGTAGTAGCCGTTTCATTGTATATTTGTTAGTGTTAGCCCAGGTCCATGTTTTCAATTGCATTACTATAAAGGACTTAAAATATTATTGTTCTTCTGTATATTAGCAAAGAAATGTCATGTTTTCTTTAAGGTTATCGTGCTTTTACTGAAGCCAGTGATGGCAGTCTGTGTCTTGCTATGGAATATGGAGGTGAAAAGTCTCTAAATGACTTAATAGAAGAAAGATATAAAGACAGCCGAGATCCTTTTCCAGCAGCTGTAATTTTAAAAGTTGCTTTGAATATGGCAAGAGGGTTAAAGGTAATTATGTCATTATATTTTAAATGAGCAAATAATCACTTTGCAGGACGTCTTTGAATGTGGAATATTGTTACTAGTCCATTCCAAAAAGGGGCTAATGTAAAAATATAGGCTTACATTTCTGCTTCCGAATTACATTTATGTGTATGTAGCTTAGTATGTTCTGAGCAATGTGTCATTTGGCAGTTGCATCACTGTGCGTGTGGACATCATAGAGTGTACTTACACACACTTAGATGGTAGAGCCAGCTACACACTTAGACTATGTGGTATAGCCCAGTTCTATGCTGCAAACCTGTATAGAATGTTACTATACTGAATACTATAGGCAATTGTAACACAGTGGTAAGTACTGTGACTAAACACATTGAAACATAAAAAAGGGCCAGGCGCAATGGTGGCTCACGCCTGTAATCCCAGCATTTTGGGAGCCCAAGGTGGGCAGATCACGAGGTCAAGTGATTGAGACCATCCTGGCCAACATGGCAAAACCCCGTCTCTACTAAAAATAGAAAAATTAGCTGGGCATGGTGACGGGCACCTGTAATCCCAGCTCCTTGGGACGCTGAGGCAGGAGAATCGCTTGAAACTGGCAGATGGAGGTTGCTGTGAGCCCAGATTGTGCCATTACACTCCAGCATGGGCAACAAGAGCAAGACTCTGTCTTGAAAAAAAAATAAAAAGTATAAAAAGTTAGCTTAAGTATATATCTATTTCTAAAGAAGCTTTTAGACTTCTGGTCAGTGTGGCAGACTGAGATGTTCCCTTCTCTTGCTTCAAATAATTTGAAATGCTGGGCCAGGCACAGTGGCTCACACCTGTAATCCCAGCAGTTTGTGAGGCTGAGGCGGGTGGATCATTTGAGGCCAGGAGTTTGAGGCCAGCCTGGTCAACATGTTGAAACCTTGTCTTTACTAAAAACACAAAAATGAGCCAGGCGTGGTGGCATGCACCTGTAGTTCCAGCTACTTAGGAGGCAGGCTTAAGCAGGAAAATCGCTTGAACCCAGGAGGCAGAGGTTGCAGTGAGCCGAAATGGTGCCATTGCACTCTAGCCTGGGCAACAGTGAGACTCCTCCATCTCAAAAAAAAAGCAAGCTTAAACTTTAGGGAGTTCAAATTGTTATTTTGATTTGGAGGTTATTACATTTTTTATTAGCTTATGTTTCTGCTTATATGTGTCAAATTTTTTACTGTTTTAGTATCTGCACCAAGAGAAGAAACTGCTTCATGGAGACATAAAGTCTTCAAATGTTGTAATTAAAGGCAATTTTGAAACAATTAAAATCTGTGATGTAGGAGTCTCTCTACCACTGGATGAAAATATGACTGGTAAGTCGTATTCTAAGTTTTAAAATTTTGTTTTTAACGTTTACATTTTTAAATATAGGAGTCCACATGGATCAAAAATCAAACACTTTTTTAAAAGTAAATGGTAAAAAGCCCCTTGTTTTTTCTCTTCCAGTAAGCCTGCAGTCCTCTCCCTTGCTACATGTACTGTAGTAGTAGTATTAGTGTATATTTTAACTGGAATTAACTTTGGGCAAGATTTCTAACTGAATTGGGATATTTATGCAGTAAAACATCTGGGAATAGAAAGTAAAAGGTTTTGTAAAGCAGCATCAGTAAAGTGACAACATTTAGGAACCTGGTAGAGGAAACCAGACTGAGCAGGAAAGAGAGGTGCTGATGAAGGCTGGTCTTCAGCTCTTTGCCCCTTGGCCCACCCCAGCTCATTCTTCTCTACTGTATATACTGATCATTGGCTTCTCAGGGAATTTAAGACATGTTCTTGGTGAGAAATAAGAGTTAGCCTCAAAAGAAAGCCTCTGCTTGCAATGTATTATTTAGTAAATAATACTTAAATTTCTCTCTATATGAACCTGAGTTAAACAAATGGTTAATAAATGCTGTTTAGAACATATATATGCCTGAATTTCTAGCTGAAATAAAAGTTGAAGGCAAGAAGCAGGATGCAGACAGACTTGATAAATAAAGTCTGTAATCATTAATAAAAATAGAACTGTTGTTCTAAATAACTGTGACCAAGTGGAAACTTCAGGAAGTAAAAGAATAAATTGTCAAGCAATAAAACTGAGGGTTTTTAAAGTATAGTTTTCTCAATCCTTAATAGATCAAACAGACAAATATGTAAGGATGTTAAAGATCTGAGTAAATAGCAAGGCAAGTCTCTCAGCACCATAGTATGTATTAAAATTGACCATATTCTTAGGTCACACAGATTATATATATGCTTTTCAGATTATAAAAAGTATAAAGTCTAATAAGTGATATTCCTTAACATCAGTGCTGTTAATCTAGAAATTTGTAATAGAAAACAAAAACGCCTAACTTTTTAGGAATTTAAGATACTTCTGAATAATTCTTGGCTAAAGAGAGAAATCAGTTTCCATTTAGAAAATAATGAGACTGTATGGTCAGAACTACTCAAAAACATTTTATGAGATTGAGTATTCAACTGAAATTGAAAAAAGAGATACCCTAAGAAGAACAGAAAGCAGACATAAATTTGAAAGCCTAAATTCTACATAATCTTAATGTGATTTATTTTAGAACAGTCACAATGAATCTAAAGTTCCTCCTTGAGGATACATGTTCAAACATAGTGGGGAAAAGTCTCCTGAAAGAATGAGGAGGAATCTCCTGACTAGATAAAAAGTTTTATAAAGCTACAGTAATTAAAGCAGTGATACATAAGAGTCAGGAAATAGAGGAATTTGTTGTGTGATAAAGGTGGAATTTTTGTATTAGTGAGAAAATAGGTAGTGAATGATGTTATCTGGACATTTTAGGAAAAAAATAACTGTTTTCTATCCATATACTTTAATCCCCCAATTCTGAAAATTGGGGGGAAAATAGAAAAAATTATAGATAAATATTTCTTTAATGTTGGGTGTGGAGACAATTTTAAAGAGGACACCAAAGTTACAAACCATCATTAAAAAGCTGTGACTACCTGCATTTAAAAAAAGAATTCTGTATCACAGTGGGTTGGAGAGGGGCTGGGAGCTTAAGACATTCATTACAAACTGAGGTAAACATGTATAAGATAGAGGCTTAATATTTCTAATGCATTAAGAGTTATTAGCAATCAATGAGAAAAAGATAAAAGCTCTATCATGAAGAAACTTGAGAAATGAAAAAAATATCAGTTTATTAGGAAGATATATATATAATGTTCTAATTTTTTAAAAGCTAAGTAACAATGAGATAACTAATCTATCAACACTTTAAATTGTCTGTTAAACATTCCTCGATTAGACTTGTAAGCTCTAAGATGGGAATCTTGTTCACTAAAATATCCTCAACCCCTAGAATAGTGCCTGACTTTTAAATATATTATTGAAGGGATAACAAGATTGCTAGTATGAGCAACAATGTAGGTTAACATGTCCTCTCATATACTAAGTACAAGTTTTAACTGCTGTTTTACTGAGGTAAGAATAGGTTTCGCTGTGGTAACATAGACCTCAAAAACATCAGTGACTTATTACTCAAGCTGCATGGCCATTAGTGCCAAGTTCTATGTCGTTCTTCCTTTAGGACCTATGGAACGGGTGACAAAGCATTCAGTACAGTAGTTATGAGCTGCATGTGGCTACGTACATTACTATTTAAAATACTGAAATTATTCTCAGCCACCCTAGCCCCAATTCAAGTGCTCAGTTAGCTACATGCGGTTAATGTTTACCACATGGGACAATGCAGATTTAGGACATTTAATCATCATAGAAATTTTCATTGAAAAGTCTTGCAGTGATTGATAGTTAAATGCTCAAGCTCAGAAATGACAGAAATTGTTCCTTGTGGTAGAACCTTTCAGATGACAGTTTGGAAATCTGTATTTAAAATAAGAAAAACGTTAAAAAATTTTTAATGCCCTTATTGCCAGTCATTCCCACCTGGGCCATGTCTGTAGGCTTTTCTCTTGTCAGGAATTCCATGAAGTGCCTCTTAGATATAAGGTATAGTATGGGGGAAAGCCTTTAAGGAGCTTATAATGTCCATGACTGACTTTTAAATTTTAATACCCAAAGCAGAACTAAGTTCAAAGGCTCCATAGAGACATCACCCATCTCTCCTCCTTGTCTGCTGGTACTGGGTACCTTCCTAGTCTGGTATTTTTGTTGTCCCTTAACAGAGCCTGTCCATTTATCAGGCATACCTCCCAGAATGTTTAGTGTTTAACTGGAATCTCACTTTTCCTAAGTGTAAATAGAATCTTCTCTTGGGTCATCACTTTTCCTTTTTTTTATAAAACTAACGTTTTGTAAATGTTGGTTTCGTCTTCCTTGCCTTATAAATTTTATTGAGCTTCTCAAGGCAGAACTTACCACCTTCAGTTCTGGAGAACTCTGTTTCAGAAAACTACCCCACTGTGTCTTCTATTGTTTCAAAATGATTTATTTGTGAGAAAATGGAGATTATTAGTCATCAAATACTAAAAAATTTCATTTTTAGTATAATATACTCTAACACTGTCTAATATTCTGTTTGTAAGAGTTTGAGTTTATTCTAGTTTCAGCAGAAATAAAGGTCTGTACAACACTATGGGAGGAATCAGAGTATATATGTTGACCACAAACAGGATATCCAAGGAAACCCCAAATGTTTAGAAATTCAGTAACACAAATTCAAATAACCTATGGGTCAAAGAAAATGAAATGAAAAGGGAATTGGAAAATGTTTTGAATAATAAGTACAATACAACATATCAAAATGTGCGAGCGAAAGCAGGGCTTAGAGGGAAATCTATAGTTAGAATATTTTTTTCCAATATAAGTGAAATAAAACACAAATACTATAAAATATTAAAGCCAAAAGCTGGTTATCTGAAAAGATAATGAAATATATAAAACTTTATCTAGATTGATCAAGAAAAAACAGAAGTCACAAATAGGAATGACCAAAGGGTCATCATTGTAAATTCTCACATTTAAAGAATTAGGCTATTACAAACAGCTTTATGGCTATAAATTTGACAACGCAGATGAAAAGGACAACTTCTTTGAAAAATACAATTTGCCAAAATTAATTAGCCCTATGTCTATTAAGAAACATCCCCACAAAGAAAACTCAAGACCCAGATGTTTTACTGTTGATTTTCACCAAATATCCAAGGAAGAAACAACACCAATTTTACAGACTTTCTCAGAAAATAGAGGAATAGGGACTGCTGCCCAGTTTTTTCTGAGATAAGCATAACTCTAATAGGAAAACCCAACATATTATGGTACATCCCATTATGCACTGCATGCCTGTATCAAAATACCTCATTAACACATAAACATGTATACCTGCTATGTACCCAGAATAAAAAAAATAGTTCAATATCGTTCACAAACACAGATATCAAAATCCTTAACAAAATATTAGCCAATTCAGTCCAACAGTATATAAGGACACTACATCTAACCAACTAAGACTCAGTCCAGGAAGGAAAAGTTTAACATTCCAGAATCAATGTCCTCACTATGCTGTACTTTAGGTCACCAGAACTTACTCATCCTGCATAATGGAAACTTTGTGCCCATTGTTAACAATACTGTACACTTGAGATTTGCTGAGAGTAGATCTTGAGTATTCTCACACACACAATAAGAAAACGGTAACTATATGAAGTGTTATGTTAATTAGCTTGACTGACCATCAGGTCACAATATGAAACAAAGTTATATACCTTAAACATATATAATTGTCAGTTATACCTGAAAGCTGGGGACAGTCAATATCACCATATTAACAAATTTGAAAACTATGTATCATCTCAATAGATACAGAAGACGTGTTTGACAAAATCCAACATCCATTTTTGATTAAAAAAAAGGTAATCTCTCAGCTAACTAGAAATAAAAGGGGGATCTTACCTTGAGAAAGGCTGTCTACAGAAGAACCTGCAAGTATCATACCGTAGTACAGAACAAGCCAGGATGCCTTCTCTTACCACTGTTATTTAGCAGTACTATAGCCCTAGCCACTGAAATAAGGAAAGGAGATGAATGCAAAATTGGAAAGGAATCCCAACAGTCCCTATTTGCAGTTGATACGTTATTTAGATAGAAAATCCCAAGGAATCTATAAAACCACTATTAGATTAAGCAAAGTCAACGATATTTCTATGTATTAGCAGTAAATAATTGAAAATGGAATTGTTCAAAATCCATTTACAAGTACCAAAACCCAAAATATTTCAGAATATAATATAACCAAAAGAGTCTAAGTCCTCTGTAATGAATACTATAAAGCATCACTGAGAAAATTCAGTAAGATATAACTAAGTGGAAAAAATGTATGACCGTGGTCTGGAAGACTCAATACTAATAAGATATTAATTCTTAACAAATAGACCTAGAGATTCAGTCCAGTCCTAATCAGAATTCTAGCTGATTTTTCCATTGAAATTGACAAGTTGACTAAAATTTCAATGGAAATGTGAGTGGACTCATTTCTTTTTTGGGCTTTAGAAAAGAGCCAATGTGTGATTAGTCCCTTTCCCTTTTCTCTGATGTAGCAATCATCGAAGTATAGAAATGGTACTTCTCTCAGCTTAATATTATTCACAAAATGAAGAAATTCAAGTCTAGAAGTGATCTGCTCCAAGTCACACAGTTTGCGCACATGTCCTTGAACCCAAGCAAGGCAGTCTGGCTCCAGAGTCTGTAATTCTCAACATCCATATTCTGTATTGCTGTTACTAAGAGAATTGCTATTTTTCTACATACTTGCCAACTGACCAGCTTCATGAATATTAACCAACCTGAAAGAGGTAGAAAGTTATCAAGGGTGTTTTCACATTTACTGGTTACACTGATTAACCTGTGAACTACTTGTTCAAATCATGGTTGCTTGCCTTTTTCTGATTTCTAGCGCCTGCCTTCATAACCATTTTGCTTGTTTCAGTGACTGACCCTGAGGCTTTCTACATTGGCACAGAGCCATGGAAACCCAAAGAAGCTTTGGAGGAGAATGGTGTTATCACTGACAAGGCAGACATATTTGCCTTTGGCCTTACTCTGTGGGAGATGATGACTTTATCCATTCCACACGTTAATCTTTCAAATGATGATGATGATGATGAAGGTATGAATACAATTTCTAATATAAATCCCAATCTCATTTCATACTAAAGATTAGTTTATATAATCATTTTATCATTCTTTGTCTTTTAAAATTTGAAAGAGCAAGTTATATGATTCAGTGGCATAATTTCTAAGATGTATATTAATTAGTACTGATGACTGATTTGGTACCACCAAGGTTTAATCTCACACAAATGATGTACATTAAGAATAGGGAGAAAAATTGAGGCTGTCTGGAGAAGCAAAAAATGACCTTAAAACTCTCCTTACCTGAGAAAAAAGATTGGAAAGCTGTCACAGGAAGGGTGGGAGTAGGGGTCTGTAACCTATAAATCCAAACTAAAGCCAATCTACTTGAAAGTAAGACAACTGAAGACAGTTCCATTCTGTCTGTGGCTGAATGGAAACCATACTGGACCATAAATTCTTATTTCAGGAGGAGGGTGAGCTCTTAAGCTTTTCCACGATATAAACTGATTTTGTTGTTTGTTTTAATCTCTAACTCCTTCAAGATAAAACTTTTGATGAAAGTGATTTTGATGATGAAGCATACTATGCAGCTTTGGGAACTAGGCCACCTATTATTATGGAAGAACTAGATGAATCATACCAGAAAGTAATTGAACTCTTCTCTGTATGTACTAATGAAGACCCTAAAGATCGTCCTGCTGCTGCACACATTGTTGAAGCTCTGGAAACTGATGTCTAGTTATCACCTCAGCTGAAGTGTGGATTTTATATGTAACTTTTTCCCAAAACATTTATGTAGTTACTATCGGTAGTTATTAGACTCTTAAAGTTGGCATATTTGAGGACCACAGTTTCTTGTTAATATATAGATAACTATTTCTAATATAAGCATATTTCATACTTGTTATAAGCACTTGGAATTGTACTGGGTTTTCTGTAAAGTTTTAGAAACTAGCTATGTAAGTACTTTGATGTTGCTCATGCAGAATTAAAACACTAGCAATAAAATGCTGTAAACTGTATAACATTAATTTTAGTGATCATTACTTTTATTAATCTTTTTAAAATAGTTTTAATGGATCTACTGAAATTAGCACTTTGTACAGTATAAAATAGTCTGTATTTGTTCATATTTTAAAACTTTTTGAACCTTTTGCTGATGTCTATCAAATAACTGGGAGCTGAGGAGAATATGGCTCAAAAAGAGTAGCTCCTTGGCTACTTCAGACTGGTTATAGCTTGTCTTGATCTCTTGGATCTTCTCAGATCTTTGGATTTTGCTTTAGTTTATTAAATGTATTTTCTATACTGAGATTTTTTTTAAATTTATTAATTTGTACCTTAAGTATTTCCCAGTTGTGTAAAAACAATAAAACTCAAATAGGATGATACAGAATAAAGGACACTGAGTACCAGAAGGTGTCTCAGCATTATTTTATGTTTAATTGATTTGAGTACTGTCATTAAAGTTGTTGACTGCATGCGAGTAGGTTTCCTTATTTTGCTAATCTGTAATACGAGGTTTTGAATCAGTAGTTTCTGTGAGCCATAGTCCCCTGGGAATTTTCCAAATTACTGAATTGTGAATGTACGTGGTATACCTAGATTTGGGTGTAGACAGAATTTTAAAAATTACAGACATGGGGTGCATAGAAACATCAGGAACAACTGCACTCTGAACTTTAAAAATGCCTAGAAATGCTGGATGCATCGCACTACCGGACTTCAAACTAGTAAAGGCTACAGTAATCAAAAGAGCATGTACTAAACAGAGAAACACCACACATCTACAACCATCTGATCTTTGACAAACCTGACAGAAGCAATGGGGAAAGGATTCCCTGTTTAATAAACTCACTAGCCATATGCAGAAAGCAGAAACTGGACCCCTTCCTGACACCTTACACTAAAATTAACTCCAGATGGACTAAAGACTTACACATAA
Organism: Leontopithecus rosalia; assembly: GCA_028533165.1. NCBI lineage: Eukaryota > Metazoa > Chordata > Mammalia > Primates > Cebidae > Leontopithecus > Leontopithecus rosalia. Next base: position 9,902,304 of record CM052661.1, read on the forward strand.
AACCTAACACCAGAAAAACCCTAGAAGAAAATCTAGGCAAATCCATTCAGGACATTGGCATAGGCAAGGACTTCATGACCAAAACACCAAAAGCATTGGCAACAAAAGCCAAAATAGACAAATGGGACTTAAACTCCACAGCTTCTGCACAGCAAAAGAAACAGTCATTAGAGTGAATCGACAACCAACACAATGGGAAAAAATTTTTTGCAATCTACTCATCTGACAAAGGGCTAATATCCAGAATCCACAAAGAACTAAAACAGATTTACAAGAAAAAAAACCCATTCAAAGGTGAGCAAATGATATGTACAGACACTTTACAAAAGAAGACATATGAAACCAACATGAGGCCAACAAACATGAAAAATGCTCATCACCACTAGTCATTAGAGAAATGCAAATCAAAAGTATATCGAGATACCATCTCACACCAGTTAGAATGGCGATCATTAAAAAATCTGGAGACAACAGATGCTGGAGAGGATATGGAGAAATAGGAACACTTTTACACTGTTGGTGGGAGTGTAAATTAGTTCAACCATTGTGGAAGACAGTGTGGCGACTCCTCAAGGACCTAGAAATAGAAATTCCATTTGATCCAGCAATCCCATTACTGGGTATATATCCAAAGGATTATAAATCGTTCTACTATAAGGACACACGCACACAAATGTTCACTACAGCACTGTTTACAATAGCAAAGACTTGGAACCAACCCAAATGCCCATCGATGATAGACTGGACAGGGAAACTGTAGCACAAATACACCATGGAACACTATGCAGCCATCAAAAACGATGAGTTCGTGTCCTTTGTAGGGACATGGATGAACCTGGAAACCATCATTCTCAGCAAACTGACACAAGAACAGAAAATCAAATACCACATGTTCTCACTCATAGGTGGGTGTTGAACAATGAGAACACATGGACACAGGGAGGGGAGCATCACACACTGGGGCCTGTGGGGAATTGGGGAGAGAGAACATGGGGAGAAATGCCAGATATAGGTGATGGGGAGGAAGGCAAATCACACTGCCATATGTGTACCTATGCAAAAATCTTGCATGTTCTTCACATGTACCCCAAAACCTAAAATGCAATTAAAAAAAAAGGAAACCTGAATTTAAGAGACATCAAAATTCAGGATAATGGTTAGCTGGGGGAGAGACTCTGGAATGGAGGGACTGGGCTTAAATGGTATCTTCATGGTTTATTTTATAACAACATTTGATCAAGAAAAATAGGGTGCAATGCTAATTTGTTATAGCTGAATGGTAGGCACAGGGGTCTCATGTTATTCTGTATTGTATATTTTCTAAATAAAATTTAAAAATAAGAAAAAAAATGCCTAGGATCACTGAAGGCCTATAAGATTGTACTAAGAAACAGTACACAGAACATTAATTTGCATATTTTCCCATTAAAATATTAAGGTGACAAATTGGAAGTTGCCTCAATCTGGAGAAAAACGTATGTATAATTTTGCATCCTGATACTCAATAGGGTCTCTTATCCTCACTCTGACATGTATATTGAGTCATTCTTTTTTGCCAAGCCAACAGAGTAGTTTCTCCAGGCCATTCTTTTCTTAGCAGGAATAACAGTTGCTGCTTTTAAGACATAAAAAGCAGGAATTGGATCTTTAACATATAAGCCATTGCTTTTCATTGAGAAATTTGTTTCCAGTTCCGATAATTGGGATATCTAATAGGAATAAACTAATACCAAGGACATGGCCAGCAAATCCATAGCCCTTGTCTATGGCAGATGTTATAAAATAAACCCAGCATGCACTGCCCCTTGAGTCTGGTTAAGGTCCTAGAAATCCTTACCACAAGATTGCAGACAATCTGCTATCAACTAGATGGAATTTTTTTTTTTTTAATTCTTGTTCTAGAACTTGCTCTTTAAGTCTCAGATGTTATCTTTTTGGACATTTGCCTCATTCTCAAAAGAAAAACATGTGACTTGGGTGAGGGCTGCTTTTTTTTTTTTTTTTTTTTTTTTAAAAAAACAGGGTCTTGCTTTGTCACCCAGGCTGGAGTGCAGTGGGGCAATCATGGCTCACTGCAGCCTCAACCTCCCAGGCTCGTGATCCTCACAACTCTGCCCCCACCTCAAGTAGCTGGGACTACAGGTGTGTGCCACCACACCTGATTTTATTTTGTATTCTTTGTAGAGACGGTTTCACCAAGTTGCTCAGGCTGGTTTGTAATTCCTGAGCAACGCTCTGCCTAAGGTCTCTTAAACTTCTGGGATTACAGGCCTCATGTAAGCCACCATGCCCAGGACTAACTTTTCACTGAATTAATTAGTAAATCAAAATAGCCTTCTCTCAAGTGGCTATCTCACCTCCCAGAAAATCTTTCCCTTTAGAATCTGTAGGCCTCCAGGAGCTTATTATGCCTCCATAAAAGGAGATAATCAGCAGCTGCTTGAGAAATGTTGAAGATCATTCTTTCATGTCTCCTGGAACCTATTTAATCTTCTACAATCTGTTGATTAGAATAAAAATTAGAAAGGATTTTAAACTACACAAATGCTATATAAAAAAAATCCATATATAAAAAATGCTATATACATCAGGTAAGAATTTAGGAAAAACAAGACAAGACTCCCATCTTAGTCTACTATAACAAAAATACCATAAACTAGGTGCCACGTAAACCACAGAAATTTATTTCTCATAGTTCTGGAGTCTGTGAAGTCCAAGATCAAGGTAGTATCTAGTGAGGGCATCCTCACAGAAGGCACTTTCTGGCTGTGTCCTCACATGGTGGAAGGAGCAAGGGGGCTCTCCCACCCTCTTATAAGGGTGCTAATTCTTTTTTCCTTTACATTTTCTTGAATTCAGGGCACTAATCCTTAAGGGTTCCTTCCACCATCATGACCCATTCACCTTCCTAAGGCACCAATTATGAAGGTATTACATCATCTTGCTGGTTAGGGTTTCAACCTATGAATTTTGGTGGCACACATTCAGACCACAGTACCTCCCTTTGTGGAGCAGGGGAGAGAAAGAAATTAAAAAAACAAAACTTACAGAAAATACAATTAACAATGCCAATCTTTAAAAATACTAACAAAATTGATAAACCCCTTGGCAAAACTTATCTATGGAGAAAAAAGACATGTCATCAATGAAAATAAAAACAAAAGCAAAACTAAACAACCTATAGATACCCAATATTATTCATGAATACGTGAAAAAATCCTAAAAAAAAAATTTTAGTTAACTGAAGTCAGTAACATAAAAAATAAAAACATCAAGACCAAATTAGGTTTGGTTTATTTAGTTCAGCTAGACTGCTTTAACATTCAAAGAACAATGTAATTGCCATATTAACAATGAAGAAAAAATCATCTCCAAATATCACAGAAAGACTGTATAAAATCTGAGTATCTGTTCAAGATATTTGAGAGCCTCCTAGAAACCTAGTAATAGAGGAACTTCCTTAATATTAGAAAGTTATCTACAAAGAAGCTATAGTAAACTTCATATTTAATAGTAACATGTTCAAAACTGTACCTATATTAGCAATGAAACAAAAATATCCCTACCATTGCTTTTATTCAACACTGTACTGGACTGGCAATCTTAGAAATGCAATACTGTAAGAACAAAAAAGCTGTGAGATTCTAAAAGAAATAAAACTCATTCACAGATATTACGTATATAAAAATCGATAAACAGAATTAAGTTTAGAAAGGTTGCTGAATGCAAAGTCAAAACATAAAAGTTGTATTTATGTATCACCAAACAAGACGTAATTTAAAACACTTTTTCCAAAGGCTTAAAAAAAAGTATGGGCCAGCATGGGAGCTCACGCCTATAATCTCAGCACTTTGGGAGGCTGAGGTGGGTGGATTACTGGAGGTCAGGAGTTCAAGACCAGCCTGGCCAAAATTGTGAAACCCGTCTCTAGTAAAATTCCAAATTAGCTGGGCATGGTGGCATGTGCCTGTAATCCCAACTACTTGGGAGGCTGAGGCAGGAGAATCACTTGAACCCGGGAGGCAGAGGTTGCAGTAAGCCGAGAATGTGCCATTGCACTCCAGCCTAGGCAGAAACAGCCAAACTCCGCCTCAAAAAAAAAGTATCAAATACCTGACCAACTCTAAAAATCAGTTCTCCCAAATTGATCTATAGATCTGATGGAATTCCAATAAAATCCCTTATTGGAATTTTTGTTTTTAGTGGCTTTCTGTGGAATAAATTGATTCTAAAATGTATATGGAAATGCAAAGTCCAGAAAAGACAAAACATTCCTGAAGAAAAAAAGGGTGGGACCATGTACTAATAATATAGGAAACATTAGTATTACAATAACAGAGTCTGGTGTTGGCATAAATAAAACCTGTAAGACTAGTAAGAATAAACAGCAGAAATATACATACATATACATGGGCACAAATTATGACAAAGACCCCCCAGGAGGATGCCTGAAACCACAGACAGTACTGAACTTGATTCATTACTGAACATTCAGTCGGAATGTTTCTGTGCATGTCTCCCGCCCACAAATTTAATGCCTTTTCCATCTTAACTGAGCATTTATCACCCACTGTGACTACTCTGAATGGTGAGAATTTAAAACTTATGAATTCCTTACTTCTAGAAATGTCCATGTAATATTTTTGGTAACAAACTGTGGGAAACGAAATTGCAGATAAGGTGGGACTGCTGCACAAGATGATTTAAGCTCATCTTGTATGTTCATTGCCCTATCCCTAGAATGGGCCAGTTCTCCAAAGAGCCCCAGGTCCTTTTGTGGAGGAAGGTATTAGTAAGCAAGATCTGGCTGGGTGCGGTGGCTCACACCTATAATCCCAGCACCACGGGAGGACTGCCTGAGCTGAGGAGCTTAAGGACCAGTTGGGCACCATGGTGAAACTATGTCTCTGCCAAAAATACAAAAATTAACTGGGCGTGGTGACATGCACCTGTAGTCCCAACTACTCGGGGGCTGAGGTGGGAGGATCACTTGTACCTGGGAGGTTAAGGCTGCAGTGAGCCATGTTTGTACCACTGCACTTCAGCCTAGGGTGGGGAAAAAAAGGAAGCAACCAACCAAGATCTGGGTGGTAGGTGTGCTCACTGCCATTGGGGTATTGTTGCTTTGAGACCTTCTCAGTGCACTTGCTTCTTGTATGTGTTACACGAAAACAAAAAATCCACCCAATCAACCCAACAGTATCAACAGCAAATCATGCTATTATATTTAAAATAGAAAAAGTTCCTGAAATACAACATATCTAAGACATACTGAAATGAAGCAAGATGCAAAATAACTGCATATGTATGTAGTTAATCTAAAGTAATACACACTACACCCAAAGCAGGATAATGGGAAGCCTCTTCTTTTGGCAATCTCTATTTCTGTATATGAATTTTTTTTAACATATATTATTTTTTTGATAAAATATAATTTAAAAAATCAGATTTACTTGTATAAACTAAACTATTAAATAATTTTAATTGATCACAAAACCATTAAGCAAGCAAAATGCTAATTAATATTTTTAAATAAAGTTTAAAAAAATAAACAGAAGTGCAGAAAACAGCACTAAAATGTTTGCATAATTACTTCCACATTCTTTTGGGAATCCAGGCTTTTAAATTTTGGAACCATGTTAACTTACAGGCAAAAAAATGAAAGCAGATGAATAGTTCTTATGTATAATTACAATCTATAAAACAACATGCCTAGAGTCTTATTGCTAGCAGTTGAATGATTTTTTTAGAACCAGAACAATTTGAACAATGTTTTGCTTTTTAAAGCATCCAAGGATTATACAAGCAAAATGTGCGAACATTTCATTGTATTTACACACTGTCATGGTCTCTGATCCACCAGCGTATGTATATTTACTAACCTTGGTTCTATAACCATATTTTTTGTAAAGACTTTTGCCACATAGAACAAGTAAGGTGCATTTTAAATAAGCAAAAAATTAGAAAATGAAGCCAAATGTACCATTTACTCCAACTAGGCATTTTGTTAATGACATCAATTGCCAGTAATAAGTTCCTAAAGCATTACTACCAATATTTCCAAACAAAAAAAGTAATGAAATAGTGCAATCATTAAGTATAATTTTAAATCTGACACATGAACATTTAATTTTCAAAAAGATTAAACATTAAGCTATAGATTTCTGCTCTACAGAAATGCAAATAGGATAATATTATTCCTTACTATCTTTTCTTGTTACAAAAAAGAAATTATAAACATTTCCTAAAGATACTCAAACTGAGTTAGTACAGATGAGTGCCTACCAAGTAAAGAATTTGTATAGAAAAGTCAGGAATGATGCTGAGTACGGTGGCCCATGACTATAAGCGCTTTCGGAGGATCGCTTGAGCCCAAAAGTTCCAGCTCGGAAAACATAATCAGACCCCTGCCTCTATTAAAAAAAAAAATTCAGAAATTCCCTTTACAAATTGAGCATAGAAATTACTTGCCCAAGTGTAAATTTGCCTCTTTGCTTCTGATAGGGCATTAGATAATCCCGGTCTAAGACTGTATTTTGTAGAAGACCAGGTCACATTTCTAGACAAAAATTACTTTCCTTCGTCAATGTTCTTACATAACAGACAAGTAATTTTTCAGTTATAGCTACAAAATGTCAGTGTAATTGTAATTAACGATTCAGAGTGCCAATCAGTAAATCACCCCAAGATTTTTCCTTCCTTTGAATCCCAGATAATTTTCAACAAAATTAATTCCTGACTTTTCAACTCATAAGGAACAAAACTGTGATATGTGTATATGTGTGTGTGTGTGACTAAGTGTGAATCTTGATTTTTTTGATATTAAATAGTATTTTATAATAAAGATCTCTCTGAACTTATCCAGACAGTAACTGCTTTATAACTGAAATAAGTTTAACTATTAAAATTATATACAAGAAAATTAGGAGTATTGCAGTACTTGGTCGCAAATAACTTGCCATCTGGTGTCGGGTCAGAAAATGCTATTTCATCAGTGCTGAGAAAACAGCCAAACATGAAGCAATTCCTGAAAGAGGAAAAGATGATTTAATAATGGAAGCAACTTAACATTCTAATTTACATGAGCACAGTTTAGGTAAATACTCTTGACTTAAAGCAACCTTATTTTTAGTAAGTGAAAAAATGCCTTATATTTTAGAGAAATAAGTCCAATGATACCATTTCAAAGATGAGAAAACTAAGGTCCAGAAAAAATTCTGCTGAGAGGCAAAGGGAACCATCCACCTAACTCTAGAATATCCATGGTAAAGAGCAACTAATACAAGATCATATTGCTAATTAAAAGTACCGATAATTAGAATAAACAAAAAAAATCACCAATTTTAACCAGTAACTGTATTTTTTTTTCAAAGAAAACATGCACTCAGAGCTTTAAGAAGGCAAAAACAATCTGCATTTTGACTAAACTCTCCTTGATCTTGCCCACTTTAGGATTAAAAGTAACAAGGAAATAGTTAATTTAACATCTCCCACAACTTGTTTGGGAAAGAAAAAAAAAGAATCAAAATTGAGGGATATTGTGTAAAATAACTGGCCTGCACTCTTTAAATTCTTCAATGTCAAAAGCCTAAGAAACTTTTCCAGATTAGGGAAGACAAAGACTAAGGAGATGTGACAACTAAATGCAGTATGAGTCACTGGGCAAAAAAAAAAAATGCCATGAAGGACATTTGAGACAACAGACGAAACTGAAATATGGACTGTCAGATAAAAGCATTATATCAATATTACATTTCCCAAATGTGATAACTATATCAAATACAATATATTCTTGTTCTCAAGAAAAACACACTGATGCATGAAGGGGTAAAGGGGCGTAATCTATGTAAGTTACTTTGAAATAATTCAGGAAGCTTATCTAAACACAGAATGGTAAAGCAAATGAGGTAAATGTTGAACTTAATGGATCTTGACAAAGTCTCACTATTCTTGCTGTTCTTTTGTAAATTTGAAATTATTTCAGAATGAAAAATTAAAGAATTTGATTCAATTAGAAGACATAAGCTTCTAATATATTAACTATAATTAAATACATAATATGACTAGGTTACATACTGGTAATCCTCATACCAAATTTACATATCTATTTAATATAAAACATAGAAAAGCAGCATTTTAGTCAGGCACAGTGGCTCATGCCTGTAATGCCTATACTTTGGGAGGCTAAGGTGGGCAGATCACCTGAGGTAAGGAGTTCAAGACCAGCCTGACCAATATGGAGAAACCTCATCTCTACTAAAAATACAAAATTAGCTGGGCATGGTGGTGCATGTCTGTAATCCCAGCTACTCAGGAGGCTGAGGCAGGAGCATTACATGAACCCGGGAGGCGGAGGTTGTGGTGAGCCAAGATCGTGCCATTGCACTCCAGTCTGAGAAACAACAGTGAAACTCTGTCTCAGAAAAAAAAAAAAAAGTGTTTCATAACTGTCAAATAAAAATCTTTTTAAGATACCATTTTTTCCTACTGATCCCCCCTTGGTAAGTATGTGCAGTTGACTATGGCCCAAGATTAGGTTTCCTTAGTGGTCTTGGTATTCATTCTTTAAAAGTAGCACAGAAAGCAAGAGGCTTGAATGACACTATTCCAAATGTGGTTTTTGGTTTGGTCAAAGTGTGGTTATCTGTTTGTACATTATCTGTCCACAATGAAATATGTGTAGAAGTTGAGAGAGTAAGTCTTGTGAAACTCATCCATATAACCTGTATTATGCAAATTAGCAAGCAAGCTCATTTGTGACACTGGAAACTTTAAACAGCAATGGTGTTAGTTCAATTGTGCACATGGGAGTTAAAAATGAAGACTAACGTTTTTGGTTGAGATATAACTCATACACCATAAGCCTCACCGTTTAAAAGTGTACAACTCAGTAGTCCTGTGTATGTTAACAAATATTGTCCAATCACCACCACTATCTAATTCTAGAACATTTTTATTATCCCAAACCCTGTACTGATTATTAGTTGCTCTCCATTCATCTTTCTTCAGTCCCTGGAAACTACACATCTACTTTCTGCCTCTGGATTTGCCTGCGTCTTCTGGACATTTTATATAAATGTAATCATACTATGTGTGATCTTTTCCAACTGACTTATTTCAATTAACATAATGTTTCCAAGGTTCCTCCATGTGGTAGCGTGAGCCAGAATTTCCTTTACGGCTTAATAATATCCCATTGTTATTACTCTATCGATATACCACATTTATTCATTAATCACAGAGTGGATTATTTATCCTTTGGCTTTTATAAATAATGCTGCTATGAACCTTCATGTACAAGATTTTGTGGGGATGTGTTTTCTTGAGTATATACCCAGGAGTGGAACTGCTAGGTCACATTAACAGTTTAACTCTGAAAAACTGTCAGATTGTATTCTACACCAACTGTACCAGTTTACATTCCTACCAGCAATGTACAAGGGTTTCAGTTTCCTCTACATCTTCACCAACACGTGTCCGTTTTTTGATTACAGTCATCCTACTGGGTATGAAGTGGCATCTCACTGTGGTTTTGTTTTGTGATTTTCCTGATACCTAAAGATGTTGAGCATCTTTTTATGTTGAATTAACCATTTGCAATTCATCTTTGGAGAAATGTCTACTGAAATTCTTTGTCCATTTTTAAATTAAGTTCTTTTTATTGTTGTGTTCCAAGAATTATTTTATGGGTATCAGACCTTCTTTTGACAAATGATTTGCAACTATTTTCTCTCGTTCTACGGATTGTCTCACAAATGCACTTTTTAGTTATGCTTTTGATTTATAGCAAGTCTTAATTACCTAGTCACTGTCAATGAACATGTACAGCTTCTGTAATTATGCAAACCTTTACTTTGTACAGGTTATATTTATTCAAGCATAATTTCAATCTGCTAAGTCTAATAAAAATTCGAGCTTATATTTTTGTTTTATTTTTCCATTTTTTTTTCACTTCTAACTATGCTATGTTTTTCCATTTTTTTCTAGCAATCCATTTTTATTTTATTAGTGTTGGTCTGTGACAAATTAAACTAGTCCTTTAGCACAGGTAGTTTGAAAAGCAGCGGGCCAGTATGTTTCAGACTTGGAATGTTGCACCTAAGGCTGAGTACATCTAGTATTGTTTTTCTAGTGCCAATACCTTCCTTAGCCTGACTTCGATAGTATTCATACAGAAGTATTATATCAATATCCTTCCCTTTACAGCTCAGGAGCCGAGAGATTCTGGGAAAGCTATGAACCTAAGGTTCTGGATCTAGATCCATTTTATTTCTTACCTGAGAGTATCAACCAGTCGTCTTGCAATGCGCTTTCTTCTCTTCAATCTGAAAACCCAGATTCTACTTATCCCACAGACTGCAGGTTCTGGTACATCTGAACATTGCCAAGCCCTAGGACATTCTTTAGAGTTTGGTGATTGCAGACCAGTTGGTTCAGACAGGACACGAAAGGCCTGCAATGATATACAGAAGTATCTACAGCTAACAACACAAATGAGTTCACAATGCTTTTAAAAAAATATACCTTCAGCAAGTATCAAAAATTTAACTTTTATCTGCACCAAAAATGTTAATATTTTATATTTCTTAAATTCTTATCCATTTAGTCACACAATGCTTTAAAAAAAATAGTTGAGACATTCACACATTATAATGCATCCCATACCAATATAAAACTTTCCTCTTTAAACAACTGTAAGCATTAGACTCTTCCTTTTAATAAAGTATATAAACTTCTCTTTCTCTCCATCCTAAAATGAATATATGACAACCTAAAAAAATCAGTAACACTAAAGAAGATTTATATCTATTAACTATGAAATTTGGTTGGCATTTCCAGTTTATTAAACATTTTTATTTTGAAATAGATTCATAAGAAGTTAAAAAACACTACAGAGGACCATGTATCCTTCCCTGAGTTATCCCCTATTACATCTTCCCTAACTGATATAATACCAAAACCATGAAGTCACCATTGGTATAATGTGTGTATCATTCCATGACATTTAATAATACCTATATATTCATTTAACTATTACCACAATTAAAGTACAGAACTATTGAGTCACCACAAATATCTTCTTGCTCATTAGTCACATCCACACGATCCCCCTCTCCCATCCCCAATCCCTGACAACCACCAATTTATTCTCCATGACTATGAGAATGTTATGTTAAACAAATGAAATCATACACCATATGATCTCTTGAGATTGGCTTTTTCCCACTCAGCATAATGCCTTTGAGACTCGTATATCAATTCTTTGTTCCTTTTTGCCACTAAGTAATATTCCATCATATGGATGTATCGTAGCTTCTTTATCATTCACCTAAAGCATTTAAGGACACTTTGGTTGCTACCAGGTTTTGGCTATTACTAATAAAGCTGCTATTAGCATTCTTGCATTCTTGTATAGGTTTTTTTGCGTACATCAGTTTTCGCTAAATGCCCAGAAGAACAATGGCTGGATCATATGGTAAATATAGTTTTCTTGTTTTTTTTTTAAGAGACAAAGTCTCACTCTGTTGTCCAGGCTCGAGTGCAGTGGTACGATCTCAGCTCATTGCAACCTCCACTTCCTGGGTTCAAGCAATTCTCCTGCCTCAGCCACCCGAGTAGCTGGGATTAAGGCATGCACCACCACACCCAGCTAACTTCTTTGTTTTTAGTAGAGACAGGGTTTCGTCATGTTGGTCAGGTTGGTCTTGAACCCGACCTCAAGTGATCTGCCTGCCTTAGCCTCCCAAAGGGCTAGGATTATAGGCGTGAACCACTGTGCCTGGCCTATGTTTAATTTTTTAAGAAACTTCAAAACTTTTTCTACAGTGGCTGTAACATTTTACATTCCTAATGACAATTTGTGTGAGAGCTCTAGTTTCCCCATATCCCCACCAGCATTTGGTATTGTCTCAATTTTGTATGTACTACACCTGTTCTGATAGGTGTGTATTTAGTTTTTAATTAACAACAAGAAAACATTGTTTCTGACCTGAGAGTAGAAGAGAAGAGTTAGTTGGCTATATCTTGCCTATTATCAGGCACAAGTCTACTTCTTTGAGTTCAAAGAAAGAAAAAGCCTTTTAAATAAACACACAAAGATGTAAACTGTAAAATTTGTAATACTGAAGGTAGAAAAAAGTACAGAGCTTTTTAAATAGACTGGTATATTATATTTTATGTAAGCCTCATGAGAATCATAAAGCAAAAGCCTACAGCAGATATATAAAAGATAAATCAAAGCATACCACCACAGAAAATCATCACATCACAAAGGAAGACTGCAAAGGCATATATATAAAACAACCAGAAAACAAATAAAATGGCAATAGTAAATCTCTATTTATAATTTCTTTAAATAAAAATGGATTACATTTGCCAATCAAAAGACGCAGAGTGGCTAAATGGATAAAAAAATACAAGACTCGACTATATACTTCTTACAAAAGATTCACCTCACCTTTAAAGACACACACAGACTGGAAGTGAAGGGTCAGAAAAATATAATCCAGGCAAATAGACACCAAAAGAACAGAAACTACCTACACTTACATCATACAAAATAGATTTTAAGTCCAAAACCATCACAAGGGACAAAGAAAGTAATTATATAATAAAAGGGTCAACTCATTAAGAAGATAAAAGTTATAAATATATATCTACCTAGCATTGGAACACCTAAATATATAAAGGAAATATTTGGGAATCTGAAAGAATAGATAATATAAAATAGTAAGGGACTTCAAGATCCCACTTTCAACAATGGATACATCATCCAGATAGAAAATCAATAAGAAAATGCTGAACTTTCTTTACTTTCTCAAGAGACAAGGTCTCATATGCCCTGACCAGAGTGCAGTGGTGCGATCATAGCATGCTGCAGCCTCAAAGTCCTGGGCTCAAGGGATCTTCCTACCTCAGCCTCCCAAGTACCTGTGACTACAGTCATGTACTATCCTGTATGGCTAATTTTTGTAAAGACAGGGTCTCACTATGTTGTACAGGCTGTTCATGAACTCCTAGCCTCAAGCGATCCTCCTGTCTCAACCTCCCAAGTGTTGGGATTATAGGTGTGAGCCACGAAGTCCAGCCAGGAAACAATGAACTTCAGACCTAATGGACCTAACAGACATACATACAGTATTCCATCCATTAGCAGCAGAATGAACATTCTTTTCAAATACACACAGAACATTCACAACAGTATAAAATTAGAGATCAATGACAGGAGAAAAAGCGGAAAACTGACAAATATGTGAAAATTAAACCACATAATTTAGCAGTGAACAACCAATAGAGCAACCAATAGAGCAAAGAAAAGGGAAACTGACAAATTTCTTGAGACAAATGAAAATGGAAACCAACATACCAAAACCAACCGGATGCAGCAACAGCAGTTCTACATAAAAAAGATCTCAAATAACCTAACATTACAACTCAAAGAATTAGAAAAAGAATAAAGCCCAAAGTTAGTAAAAGGAAAAAAATAAAGATCAGTGGAGATAAATTGGGACCTGAAAAATAGAAAAGATCAACAAAATTTATCTTCTGAAAGATAATAAAATTGACAAATCTTTAGCGAGACTAAGAAAAAAGATTCAACTAAACAGAATCACAAATCAAAGAGGAGACATTACAACTGATATTACAGAAGTACAAAGCATCATAAGAGACCATGAATAATTATAAACCAACAAATTAGCTAATGTAAAAGAAATACATAAATTCTAAGAAACAGATGAATAAAAACCTACCTATATCAAATCATGAAGAAAGAGAAAATCTCGACAAACCAATAAAAAGGAGATCAGTTAAAAAAAATAACTTGCATCAGAGGAAAGCCCCATCTGTGATGATGTCACTGCTAAATTCTACCAGGTCTTTAAAGAATACTAATCCTTCTCAAACTCTTCCAAAAAACTGAAGAATACCCTCAAAGTCATTTTACAAGTCCAGAATTAATTTGATAGCCAGAAAAGGACACTACAAAAAAGTTACCTACCAATATCCCTGATAAACAGATGCAAACTGGCACATTAAAAGGATAGTACACCATGATCCAATGGACTTTATCCCTGGATGCAAGGATGGCTCAACACATGCACATCAGTGTACCACATCATATTAACAGAATGAAGGACAAAACATCTTAATACAGAAAAGGCATTCGACATCCTTTCAGGATAAAAACTCTCAATAAATTAGATATAGACTGAATGTACCTCAATATACTAAAGGTCATATATCACAAGCTCAGAGCTAACATCATATAACCAATGAAAAGTTGAAAGCTTTTCCTCTTAAATCAGAAACAAGACAAGGGTGCTAACTCTCTTCATTTCTACTCTACATAGTTCTGGAATTCCTCACCAGAGCAATTAGGAAGAAAAAAAGGAATAAAGGCGTTCAAATTGAAAAGGAAAAAGTTAGTCTGTCTGCAACTGACATCAACTTAAACCCTGAAGACTCTACCAAAATAACTATCAGAAAAAACAAAATCAGAAAAGGTGCAGGATACAAAATCCTGTGACAATTATTTTGTCAGTAGAATTTCTATACAGGAACAACAAACTACAAACTAAAAAAAGAAATCAAGAAGACAATCCATTTACAATAGCATTAAAAAAAACCACTTATGAATAAATTTAACTAAGGTGGTGAACGATCCATACACTGAAAACTAGAAAACACTGATGAAAGAAGCTGAAGAATATCCACTTAAATGGAAGAATACCCAGTGTTCGTGGCTTGGAAGATTCTATATTGTTAAAAAGTCCATACTACCCAAAGCAATCTACAAATGCAACATAATCCCTTTCAAAATTCTAAAGGCATTTTTCACAAAAATATACAAAAAGAGTCCTAATATCCTATGGAACCATAAAAGATTACAAATAGCCAAGGCAATCTAGACAAAAAGAGTAAAGCTGAAGGCCATCACACTCCTACTGGCATTAAAACAGACATAGCAACCAATGGAACAAAACAAATAAAATAAAACCAGACATTCAGACTCAACTGGTCTCTGACAAACATGCCAAGAACAAACAGTGGGGCAAGAGCAGTCTCTTCGATAAATGATGTTGGGAAAAATGAGTATCCACAAACAGAAGAATAAAATTGGAGCCTTATCTCACAACACATAGAAAAATCAACTCAAAATGGATTAAAAACTTAAAATGAGGGACCTCAAACTGTAAAACTGTAACAAAAAAAATGAGAAAAAAGCTTGACATTGGTCTGGGCCAATAACGTTGTGGCTATGATCCCAATAGCATTGGCAACAAAAGAATAAAAAAAAGTGACATCAAACTGAAAAGTTTCTGCGTAGCACAGAGTGGGGAAAGAAAACCAACCAACCTACTGATTGGTTGGAAAAAGATATTTGCACATACAACAGGGAATACATATCCAAAATATACAACTCAATAGCAAGGAAACAAATACTCATAAAAATGGGCAAAGAAACAGAATAGGTATTTGTGAAAAGACATAAATATGAGGAACAGACATATGAAAAAATGCTCACTCATCATGACTTTCCATCTGGGAAATGCATCTCACATCTGTCAGAATGATTACTATAAAAATACAACTACCGGGCCGGGCGCGGTGGTTCAAGCCTGTAATCCCAGCACTTTGGGAGGCCAAGGTGGGTGGATCACGAGGTCAAGAGATCGAGACCATCCTGGTCAACAAGGAGAAACTCCATCTCTACTGAAAATACAAAAAATTAGCTGGGCATGGTGGCACATGCCTGTAGTCCCAGCTACTCAGGAGGCTGAGGCAGGAGAATTGCCTGAACCCAGGAGGCGGAGGTTGCCGTGAGCTGAGATCGCACCATTGCACTCCAGCCTGGGTAACAAGAGTGAGACTCCGTCTCAAAAAAAAAAATACAACTACCATTTGCAGCAATCTCACTTCTGAGTATATATCCAAAGGAACTGAAATCAGTATGTCAAAGAGAAATCTGTATTCCCATGTTCATGGCAGCATTATTCATAGCCAAGGTATAGAATCAACCTAAGTGTCCATCAGTGGATGAATAAAGAAAAAGTGGTATATATACACATGGAATACCATTCAGCCTTTAAAAAGGAAATCCTGACATTTGCAACATGAACGCACCTGGAGGACATTATGCTAAGTGAAATTAGCCAGGCAAGAAAGAAAAATAGTGCAAGATCTCATTTACATATAGGCAATGAGAGATGGGAGAAAGAGGAAATGTTGGTAAAGGGTACGAAGTTTCAGGATGAATAAATTCTGCAGATCTATCGTACGGCATGATGACTACAGCTAATGCATACTTTAAAATTGCTAGGAGAGATCTAAATGTTCTCATCAGAATAAGCTGATAAGTATGTGAGGTGATAGATATGCTAGCTTGATTAAGTCATTTTGCAATGTCTACCTATATCAAAATATCACATTGTACACTGTAAATAACTGCAATTTTTTGTCAGTTATACCTTAATAAAGCTGACAGGAAAGGAAAAGGCCAAATTGATCACTTATACTGGCAAAAATACAAACAAGCTGCTTCTCTCACCCAACTTCTAGTAACACAAGGAGAAACCATATGTCTTCTAGAAAATTGCTAATTAGTACCTAAATTAGAATCTAATTAAGGGATAAGTAATGACTACTTTGCCAAAAAAATTAACCTTCACTAAGCCACATTTTTAAAAACTTAAGTCTATAGATCTGCTTACTTAAAATCACTATACTTTATAGATCAGCTGTGGAAATGACTATATGAATGTAAGACTGGCTTACCTATCCTGTTTATACAAAGCAAAATTCCAAATATTAAAAATAAATAACTTCAATTATCTACATGGTCAAGGATATTTCAGTAGGAAGAATGTCATTAATGACAGCAATCTTAAATGCTGACAGACTTCTAACTTTTCTCTTTATTTTGCCTGTAAATTATGCCAATAATTTAAACGAAATGTACCATACCTGTTTGATGGGTTCTGCAATTAAACACCCAACTACTCTCTTTTCATCAGATATAAAAAGAAAAGTTTTTATTTTGTTTGGACATTTAGGAACAACTTGCTGGAAGCCCAATTCATTATCGACAAGTTCTTGGACATCTTCTACCTAATGATTTTAAAAACCAAAACAGGTGAATGTTTTAAAAAGTACAATAGAAACTATACATATTTATATACACAAAATGTATGATTACTGTTACTTTAGTCCTTAAATTATATTCCTTAAATTTATACACTTCCAAAATTTCACTATTGATGCATGTAGCTGCTACCGTGGAAACAAGGTTTTAAGAACCTATTTTAAAGATCACTTTTAGCAGAAATTCAGACACCTCGGAGGATAAGGAATAGGAAGCGTTAAAACAGATTTGTTTTAGGTTTATTCATTGTTCACGGTGGCTAAACATACAACCTCAGAAACACAGGCCACACTAGCATTAAGAAATAGAGCCTGGGGGCCATTAATTTCTTAACACTGAAAAGCTTAGTTTACCTTTCACAAGGGAAAGATGAACATACGAACATAAAAGATAAGCTGTGGAGCCTTATCTACCTTCTTTACTCCTTTCCTACAATTCTAAGTTAAGTTTTGTATAAATTTCTATGAAAGTAATCATTAAACACGTACCCAAGCAAATTATCTGTCAGCAAAGGCAGTTTGCACTTCAACATAGGTTAATTTCTTGGGGGTGGGGAAATTCAAGAATTAAAAAGACAATGTTCCATACCTTTTTGATAGCAAAGCTTGGATCACGTGGCAGAACCAACACAATTTTCCCATCCCAAAACTCTGCTACTACACGTTCTTTCTTCCAACCCTGCCAAAGGAAAACAAAAGGGTCAGTTTAATTTGTGAAGAGAAAAAAAACCAACCTTAAATAATTTGGTGTGGAGAAGACTAAAAGCTAAACAACAACACATATAAAAGAAGGTAAGATAAAATCCATTAAAAGTAATGTGGAAAGAGAAATAAAAGATGCCTAAGACAAGGAACTTGCCCTCAATAAGCTGACATCCTATCTGGAGACATGTATATGATCTATTATAAAATGAGGTAAAGGGGCTGGGTTCACACCTGTAATCCCAGCACTTTGGGAGGCTAAGGTGGGCAGATCCACTTGAGGTCAGGAGGTTGAGACCAGCAGGCAGGTAGGAGAGGTTTCAAATAAGAAGCCAAATTTCAAGAAAAGGCTAAATAAAAGTCCTTACATGCTTGTCCCTTATGCTTGACAAGACCACAGATGGGTTCAGTCTTACAACTACTTTAATCTCAATCCCAAGCAAGGTGTCTGGGCATGTGACCCTAGGGTTTGAATGGTACTGAAGTATTATGGGACTTGAAAAGGGTTTAAAAACCTTGGTAAGATGTCAATGAGTATAATGGGAACTCGATTCCTTGCCTTCAGGTTAAGGCGACTAACTGAATAAGCACAAGTGCAGACTGTGGCAAAAAAATCTGCTGTAATTGACTTAAAGATTGGAAGAAATGAGATTGAAATATTAGAAATAAATTTAACAAGATCCAGGACAAAAACTATAAAATTTTACTGAAGGGTATAAAAGATATGACTCAATCAGAGGCATACTAAGTTTCTAAGAATATACTAAGTTTATACTACAGTAAATACTAAGTTTATATTATAGTATGTACTATACTAAGTTTCTCAGGTATACTATTTTTCCCTAGAGAAAATGACAGTTTGACTACAGTTTCAATAAAAATTCTAGTAAGTTTTTTTTGGGGGGAACTTGATAGGCTTATTGTTTTTTTATTTGAAAGAATAAATGTGCACAAGAAGTCAAGACATTTTTTTACAGAAAAGGATGAAAGGGAACTTACCTAACTAGACATCCAAATACAGGATGAAGCTACATTTGTAAAAGTATGGCACTGGCCCAAGAACAGATGGATGATGTGGAAGTGTCCAATAACACACCCATTTAGATGAGAGAATTTGGTATGCATTAAAGGTTGCATTGCTAATCAGTGTGGAACATGAACTAGTCAAACAGTACTGTTGGCACACTTTGCAGTCTTTTAGGAAAAATAGAAAGATCTATCTCTAACACTGTCTTGAAAAACTTCCAATGGATTAAAGATCTAAATATAAAATTTATAGCTATAAAACTACTTTTTTTAAACATAGGAAAAACTTTTTACTAATTTTGAAAATGAGATGATGTTCCTGACTTAAACCCAGAGTCACAAGTTAGCTAAATATTTTGTTTTCTTTGTAGCAATATACACCATAAAAAGGTTAAAAAAAAAAATCCAAGTAATACTATTTGCTTGTATAGCCAGAAAATATCTCTGAAAGATATACAGATGAACTTGTTAATGACAGGTATCTGTAGATAGGGGCTAATGGGGTTTCTGGCAGGGATATGGAGAAACACTTTACTGGATACACTTTTACATCCTGTGAATTTTGAAACATGTGAAGGTATTACTACATCAAAAACATAAATTTAAAACTTAAAAAAGGGACAGGGAGAATATATTTGTAACACAGGAATAAGATACAAAATATATAAAGGATAACATGTTCAGTATGTTTCCACAAAGAAAGAAAGAAATCTGGTTGGGCGCAATGGCTCACGCCTGAAATCTTAACACTTTGGGAGGCTGAGGTGGGCGGATCATGAGGTCAGGAGTTCGAGACCAGCTTGGCCAACATGGTGAAACCTGTCTCTACTAAAAATACAAAAATTAGCTGAATGTGGTAGCTCCTGACTGTAAACTCAGCTACTAGGGAGGCTGAGGCATTAGAATTGCTTGAACTTGGGAGGCAGAGGCTGCAGTGAGCCGAGATAGCGCCACTGCACTCCAGCCTGGGCGATAAAGCAAGACTGCCTCTCAAAAAAAAAGAAAAATCGAATGCAGTATAGACAGTACTCTGGCTTCATCAGAGAATGTGGCTTACTCAAGCAGCAGGAGCTTAGCACTGCAGAGGGAATGTGTCATATGACAAGGTGGGCAGGAGCCAGATATGAAGAGATCTGCTGGCCACAGGAGATCTGGGTTTTATTCCTAGTACAAAAGAAAGCTGTCCAAATTGAAGCAGATGTCAGAACTTACGTTTTACAAAGAATTTTCTGGCTGATGTAGTGATCAGATCAGAGAGGGCAAGAATTTAAATATACACATATACAATTTTCTAGTATATATTTTATGTGCCCATATGTAGCAAAGGTTGAGGCCGGATTAAACAGTACCAAACCGCTGGCGGGAACTTTTTCTTTCCAAAAGTAGAATCATACTAGATTTGTTTTAAAACATTATTTCTGGTAGCACTATGGGAACCCAGAAAGCAAGCTGTTTCAATAAAAAGGCTAAAAATACTGTGAAGGTATTCATTAACTATGGCAATAAAAATAGGGAAAAAGAATGTATCTGAGTAACAAGTACAATCATAAAGAGAGGGCCAATGATAGGATGTGTTTGGACTCGAAAGGTGTTTAAAAAATGGGTAGGACTTATCCTCTCAGAAAAAACCTGGAGAAGTCATGGAAAGGCTATTTTCTAAAGCTGTCTATAAAGAAGACACTATACTAGAAAATGAGATCTCTTTAGGTCTTTAAATTTTGTATCTCTTGACTGCTCAGCTCTTCTCAGAATGCAGTGCTTACAAAATATTTATCTTATACTGAGATAGTAAGCTTGAAACATCATCACTAAAAAAGGTAACTCTTTTGGCCGGGTGGAAAAGAAATGTCTCTTTTAAAGTAGTTTTACTTCTAGAACAAACTGAAAGACTATCTTTTCGCTCACCACATATTTGATTCCTTCCAGAAATCTGTGGTGATGCTGTACATGCTGCATTTCATCTTCAGGGTTGGAAGCAGTATATATCATGCCACAAGACTTACACACAGTAGCTCCAAAATGTTTCTGACCAGCGTCCTAAAATTGGGGGGTAAAAAAATAAAAGCCCATTTAAATATAGCACAGGTAGCTCTAAATT
Source organism: Leontopithecus rosalia (assembly GCA_028533165.1). NCBI lineage: Eukaryota > Metazoa > Chordata > Mammalia > Primates > Cebidae > Leontopithecus > Leontopithecus rosalia. The sequence goes on from CM052661.1 coordinate 9,923,272, forward strand.
AAGTTCCTATAACCCTTCATTCAAATTTCACCTTATTTATTTTTTTCTGCTGACAAGTAAAAAACTAAATGAAAGTCTGGTTACTATATCCTTCCTTCCTCCGGGACAAAATAAAATGAGAAGAGTTCAGGCCAGGTGTCCTGGCTCACGCCTGTAATCCCAGCACTCTGGGAGGCTGAGGTGGGTGAATCACTTGAGCCAAGGAGTTCAAGACCAGCCTGGGCAACATGGTGGGACTCCACCTCTTTGGGGAAGAAAAAAAAGAGAGAGAAGATACCTAAAAATGCAACAAATTGATGAGAGGCAATTGTTCATTGGAATGGACAGTGTTAAAAACCAGATTCTTTTATTTTTACAAGATTCTTTACTAGACCCATGGTTCTAAGAAGGAATAAGATTAAATCATGGAAATTATAGCAAAAATGAAAAATGGAAGTTTTTAATGAAACAAAGACCTCAAAAAGCCTTATTTCTGTATTAATTATATACTGCTTTTCCTTAAGCAGCTAGGAATATTAAATTAATTCTTAAAGAATGTTAAAGTTATTTGACCCAAGAAGTGACAAAAAATAAAATTCAGGAAAAGCACAGGTAAATTTAAGATATTCAATATCACCACCTACAATTCCCATTCTGTCCCATAAAACATTCCTTAATGCCACTGAAAATACCAAGTTCTGGGCCAGGTGTGGTGGCTCATGCTTATAATCCCAGCACTTCTGGAGGCCAAGGAGGGAGGATCACAGGGTCAGGAGTTCAAGACCAGCCTGGCCAATATGGCGACATCCCGTCTCTACCAAAATTAGCTCAGTGTGGTGGCACATGCCTATAGTTCCAGCTACTCAAGAGGCTGAGGCAGGAGAATCACTTGAACTCTGGAGGCAGAAGTTACAGTAAGCCAAGATTGCATCACTGAACCCTGGCCTGGGCAACAGAGTGAGACTTCATCTCAAAAACAAAAAGCAAATAACAAAAAAAGAAAATATCGAGTTCTGAATTGTCTAATACGGGAGTCGGCAAGTTTTTTCTGTAAAGGGCTAGATAGGAGAAGCTTTGTTTTGACTTTACTCACAATGACGAGCTGGTCTTTTGTTTTTTTACTTATATCTCTGGTGTTAGTATTTTTCTGAATACTGGTCTGTTTCAAGAAGTTGATAGATCCCACAGAAGACTGTTCCTCACCTAAAGATCTTGACACAGAAAATTGAAAAATATCATATAAATTTACAATGTTTGCGGAATTACAAGGGAAAGAAAGACGACATTTAACAGACTACCTTGTAATTTTTAGTGCTATCTGACATTAACTTGATGAGATAATAGGGACAGGAACAAGAAACCTGAGGCCCACTCAAAGAGGGTCAGTAATTTACTCAAGGTAAAGTAACTAGTGAATGGCAGTGTTAATACTCAAATCCTGGTCTTCTGACTCCAAGTCCTAGGGATTTTCTTCTATAGTATCAGATGCACACAGATGTACATTTTGGAAATTGATGTTTAAAAAAAAGTTTTTGGGTTTTTTTTTTTTTTTTGCTTTATCAAATCTTAGTACCATACCTATACAGCTATAAAGAAATTCCTGAGCTACTAGAGGAAATAAGTATAATATTGAACTTCACAGATCCACAGGCAATCAGAGTCACCATATTATAATCTGGCCAACATTTTACCAGAGCAAAGCAGCTACTAAATTTGCCTTTCCTCACACCAAAAGCAGCATCTCATGACTGAAATTCTTAAAGGGAAAAAAATCATGTTTAGGCTGGATAGAGGTAGTCGAGACAACCTTTAACTATTAGGAAAGAATGTTGAGATTCACTTATAGAGGTTGCAAACTGGAGCCCCTCAGGCCAAATCTAGCTAGCAGACATGTTTTGGTTGGCCCATATGGTATCTAAAACTTTGGGTTAGGCCAGGCTCGGTGGCTCACGCCTGTAATCCGAGCATTTTGGGAGGCCGAGGTGGGTGGATCATGAGGTCAAGAGATCGAGACCATCCTGGTCAGCATGGTGAAACCCCGTCTCTACTAAAAACACAAAAAATCAGGTGGGCATGGTGATGCATGCCTGTAATCCCAGCTACTTAGGAGGCTGAGGCAGGAGAACTGCCTGAACCCAGGAGGCATAGGTTGCAGTGAGCCGAGATCACGCTATCGCAGTCCAGCCTGGGTAACAAGAGCGAAACTCTGTCTCAGAAACAAACAAACAAAAAAAAAACCTTTGGGTTAGCTACCAATATTTTATAATCTAGAGATTTCACTTAAAAATGTGTATTTCCAATATTAAGAGACACACAGAGGGGTGGGCACAATGGCTCACACCTGTAATCCCAGTACTTTGGTAGGCTAAGGTGGGTGGATCACAAGGTCAAGAGAGCAAGACCATCTTGGCCAACATGGTAAAACCCAAACTCTACTAAAAATACAAAAATTAGCCGGGCATGGTGGCATGCACCTGTAGTCCCAGCTACTTGGGAGGCTGAGGCAGGAAAATCTCTTGAATCTGGGAGGCGAAGGTCGCAGTGAGTCATGATTGTGCCACTGTACTCCTGCCTGGTGACAGAGCAAGACTCTGTCTCAAAAAAAAAAAATAATAACAACAATAAAATAAAGAGACACTGTAAGATCACTAAACCTCTATTCCATCAATGAATCTACTAGTCAGAACTTGGAATAGCACATGCCCTTTTAAGTGGGCAATTCTTCAGCTGGCCCTAGTTTTCACCCAGCCTGCTGGTTCTGTAGGTACTGAGTTTTTAACCCTTGCCTTGTAATGAAAAGACCTTGGTTTTCCAGGGACCGAAGGCATAGAAATCCCTTCGGGAAAGTAGAAGCAATTAGACAAAAAAAAAAAAAAAAAAAACCCCTAGGGCCCAAAGTAAGAAGTTCAAACAACAGGGAAAAAACCTGACAAAATAAAGTGGAAAAAAAAAAAATAAAGTGGAGCATTAGCTTTATTGCATTAAGCTGCCTTATTATCATTTGTCTGAAAAGTAGTTTTCAAATTGACTTGACAAATTTATGCTAAGAAATACATTTCACATCATGACTAGTACAGACATAAAACCAAAGTTTCACTAAATATACTTGCTATGTGAGAGATACGCTATTCCATTAAAAATAAATGCTAGATATGACAACCTAAACTAATCTGAGAAACTAAAGGGCTGCTACCTGCAGTATGAAAAACACTTGTCCACGTCACTGACCCTTTTCACCTTATGCAGCCTTTGCTAAGTAACTCAGCTCTCCCTGACCCTGCATATGTGATAGCCATCTCTTTGCTTCCATTTTAGCAACTGTAATATTATATTAAACTTGTTTAAATGTCTACCCTTCTCTAACCATAACCTCCTTGATAGCAAGACCACATTAACTATCTTCACATTTCTAGGGCTCAGTATAGTTCAAAAGCACATAATAAATACTGTCTAAATATTCATTGAATGAATTTTAAAAAACCAAAAAACAAACATGAGACTAAACACTTTGAGAATCTGTAATCTACCTGAATAGATTAAATTTCAAGAAATTGCTGATTCCTGATGTTTTTGAGTCTACAAAAAGAGCAATTTCATTTTATTTAACAAATAGCATCCCACTGTCTTTTGAGATGGAGTCATGCTCAGTCGTCCAGACTGGAGTACAGTGGCACGATCCTGGCTCACTGCAACCTCCGTCTCGTTAGTTCAAGCTATTCTCCTGTCTCAGCCTCCTGAATAGCTGAGATTACAGGTGAGCCCCATCATACCCAGCTAATTTTTGATTTTTAGTAAAGACGAGGTTTCACCAAGTTGGCCAGGCTAGTCTCGATCTTCTGAACTCAGGTGATCCACCAGCCTCAGCCTCCCAAAGTGCTGGGATTACAGGTGTGAGCCACCATGCCCAGCCTGTCTCTTCATGGGGCTTCTGCTGTGGTTTAAACATGTCCCCCAGAGTTCATGTGTGAAAACTTAATCTCCAATGCAAGTTTTGGGAGGTGTTTTGCTCATGATGGCTCCACCTTCATAAGTGGATTAATGTTGATTATTGAAGGATGTGAGACTGCAAACCTAGCTCTCTTGTTCTGTCATGAACACTCTCCTGTTCTGCTTTCCACCATGGGAATATGCAGTAAGAATGCACCCACAAGATGTGGCTGCTTGATGTTGGAGTTCTCAGCCTCCAGAACTGTGAGTCAAATAAATTTCTGTCCATTATAAATTACCTAGTCCATGGTATTCTTTGCAGCTCCCATCTTCAATAAAAGGTCATGAAAGATGACAACACAAGCAATAAATGGGAAGGTGAAAAAAACTAGAAACAAACCTTCGAAGAGGAAAAGCTGCCCACCCAACCTAATCACTGAGGCTATTTAAGGTGATGTTCTCTGAGAGTAACGTAATATAGCCAGGAAGTTCCTTGCTTAATGTCTGAAGTTATTTATAACCAAATGGGGAGAGAAAGATGGCTAATTAGGAAGAGGATGTTTAGACTCTAAGAAACTAATTTTTCAGAGCTTTGACTCCTCTCATGCTCTCTACCCATCCATGACTTCCCCCATCACAGTCTTCAGCTTTGAATAGGATACTGGTAGCTTCAGCTATACCTTAAGGTAATGTTAAGCTACCGCAGGTTACTTACTCCTGCAACCAGACCCCTCAGCTACAAAATGAGGTAATGGTGCATACATCATCAAGTTGTAAATGCTTATTAACTTTTAGCTATGATTAGTATACTGTCACCAAAGGAAGGCAATATAACCTAATGAACATTTGGTTCAGATACAGATTCTAGTCCCGGTCCTAGCCCCTAATAGCTGTACAACTGTGGCTCAATTACTAACAGTTTCTTAGGCTGAAAATAGAATAACAGTATCTACCTTCTAAGTTGTTGTGATCATTGAGATAATAGATATAAAAACTACTTATTTTGGGTCAGGTATTATACAATAATGTTAGCAATGATCATTACTCAAGCCTATGAGGAAGTTTTCCATCTCAAGTTTTTTATGATGTCTCTATGAAGGACTGATTTCATTGCTCTATTCTCAAAATTAGTCTCCTATTCCCCTTAGTGAGGAAGAAAAAAAACTCCCCAAATCAAGTAGCATAGACTAAAAAAGAGACCCAAAGGACCTATGATTTATAAGGCTTAGACTTTAAAACAATAACAATTCTCACCTTTTTGAATTGACTGAAGATGCACTGAAGATTGGATAGACAGTGGACTTAGGAGAAACTGGTAGGGAAAAAATTGTGATAATGTGTATTACTAAATAAAATCAAAGCTTTAATTCATAAGGTTTCAAAGGTTAATAAGACAAAATACTACTCAAAATCAAGACTTAACAAAGAGGAAAAGGTAATTCCATGGAGAAAAAACAGTCAACAAATGGTGCTGGACCATTTAAATGGACGAATTAGACATCCATATGCAAAAAAAAAATTACACCTATTCAAACCTTATGTAAAATTAACTCAAAATGGATCACAGATCTAAATGTAAAACTATGACCAGGCCTGGTGGCTCATGCCTGTAATCCCAACACTTTAGGAGGCTAAAGGTGGGCGGATAGCCTAAGGCCAGGAATTCAAGACCAGCCTGGGCAACTTAGTAAGACCGTGTCTCTACAAAAAAAACTAATAATAATAAAGTAAAAACATAAAACTATAAAATTTCTAAAAAATAGGGAAAAAAATCATTATGAACTTGGAATCTGGTGATAAGTTTTTACATACAACACCAAAACCACCATACAGTTTTTAAAAGTTTGGACTTTATCAAAGTTAGATATTTTTCTCTACAAAAAAAAAAAATTAAGAGAATGAAAAGACAAGCCACAGATTGAGGAGAGAAAATATCTGCAATCATACATGTGATCAAGAACTTATGTCCCGAATATATAAAGACATTTTAGGGTATATTGACAGTTCAGTGATAAATGAGAATTACTACTGATACATTTAACAACATAGATGAACCTTAAATGTATTACTAAGTAAAATAAGCCAGACCCCAAAGGATATATATGTGTAATGTTTTTCTGGAAAAGGTAAAACTATAGAAATAGAAAGCAGAGGCCGGGCGCGGTGGCTCACGCCTGTAATCCCAGCACTTTGGGAGGCCGAGGCGGGTGGATCACGAGGTCAAGAGATCGAGACCTTCCTGGTCAACATGGTGAAACCCCGTCTCTACTAAAAATACAAAAAAAAATTAGCTGGGCATGGTGGTGCGTGCCTGTAATCCCAGCTACTCGGGAGGCTGAGGCAGGAGAATTGCCTGAACCCAGGAGGCGGAGGATGCGGTGAGCCGAGATGGGGCCATTGCACTCCAGCCTGGGTAACAACAGCGAAACTCCGTCTCAAAAAAAAAAAAAAAAAAAAAAAAAAAAAAAAAAAAAAAAAAAAAAAAAAGAAAAGAAATAGAAAGCAGATTAATGGCTGCCGGGGGGTTGGGGAAAGAGTAATTAACAACAAAGTGTAGGCTTAGAGAAATTTTAGGGTGAAGGAACTGTTCTGTATGGTACTGTAATGACTAATACATAACTCTACACATTTGATAAAACCCACAGAACTGTAAAAATCACAAAGAATGAACTTCATTTCTTGATTTTTGCTGAAAAAAAAAATGAACTTCAATGTACATCAAATGAGAAAAAAAATATGCATAAATATCAACCAGGCTATTGAGGCATCCTAAGATGGAATGCAGACAGTGAGAAATGAATCTAACTATATAGAACTATATAGCATAACAACACTGAAGAAGGTAGTGGGGAAAAAGAGAGGTTGTCCTAAGTAACTTGCAAACGGTGTTTTGAATAGAAGTAAGCATAAAGACAAAGACTGCACTTAAAATTGCACTCTAGGCCAGACATGGTAGCTCAAGCCCGTAATCCCAGAACTTTGGGAGGCAGAGGCAGGTGGCTCACCTGAGGTCAGGAGTTCGAGACCAGCCTGGCCAACATGGCGAAACCCCATCTCTACTAAAAATACAAAAAAATTAGCCAGACATGGTGGCAGGCACCTGTAATACCAGCTACTTGGGAGGTTGAGGTAGGAGAATTGCTAGAACCCCGGGGGTGGAGGCTGCAGTGAGCCAAGGTCATGCCACTGCACTCCAGCTTGGGTGGACAGAGGGACTCTGTCTCCCCACCCCCCCCCAAAAAAAAGCACTCTCATTGGTTTATTTCTTACGTGGGTATGAATAAACAATTATGAAACTGTTTTACATGTTTACTGGGACAGAACAAATAAGTAGGTGGATAGTGAATGGTTGGAACTAAGTTTCTCATTGTCTGAGAGGGAAGTTACAGATGAAAAAAGGATAGGACAGGCTAGGTGCGGTGGCTCACACCTATAATCCCAGCACTTTGGGAGGCCAAAGAGGGTGGATCACGAGGTCAAGAGATCAAGACCATCCTGGCCAACATGGTGAAACCCTGTCTCTACTAAAAAACACATAAAATTAGCTGGATGTGGTGGCACGTGCCTGTAGTCCCAGCTACTTGGGAGGCTGAGGCAGGGGAATTGCTTGAACCCGGGCAGTGGAGGTTACAGTGAGTCAAGATCGTGCCATTGCACTCAAAAAAAAAAAAAAAAGGCTAGAATAAACCCTGGAGCGCAGGATTAGTCTTTGAGATATGCAAACAAAGAAACAAGGAAAAGACAGAAAATGTCACAGACCAGAGAAGGCAAAAGACACATAACAATTAAATGTAATATAGTACCATGGATTGGATACTGGAACAGAAAGAAAACGTTAATAAAGTTTAGTTAACAGCAATATACCACTATTAATATTTGGTGAACGCCAAAAAAAAGTCTAGTATTTATGGCCGGGCACAGTGGCTCACAGGGGTAAATCCAGCACTCTGGGAGGCTGAGACAGGTCGGTCACTTGAGGTCAGGAGTTTGAGACCAGCCTGGCCAACATAGTGAAATACTACTTTGGCAAAAACACAAAAAGTAGCCAGGTGTGGTGGCAGGCACCTGTAATCCCAGCTACTCGAGGCAGGGCTGAGGCGGGAGAAAAGCTTGAAACAGGGAGGCACAGGCTGCAGTGCGCTGTGATCATGCCATTGTACTCCAGCCTGGGCAACACAACGAAACTTCATCTATACCAATACCAGTTTCTTATTTTGACAAAAGTATTATGGAAACATAAGATGTTAAGAATGGAGAAAACAGGGTAAGAGATACACTGCCATTCTCTGTACTTTAACTTTTCTGTAAATCTAGAATTACAGCAAAATAAACAGGCTATTAAAAGACCAAAGTTAAAACAGCAATTAATTTGAGGAAAATAGTAAGTTGAGAGTGGGCTAAAAAAAACAAACTTTAACTTCGCATTAGAAAATAATTAGAGCTCATCTTCTAGAAACAAGACTAAGGCAGGTGATACTCTGATGTGCTGTGGGTAAGTTGTTTAATGCAAGTCCATTTCCTCATCTATAAATGGGCATATCAGAACCTAAAGTAGTTGAGATAATTAAATGAATTGTAGTTATCAATAAAATTTTGGTCGTTTTTATGTTACTTTAATTTCTGCCATATCCTTATATCATTTGTCATTTTTATTCACAATTTTTCTTTAAATTGACTTCGACAAGGTACTGAAGTTTATTTTAAAAGAAAAATTGGTAACTAGTGTTAAGTAGATACCACAGTTTTCCTGTTACAGGTTCTATTTTATCAGTTCTTTGAGTACAACCTATGAAAACCTAATGCATACTACTTAGCAGCGCCTGATATATACATTCAGCCCTCAGTAAATACTAGTTATTAACATCACATCTCAAAATCATAAAAAAAAAAATTAGTCATGATAATCAGAAGAGGAATCTCCGAGGTTAAAAAAAGAAATCATGGTGAATACATATCATTAGATCCTCTAAGTATTACTGTTTCAGATGATCTTTTAACTTTTTGTTTTCTTTCTATGAGCTATAGCTTCTCACTAGAGTCAGCAGGTCTAGTCCAAGAATTTTAATTTATTTCCAAATACGTAGACATAGCCAATGAGGTGCCATTATTAAGAATCTGGTTGGTAAGTAAAATGGTAGTGAACCACTTTATGTATTCATATTTAGTAAGCTGTTTAATTGAACACTGACAGCATAAATTAGGAATAGGATTTCAGAACTGACAGGAATTTAAAAATTACCTTTTAACTCCTTAGAGATCTCTTCGTAGATCATACAGCTAATTAGTAGTAAGCCTAGACAAAAATCTCCTGGTTTCTGATGCTTAATTTATATGACTTAGGAAGTTCTGCTAACAATTGGGCTTTGATCAAAAATGTGCATAATAGTTTTAACTCCTATTATTTTGGGTGACAGAGTAGGTATGATTTTACAATGAGAACACTCAACTCTAGAGAGCTTCAGTAATTTGGCCACAGCCATAGACCAATTAAGCCTAATATTTTGTCTAAAATTTTAATCTAGGATCTCCTTGTTTTCTGCTTTTCAAAACGCAATGCACTGCTTTACTAAAAAGACCCAGAAAATATTTTAGAGGAATTACATTATTGTATAACATACACATACATATGTTATATATATATGTATAATATACGTATACATGTAACATATGTATAACATTATTGCATAACAATAAAGCATTATTTTAAGTAGCTAAATTCAAGCAAGTTTTCTCTTACTTGTCTTCTCACCAAGAGAATCCTCTGAAGGAAAAGACTTATTTTTATCAACTTCATATTCCTTTGAAGAAACTCTGTCACCTGAGTCCTGAAAATAAAGAGGAAAAAAAAGTAAACAAATCTGTATTTTAACTGTTTTTTAGTGATTGAATCCCAGATCTGTTTCTAAAACAAAATATTTGGTTTATTATGAATTACATTTCATAATGTGATTTTAAATCAATTTTCAAATGATTTTTACGAAAATTTCCCCTGTATTCACTAAGTGTACATCACCTTTTAAAAGTGAGAGTAAAAATACTGTAATCGTCATCCTCTCAAAAATGTATACTTCCTGATAAAGATGGTAGAATGATTATAGACCATCACTTCCATAATGAAATGAACAAAAAGCATTAGTAAAAATGGCAAAAGTTTTCCCAGCAGCCACCAAACTGGAAAGGGACCACTTTTTGCCATAAAATCTAAAAACGAGCAGTTAAGGAAAGAATAAGTTTCTGGAGTCACTAGAGAGTAGCAGGAATATGGGAAAAACGAAGTAAAAAAATCTTGACAGATTTCCCTCATACCAATTTGGGAATTACCAGGGAATTTACAATGTGGGGAAAAAGGAAAAAACTCTTGGTTAAAGCAGAACTTCTACTCCAGACTGTACTACACCAGCAGAAGTGGGATAACCCATCCGTTTAACACTTTTCAGGGCTCCATGGAGCTGAGGAAAGGGTATCCTCATAAAAATCAGATTCACTTTTAGCCAGCAAAGATGAATCCTAGACATGGTTACTTTGTAAAATTCTGAAAGCATAGCCCAGTTCTACAAATTAAGATGCACAAAAGCCACTTCCCATATTACTGAAAACTAACTCAATACCAATCCCGTAAAGTGAAACTAAGAAAATGAAAAGAAGACAGAAAAGGGTGTTACAGAGAATTCATCAGGTCACCATATCAAGGCTATACTAAATATTAAGAATAATCATCAGGAACTGCATGGGGAAACTGCAGACTCCTTTGTTTTGCTGGACTGAGACAATGTTAGCTTGAGTTATGCTCCAAACTTTCAAAAAACCTTAATTTTCATACAGTCAAATGTACAGGTATAAAGTATAGTTTAATAAATTTTGATAAACCTTACTTTTGTAATCAAAATCCCTTATCACGACACAGAAGTATTTCGATATAAACAAAATATTAGTAAAATTAGACTGTCATGGCTTAGCCAGCAAGAACATACCTCATTTAATATACTTGGCCATACTTGATAAACAGGAAAAAAATAAACAAAAAACACAGTAAGAACTAAAAACTGAAATGTCTTACAAGGGCAGCAGGTAAGCAAAATTATCAAAACTAAACGGATCTAAATACATATATATATATATATATACATATACACACACACCGACTTAGTGAGAGAAATGAAGAGTCCATATTTGTCAAATGGCATGATAGCCTGATATTCAGCTGATTGTTGTCAGGTAGAAATGAAGGTTCAGCTTTCAGTATTTCATGAGACACCAGAAATGTTTTTCTTGTATTTAAAAAAATTTTTGGCCGGGCGCGGTGGCTCACGCCTGTAATCCCAGCACTTTGGAAGGCCGAGGCGGGTGGATCACGAGGTCAACAGATCGAGACCATCCTGGTCAACATGGTGAAACCCCGTCTCTACTAAAAATGTAAAAAATCAGCTGGGCATGGTGTCACGTGCCTGTAATCCCAGCTACTCAGGAGGCTGAGGCAGGAGAATTGCCTGAACCCAGGAGGCAGAGGCTGCGGTGAGCCGAGATCGCGCCATTGCACTCCAGCCTGGGTAACGAGCGAAACTCCGTCTCAAAAAAAAAAAAAAAAATTGGGGGCTCTAATTTTTAAAGTATATAAGCCTAACAAAACATTTATGGGTGAGACTTGGTTTCCTAGTCACCAATTTATAATCTTTGCCACTGAGGTTTGAAATTAGGTGATTACCAGAGGTATGAACTGGGGTTGAATATGAGAGAAGCTAGTGAGGACAAATCAAAGTGGGTTAGGAAAGAAATGACCATAAGCCTATCATTTCTCCAGCTACAAGGGTCGTGATAAATATAAACAAGCCACTACAGACATGCAAGCCCTGACTTGGGAGACCTTTCTTAAGGTTGCTTCAAGGTAGCTTAAGCTAGCTGCCCCTAGCTGCCCCACAAAACCCAACTTTTTTTTTTTATGACTCTATAGGCAGTAGATCAGCAACGAAGTGCCAGACTAGCATGGTCTAATACGGTAGCCACCAGCTGCATATACCTACTGAGAACTTAAAATGCAGCTTGGATAGGTGCCATGGCTCACACCATAATCCCAGAGATTTGGGAGGGTGAGGCAGGTGAATTACTACATCCTAGAAGTTTCAGATCAGCCCGACCAATATGGTGAAACCCCGGTCTCTACAAAAAAAATACAAGAATTAGCCGGGTGAGGTAGTGTGTACCTATAGTACCAGCTACTTGGGAGGCGGAGGTAGAAGGACCCCTTGAGCCCAGAAGGTTAAAGCTGTAGTGAGCAGTGTTTGTGCCTGGGTCACAAAGACCGACCCTGTCTCAATAAAAAAGAAAATAAATGAATAAACCACCTACAATAACTAAACACTATACTATCTGGCTTTATAAAAGCAGTTCAGAAAAATTGTATTCAACTATGACATTTACACCGGCTTTGTTATATAACCATTTTTAAAACAAGGTATTTATCTTTCTTTACCTTTATTAATTTCTCTTGATTTTTACTGCTTGCATTCAATAGTTCAATGCTCAATTTCTCTTCTAGGAACAAGCACTTTGGCACTTGCCTTGTCTTCAGTGTTTTTTTTCCACTGACAGTCTCTACATCAGAATCTTCAATCAATTCTGATTTATTCTTTTGGGTGAGTCCCAGTGATGGCTCATTTTCCATGGACCATTTTCTAAGAGAGGATTTTTTTCTACTAACAAAAAATGCTGCTCCACCCTGGAGTGTAACTTGTGGTTTTATTTTTTGGCTTAGAACTCGAGGAACATTGGGATTATTTTCAGCTGAATAACAATTATTCTCTTTCTCCACAACTGGCTTACAGACTACTCGATTTTGCTTGGAATTTTTAGAATTCCTTGATACAGGCTTGATGTGTCTATACTTTTGTTGATACTTAGCAGTTAAACTCTTCTGTGGCTTTTTGTTGTTCTTCTTGGGGCAGACTGGTTTTCCTGGCATTTTTTCTGTCATGATGGGAAAAGATTTATCTTCAACATTATTTTTTAGGTAAGTAGATTTACTCTCTTTTATCAGCTTCCTCTCTAATGGATTGAGGTACCACTTATTTTGGTTGTAAAAAGATACAGTGGACACAGCAGATTTAAATGGTGAGCCTTGATTTGCTGATGGCAGTCTATTTATTTCAGATGTTTCGAGTGCACTTAAAACAAAACCCCCTTGTTGAGAGGAATGCAGGTTTTCTTTATTTTTATCACTGTTTTGATAAAAACAGTGCTTTTTATTAGCTGATGGAAACAAATTTTCAGTGAAGAGCAAAAGGCTGTAAAAAGAAACAAAGTCCATTGATAAGTTTATTTTGCATCAAAATTTACATAAATTTACTATTAAGTCATAAGCTCTACTTATAGATCATATTAAAGACAACATATGAACCCCCCCAACATACATATAATTTTCTTTTTTTTTTTTGAGACGGAGTTTCACTCTTGTTCGGCAGGCTGGAGTGCAATGGCGCCATCTCGGCTCACCACAACCTTCGCCTCCTGGGTTCAGGCAATTCTCCTGCCTCAGCCTCCTGAGTAGCTGGAATTACAGGCACGAACCACCATGCCCAGCTAATTTTTTTTTGTATTTTAAGTAGAGACAGGGTTTCACCATGTTGACCAGGATGGTCTCGATCTCGACCTTGTGATCCACCCGCCTCGGCCTCCCAAAGTGCTGGGATTACAGGTGTGAGCCACCACGCCCAGCTTAACAGAATTCTCAAATTTTATCAAGTAAACCATTCAAATATCTTCCCAAAGAGCCCAATAACGTTCATGAAAACAAATACCACAAAGAAGCTTTGATAGACATATATATGCACATGTGTTTTAATTTTTTTAAGACGAAGTCTCACTCCATCACTCACGCTGGAGTGCAATGTTGTGGTCTCGGCTCACTGCAACCTCTGCCTCCCCAGGTTCAAGCAATTCTCTCGCCCTCAGCCTCCCAAGGAGCTGGGACCACAGGCACACGACACCACACCCGGTTAATTTTTGTATTTTTAGTAGAGACGGGATTTCACTATGTAGGCCAGGCTGGTCTCAAATTCCTGACCTGGTGATCCACCCACCTTGGCCTCCCAAAGTGTTGGGATTACAGGTGTGAGGCAGCGCGCCCAGCTGCGTGTTTCAAAATCTATTTCTCTGTTAGTCATATATAAATTATAGCTCATATATTTTGCACTATTGGCCACACGTCCCCTATAATAATTTTCTGTAATAAACTGACCTCTTGGGGTTTTTCCTGGGTAGAGTAATATCCGAGTGCACAGACTTTCTAGAATTGTTTACAGACAAGCATGTACCGTATACAAAACACTGTACACTATTAGAGGGGAATAAAAAGGAACAAGGTAATAACCGATCTGGTATACTTCCCAGCCATAGAAAATAGCTTTCTTCTGTCAAAAATGTGCCGCTTCTGTCAAAAGAAAAAACTTTTATTCCCTTGAAAAGGGCTAATTCATTATGAAAACTTAATGTATTTCCAAACTAGAATTCGAATATAGGTTATCACTGTAGCCACAAGAAGTAAGCTAGAGGAAGAACGAAAATTTTGGAAAATACAATTAACAAGAGACACAAAGTGGATTTTCTTTAAGAATTTCTACTCATACGCTGAGATTCATTCACCTGCCACAGTTCAAAAAATCTTGCTTCCTCTTCCTTGGAGTAAGAGCTGCCATCTTCTTTATTGAATTCCTAAAAGAAGTAACAATTTTAACAACCAAATTCATCAAAGCATTAAACGTCGCTTTATCAAAATTACACTTTGAGAGTCTGAAACATTTCCAGACGGGTGATGGTCTATACAGATCCAGGAAAAGGGTTTTTTTAAAAAAGCAACTTTCTCTAATAAAAATTTAAACCGCGTTTTAAGAAGGGAGAGAGAAAACACTGGGCAAATCACAGAAAATGAAAGTAGGGATCCCATCTGTGTTTCAAGCTGGAAAATCGTCCCAGCGTGGAGGGAACTGCACCGTTTCCGGGCAGGCTTTCCCCTCTCGAGTCTAATTCGCACCCCGTGAGTCGACGCCGCCGTCCTCAGCCCTCCGGCTGCCCGCGCTTGTGCTCTGCCTCCAGGCACCGTTTCCCTAACCGTCCGCTTCAGACCCGCCCTTGCTCCCCGTCTCCACGCTGCGCGTTCGATGAAGGCAGACACCGATTCTAACTTTTCATCAGGGCCCACCAAGGAAGGCGCGGCCACTGTCCCCTCCGAGGAGCCGGGAGCAAGCCGCCTGCTTCCCTTTTGATAAAACCCTCCCCGAGTCACGGGCTGCTGAAAACAAACCAAGGCTGCACGAGACGGCGGCGCGGCTCGTCAGAGCTGATTTCCTTCCCCTTCCCGCGATCAGGGAAACTCCCCCGAAAGCCGCACACAAGCCTTATTTCAAAGCCATTCATGGAAGAACACACGGAAAGGCCAGGGGCTGAGGGAATTCAGGTCGAGCTGCGGCTTGAGCGAGGACCCTTCTGGGGCTACGCGAGGAAAGGTAGCAGAGGAAAGCGTCGCGACCCTGAACCCTGTCCGGGCAAAAACAACAACAAACCGGAAACAGGGAAACGCCGGCGCTGGAAGATGGAACAGCGGCGCCAGTGAGCGCCGAGAACGCCTCAGTGGCTTCTTCGCTCTTGGGCCCGCGGACCTGCCGAGCGCAGAGCAAAAGCTCTTTTCCCTTGAGATTCGCCCCCACGTTCCACAAGGTCTCCTGCCCGCCTCAGCTTTCCACAGCGTCGCCTCGGCCTACTCCAGATTACTTTACCTGCACCTCAGAGCTGAGCGAGCTCTCCTCAGACGATCCAGCCGCTCTGTGAGCGTCTTCAAATTATCGCGCGCCAGGCTAGGCGGAAGCCGCTGCGTTCCGATTGGCCAAGGCTCAACGCTTCCAGGGGCTGGCTCGATGATTGGTAGAGCACCAGCTCTTACCCCGCCCAGCCTGGTGGCTGTCTCCAAGATTCTCGCGCCTTGGGGAGGTGAAAAGTTCTGAGGGAAACCACGCCTCCCACAATCCCCCACAACAACGCCGGGCTCCGTTCCCGGGGCCTTGTTTAGGTGCATTCTGGGAATTGTAGTTCTCGGCTCTTTAGAAGTCGAGGTACATTCTGGGATCACTTGGGGTAAGAAGTTTTTGTAAAAATGGCCTCTCCCAGGAGAATTGCCTGAATCCAGGAGGTGGAGGTTGCGGTGAGCAGAGATCGCGCCATTGCCCTCCAGCCTGGGTAACGAGCGAAACTCCGCCACAAAAAAAAAAAAAAAAAAAAAAAATGGCCTCTCCAAGATTCTTGATGCACTTACTTGTCACATTTGAAGCTTGATTTGCTAGTTTCACTTTTTTTAAATTAGTTAACTTTAGGTTTCTATTCACTATTTTATTTTTCAAATTAAAATATAAATCAACACCTGCTGTGTGCCAGGCATTCTTGGATGGTTTGCCTGTTTTGTTTCATTTACTCCTCACCACAATCTATAAGGTATTAATATCTATTGACATTACCATTTTTACAAATAATACAACTGAGAGCCTCAAAACAATTACTGTTTATAGAACAGAGCTAAATTCTTACTTTGGAAAACCAGAAAGTTCCTAAAACAGTTATTGTTAGCTGTTGTTATTTGTGTCACCAGCTCTTGGTACAGTGTCTCTGGTACATTTTTAGTTTCAAATAAATTTAACATTTTATTTTTTCAAATTTAATTTTCACAAATTTGCATGTCATTCTTGAGCAGGGGCCATGTTAATGTTCTCTGTATCATTCCAATTTTAGTATATGTGCTGTCCAAGCGAGTACCTAAATAAATTTCGTTAAGTGACGCAATTTCATAGAATTCAATTTCATAGAATGAAGTCAGTGACAGTGATGTGTCAGTTTAAAAGGAAAAGGCTGAGGTAAAAATGTAGAGTTTGCTTGAGTTAAAGTGAGGACATCTGCACAGAAGGTTTCCACCCCTCCCCGCCTCGGATAAGAGCTCTGTCCCGGCCAGGCGCCGTGGCTTACGCCTGTAATCCCAGCACTTTGGGAGGCGGAGGTCGGCGGATCACCGGAGGTTTGGAGTTCGAGACCAGCCCGGCCAACATGGAGAAACCACATCTCTTTAAGGAAAAAAAAAAAGAGCTCTGTCCGGCCTTTGCTACAAGCAGGTTTTTAAAGATGAAAAGGGGACAGGAAGTGAAGCTGATACAAAACTGTCGAGTATTCTCGTTGATTTATAGGAACTACATGGATCAGTGCTTGGCTAGACATTGTTAAGCTACAGGGTGTGGGTCACAGTGTCTTGTGTGGCACTATTTAGTAGATAGATACCTGTGGCAAAAGCAAGTAGTTTCAGGAGATGAATGCATAGCTCAAGGGGGAAGTGGAACGTGATGGGGTCTCATTTTAATGCCTCTCAAGATCTGGTAATTTAAAGGGACTCACATTCCTCAGATAAAAGTGCTTTCTCAAGAGAAATAATCAGGGCAAAGCCAAGTGCTGTAGGAGCTTTACATGAGTACGATTATTCGCACTTCACAGCAGGAGAACCTGGGAGGTTTAGAGGTTTGGGATGGTAGGCCTTCGATTTAAGCCAGACGCAGTCCAATACCCAAGAGGCACTGGCCTGGTGAATATCAGGAACAAGCTTGAGTGCTGTGTTCTAAACTCTTGGTCCCCTTTAACTTATTTAACCCTAAAAAATATCCTGTGAGTTAGCTGCTCTAGTCATCTTCATTTCACTGCTAGGAAAGTGAAGCGCAGATAGGTTAACCAACGTGCCCAAGATGCCCAGCCTCTTTCCCTCAATCCGCAAATCACTGAACCAGACTCCTTGCCAATACCCTTCGCCTCGCCAGGATTAACGGTTGCGCACACGACCGGGGTTGTGACGCCACCCGACGTCCTCCGGAAGTGCACAGAGGAGTTCCGGGGACCAGGCGACCGCAGCGCCACTGGTGTCCGGAGCTTCCTGAGTTGAGCGCTACTGCTCCGCGGTGGGGTCACCGCACGGCCGCCGAGATCATGGTGTTCTACTTCACCAGCAGCAGCGGTGAGTGGGCGCCGCGTCCTCCCCGGACCCTGCTGGACAGTGGGCTCCGATGCCGGGATCCCCAGTCCGCCGCTGCGCCTGAACCTCGCCCTAAAACGCCTCCGCGATGCCAGTGCCTCTTCCCACGGCCGCTCGGCCCCTCAGCGCGTCTGTCCCTCTCACGGCGGCAGGATTTCCCCTGGCGTCTCCTCGTCACGGCGTGGGGGGCGCGGAGGGGCGATGCCACTGCTATGTTTGTATCTGGGAGTTCTCGTCCCCGAGTCGGAAGGACGTCTTGTCACTCCTGGAACTGGGCAGAGCCTGTGGGCTTCTCCACACACTTTATCCCAAGTCTTCTTCCCACCTTCCATCTGCGGCTTTTATTCTGGCTGCACCCTGGCAATTATCCCCCATGAGAAAGGAGACACCCGCTAGCAACTTTTTCTTAAGGGAAGTGCGCCTTACCCTTTCAGGAAGAGGTTGTAGGGTCTGGGACGCAAAAGAAAGCAATAAAAAGACTCTGGAATGTCACACAGCCACTTCCTGGGCAGTTGATGTCCCAGATCTCGAAAGTGACCTGTGATAATGCTTCTGACTTAATCTTTGGCAGATAAGGAAAGGGTCCCTTTCGTTCCCGGGAACTGCGGTGTCCCGACTGGGCTTTATTCTGTTCCTGTTATTCCCCTTTCCTAAAATGAACCCCCAGCTGATTCCCTTAAGACAGTTTTGGCCCATCTTTTCCAAGATGTCTTTCCTGATCCTAGCTCCCACCCCAACAGTGCTTAGCTACTCCTTTTCTGGGACCCACTCAACGTTCCAAGTATGCCTTTGGCATTGCACTTATCACGTGGTATTAAATGGCGTCTGCTTGAGCTAGAGTGTAATCCCCTTGAGGGCGTGGACAGGATCTCTGTACGGTACTTCTCTTTACAGTACTCCCTACTTGTCCTGGGTTTCACTTTCTGTAGTCAAAACAAGAAGAAAAACGATGAGTACAGTACAATAAGATATTTTGAGAGAGCGAGTGAGAGAGCAGATTCACATAACCTTTATATCATATTGTTATAATGGTTCTTTTATTGTTAGTTGTTGTCAATAATCTCTTACTCCACCGAATAGTTCTCCACATTATCATGGGTATATAGGAAAAACTAGTAGTCATGCATCCCTCAGTGACACGAATATATTCTGAGAAATGCTTCATTAGGCGGTTTCATCGTTGTAGCAACACCGTAGAGTATACTTAAACCTGTGGTCCAGCCTTCTGCAAATGCAGGCTGTGCGGTACACCGTGTTGCTTCTAGGCTACAGATCTGACCAGCACGTTGCTGTACTGAATGCTGTAGGCAATTGTAAAGCAATATTTGCGTATTTAAATGGGCCTCAACACAGAACAAGTAATGAGTTGCACCACAGTGTTACGATGGCTACCAGGCCATCAGATGAAAGTGATCGAAAATTTTCAGCTCCCTTATAATGTAATGGGACCACCATAGTATGCATGGTTTGTTGTTGACCAAAGCATCATTATGTGGCAAGCACCTTTATATATGGAATTCAGTACTGTCCTTGGTTTCAGGCATCTGCTGGAGATCTTGGAAGGCATCCTCCCCAGATAAGGGGGGGCTACTGTACTTGTTTCCCTAACTTAATGACTGGCTAATAGTTCTCAATAAATGCTTGTTGAATAAATGAATGGCATTTTTTGACTTACTCATAGCACTTTGTATTCTATTGCTACTCTGTATGCTTGCTTGTTAAAAGTGAGGTTTGCTGTAGTGCAATGGTGCAATCTCGGCTCACTGCAACCTCCACCTCCTGGGTTCAAGCAATTCTCCTGCCTTAGCCTCCCAAGTAGCTGGAATTACAGGTACGCACTACCATGCCTGGCTAATTTTGTATTTTTTTTTTTTAGTAGAGACAGGGTTTCTCCATGTTGGTCAGGCTGGTCTCGAACTCCTGACCTCAGGTGATCTGCCCGCCTTGGCATTCCATAGTGCTGGGATTACAGGTGTGACCCACTGCACCCAGCCTAAAGGTGAGAGTTAGTTTAGTTTATTTATTTATTTTTGAGACAGAGTCTTCCTTTGTTGCCCAGGCTGGAGTGCAGTGGTACGATCTCGGCTCACTGCAGCCTCCGCCTCCTGGGTTCAAGTGTTGTGCTTCAGCTGGGATTACAGCCAACATGCCTGGCTAATTTTTTATTTTTAGTAAAGACAAGGTTTCATTATGTTGCCCAGGCTGGTCTTGAACTCCTAAGCTTATGTGATCTGCCTACCTTGACCTCCCAAAGTGCTGGAATTACAACAGGTGAGGTTTTTGTGTGTGTGTTTTTTTTTTTTTTGAGATGAAGTCTCTCTGTCATCCAGGCTAGAGTACAGTGGTATGATCTCAGCTCACTGCATTTTCTACCTCCTGGATTCAAGCAGTTCTCCTGCCTCAGTCTCCCAAGTAGCTGGGATTACATGCACACACCACCATGCCCAGCTAATTTTGGTATTTTGTTAGTAGAGACTGGGTTTCACTATGTTGGGCAGACTGGGCTCGAACCCCTGACCTCAAGTGATCTGCCCGCCTTGGCCTCCCAAAGTGCTGGGATTAAAGACATGAATCACCATGCCCAGCCAAAAGGTGAGATTTAAGTGAAACTCGTTCCACATTGTCTGTGTGGGTTTGAATAAGGCGATATTCTCTTCAGAAATAAAAAGATTGAGGCCTAGGAAAGTTGTAAGTCATAGACCACAGTCTTTCTCCTTCGTCACACTTATATCTCCTTATTTTTCTCAGTAGCTCAGGCTTCCACAGTGTGTGCCATAAGCTATTTCTCTGCCTCTGTACCTGTGGTTTGTTTTACCCATATTATTAAAATTATTAGAAACAAAATTCAAAACCCAACTTTGAAATCAGTGACTCTAACCCCTGAATGTGTTAGAGAGCCCAATAAAATTTGCAGCACACCTGGAATATGTATAATATTGGCTGAATAAAACTATGAGAAATAAAACTTTGGTAAACAAGGGAACTTTGTTGTGGGTTTTGGTTTTGTTTTCTTTCTTTCTTTTTTTACTCTTAAAGAAGGCAAAAGTGTAGGACTGGAGTGAGGATCCCATTGAGCTGTAACCCTGAGAAAGCAGGAAAGTAGTCAATAGTCATTGGTAGCGATGGTAGACTTTTTCTTTTGGGGGCCGATAGTAATTTTAGGCTTTGTGAGTCACCTACAACCTCTGTAGCTTATTATTTGTTTTGCTTTTTTTTCAACCCGTCAAGGGCTGTCCAAAAACATGTGGTAGGCTGGATTTGGATCATGGGCTGTGGGTTGCCAACCCCTGATCTAAGCATTGTCTCTTGTTTTTCACATGAAACAATTTTGTTGGTGATGAAGTTACTAATTGTTTTTTTTTATTTTATCTTAGTGAATTCATCTGTCTACACTATATACATGGGAAAGGATAAATATGAAAGTAAGTTGTCAAAAGCATTTTGGTTTTGAAATTTTCAGCAGGTAAGTGTCGTCTCTCACCATCTTCCATGCCTTTACCCAGTTTGTTGGTTCTGAGTTTTTACCTACTTTGATAAACTAGCTTTTGAGAAACAAAACAAGCTCACCCCGTATAAGGAACTCCAAAGGATTAACTTTCCTGGAATGTCATTATATCAAATAGTATTTGAACTAATTGGTTCATCTGTTGCTGATTAGAAACTTTATAACAAGTATTTTGTTGTTATTTGATTTATGGTAATATAAATCAGAGATTAACCTTTGCTAATTTACTTCAAATAAAAAAATCCTCTGTGGTTTGAACTTTGAAGAGATCATTTTCTGTCCATCTATTTTTTTTTTCTTTTTTGAGAGGGAGTCTTGCTCTGTCGCCCAGCCTGGAATGCGGTGGTGCCATCTCTGCTCACTGTAGCCTCTGCCTCCTGGGTTCAAGTGATTCTTTCACCTCAGCCTCCCAAGTAGCTGGGACTACAGGCACGTTCCACAACACCTGACTAACTTTTGTATTTTTACTATAGACGGAGATTTGCATGTTGGCCCGGCTGGTCTTAATCTCCCGACCTCAGGTGATCCACTCACCTCAGCCTCCTGAAGTGCTGGGATTATAGGCCTGAGCCACCGTGCCCCCCAATCTATGTTTTACATCCATTTTTAAATGGTTAAATTAGTGAAATTAGTGAAAACATATCTACTGGGCTTTTTGAGGCTGAAGATGCTCTTTGTGAGTTAAGAAATACTAGTTTTTTCAAACTTTGTTGACCACTCTTCTTAGTATGAAGTACATTATATTTTGATGTACACGTTCATATTGCTAAAACAAAAACCTACAGAAATTACTCATACTTCTTGCTACTCCCTCTTTTTACTGTTTCTGTTTTATTTCATTTTTGAAAGCTAGTCTCAATCTGCTAAATACATTTTTTTTGGCCCACTAATAAATTTGAACTAAAGTTTAAAAAAAGAAGAGTACTTTTAGGCCAGGCACGGTGGCTCAAGCCTGTAATCCCAGCACTTTGGGAGGCCGAGGCGGGTGGATCACGAGGTCAAGAGATCGAGACCATCCTGGTCAACATGGTGAAACCCCGTCTCTACTAAAGATACAAAAAATTAGCTGGGCATAGTGGCGCGTGCCTGTAATCTCAGCTACTTGGGAGGCTGAGGCAGGAGAATTGCCTGAACCCAGGAGGCGGAGGTTGCAGTGAGCCGAGATCGCGCCATTGCACTCCAGCCTGGGTCACAAGAGTGAAACTCCGTCTCAGAGAAAAAGAAAAAAAGAAGAGTACTTTTTCATGATAATAAAATTATGACATTCACTTAGGGTGTTAATGGTGAAGCAGTCTGCAGCATAGTAATACTTGAGTTTTATATTTTTCCTAACCCGTAAATCATTGTAAGATTGATTGATAAAGCATTTTTCTTATGTAGCTGAGGAGGTGCTGCTCTCTCCCTGTTATGTTGAACAGTAAGGCCGGAGTCATGGTTTTCTATAGTCAATACGAATCCAAATCTTTTTCTTTGTACCATTTCAAGAGTGGGACCCTGAGACTTAGATCACTGAGAAGCACTAGCAGAGCTGCCACATATCCTTGTGCAGGCTTGAACTGTGCAGCTCGGGGAGGGCGTGTGAAGAGCTGCCTTGATTCTGGTTCACACGGATGGGTTAGCAGTGGTGCCACCCTCAGGCAGCTATGCCAGTGGCATTCCCACTCTGTCTCTTGTCCTTCTCTGTTCATTTACTGTTTGCTGGGGGGCTTCTCTGTGTGGGACTATGTTCCAGCCTGTGTGAGGTGTCCCAGGAGGAAGATTTAGTTTGAGCTTTCACAGCCTTCACGTGGACTCACACACAAAAATAAGTATGGCTCAATTTTGTTGTGAACCTACTCTAAAAAGTAAAGTCTATTTTTAAAAATTACAGACAAAGGGCCGGGCGCGGTGGCTCAAGCCTGTAATCCCAGCACTTTGGGAGGCCGAGGCGGGTGGATCACGAGGTCAAGAGATCGAGACCATCCTGGTCAACATGGTGAAACCCCATCTCTACTAAAAATACACAAAATTAGCTGGGCATGGTGGCATGTGCCTGTAATCCCAGCTACTCAGGAGGCTGAGGCAGGAGAATTGCCTGAACCCTGGAGGCAGAGGTTGCGGTGAGCCGAGATCGCACCATTGCACTCCAGCCTGGGTAACAGGAGAGAAACTCCATCTCAAAAAAAAAAAAAAAAAAAATTACAGACAAAATGAAGTAAAATGAATATGAAGTAATGAGTAATGTGAATAGTAAATGCTGTCGAAGTGGACAGATCAGAGATAGTAAATGTGATTGAAAGCTGAGAAGGCTTTGTGGAGGAGTGGATTAGGATGCCCTAGATTGTGGAACCCTTTAAATGTTTGTCGTAGGAATACATAGATACAAATCTAGATATAGAATCTATGTCACAGATGTAAATTTAGATCATATTTTTAGAGCCCTCTAGAGTGGCATTTTGCTGTCACTAAAACTTATGTAGAAAGAAATGTAAGAGGCCAGGCATGGTAGCCTGTAGTCCCAGCACTTGACAGGCTGAGGTGGGAAGATCCCTTGAGCCCAGGAGGTCAAGACCTGCCTGAGCAACATAGGGAGACCCTGTCTCTGCAAGAAATAATAATAAAAGAAAATATTAGCTGGGCATAGTGGCACATACCTGTTGTCCTAGCTACTCAAGAGGGTGAGGCAGGAAGATCGCTTGAGCCTGGGAGGTAGGCTGCAGTGAACCGTGACCATGCCATTGCATTCCAGCTTGAGTGACAGAGCGAGAGCCTGTTGTCTGAAATAAATGAATGAATGTCTGTTATGTATGTATGGAACACTTTTTCCCTAGGAACCCTTAGAGCCATTTGGACGCATCAATTTTTCCTAGGCTATCTTGTAAGAATGGACCTTTCTTTTCTAAATCACCCCATTGTCTGGCATTCCTAGCACATTGCACTTATTTCTAATAGTCTTGATGACTTCTGACCAAGAACTTGATGGAACCATCAATTTAAATGGAATGAGTTACTTTCACTGAAAAGCTTTCAGGTCTCTTCTTTTTGTCAGCCAACAGGTATCATCAGGGAGCCAAACTTTGCCTGACTGAGGGAAAGAGATTTTTAAATTTCCCTTTCCTTTTCTGGTTACCCTTTGGCTGTTTGCTCAGTCCTGCTTAAACCATTAGAAAGCCTTTCAGAAAACTGATGGTGGCTACAGTTGCTAAGAATGCCCTCACTCAACATGTGTCTTCCTTTTGCTTTTCCTTTTCTGAACAGTAAATACCCCATTCAAATTATATAGACCATACTTTCTTGGGTACATTTTAACTCATCACATATGAATTGTTTACTTTTTTTTTTTTTTTTTTGAGAGAGTCTCACTCTGTCACCCAGACTGGAATGCAATGGTGCAATTTCAGCTCACTGCAACCTCCACCTCCTGGATTCAAGGAATTCTCCTACCTCAGCCTCCTGAGCAGCGAGGGCTACTACTGCATGCTACCATGCCTGGCTAATTTTTTAATTTTAGTGGAGAGAGATGGGGTTTCGCCATGTTGGCCAGGCTCGTCTCGAACTCCTGACCTCAGGTGATCCACTCACCTCAGCCTCCCAAAGTGCTCGGATTACAGGTGTGAGCCACTGTGCCCAGCCTCATTTACAATTTTTAAATTGGCGTTTTATACTTAAATACTTATGTATTAAATAGAATTATTACTAATTATTGATATGGCTGTAAGAAATACTTACTAATATAACGTTTCTGTAGTAATATATAGTAGTATATATAATTTATAGCCTTAAAAAATGTGCATTCACTTTGAGCTAACACTTTAGCTTTTAGAAATATACCTTAAGGAAATAATCAGAAATATGAACAACTTATTTAATAAAATTTATTGAAGCATTTATAATTAGAAACACCCAAGGACCAACACAGAAAAGTTTATTCATATGATACAAGTAGGTAGTCATTGTTTCCAAAGAACTTTCTTATTTTCATCTAACAAATAGTTTAAAAAGTAGTAATAGAATGCTTAGAATTAAAAACCAGATTCTTCTTAATATCCCTGTTCCACCCCACCTCTACCTCCCCAAACAATTACTTTCCACTCTGTTAGCTGTTTCTTCTGGTATTTTATTTCCATATGTGATAGAATTTTAGATGATTTAAATTTCTTTTTATACTTCTGATGTTCGTTTTGCTTGAAATTTTCTATAATTTTATAACCAAGTTATTTTTTCTTAAAGAAGTAAAATATATATTGTTTTAAAGTTTCAGCAAGGTCATTTTAACATTTAAGTATTAAGTGAATTTATCTTCTAAAACATCTAATGTCTTGGCTGCTTTGTTTTGTCAGTGTTAGGTTTTATTACCTTCATATAGAAATAACATCTTTGAGCTTTAGATTAGAAGCATTCAATAAATATAAAAATTATAAAGTTTGCATTGTTCAACTGTGAAAATTATTTTTATTTTTCTGTATTTTCAAGCATGAAGGCCTCTGAATTACTCTTCTTCACTGAGGGAAAAGAAATTTGTGGGAGAGCTGACATTTCTCCCATTCTTAACTTATAAACCCTAGGGTATCTTCATTTGATAATTTTTCTTTCATTTCTCGTATCTCATTGCAGATGAAGATCTGATCAAGCATGGCTGGCCTGAAGATATCTGGTAAGTAACAATTTTGGTTCTGCCCTCTGTGGATCATCATTTCCTTTCTTAGACTTGGTCGAGCACCCAACTCCTGTGATTAAACTGGAATCGTGCTTTGTACTGTGGTTGATGGGTCTTCAGGAGTAAACAGCTGACTGCCAGTTCCCTTCATTTCTAGTTACTCTGCATGTTGGAAATGATGTTTTTGGGTTTGATTTCAGGCTTGAGAACAAAGGCCTCTGGGACACAAGCCTTATTTTTCCTCCTTTTGTCTCAACACCATAGTAAGTTACTGAGACAACACCTCACTTAAATATTCAGGCCACTGCTGTTGTGGAAAAATGAAGACTTCACAAGAAGCAATGAAGAATTTAGATACAAACACCCATGCAGATGGAATAGATGGAGGTTCTGACCAGTCCAGCTTTAAGGGAAACATACTTGTTCCTCTTTGTCTTCTAAACTCCCTGATGAGTTTAGCTCTGACTTGATCAGGCCCCAAAGCCTTCTTTCTAAAACAATTTCTGGGAACTCTCTTAAATAATAACATATACTTTCTTAGTTTCCCCTTAATTTATTTTGCTCACAAAACCCAGTCCAAAAAAAAAATAATAACAACAAAACAAACAAAAATACTTCATTTAAACTGAATTCTTTTCTTTGTCTTAGAACATTGTATAGACTTCTGCATTCAAACCTGGGGCCTTTTAGGAATACATGGACTTCCGTCTTATAACACTCCCACACCCAGTTCATTTTCTTTTATCTTCGGTTTCCACCACTGACTCTGACCCTAGTAATGTCTCTCCTGGAGCACAGTCCTGCCTATGGAGTGGGATATCATGTTCTTGACTCCTCATACCTCCTACCAAATGCTATCCATGACGAGAAAGGCACCTGGATTCCGTTTGCATTATTAAGATAGTGATAGCGAACATCTACCAAGCGCTTAACTATATACCAAATATTACTAAGTATTTACGTCCGTTAATACATTCAATTTCACAACAACCCTGTGAAATAAGTATTAATATTATGCCCATCTTTTCAGATGAGCAAATTAAGGTGAAGAGAAACTGAACGGGTCTGCTCTGTCTGTTACTGGCTCCAGCTCTGGTTCTAAGTCACTGCTCCTCTCTTCCTCCAGGATGCTACTCTTTTGGCTTCAACTTCTTTCTTCTCCCAGGCTGTTGCTGCTGCTCTCTCTGGACTTTGCTCTAAATGTGGACATAGACCCTTCACTTAATTCCCTCCAGTGATAGAGTTGAGGCTACTGCTCTTTATAAAAGTTAATTGAATTTTCAACAAAATATACAACATTGAGCATTCAGTGGAGGAAATATTGTACAGAGAGCAACTTAAGCTACCCTTAAATGTGGCTATATTCAGAATCCCCAGGCATATCTGCAGGAGCTCTCTGAAGGGTCGCCTCTGTTGCTGCAGCCTACCCCATTATGAAGGGGCTAGTTCATAACCCCAGTGGAAATAATCTCCTGCCTGTCCAACCTCTTTGAAGTCCACACCCAGGAACCAAGAAGAGCTAGGAACAAAGGAATTTCTTTTCTTTCTTTCTTTCTTTCTTTTTTTTTTTTTTAATTGAGATGGAGTTTTGCTCTTGTTGCCCAGGCTGGAGTGAAATGGCATGATCTCAGCTCATTGCAACCTCCACCTCCCAGGTTCAAGTGATTCTCCTGCCTCAGCTTCCTGAGTAGCTGGGACTACATACAGGTGCCTGCCACCACACCTGGCTAACTATTTGTATTTTTTTTGAGACGGAGTCTCACTCTGTTGCCCAGGCTGGAGTGCAGTGTCACAATCTTGGCTCATTGCCACCTCCACCTCCTGGGTTCAAGCTATTCTCCTGCCTCAGCCTCCCAAGTAAGCTGGGATTACAGGCATGCATAACCATGTCCAGCTAATTTTTTTTTTTTTTTGGGGGGCAGAATCTCGCTCTGTTGCCCAAGCTAGAGTGCAGTGGTGTGATCTCAGCTCACTGAAACCTCTGCTTCCCTGGTTCAAGCAATTCTCTTGCCTCAGCCTCCTGAGTAACTGGGACTACAGGCACCCACCACCGTGCCCGGCTAATTTTTTTAATATTTTTAGTAGAGATGGGGTTTCATCCTGTTGGCCAGGCTGGTCTCAAACTCCTGACCTCAAGTGATCTCCCCAACCTCAGCCTCCTAAAGTGCTGGGATTACAGGCGTGAGCCACCATGCCTAGCCCAAAATTTATCTTTAAATGAAGGAAAATAGAAATAGTGTGCATTTACTGTGTCCAGACCTCCTAATGATTACATTTCCATAGACTCCACTTTAAGTAGTTGGACAGCCCAGCCCCAGGGCCCTGAATCTGTATCCTCAGACAATTGATGCTCATTTAGTGAAGTTTCTGGTCTCTGTGTTCAGAAAAGGGTAACAGGGATTCAGCAGAGTGAGGAAGATAACAAGGACAAGAGGAAACTATGGCTATAATTTAAACTTCAAGCAAATATTTAGAAAGGTTTGAGAAGTTGTTTCTTTTTTAAGGAAATGCTCAAGAGTTTGTTTATAGAGCTGGATTTTTATTTTTTCTCTTATGCTTTCATCCATTCCCCCCTGCCCTTTGTAGAGGTGTATCTATCATGTACAAACCCAAAATTAGTGTATATTGGTAAAGTTGGTGTATTTTGGCAGTGATATTCCTGTGTGCTTTGGTTCTTTCTCACTTATATGTGAGTATCATTGAATATATATTGAATTACTTGGGTATTTCTTTTGACAAAATTCTCCATCAGAGACCTTTAAGAAAAATCAGAATACAATCTACTATAGGTACATAGGGAAGGGGATGTTGTAAATAGAGAACTGGCTTAAAGCAAATAAAAGTTGGAATGCGAGAAGTAACTTCTCAGTTAACTTGGTTACTAGTGTGATATTTTCCTAAGATTCTGAAAGAGGATAATGAGATATGTAATTTTTAGATTTCCAAAAAGCACAGGTTTTTCTGGCTAGAAAATACCCAGCTGAAGGTGATAATTAATATGAATCTCTCACATGGGAATGCAAATGAGTAAGGGAACCATATGGAGAAATATAAGTCAAATAAGATGTTACGTTCATTTCTGGCTATCAGTAATGATTAAGAGTAAAACTGAGAGTCATCATAGACTGTGTGCCAAAAGAGCCTCAACTTTTTTGTATGCACAGTGAATAGCAAGATGACTAACCCCTTTAAAGAGAGCACTTTTATTTAGAATCATACAGTCTACACTTGTACTAGGTGTGACTGTGACCATTTTTACCTCTATAACGTTCATTAGTGCTTAAAAAAATGGCTAGAGAAACATATAAGGGGGTGTAATGGTGCCTCTTGAGGATTTTCTGAACACTCTTCAGTCTGGAAAGGTAAGAATAAAGGGACCAAGGAAGCAGGATGACTATTGTGTTAGTCTGTTCTTGCATTGCTGCAAAGAAATAGGTTAATTTTAAAGAGGTTTAATTGGCTTATGGTTTGGCAGGCTGTACAGGAAGCATGGTGGCGTCTGTTTCTGGGAGGCCTCAAGGAACTTTCAATCATGGTGGAAGGCAAAGTGGGAGCAAGGTGTCTCACATGGCAGGAGCAGGGGGTGGGGCTACACACTTTTAAACAACCAGCTCTTGTGAGCACTCTATCACAAGAACAGCACCAAGGGGACGGTGCTAAACTATTTATGAAGGATCCACCCCCATGATTCAGTCACCTCCCACCAGGCCCCACTTCTAACATTGGGAATTACAATTCAGCCTGAGATTTGGTGGGGATGCAAATCCAAACCATATCAACTAAAATTAACAGAATCGTGAGTGACAATCGTGTTACCTTATTTGTTGTGTGATGCTGGGATTCTGAGGGGTCATCTCCAGGTATTGGAAAGAGAAAGTCAAGTTCACTGGAGAACTGAAAACATGAAAATCTCATATCCTGAATGTTGCATAGATTTTAAAAGGTCTAATTAAATTGATAGATGATAGAGCCATAATGAAAGGTAAATTTAAGGGGTGGGGGACATTCTGAATGTTTTTAAGACGGTATCAATAAAGGGCAGTGCTCACCCAGGAGACATATATTAGTGTCACTGTCAGAACATAGGGCTGATGAACTGTTAGGCTGGTGACTTATCAGGTTACATTATTGAATTGCAACCCATTTAATGTGTTCTGCTTAGCATCTTTAGGCCTCACCTAACTCTTTCAGCTCTCTCTTTGACATTCTCTTTGGATTGTTTTGCTTTCACTGGAAATTTGGGATGTCACAAATAAAACTGTCATCTTTTTCCCCCAAACTGTGGTTCTGCTAATGTCCCAGGCTTGCAGCATTGGAGACTCACTGACTTCTTTCATTGCCACTCTTTCCACCTGAAAATTCCTTTCTTTGGTTTTGCTCTAAGTCCTCTGCTTCAGGGAACTTTTAATCATGACAGGGGCCAGCCACATCTCACCGCTTCCTTTTTTATCATGAAGCCTTTGGTCACTGACAGTTCTTCTTATATCTTGAAAAATCACCCTTCTCTGCACAGTAAATATTTAGTATCTCTACTCATCTTGGCATTTACTCACTTTCAGCTGCGTTACTCAGTAGTTCTCATACCTCTTCATGGTGATGGGGAGCCCTTTGGAGGTGGTGACTGTGCTTTATACTCCTCAGGATGCTTCATACCTGGCAGGCACGGAGTGAAGACCTTTTAGAATAGAATGCTTTAAATGGCTTTTGCCCTGAGGAGATGATTGTCTTGTACTTCTTGCTAAAAGTGGTTTTCATTCCTTGTAGGTTTCATGTGGACAAACTCTCTTCGGCTCATGTATACCTTCGATTACATAAGGTAACTGAATTTAAACATGGATTCTTGACTTTTCTCCTGATGATGCGTCATATCTTGTTCTTTATCTTTTGCAATTAAATTGTTTAAAGTAATAAGTCTATATGCAAATCTAAAAGTTAACAAATGAAGACATATCTTCCCTCTGACCCAGAAAATCACTATGGAACATTCTAGGTGATTTCTGAGATGTAGGAGGTAGTGTACATATTTCCCAGCTAGACGCACTGCTTGGTCCTACACTTCAGGTGTGTTGTCTGTCATCTCTGCTTTCCTTCCCTTTCGATTCGGTTGATATTCCCAGACTTTCTGTCTCCTACAGTGAATATTATGTATGGCTCACCTGAGTCTCCTGCCTCAGTGAAGTCCACGTGTTTCCAGTTATGGACTTCTTTAGGAAGTTTAAAAGAACATACTAGTAATAAAAGAAAAAAGATTTAATGGCCCCTAGTAATACAGTACCACTATTTTTTCAATCTGTCTCTATTTGTATGTGTTATATAGTTGAATCATAGGGTATATATGCTTGTGAGTGTACTGCTTTCTTTTAGATCAACTTTTAACTTTGGAAAAATGTTAGATTTACAGAAAAGTGGCGGAAGTCATAGAGTTCTCATCTACCCTTCATCTTGTTTCTCCCATCATTCACGTGTTACATTACTGTGGTAGATTTGTCAAGATGGAGAAACTAACCTTGGCACCTTGCTGTCTCCTGAACTCTGGACTTTATTTGGATTCGCCAGTTTTCTATTAATGCCCTCTTTTTCTTCTAGTAGTCAGTCTAGAGTACCTATTACATTTAGTTCTGTCTGCCTAGTCTCCACTAGTCTGTGACAATCTCTCATTCTTTCTGTTCTTTTTATGACCTTGGCAGTTTGAGAAGTACTGATCGGGTGGTTTTGTAGAATACTGCTCAGTTTGCATTTAACTGACTTTTTTCTCATGACTAGATGGGTTATGGGTTTAGGGGGAAGAATATCACGGAGGCAAAGTGCCTCTCTCATCGCAGCATACCATGACTTATCATTGATGATGTGAGCCTCCATTGCCTGGCCAGGGTAGTGTTTGGGGGTTTCTCCACTGTAAGTTGCTTTTCTCCCCCTTTCCATACTCTTCTTTGGAAGCAAGTCACTAAATCCAGCCCATACTCAAGTGGGTGGGGGATGGAATTAAGCACTACTTCCTGGAGAGGGGAGTGTCTATATACATTATTTGGAATTCTGGAAGGAATGTTTATCTCTTTCCCCCTATTTATTTATTCAGTCATTTCTCTGCATCAGCCTAGACTCCTGTGTTTGTTTTATCCTTTGAGGATGTTCTGGAACCGGGTTTTTTCTCTGCTATCGTTGCAGTGTCAGCTGGAGCTCTTTCAGCTGGCTACCCTGTCTTCTGACATGCTCCCATCCTTTTGTTCTTGGAGCAGCACATCCTTACTTTTTGGCACTACAGGCAGTTCCAGGCTCGTCTTTTATTTTTCTCGTCCCAGCTCTAGAATCGGGCATTTCACCAAGGAACCCTGGTTCCTTTCACTGGTAATGGTGTTTCAAAAATCAAGATCTAGACAGATCCTTTTGTAGTTTATGAGTGTGATGATTGGCTGTTCATGTGGATGTGTGAGATGTGCCACCCTTGAACCTTGTCACATCTGACGTGAAAAAATTTAAAAAGATCTGGGCTCTGGGTATGCCTGTTAGCACTGGCGTGTCATTGCTTTTCGGCCCTCTCAGCTTACGGAGAAGGAGAGAGATGTATATATACAAACCTATGTATATGCACACAGCTGTAATTGCTTCTGCGTCTCTCCATCTGTATGTATATTAAACTAAATATGAGCTCATGGGGATGGCTCTGTCATCCATTGCTACAGGTTGTCTTTTTGCCTTAAACCATCTCTACTCAAAACATTGTTTTCCATGCTAACACTTTGGGAGGCTCAGGCAGGAGGAATGCTTGAGCCTAGGAGTTCAAGATGAGCCTGGGCAACACAGGGAGATCCTGTCTCTATTTAAAAAAAAAAAAATGGCTGGTTGTGGGATGCCTGCCTGTGGTCCCAGCTACTTGGGAGGCTGAGGTAGGAGGCTTGCTTGAGCCCAGGAGACTGAGGCTTTAGTGAGCCATGATCACACCACTGCACTCCAGCCTGGGCAACAGAGCAAGACCCTGTCTCAAGAACAACAAAACAACAACAAAAACACATCATTTTTCAAAGTTAGCTGTAAGCTACTTTTTTCCCCGTCCCTTTCAGTGATGAGATGTCCTATGTTTGTAATACAGTTAAATTCTTTTGTCTACATTCCATCTTGACATCCCCTGGTTGATTAGATTACTTTTTTTTTTTTTTTGAGACACAGTCTTGCTCTTTCACCAGGCGCCAGGCTAGAGTGAGTGCGGTGGCATGATCTCGGTTCACGGCAACCTCCGTCTCCCGCGTTCAAGCAGTTCTCCTGCCTCAGCCTCCCAAGTAGCTGGGAATAGAAGCACGTACTACCACACCCAGATAATTTTTGTACTTTTTAGTAGAGAGGGAGTTTCACCATGTTCACCAGGATGATTTCCATGATTGGATTACTTTTTAATGTGACATTTTATGAACTTTTTTATATTGCTATCATATTTGCTATTTTGACTGGCTACATTAATAATATGCTGCAATTAATGTTGAAACTCCCTAGTCAGAATATAGGTTGTTTACAATTTTTCAGCATTATCAATCACCAAGAAATATCTTTTTGTGAACTACCTTCTGGTTTTGTGTGTGTGTATATATATATATATATATATATTTTTGAGACGGAGTTTCGCTCCTGTTACCTAGGCTGGAGTGCAATGGCGCAATCTTGGCTCACTGCAACCTCCACCTCCCGGGTTCAGGCAATTCTCCTGCCTCAGCCTCCCGAGTAGCTGGGACTACAGGCACACGCCACCATGCCCAGCTAATTTTTTGTATCTTTAGTAGAGACAGGGTTTCACCATGTTGACCAGGATGGTCTCGATCTCTTGACCACGTGATCCACCTGCCTCGGCCTCCCAAAGTGCTGGGATTACAGGCTTGAGCCACCGCGCCTGGCCGGTTTTATATATATTTTTCAATATTTCTTAGAATAATTCTTAAGAATGGAATTCCTGAGTCAAAAGATGTACATATTTTGGTAACTGCTTTTTTGCCAGATTGTCCTCTGAAAGTATAGTGCTTATTTAAAATGCTATCTGCTATTTATAGGTTTTGCAAAACGTTTTTGGGTTTTATAACTTTAAAAATAAAAATAAAATAAAAACCCTTTGACCATTTTGATAAATTGAAGAGGCTACTTCATTATAGCAGTAAC
The DNA here is from genome assembly GCA_028533165.1 of Leontopithecus rosalia. Classification (NCBI taxonomy): domain Eukaryota; kingdom Metazoa; phylum Chordata; class Mammalia; order Primates; family Cebidae; genus Leontopithecus; species Leontopithecus rosalia. Next base: position 9,957,502 of record CM052661.1, read on the forward strand.
ATTCACTTTTTAGTTTAGCAGCAGGGTTAGACATTGTGCCCCATCTCATACTATTTGTTTTTGAGGACTGCATGTTGAAGGAAAAGAGGATTATGAACTCTATGCAGGAGCAAAATTCTGAATTCTTTTAGGCAATTTCTTGCCATTTTGGAACTATTAGATTTAGAGAAAATCAAGTAAAGTGTTACCAAATTCCATTTTGGGTCAGATCAATGTTTTCTTTGGGGGGGTCTCCTGTGTCAGAAGATGGAAAATACCAATGGTAGTCCCAAGTTCATATTGTCACAAATTATTGTTTGAATAGAAGTTCAATTTCCTTTTCTTTGGAAGGACATAATGAGCTCAATTTGATAATTTTTGGTAGATATGGGGTCACACTGTGTTGCCCAGGCTGGTCTCGAACACCTGGGCTCAAGCTGCCCTCCTGCCTTGGCTTCCCAAAGTGTTGGGATTATAGGTCTGAGCTCCTAAACCCAGCCCAATGTGCCTAATTTGAAAGTGTATGCTCCTTGAGGAACTTTTAACTGGTTAATTTCCTGCAGTAAATGGCACAGCCATTGAGCTTAGTGGGTACTAAGGAAGTGTTGGAGATGCAGTAAGACTAAGGGGCCAGACTGCTGGCTTTGGATTCTGATTCTGCTGCTCACTTGCCACGTGACTCTGAGCAACTTACTTAACTGGCCTGTTTCCCCACCTGTAAAAGGACTATCACCTCACTTACTCATCTTTGATTTTGATATAAATTTCTGTAGAGACAAAAGATCAGTGTCATTTCTGTAACTTCTTCCTTACAATGAATGGTTGAGAACTAAACAACAAAAACTTTTTTCGTGATTAAAGCTGAAGACAGATGACCTACCAGATGTCTGAGATCTAAAACTACACATTTTCTTTTGAGAGGAAGGTCATAGGAATCTCGGCTAGGAAGACATGCAGTTGTCAAAAATAGGCACCATTTTCCCACACAATTTCTAGAAGTTAGAATGAGAAGAGAGAATAAAAATCACTCAGACATAATTATAATTAATTCTGGTCTTTTTAAAATTTCCTCGTGTTTTTCTTTTTTTACTTATTGTCAGTATTTTTCATATTACAGCTTTCTCTTATTTTAAACAAACATTCCCACAATGCACACAGTAAATTTACTTCATTTTTTCAGTGTTCTCTAACATAGTTGAAGAACCTCTGTTTTTAATCAAATCATGCCTAGTAGATAAAGCAGCAAATACCCTTTGGCTGCTCCAGTGTCAGTGAATAATGAGGTAGTGGACCAATGGGTTTATTTTTGTGTTTCAGGGAGAAAATATAGAAGACATCCCAAAGGAAGTGCTGATGGACTGTGCTCACCTTGTGAAGGCCAATAGCATTCAAGGTCAGTTTTCCTAGTGGTGGTTTTATAACACTGACTTTCTAGTAGTGGTTTTAGAACTAGCACTGACTTTCTCTGTGTCTTAAATGGATTACATTTTAGTGAACATGCTGTTGACTTATGCCTACATCAAAGGAATAACAGGTTCTCTGCCTTTGCCATGTTTTGTTCTTTAAGGTGGATGGCAATTTTGCTAACTGTCAAAGAACTAAAAACTGATCTCCCAACCCCTGTCGTTTTTATGGTCCTATCAGAGCCTCAGCTCTTTTTACTACTTCTTTACTTTGAATATAAGGTTGTCTAGATTTGCCTATACTTAGTGTTATTATAAAAAGACTGGGAAATTTGGTAGTCTTGATAGCTAAGCAAGAATAATGTGCTTTGTGGCTTTATTTTTTAATGCTGTTTGTATCTTTGTTTCCATTATTTGTCACTAGATTCTAGAATTAAAGTCCCCAAATAATGCTTTTCTACTTTTTCTTTCTCCCTTCCTCTTACATACTTTTTCCCTCTTAAATTGTGAAATTAAGTCAATTGATCTTGTTACTTCCCCTCCCCACCAAAGAGAATCTTACTTAGTTGGTCTGGGGTGATCCTTGAATATCACGGCTTTTAAAAGCTCCCTGGGTTATTCTCCTGTGCAACGTGGGTTGAGAACAATTGGCCTAAGTAGCTTAGGTGGGGCCTGGCATACTGTCCATGGTGCTTACCTGGTATTTATTTCTACTATGCAAGATTTAATCTAATCGTCATGAAGGGTCAAGAAGGATGATTACTAGGGTAGGGGTGAGGTCTAAGAAGGGAAACTAGGAGGTGGTGTTCTGCTAAGAATGGGCCAGTAGATCAGATTTTAGGGTATAGAACACAGGTCTAGATGGGGTAGAGGTTACTGTGGCTTGAGATGAAGTGGAGGGATGCTCCAGAGGGTTGGAAAGCAATTATGGTTTGGGTAGAAGATCCACATGGGGCAGACCCACAGCTTAACAGGGACCAGGGGTTGGTGATTACAGGACAAGAGCAGCGCAGCATTCCCCTTTCCCCGTCACTCAGACTGCTTCTCACACCCTCGCTTAGCCAGCCTGAATGATGAGTCAGCATCTAGCCAAAGAAGGAACTCTTACTTTACAGAGCCACTAATTTTCAACTCTATAAGTCAACAAATTGTAATACACTTTGGGACATTCCATTTTGTGTGTAGAACAGAATTTTCTGAGATTTTCGGCTAAGAGCATTAGTTACTAAAATAAGATTTAGAATGCTTTTCTTCTGTGTTCCAAATTCCTTCACGTGTCCTTATTCCTCCCCATGCCCCTGGCTAGCAGACATGCCTTTGTTAAAAGAGCCTTGGAGGTCTTATACTTGGCCAGCCCCTTTCTTCCTAATTTCTTCATAGTTGACTAGTTCTGGAGAAAACAAAGAGTAAAGAGTCATGACACTGATTACTCTTTCTCTCCACTTCAGCCTTCTGCAGTGATAGTTCAGCTAGCAAATAAGGAGCTAAGCCCAAGGGTCTTGCTCTTGTGAGTCAGTAGAAGATGATGTGCCAAGGAGTGGAGAAAACGAGCTTTGCTATGAGAGTTCCAGAGGACACTCCACTTGTGGCACTTTGTAGGGACAAAGTTCTTCCCCAAGTTGACCACCTGCAGTGCTCAGAACCAGGGGTATTGGGTGTAAACTTGTTTGTTGCAATAGAATCACCCTGTTCTGGGTCATAGGTCTAGAATCTTAGGTCAGCCTGTTCTGAGTTCACCCAGTGAATCTTTCCAGATTAAACTTTAGAAGTTTAGAAACTTTCTTGACTCCCCTCAGCCTAAACTGTTCAGTCCGGACTTCTGAGGCTGGCATTTAAGCGTCTCTGGTTTGACTGCAGACTTCTCTCCCTTTATGTATTTCACGCTGTATAGCCAAAGCCATTATTTGCTGTTTTCCGACCTTGCAGCTGGCTTATATTGCTCCCTCTGCCCTCAGGTTTGTCCTTGCCATCATCAGATTCCAGATTCAAGCTAAGGTTCAAAATCCACATAGTAGGTGTAGTAATGGTAGTAATTGCTAACGTTGATGGAGTGTTAATTACATGCCTGGCCCTGTGCTAAGTACTTCACAAATTATCCACCCTGTTGAGTTATATATTATTTTCATATTATAGAGGAGGAATCTTAAAAAGAATTAAGGAACTTGTTCAAGGTCTTAGAGGTATCAAGTGCAGTAGAGACTGGATTTGAAGTCACCCCCTTTGGCTCACATCTTCTGCCGTAACTCCTGAGCTCTGTTAGCCTCTTCAATGAACGCTTTTCCTTCTTCAGCTTTGAGGGGCCCCACTTTCTCTGTGCTGTCTTAGCACTTTCCTGTACACTTCCATCAGCGTTTGATGAGTTCTCTTTTTAGTCGAAGTTATTTATGTGCTTACCTCACTCCATTAGAGTCGTGGAGCGCAGGATTCATTGCCTGTTCATGTCTGTATCCCCCACAGTGCCTTGCACATGGAGATTTTCTAAAGAAACTTTATTTTGAAAAAACTTTCAGACATACAGAAAACTTGCAAGAAGAATACAGCTACCATATACCATTCACTTAGATCCATCAATTTTTAAATTTTTACACATTTGTTTGCTTTCCCTGTAGCATACTCATTAACTTTTTTAGCTGAACCATCTGAAGGGAAATTGTAGATATCGTGACCTTTAAACAGGTTCCTCCGAAGAACAAGGACATGGTCTTAAATAACTGCATTACAGTGATGGGATTCAGGAAGTTTAACACGAATAGAATACTGTGTTCTGATATATAGTCCATATTTAAGTTTTGCCACTTGTCCCACTGCTGTTTCTTTGTACCATTTTTTTTTTGCTCCAGGGCCATGTGCTGTATCCACTTGCCACGTCTCTTTAGTCTCCTTTAATCCAGAGATACGACTTTGTCTTTCAAAGAGTGCAGATCAGTTGTAGTAACAGAATTACTAACCCACAGTTGGGGTTTGTCTGATGCTTCCTCTGGATTAGAATCCCATTACACACTTTGGGGCAGGAATCTTACATAAACTGAAGTTTTGCACATTATAGTCAGGCAGCACATGATGTCATTTTACGCCATTTTTTGGTGGCATTAACCCTGACCACTTGGATAACGTGGTCTTCTAGCTTTCTCCAGTGTACATGGGGATTTAATAAGCATCGAAATTGCTCACCATCTAATTAAACTGCAATTTCCAGAGCGGCCAGGGAGGGTATTGCAGGTATAGGGCATGAGTGGTAGAGGAGGCAGTGCAAGGGGCAGGAGGAGTGAACGGGATACCTGGTACCCCTTCCATCCAGAGTGCCTCTGCTTTGATGGCTTCTATGTTTTCTTTGGTAAAAAGGGTTCCCCTGCTCAAAGAAACAATAAGCAAAACTCTATTAACTAGTCCAACTTATTGGTATTTCTTATCAGATTCAGAGAGCCATGGGGACTTTCTCACGGAGGCTCAGCTAGTTCATGGTAGTGCCCAAACAGAGTCCGGGGTCGTGAGTCCCAGGCCATGGCTTTCCATTACTGCTTAACCTTTAGAGTCAAGGACTCCTTTGAGAATCTGAGGAAATAATCACAATGATAATTTTGCATCCAATTTAAGGGAGTCCTCAGAAGTCCCTGAAGCTAATCCATGGACTGCTGCTTGCCATAGTAATATTCTGTTTGAATTCTGTCAGCTTTACCATTTGCCTTCTGCGGGTGGTTCTGAAAAAGTGGTGGTGGTTTAAAACGACGGGTGGCCTGTTCATGCTAAGCCGCTTCCCTTTCGGCTGATGGCAGTTTGCCAGTGGGGAAGGGAACACATTGCTCAGTCTCATCCTGCCTGCATGTTGAAGACAGTCTCTCTTGGCAGGCTGCAAGATGAACAACGTTAATGTGGTATATACGCCGTGGTCTAACCTGAAGAAAACAGCTGACATGGATGTGGGGCAGATAGGCTTTCACAGGCAGAAGGATGTAAGTGTTCTGTACCATTGAAGGAGGTGGAGCCCTGATACTGAATGGAGTATCCTATCTTTTCTGACTGATGCCATTGTTGTTGAGGGCTGAGCATGTCGTATGTTTTCTAAAGGGAATTACACTGGGTTGCTAAACCCCTGGAAAGTCTTACCCCTCTCGGGAGAAAAAAAACAAAAAGATGCAATATTTTTTCTCCTATCTCCTTTAAAGGTAAAAATTGTAACAGTGGAGAAGAAAGTAAATGAGATCCTGAACCGATTAGAAAAGACCAAAGTGGAGCGGTTCCCAGACCTAGCAGCAGAGAAAGAGTGCAGAGATCGTGAAGAGAGGAATGAGAAAAAAGCTCAGATTCAGGAAATGAAAAGGAGAGAAAAAGAAGAAATGAAGAAGAAGAGGGAAATGGATGAACTTAGGTATGTTAGAGCTGTGCTATTGAGCTTGACTTCAAAGATGATTCCCTGATGATTTTAATCATGTATCAGCCATTAAGAATGATACATTGGTGGAAGGAGGGACATATAACTAGCTCAGAATCGTAAACTGGTTTTAAAAAAAGGCATTTATATTAATGTGGTGGTTAAAAGAATTGCTTGTTTATGGGGGCAGGATATGAAAGTGGATGAAATAAAATAACTAATTTTATTTATAGATAAACCTTCGTAAGCTATCTTTAGTTTGGTTTGCTTTGTAAATTTCTTCTGGAAAGGAAAAGATGCCATGGGAGGTATTTACGATTGACTAGCTGTACTATTTAAATAAAGTTGTGTTGGCTATAAAAACCAATGCTAGTAACTCTCAAAGCTGTTTTTGTTTTGTTTTGTTTTTTGTTTTTTTGAGACAGTCTCGCTCTGTCACCCAGGCTGGAGTGTAATGGCACAATCTTGGCTCACTGTAACCTCCGCCTCCTGGGTTCAAGCAATTCTCCTGCCTCAGCCTCCCAAGTAGCTGAGATTACAAGTGTTTGCCCCCATGCCTGGCTAATTTTTTATATTTTTAGTAGAGACAGGGTTTCATTATGTTGGCCAGCCTGGTCTCAAACTCCTGATCTCAGGTGATCCACCCGCGTTGGCCTCATAAAGTGCTGGGGTTAAAGGTGTGAGCCACTGTGCCTGGCTTCAAAGCTATTTTTAAAACTTTCTACATTTTGAAAGTCTAAAGTAATATAGCGAGGCCTGCTTTAAAGCACTACATTTTAAAACAGCTAAATAGTTCAAATACAATTTGGCTCTTGAAATTCTGGTGAAGGCGGCCATGGGAATAATGATTATGTTAGTTTTCTATTTCCATTGAAACAAATCGCCACAAATTTAGTAGCTTAAAACAACACAGATTTATTGTCTTCTACTTCTGTAGATTGTCCAGCAAGGTTCTCACTGGGCTAAAATCAAAATGTCTGGAGGCACCAGGGGAGAATCTTTCCTTTCAGCTTTGAGAGGCACCCACATTTCTTGGCTCCTCCTCCAAAGCTCTCCATAGTCACAGCCGCCTCTTTGACCACTGCCTTCTCTGTTTCTAAGGAACAGTGTAATTAGATTTGGCTCATCCAGATAATTCAAGATAATCTTTCCATCTTAAGGTCCTCAACTAATGACATCTACAAGGTCTACTTTGCCATATAACATATTTATAGGTTCTAGAGACTGAATGTAGATGTTCTCCCATATAGTACCTCTTGTACCCGAAGAGCCCCTAGTTGTTCTAATTAAAGCAAATTAATCCTGCAAATACTCATCACAGAACTCCTACATTTTCCCATGATTTTTCATTTGCAGTACATATACCAAAAAGAAAAAAGGGTTACTGATAACATATATTGCCTTTGGAAATGGTGTAGAATCAGAAACAAGTTGCTTAGACATGTCCTACCCAGTTTTCTTGGAATGCCCTGGATTCTTAGAAAGATTGTTGGGTCAAAATGCAGGTGTAATGATTATGTACTGTTATTTATTATTCACATGTATGTATTTCTGGTTGGGGTTCTCCTAAAACAGGCTTAGTAGCCTCATTTAAGATACAGTGTTCAAATGGAGAGCTTCAGAAATGTTACGCTGAGTTGTAATCTGCTAACATGAGGCCAACTAACATATATGTTTAAATATTTGATACAGCCTAGAATTGTGAGTCTGATTTGTGTTTGAAGTGAAAGAAACAGTATTAACTCCATCAGTGTGGTAAAATTTATGGCATTCTGGGTGATTCAAGATTTAGAGCAATTAATTCTTTTTTGTTTTGAGTTTGGAGTGGGTGGAAATTGAAAACATACCTTTTAGTGGCCTTTACAGAGCTAACATAATTTTGTTTAAGAACATGATGGAACATCATAATAGGAATGTAAGATCACCTAATTTACTTATAACATTTAATAAGGAAGAATCGCTTACCCTTCTGAACATTTTCCAGCTGCCAAACACTGCACTGCAAAGTGCTTTACTTCATTCTCTCATTTAATTCCAGCAATAGCCATGGCAGGTTTTTAATCCGCGTCTTATGGAAGAGGAAACTGAGCCTGAGAAGCAGTCAGAAACTTGCCACAACCTCATGTGACTACTTAGTCTCAGTCTGATTCTCAAACCTACATACATTACTTACTCTACTCTTCTGCCCTTTATTCATTTTATTCAATTTTAAAGTAATTTTTTATTCAATATAAATCAGTCAAGTAATTTATAGATGTCATAATTCCAATTAAACTGCATGCTACTAAAATTTAGGACATTAGTATGGTTTTTATGAGTTTCAAAAATTACAAGCATTTAAACAAAATGTGTCAACCAAAACACAGATTTTGTATCTTCTGGGCATTTTTCTATAGTGTCATCAACATATAAAATACTCCTATTAACTGAAGGGAAAACTCAATCTTATTGAATAAGATTTTTGCTTCAAAAGTTTATCTAATCAATCCTACTTTCTAAGTTTCACTAGTCATATGTATTTTTTAATAATCTCCATGGATCTCAGAAAACCAAAAACAATTGCTATGTTTATTTCCATTAACCGTATGCCACACAGACAACTTTCTGTCACATGCTGCAGAGGATAGAAGGACGTGGCATAGGACTACAGTGCTGGGAACAGGACTCGGTGACGTGGCAAAGATTTGCTTGGCACATCCAGAGCTGCTGTTTGCCTGCTGTGTTCTGCAGCTTTTGTGAAATTTCAACGATAGGCTTTAAGCTGCTGACTTGTTTTGTAATCTGTTTTTATACATTTTGCAGTGCTAGCATCACTTTCATTTCTATCTTTGAATCTTCTACCCAAGATATAGAAATCTATGCCCATTACCTGATTTATTTTAATTTTGCATTTTTTATTTGGCTTTTTGTGTTATTGTACCAAATGTTTATTACATCAAAATTAAGTCAACCCATGTACATGTGAAAACCAGAAAAAATAAGCAATAGTCAGGGAAACCTCATTAATAGTGGAATGGGTGAGTAACAGATGAGAGGTTGAGGTAGTCAAAACAAAGGGTAAGGACTATGGCTACCTGAGAGGGCTGTTTAAAAGTTGAGACGGGGCTGGGAAAAGTGGTTCATGCCTATAATTCCAGTACTTTGAGAGGCTGAGGCGGGAGGATTACGTGAGCTCAGAATTTGAGATCAGCCTGGGCAACAAAATTAGACTCTGTTTCTATAAATAAATAATTAGCCAGGCATGGTGGTGTAAGCCTATAACCCCAGCTACTCTAGAGGCTGAGGTGGGAGGATTGCTTGAGCCCAGTTGGCCAAGGCTGCAGTCAGCTCACTGCACGCCATCCTGAGTGACAGAGCTAGATCCTGTCTCAAAAAATAAAAAGTTATGATAGAGACTGGGAGATCAGAATAAGAACCCAAAGCTCAGGAAATTGAAATGAGAGAAGTATAAGACCAGGTGAAATGGTAAATCATGGGTAAATGCATCTTCAGTTTTAATATTGACATGAACTTGATCTTCAGGCAAAGATTACCTCAGCGTGGAGGATAATGTGGAAAGATTTTAGCTTGTAACTGACAAAGCAGCAATCCAAACTGAAGTCTAATTCTCAAGCCAAGAGTCTATAGTGTGCTTCCTTTGAGGCAAGGAATGAACAGACTGGCAAGGCTGGAGTCGAGGACATTCACACACAAGTGAAAGAATGAAAAATTAGGTATACTGTAGAGTGACTTAAAAGGTTTCCTTTTGTCCAGGATTCATGCTGTAAGTGATAAAGAGCCTTTATAAATTTTGTAGAAAATTGGGAAAAAGTAGACTTATAGGTCGAATGAAGTCACTTTGCTGATCTGATTAAAGGAAACAGAGTGGGTGTGTCTAGGTCAGTTAAGAGGAAATGGTGAGACCATGAACTAATCAAATGGATGACAGTCCCATGAAGAACTGACTTCTTTGTACCTTTTTTTGTTTATCTTAAACACACTGCCACTGCCTTCTACTGTAAATAGCACTCCGTGTGCTGTGCCTCCTTGTCTTACCTCTGAGCTCCTGTCTGGGAAGCACTCGTGCATCCTTGCCTCCCCTTAGAGGGACAGAATCCTTTGTCTATGCAGTGAATGACTAGTCCTACAGCATCAAACTAGTGGGATTTGCTTCCCTGGTATGGTGATTCCTTTTTTGTTTCAATTTTAAAGTAATTTGTATTCAATATAAATCAAGTAACTTATTAGATGTCATAATTCATATTAAACTGTATGCTACTAAAATGTAGGGCATTAGTGTGACTTTATGAGTTTCAGAAATTACAAGTATCCAAACAAAACTTAAAAACCAAAGCACAGTTTTTATATCTTCTGGGCTTTCTTCCATAGTGTCCTCAACATACAAAATATTCCTATTAACTGAGAGGAAATAATTCTCAATCTCATTGAATAAAATTTTTGCTTGAAAAGTTTAATTAGTCCCACTTTCTTTTTTTTTTTGAGACAGAGTTTCGCTCTTGTTACCCAGGCTGGAGTGCAATGGCATGATCTCGGCTCACCGCAACCTCTGCCTCCTGGGTTCAGGCAATTCTCCCGCTTCAGCCTCCTGAGTAGCTGGGATTACAGGCACGTGCCACCATGCCCAGCTAATTTTTTGTATTTTTAGTGGAGACGGGGTTTCACCATGTTGACCAGGATGGTCTCGATCTCTTGACCTCGTGATCCACCCGCCTTGGCCTCCCAAAGTGCTGGGATTACAGGTGTGAGCCACTGCGCCCAGCCCAATTAGTCCCACTTTCTAAGCTGTCACTAACCACTTGTGTTTTTAAATAATCTCCATGGATTCAGAAAACCAAAAACAATTGCTATGTCTGTTTCTGTTAAACACATGCCAAACATATCCCTGGCTGGAGTGCTGGGGTGCCATCATAGCTCACTGCAGCCTCCAATTCCTGGGCTCAAGCGATCCTCCCACCTCAGCCTCCTGAGTAGCTGAGACTACAGGCTTATACCACCATGCCCAGCTAATATCTTTATTTGTTTTTAGAGATGGGGTCTTGCTATGTTGCCCAGGCTGGTCTCAAACTCCTGAGTTCAAGTGATCCTCCTACCTCAACCTCCCCAAGTACTGGGATAAAGTCATGAGCCACAACACTTGGCCCCTGATATGGTAGTCTTGAAGCCAAGATCAAAACTCCAATAGCTAAAGAGTTGGAAGCAGTGCTCTAAGCAGAGGGAACTACATATGCAAAGACCTTGTATGGGGGCAGCAAGGCAAAATGCAGGTCGTAAGTGTCTAGAGCAGCAGTGGTGAGAGGGTACTTGGATCAAGGGGCCAGTCTACGTGGGCCCTTGCTGGCCATGTTTGCCCTCATCCTAGGAGCACGGTGAAGCCATCAGAAGGTTTTAATCAAGGGTTAATACAATGAAGCTTGTGTTTTGGGAAGGTCACTTTGCTGACCTCACAAGGGAAACAGAGTGCATGTGGCTAGGTCAGTTAAGAGCATTCCACATCATGGATGATGGTAGCTTAGACTATGGTGGTGACTTGGGGTGGAGAGAAGTAGATCCATGAGAGAATTTTAGGTAAAATGTTAGGATTTGGTGATAGTTTGGATTGAGGTGAAGGGCAGGGGAAAGGGAGCTAAGAATAGCTTTGAGGTTTCCAGTTGGAAATGGAATGGACAGTGATGCCATTCTTTGAGCTGGGGAACACTGGAAAAGAACTAAACTGGTTTAGTAGGGGAGACCATGAGCTGGAGATGGCCATAGAACCTGAAAATACCCTTGAGATCTCAAAAAGATGTCAGGGAGTTAGTTGGACTAACCAAAGAAAGGTCAATTTGTGGGTTTTTTGGTTTCTTTGGTTTTTTTTTTCTTTGTGACTGAGTCTCACTTTGTTACCCAGGCTGGAGTGTGGTGGCATGATCTCGGTGCACTGCAATCTCCACCTCCCAGGTTCAAGCGATTCTCCTGCCTCAGCCTCCCAGGTAGCTAAGAGTACAGGCATGCACCATCAAGCCTGGCTAATTTTTGCATTTTTAGTAGAGACAGGGTTTCACTATGTTGGCCTCGCTGGCTTCAAACTCCCGACCTCAAGTGATCCACCTGCCTTGGCTTCCCAAAATGCTGGGATTATAGGTGTGAGCCACTGTGCCCAGCACAAGAAAGGTAAATATGTGCATCACTGTCACACAGATGGGAATTCTGACCCAGTGTTTCTTCAGCCTGGAAAGATAGATCCATTTAAATCTTCACAAGTGATTTTCAGATGCAGTGAGAACTGGCATTCTCTGCTCTCACCACTTGTGTTTCACAACATGTCGTTCTCCTCCTGCTCATGCAACCTGTTCATCTTGTCTGTTTTTTAGTTTTTTTAATTCCTTGTAGACACTGCTTACTCTTAGAAGCTTCAGCTGGTCTCTCCCTCTGGGTGTCTCCCAACTCATTATCTTTGACTGTGGCACTTCTCCTTCCCATTGGTCTTGAGTTTCTACAGTTCATATTTACCTGGGTGTCTCACGATGACTTCAAATGCAGCATGTCTCAAACCAGGCACATCTCCTTTGCAACATTTTTTCATTTCTCCTATTTTTTTCACATCACTGAAGCTATAAACGTTGTTGTCATTGTTGTTTCTCCTGTTTTATTCCTTCTTACCATTACAGCTGTTAACTCCAGGGATTCGTGCTCTCAGATTGGGGTATTGCAGTAAGCTGTGGCCTGATAAGTGTGTGAACTTAGGAGTCAGACCTCCTTCAAAACCTGGCATCTCTTCTTATCTCTAAGACCTTGGACAGTTTAACCACCCTGACTCTGCTTTCTTATTTTGTACAATGGTCTTAAAATGCTCCTTGACCTATTAGGTGGTTGTAGGGATTAGCAGTAATTTATGTAGAAAGCACTTTCTACAGTTATTAGCAAAAGGACACCTAGTAAATGGTAAATACGGTTATTGTGAATGGACCTTCTTGCTTTGACTGTGTCGCTCCTCTCTCTACTCTGTTTGCTACACGTTACTCTTTTCAAAACACTGGTATTATGTAGCCTCACTTTTCTTCATCTCTTTGTATATTTTTTAATAGTACTTTTCACTGTAGTTATTGATGAATATGTCTTATTTCCCCTTCTAGTAAGTTCTGTGGGTCCAGGCTTTGTGTTAGTCATCGTTTTCTGTTTTCTTCTCATCTGATCCTTCACCCAGGCTTTGCACAGGGTCTTATGCATCATGGATATTTAATAAATACCCATTGACCCTTATTATGGCTTTACTCAGTTGTGTATTCTGGCTTCTTGCTGAACACGTTGTGTTCAGTTGCGCAATTAGGACAACATAATTGGGCCCCACATCCAGCCTGACTTCCCACTACTTTACTTTGAGAACCTACCTGAGTTAGCTGGATCTTGAGCAAGTCCTTATAGATAAGATCTCTGTCTCTTTGCTCATCCCACTCTCTGCATCTGAAATGCCCCCTCATTCATCCTGCCCACTTGACTGGCTTGGTTTGGTTCCGTCTTGTCTGTGAAGGGTGCCCTGACAGTTTCTGCCCACACTGATGTGTTTGCTCCTTTGAATTCCTGTAGCATTTACAGTCTGAGCTGTATACCTCACTTGTAAATCATATCAGATTTTGGTTTTAGGTGAATTTCCCCATGTGAAAAGTAGGAATAATGCCACCTGTCTCACCAAGTTACTGTGGAGGTGGTCACATGAAACAAGCGGAGAAAGCACTCTGTGAACTGTAAAGTGCCGTGCACATCTTTTTGATTGTTTATAAATATTTATCCTTTAAATGTTACAAGCTCCTTGAGTGCAGAGGTTCTATCTAGTAGCTCTTGTGTTTCTTCTAAAGCCCATGAGCAGTGCTGGATACACAGGAAATGTTCATCAAATCTTTGTTGGCTGGATCACAATGTTTTAAATGTGGTTTTTTTCCCTTCTAGGAGCTATTCATCACTAATGAAAGTAGAAAATATGTCTTCAAATCAGGTATGTTCAAGTGGTGTGCGTATAAGTTTGCCTTGAAATAACTCACTAAGCGTTTTTTATAATTGTGTTACTGGCCATTATTGCTTTGCATGTTGCAAATAGGTGACCGTGATTTGGTAACCAGGACACCAGTCAGGCTGGATTCTATCAGGCATTGTGCCTCCTTCCCTGTGGATGTTCTCATGTGTGTTTAAGTAGGCCATCTCAGGGAAAGAGATTGTCAGAGCTTGTGTACTGTGGAGTACAGGTCCACTGATTTTATATTTATAGGACCTTATTCTTTATTTCCCCTCTTTTCTGATTGCAGGCATGCAAAAGTACCTTTAATTATTAGTTTTCTTTGTCAGTAGAGTCCACATTATAACTGAGTGACAACAAAATTATCACCTTCAATTAAAATAAAAGTACTTACCCTAAGATCTTATGTGACTAAGTGAAGCGTAAGTGACAAAATTGGTTGTTTTCATATTCCTCAGGACCTGAGATAAAAACAGATGGTGACCTGTAACATAGTACTGAAAGGATCTTCTTAACATCACAGCTAATTATTTGATTGGAACCATGTCAGAGAATTACTGTCCTTGAGGACTGTCTTTCCCAAAATTTATTTTGAGGTGTCTAAAGACAGCACAATTTACACGCTATTGAATAGTCTGCAGAAAATGGAAACTGGGTGGAGATATTTGGGATTTTGCATGTTTCATAGTATAGTTTAAAAATATAGTCATCCCTCAATATCTGTGGGGGACTGGTTCCAGGATTCGCTAAAGCTACCAAATCCTAGTATGCTTGAGTCCCTTGTGTAAAATGGAGTAGTATTTGCATATAACCTATGCACATCCTTCCATATACTTCAAGTTCTCTACAGATTACTTATAATACCTACTTAGTGTAAATACTATGTAAATAGTTGTCATACTTTGTTTTTTTAAAATTTATATTTATTGTATTTTTTAATTGTTTCTTTCCTCTAAATATTTTTGAGCTGAGGTTGGTTGAATTCACAGATAAGGAAACCAAGGACCAACTGTAACAGAATTTACGATCCCTTATAAATCTAGTCAAACCCCAGATTTAGCGCATGAATTAGAATTAATAGGATTTTACTTCTTGTTTATATCTATATCGCTTTCTAAAAATTTGTAAGAACAACATTCTTATTCCCATCTCTAAATTTATAAGGCTCCTTTATGAATCAGAGATGTTTCTTTATAATTTATTCCTGAAAAATTCCAGAATAACATTAAATGAAATAGAGCTTTGAATTTGAAGTTTAGAGACTTAACTGTTATCTGCTAATTGGGGAGGATTAAAAATCCCTTGGGCAAGGGAGCTTTGTCATAGTGGTTGGGTTAGATCCTTAAAAAAGTCATTTAACCTCTCTGAGGGAGTAAAATGGAGACACATTACTTCCCAGGGCTGCTTCAGAATTTAAGCAGAGACACATCTATGTGAAAGTCTTCCTTGACTTACTCTGTAAATAGACATGTTTTTATACCTTATCCATATAGTCTTTGTTGCTGTTTTTCCAGAGTGTCAGTATGAAAAGATGAGATGTGTTTAATCCTTTCTGGAAGCAAGTTTTAGATTTCTTGAAACTATTGGAACAATTTAACAGCTAAACAGAAGTCTCTAATATACCACAACTCAGATGTCATTGTTGTGATTATTTCACTTATTGAAGTTTTCTGTATTTTAAAGGCTACTGTCCATCAGAAATCTAGCCCACATGTTATTTCATGACCTTAGTTGTTTCATTCTCATCATTATGGATTTTTAAAGTTTGTGTATCATTCTAGAGTTGAGAAATAAACAAATACACACACATATATACATACATACATATGCAAACACCATCTGACCAGTGACAGATGTTAAAAGTCCCAAGACTAAGAAACTGAATTTGTAGCCCAAAAGATTGCTAACCTTTCTACCCTTCCTCTCCCTTCTGTTGCTTGCAACCTCTGTTCCTGAGTTCTAAGTATGAATAAGGTTCACGATTCCAAGGAAGTTTTGCACTGGGTGTTTTTATTCTCTCTTTCAATGAAAATGTTTTTATACTTTTTCTCCACACTTTAAAAGAATAGACTAATTCTCCTTATAAACATCTTCTGTTAAGGGATACAGATGTTTGTGCGTTTTTTTTTTTCCATAAGTTATTGGGGTAAAGGTGATATATATGGCTACATGAGTAAGTTCTTTAGTGGTGATTTGTGAGATTTTGGTGCATCCATCACTGAGCAGTATATGCTGTACCAAATTTGTAGTCTTTTATCCCTCACCCCCTGCCCACTCTTCCCCCCCAAGTCCCCAGAGTTCATTGTATCATTATGCCTTTGCATCCTCATAGCTCAACTCCCACTATCAGTGAGACCATACAGTGTTTAGTTTTCCATTCCTGAGTTACTTCACTTAGAATAATAGACTCCAATCTCATCCAGGTCACTGCAAATGCTGTTAATTCATTCCTTTTCATGGCTGCATATTCCATCATATATATATATACACCACAGTTGCTTTGTCCACTTGTAGACTGATAGATATTTGGGTTGATTCCACAATTTTGCTACTGTGAATCGTGCCACTATAAACATGTATGTGCAAGTATCTTTTTTGAATTATTACTTCTCCTCTGGGTAGAAACCCAGTAGTGGGATTGCTGGATCAAATAGTATTCTACTGTTAGTTTTTTAAGGAATCTCCACACTATTTTCCATAGTGGCTGTACTAGTTTACATTCCCACCAGCAGTGTAGAAGTATAAGGGATACAGATGTTTTATGATCCAATTTAGAATGTAATCAGTCACTTTTTCAAAGGCAAGTGTTTATATAATATAGGACTTAAGTTTTAATTTAGCTTATATAGGTTCATCAAGAAGAATAATTACTGTAATTCCAAAACATAGCCCCAGGCAAGTGGGAACTCTGCAAATCTAACCCACAGCCTTTATAGGTAATGACATACTTTCGTTGATAACAACCCAAACTATCTTACTGAGTTGTTCCTCTTCAGTGTTTGGGATCTAAAACTGACATTTGAAGATACTAAATGACTCTTCCAAACATTGCTACTGCTTTTATTTCAGATTAAGACTCTAGGGTGATCATCGTCTTGGCGCCTGGATATACCACAATCATTAGTCTGTTCTCTGTGTACTTGTCGAAGGCATTTTTACTGTGGCTTCAGTTCATTGTGCTAATGGAAGAGATACACAGAGAAAACCACTAAGTGAAGCTGGAGCTAAAACCAGACTTCACAGGAACCAATGTTTTCTACCAGTAACGTATTTCTCTACCATCTTTAATAAGGGCTATTTAGATAAGCCTTAGTCTGATCCCTTTGTCTAACAACGCTCCCAGTGTCAAGCAATGGGAAAGAGAACGAAGATAAAATAAATGCAGTGTTCAGGTTGTGACACTGGCAAGCGAATCAGAATGCATATTCTTAGTGAATGTTGGCCAGAAAGGAGTCAGGGCTCTACCTTTGTGCGTGGCCTTCAGGACTTGCTCATAAGCCACACAATAAAATCAGTCCCTTTGTGCTGTATACCATCACGCAGGTTTTTAAAATTAAAAAATGTGGCAAACCAGCTAACTTGGCAAACTTGCCTATGTTTGACGTTCTAATGGCCTTTCCTATTAAAAAAGAAAAGGAAATCAGAGCCATGTTGTCAAGTCACACATCCGTGACAATGTTGAGGCTTAAATGACTGGAACTTGGACCGGAAATAATTTGCATATTGACAGAATTGTTGGCATGAGGCTATTGAGGCAGCGTTTGCTTGGTACATTTGTTGAAGAATCTGTCATGTTTTCTTATAGTCACATTTGTTTTGCACTATACTTGGTCAGGTGGGACTTTCTTCATTATTTAGAAATCAGTAGTCATTTGTTGCTGTGTAATCAGGCCATGTAATGACACCTCACAGATACAGCTGCTAATTCAGCTCTCTCAGGAAACTGACTATTTAAGATGGAGAAGTGATGAGTGAATGTAGTTATTTTACTTTCTGAGCTCAGCGACTGAGATAAGAAGGCAGCTCGCTAATTAAGATAATTGTAAATGTTAAATATTGAGTTATTTTCAGGACTTTGATGGTCTTCTTTTATTGTTTCCTACAGGATGGCAATGATTCAGATGAATTCATGTAAAAGGAGAACAGGACCTTTGAAGAAGTGAATGTAGAGACAGTGGCAGACCTTTTGGTTTCATCTGTGTCCTGAAGCATAAAATACTACCAAAATTCCACCTTCATCCTACCCAGAAATGATTGATTGTGGACTTTTAAAAAAAAATTGTACCTTTTTGGCTGACAGCAAAGGATCAGATATGTATAAATAGTTGAACTTGACAGCATATAACTTAAAGTGAAAATGTTTTTGCCAGGACATGTCTTGATATCTTGTGAAAGCTTACTGCCGTTATTCTTGAGATAGACTTTAAAATGAACCAACTCTGAGAAGTACTTCTGTTGCTGTGGTCCATCCCTGAAAACAGATGTCTTGAAACACTTTTCATATTCTTAAAATAATCTTCACTTCTGTTAAGAAGACCATGTTGGTGGGTAATTATGCGAATGTCTTCCTGTCCCTGACTTCTTGATTAGAAAAAAGGGCGTCTAGGTTTTGAAAGAGATTTTCAGAAGATTGTTGGCTTCAGTATTCACATTCCATCGTGTCAGCTGGGACTGTTAGCTTAGTGACCCTCAGCTCAGCCAGTCCCAGCTTTTATGTCCTTGCTTCCTCTGAGCAGGGGATTCCATCTTAGTCTCATCATATTTAAAGAAATTGATGCTGTTCATCAAGGTGGGGCCTGTGGCAGTTAATGCCTGAGCACCAAGTAAGCCAAGCCATCTATGCAACAGCTTCTGGGCTCAGGAGTAATTTCTCCACACTGGGGTAAAATAGGAAGGAGTGCTCTTCTGATCCTTTGGGAGATGTAGGTGACCTGATGTATGCCTTGGGATGCAGCATGAAGCAGAAATCCATACTGCAATTATGATTTTAGAAGGAACTAAGCATTTCACTAGACAACCAAGTAATTATTTTCTTTATGCAGAAATCATATTTGAGTTGTAACCCCAGAGTTCAATTTCTTATTGTAGATTCAGCAACTTACTATGTAACATTACTTGTCACTTGAACCATTCACTGTCTGTTGTGATTCTGAGCAGAAGACATCTTTTGATTACACTATGTAAGGCAACCCCTGTAGAATGAGCAAAACAAGGAGGGAGAGAACAAAGCCTGTAGGACCAGAGGCATACACATGGACATTTTACTCACCCCACAGCAGCAAGAATTACCTGTAGCAGGTATTCCACCTATAGTAGCACTTTGGAACTGTGGGCAAAACCGAAAGGCTAATATTCCCATTTGTTCCACGCTGGTGTATGGGGCTGAACTGGAAAATTCCCTGAGGCGTAATTCATTGGCCAAATTTTGAGAGGGTATAGAAGATTACTTTAGAGATGAGCGGTTTTGTGTATGTGTCTAATGATATTCAGCTTGATGTTCTGCAATTTTAAAAGTTATAATAAATTATCTTTTTTTTAATCTGGAAGGACAGTGATAAATGAATTCTTAGAATTTGCTATGAAAAGAGTAGCCCCCATCTACAAGCTGGTTTTGAAGGAGATCTTGCTGTAAATCTCATTCATCACAGGAACAATGTGACGGGTTCTGTCGGGGACTACCATCTTTATCCTCCTCTGCTAAATGCCTCTTTCTTCCAGATGTGGACTGGGTCAAAGGGTTGCCCTTTCTCAGACATACTCTTGATTGACTGTGAATTTGTAGCTGTGCTCCTTCCGTGCTTCCAAGGAGTCCGGCTGCTACAGAACTCCTCAGTACCCCACACTGCAACACATGTAGACAGCATTTTTGAAGAATACATACATTTTTACTGTAGTATGAAAGGTCTGGGGCTCACATTTTAAACATTTCCTAACTCCCAGCTTATGCTGGTTTAAAATGTTCAGGTCTCTCTGCTGAATTCTCTTGATGAATTCATAGCTCTCCAACCTCCTCTGTGCTGATTCCCACGCCCCCAACCCCCAGCCTCTGTGTTTTATTTTTTCCCCATCTCTGTTGGTCCCAGGGAAAGCAAGGACGTTTTCTTTGGAGGACATAATAGGTTCATTGCCCACAGGTCAAATTGTTGGCATTGAACTCCTCTCATTTCTTGCTATTGGATTGTTTCCTAAACGTTGGATAGCAGAGTTATATATTGTTGCTATTTTTATGAGCTGTGTCCTTGATCAAATCTCTGCTGTGGGTCTGAGTCACTTTGCTAACACCATCTTCAGTTTCAACACTGATTGGCATGCAGGCGAGGGTCACGTTTAATTTAATTCACCAACTGCTGTATTATATTCTAATAGCTTTAGACTTCACATTTCTTAAACTCCTTTGTCTAGACTTGGGATCTTTGGGCAAGGGAGCTTTGTTACAGTGGTTGGGCTGGAACAAATGTTGAGAAGTTTATCAGAAGGCATTGAGATGAGCAGAATAGGTGATGGACATTAAGAACCCCTTCAGTGTCCACCTGTTTTGTTGTACTGTCTTTAACTTGTTCTTGAAGCATAGATTTCAGTAAGCCTTTGAGTTGTTCAGTGCCAGCAGTTTTCCCCCACTCAGGAAAGACGGTGTGAGCCGTATACCCAGCAGGATGAGGCGGGGAGAGTTTTAGCTGCAGCTTCTAGTTTAATAGCAAAGCCCTTCCTCTCACCATTGCATCTGTCTGAGAGGGGAAGCTCTTGTTTTCCAAGCTGGAACTGTTTATGGGGGAAAACTGAGCAGGGTGGCAAAATGGAAAAGGAACAATTTTCTAGTTCTTCCTGACCCATGATATTGAGGCCCGCTTTGCCTTTCATTTGTAGTACAGCATGGGAATAACAAATTTCTGTATTCAAAATGATCATATTAGAGTGACTGCGTGACTTTTAATTTTAAAGCAGACTAAAACCGGACCAGACTACAATGAAAAATATAAAATTAGAAACTTAAATTCCAAGCTAAATTTCAGCTTTGACTCACCTAACTCCAGTGAATAGGTGGCAGCTCAGAAACAAGGACGGCACCGCTGCTGTGGGAACAAGCTCACATCCAGCTGGCACTTCGTGAGAGCTCTTCCCTGCCAGGCACGTGTGAGTTCTGCGTGGGCAAGACTTGCATGTGCACTCTGTTATATCGAAAGGGAAATGATGCCAACCCCAGACGCAGCATGTCCTGAATGATCTGTAAAATATAATAAAAGCTTATAGTTTGAGTAGAACTCTGTGTGTGTGAGAGAGATTTCACTTTTTACTTTTCTCCTGGAAGTCCCAGTTTACTGATGGGATGTGCCTGCTTATTTTAGGCAAGGTGGGCACAGCTTACATCCCCATGTGATGATGCCATTCACACAGACACAGCAGGAGCAAATCATAGTAAAGAGAAGGTCGCTCAAGAATTCCAGGGAGAGGCTTGAAGAACCCAGAGCTGAAAGTCCACGATACTTGAACACTAGCGTTGGGAGTTTACAACTTGACCCTCTGCTCTCCCAGAATTCCTGGGAGTCTGCCTGAAATTTTGGCCAAGGCAAGCCTGCAAATGTGAAGACTTCCTGATGGTTTCATGGATGAATGCATGGCTGTGGATTGTGTTGTGTTTTGATAGATTTTCATCTTTTTTAGCATAGAACCTCCACTAACGTGAGAATGCTGGCAGGGAGGTCTTAGGGTCAAGGGAGCCACACAAACATGTGAGTTTTTCTTCCAGCTATAAAAGCATATTTGAATTCTTAAAGGTTTATTAGAGCAGAGTTGGGTTACATTTTTATTCAGGGCAATACCTGCATCCTTTGATTTTAACTCCCTTAGCTACTAGAGTTCTGGGGTTTAAATATTTAAGTAAATTAGTCTATATGGGGAATGCAGTTTGAAACCAGAATTTTTATTCAGAAAATTTTAGAGATGTGTGTATATACTAGATGGCTTAGCAGTGCAATGAAGATACAAATACCTCCCTAATGCTGTCTTTTAACCTGGGTTGATAAACCCAGGTATCATTAGATTACACATACTTCTTTTTCTGTCTTACAATGATTGCTTAGTTTTGTCTGATTTCATTATTGTGTCAATTATTGGAGGGACTGTGAGCTTTCTACCTTAGTGGTGTGACTATAGGTCTACTTTGTAGCCAGATGAAAAAAGAAACGGGTCTCTGCCTTTGACATGTGCTGTGTGGCACCAACCTGGCATTTTCTGCATTTCTTAATAGCCAAGGAATGGTGGCCAGAAGAAATGATTGGTCACTCTAGAAATCCATGCAGCTTCTCTAGTTCTCAAGCCTGGTGAGTGGGTGTCAATATTTAAAGCTGAAAAAGAATTCTGCAAAGTCAATGTTGTGTTTTGTTCCATCAATCCCATCTTGTACCACTGCAGTGAAATTTTAAGACTAACAGCCTGACATTTCACATCCTGTCTGGATGAGGCCTTAGCTACTTGGGCTCCTGCTGGTGTTTTGGTTTCTGCATTAGCAGTTTCCTTTCCTTAGAGAAGGCTAATATTTGCTTATGATTTCAGAAGGGAACTTGGATCTTTCGGGTGGTAAAGGCTGATCTGTCAGACTTGAAGCGTTTTGACCCTTGATGAAGACACAGCGCAGGGTCAACAGATGAAAACCACAGTCTAAAAAGAGAAAATATTTGGGGCATCATACAGTGTCCGGGAACCAGCCCAGCCTTGCCAGAATTGCCTTCCACTGTGAAGCCCTGATCTTCATGTAACAACCCTTCCAAACTCTGAAGTTTGTATTTTATTTTATGTACGCTGCATCAGTGAGGCTTACATAACATTGAAAAACTAGAATTGCTTTTAGAAGAGTTTGTGGAAATGGTTGAAAGGTCTGAAATAGACAAAGCTTACCAAAAAACCTTTTTTTTTTTTTTTGAGACCGGGTCTTGCTGTGTCGCCCAGGCTGGAATGCAATGGTGAGATCTTGGCTCACTGCAACCTCTGCCTTCCAAGCCATTCTCCTGCCTCAGCCTCCCAAGTAGCTAGGACTACAGGCCCATGCCAACATGCCTGGCTAATTTTTGTGTTTTTAGTAGAGACAGGGTTTCACCATGTTGGCCAGGCTAGTCTCAAACTCATGACCTCAGGTGATCCACCTACCTGCCTCAGCCTCCCAAAGTGCTGGGATTGCAGGTGTGAGCCACCACACGCAGCCCCAAGAAGACTCTTACTGGTGCCTATGATTAGAAAATGTTTTGTGTTTTAAACAAGAAGGGGACAGGGGGCTCAGGGCCCTTTTCTGCCAAGGTAGAGTTACCTGCCATGTTTAAAACCAGCCATTGGACTGAAATTCTGACTCTAGTGGGTTGCACAGCCAGTCTGAGATGAACCCTGAATGATCCAGCCCAGTGGAGGAAGGGCACAACCCACCACTAGAGGGATGGGACTGGGCTACATGTTTTAACAAAAAACACAGGAAGCCTATGTAGCAATGGGACGGCATTCTTGACAACCCAGCAATGCCTACAGATCAGTGGAAGAGGGGGGCCTAATCTCCCAATATAAACAAAAAAGACACAGGAAGCTTCCCTAGTAACCTGAAGGAGTCCCTAGAAACCCAGTAGCGCCTCCACAGGCAGAGAAGCAACCTCATCATGCAACTCCCTGACACCACAGCCAAGTAAATCCACAAAGATGGGAAAAAAACAGTGCAAAAAAGATGAAACCATCAAAAACCAGAACACCTCTTCTCCTTCAAGGGATCACAACTCCTCAACAACACAGGATCACAACTTGACTGAGGAGTGCTACGAACTGACAGAAACAGACTTCAGAAGGTGGATAATAACAAACTTTCAGAGCTAAAGGAACACGTTCTAACTCAATGCAAAGAAACCAAAAACCTTTAAAAAAGGTTAGACAAAGTGTTAACTAGAATAACCAGCTTAGAGAAGAACATAAACTACTTGATGGATTTGAAAAACACAGCACAAGAACTACGTGAAGCAAGCACAAGTTTTAATAGCCAGATCGATCAAGCAGAAGAAAGGATATCAGAGATTGAAGATCAACTCAATGAAATGAAAAGAGAAGGCAAGACAAGAGAAAAAAGAGTGAAAAGAAATGAACAAAGCCTCCAAGAAACATGGGATTATATGAAAAGACCTAATCTACACTTGATCGGTGTACTTGAATATGATGGGGAGAATGAATCCAAGCTGGAAAACACACTCCAGGATATTATCCAGGAGAACTTCCCAAGCCTAGCCAGGTGGTCCAAATTTCAAATTCAAGAAATAGAGAGAATTCCACAAAGATATTCCTCAAGAAGAGCAACCCCAAGGCACATAATCGTCAGATTCACCAGGGTTGAAATGAAGGAAAAAATGCTAAGGGCAGCCAGAGAGAAAGGTCAGGTCACCCACAGAGGGAAGCCAATCAGACACACAGCAGATCTCTCAGCAGAAACCCTACAAGCCAGAACAGGGTGGGGGCCAACATTCAACATCCTTAAAGAAAAGACTTTCAACCCAGAATCTCATATCCAGCCAAACTAAGCTTTGTAAGTGAAGGAGAAATAAAATTCGACAAGCAATTATTGAGAGCTTCTGTCACCACCAGACCTGCCCTACAAGAGTTCCTGAAAGAAAGAAACACTAAACACAGAAAGGAACAAGTTCCAGCCACTGCAAAAGCAAACCAGTTGGCAAAGACCAAAAATGCAATGAAGAAAATGAGTCAACTAATGGGAAAGAAAACCAGTCAGTAACAAAATGGCAGAATCAAATCCACACATAACAATATTAACATTGAATGTAAGTGGCCTAAACACCCCAATCAAAAGACACAGACTGGCAAACTGGATAAAAAGTCAGAACCCATCAGTGTGCTCTATTCAGGAAACCCATCTCACATACGAAGACACACGTAGACTCAAAATAAAGGGATGGAAGAAGATTTACCAAGCAAATGGAGAACAAAAAAAGAGCAGGGGTTGCAATCCTAGTCTTTGATAAAATGGACTTCAAACCAACAAAGATCGAAAGAGACAAAGAAGGACACTACATAATGGTAAAGGGATCAATCCAACAGGAAGAGCTAACTATCCTAAATAAATATGCCCCCAACACAGGAGCACCCAGATACATAAAGCAAGTTCTTAATGACCTAAAACAATATTTAGACTCCCACACAATAATAGTGGGAGACTTCAACACTCCACTGTCAATATTAGATCAATGAGACAGAAAATTAACAAGAATATCCAGGAATTGAACTCAGACCTGGACCAAGCAAACCTAAAAGATATTTACAGAACTCTCCACCCCAAATCCACAGAATATACATTCTTCTCAGCACCCCATCACACCTACTCCAAAAGTGACCACATAATTGGAAGTAAATCACTCCTCAGCAAATGCAAAAGAACAGAAATCATAACAAACAGTCTCTCAGACCATAGTGCAATCAAGATAGAACTCAGAATTCAGAAACTAACTCAGAACCGCACAGCTTCCTGGAAACTGAACAACTGGCTCTTGGATGCTGACTGGATAAACAATGAAATGAAGGCAGAAATAAAGATGTTCTTTGAAACCAATGAGAACAAAGACACAACATACCAGAATCTCTGGACAATTTAAAGCAGTGTTTAGAGGAAAATATATAGCAATAAATGCCCACATGAGAAGCAAGGAAAGATTCAAAATTGACACCCTATTGTCAAAATTGAAAGAGCTAGAGGAGCCACATAAAAAACCTCAAAACCTAGCAGAAGACAAGAAATAACTAAGATCAGAGCAAAACTGAAGGAGATAGAGACACAAAAAACCCTTCAAAAATTCAATAAATCCAGGAGCTGGTTTTTTGAAAAGATCAACAAAAGAGGCAGACTGCTAGCCAGATTAATAAAAAAGAAAAAAGAATCAAATAGATGCAGTAAAAAATGATAAAGCGGGTATCATCACAGATTCCACAGAAATACAAACCATCATCAGAGATTATTACAAACAACTCTATGCACATAATTTAGTAAACCTGGAAGAAATGGATAAATTCCTGGACACTTGCATCCTCCCAAGCCTAAACCCGGAAGAAGTTGAAACCCTGAATAGACCAATAACAAGGGCTGAAGTTGAGGCAGCAATCAACAGCCTACCAACCAAAAAAAAACCCCAGGTCCAGATGGGTTCACAGCCGAATTCTCCCAGACATACAAAGAGGAACTGGTACCGTTCCTTCTGAAATGATTCCAAACTGGTACCGTTCCTTCTGAAATGATTCCAAACAATCATCTCATTCCAAAAAGAGAGATTCCTTCCCAAATCATTTTATGAGACCAACATCATCCTCATAACAAAACCTGGCAGACTCAACAAGAAAAGAAAACTTCAGGCCAATATCCATGATGAACAAAGATGCAAAAATCTTCAATAAAATACTTGCAAGCTGACTGCAACAGCACATCAAAAAGCTTATACATCATGATCAAGTAGGCTTCATCCCAGGGACGCAAGGCTGGTTCAACATACGCAAGTCTGTAAACGTAATCCACCACATAAAGAGAACCAAAGACAAAAACCATATGATTATCTCAATAGATGCAGAGAAGGTCTTTGACAAAATTAAACAGCCCTTTATGCTGAAAATCCACAATAAACTAGGTATCGATGGAACGTATCTGAAAATAATAAAAGCTATTTATGACAAACCCACAGCCAATATTATACTCAATGGGCAAAAACTGGAAGCATTCCCTTTGAAATCTGGCACTAGACAAGGATACCCTCTCTTACCACTCCTATTCCATTTAATATTGGAAGTTCTAGCCACAGCAATCAGGCAAGAAAAAGAAATGAAGGGTATTCAATTAGGAAAGGAGGAAGTCAAATTGTCTCTATTTGCAGATGACATGATTGTATATTTAGAAGACTCCATGTCTCAGCCCAAAATCTCCTGAAACTGATAAGCAAATCCAGCAAAGTCTCAGGATACAAAATCAATGTGCAAAAATCACAAGCATTTCTATACACCAATAACAGACTTAAAGAGAGCCAAATCAAGAACGAACTGCCAGGCCGGGCGTGGTGGCTCAAGCCTGTAATCCCAGCACTTTGGGAGGCCGAGGTGGGTGGATCACGAGGTCAACAGATCGAGACCATCCTGGTCAACATAGTGAAACCCCGTCTCTACTAAAGATACAAAAAATTAGCTGGGCCCGGTGGCACGTGCCTGTAATCCCAGCTACTCGGGAGGCTGAGGCAGGAGAATTGCCTGAACCCAGG
>CM052661.1:9985004-10041738 GCA_028533165.1 Leontopithecus rosalia
TTGCACTCCAGCCTGGGTAACAAGAGCGAAACTCCGTCTCAAAAAAACAAAAAAAGAAAACAGTTTGCCTTTAGTGCCAAGCCCTGCTGGCCGGTTAACTCTGTGCTGCTGTCAGATTGTCATTCCATGTTTTTTTTTGAGACGGAGTTTCACTCTTGTTACCCAGGCTGGAGTGCAATGGCGTGATCTCGGCTCACCGCAACCTCCGCCTCCTGGGTTCAGGCAATTCTCCTGCCTCAGCCTCCTGAGTAGCTGGGATTACAGGCACGCGCCACCGTGCCCAGCTAATTTTTGTATTTTTAGTAGAGATGGGGTTTCACCATGTTGACCAGGATGGTCTCGATCTCTTGACCTCGTGATCCACCCGCCTCGGCCTCCCAAAGTGCTGGGATTACAGGTGTGAGCCACCGCACGTCATTCCATGTTAAATGCATAATCTGATAATGAAATTGTTAGGGTAAAGTCCACATTCTTAGACTTCAAAACCTCTGTAAGAGTAATGGGCAGGACATGGTAGTTCATGCGGGTAATCCCAGCATTTTGGGAGGCCAAGGCAGGAGGATCGCTTGAGGCCAGGAGTTTGAGACTAGCCCGGGCAACACAGCGAGACCCCAACTTCTACAAAAAATTTAAAAAATTAAAAAAGAAGGCTGGGCGCAATGGCTCACACCTGTAATCCAAGCACTTTGGAGGCCAAGGTGGGGGGATCACTTGAGGTTGGGATTTCAAGACCAGCCTGACCAACATGGTGTAATCCCATCTTATTAAAAAAAAAAAATGGGGAGAGCCAGGTGCATGTGGCTCATGCCTGTAATCACAGCACTTTGGGAGGCAAAGGCAGGCGGATCACTTAAGGCCAGGAGTTTGAGACCAGCCTGGCCAACGTGGTGAAACCCCATTTCTGCTAAAAATACAAAACTTAGCCGGGCATGATGGCATGCACCTGTAATCTCAGCTACTGGAGAGTCTGAGGCAGGAGAATCCTATGAACCTAGGAGGCAGATGTTGCAGTGAGCTGAGATTGCAACACTGTACTCCAACCTGGGTGACAGAACAAGACCCTATCTCAAAAAAAAAAACAAAAAAAAAAACAAAAAAACCCACTTTGCTCCAAAACACTGGTCTAGTTATCTCCACCAAACATAACTAAATGTTACCCATTTGGAACTGATCACATATTCATTAACTCAATCACTCATCCATTCATTGAGCCCTTGTTACTTGTCCAACTTTTTGGGGGGATCCCAATTCAAGATTGAGCAATGCATGGCCATGTCTAATCTTCAATTTCATTAAATTCCATAAAAGAAGAAACCACCAGACACTCTGGCTCACACCTGTAATCCCAGCACTTTGGGAGGCCGAGGCAGGTGGGTCATGAGTTCAGTTCAAGACCAGCCTGACCAACATGGTGAAACCCCATCTCTGCTAAAAATACAAAAATTACCTGGGTGTGGTGGCACATGCCTGTAATCCCAGCTGCTCAGGAGGCTGAGGCAGGAGAATTGCTTGAACCCGGGAGACAGAGGTGGCAGTGAGCTGAGAGCACCCCACTGCACTCCAGCCTGGTGCCTGGCGACAGAGTGAGACTTGGTCTCAAAAAAAAAAAGAGAGAGAGAAGAAAACAGACATTATACATTTTTGTGTTCTCCACAGGGCTAGAGATAGGGATTTAGAGTGGCCACCAGGATCTCAACTGCTCTTTGGAGTCTTACATCTGGTCTCCTTTTCTGCCCCTAGAACCAGTCTTAGAAGTAGCCCACCTATCTGCTCTACTCTCTTTGTGTTCTCATAATTGCATTTTCTCACAATTTTTTTTTTTTGAGACAGAGTCTCACTCTGTCACCCAGCCTGTCACCCAGGCTGAAGTGCAGTGGTACAATCTTGGCTTACTGCAATCTCTGCTGCCCAGGTTCAAGCGATTCTCCTGCCTCAGCCTCCTGAGCTAGGATTACAGGTGCATACCATCATGCCCAGCTAAATTTTGTAGTTTTTAGTAGAAACAGAGTTTTACCATCTTGCCCAGGCTGGTTTTGAACTCCTGACCTTGTGATCCACCTGCCTTGGCCTCCCAAAGTGCTGGAATTACAGGTGTGAGCCACGGCACCCAGCCTCACAATTCTTACCATCTACTAGTTCTTTGTACATAATCTTAAAATGTTTCACATTAGAGGCTCAAGAGAAAATGGTGTTGATTGATTCTTTTCCCAAACAAATCATAGGCTCAAATGTTGGGTATTGACACAAATACACACACACACACACACACACACACACACACACACACACACACAGCTTGTGAAAGTGTGCACACATTCACTGGCACATTCTCTAACTTCTCAAGTATAGGCAGACAGTCAAACTTCCCTATGAGCAGGAAGCCAATATGAACTGGGTAAACATAGTTCCTGTAGGCACCAAAATCTTTAATCACATTCATTTCTAGGTACAAGGAATATAAACAGAACAGATGAAACAAATCATGCTTGAAAAGCTTGACACAAAGCTGACTTATCTTTCGAGAAGGCCTCCTGCCCAGAGCATGACCCAGCTTATAGCCAACACTGACCTTCTCATTGCTGTGAACGCACACCGTCCTGAGATTATTGTTGACAGTATTTTCCCATTCTAGGATGAAAAAGCTCATACTACAGAAACCAGATGAGTAATTTTTAAAACCTGATGAAGACTAGTCCTTTAGAAGAAAGAGATCACAGTATTTAGATCCTACCCCATGCTAACTAAGGGGGCATTTCCCCAAAATGTGCCTCTGTAATGCTTGCGTTTGCTCTGTACGGTGTGCACAGTGCTGTGAGCCTGCGAAGCACTCCTTTCCCCGGAGAACGCCATGCCTGTGCGGAACAACTTCTCTTCCTTCCAGAGTCACCTTTTACATCTACAAAGACTTTCCATTTGTTAAGAGGTGAATCCATAACTGTTGACTGCATAACCAGCAACATAAATGCTCATTTCCAAGCACCAAAACAAAAAACCAAAGAAAGCAAAAGAAATATTATTTTAAAAAATGTTTTAAATTGTGGTAAAATACATATAACCTAAAATTTATCTATTTATTTATTTATTTTGAGACAGAGTCTCGCTCTGTTGGCAGGCCGGAGTGCAGTGGGTGGCCTGCTCTCGGCTCACTGCAACCTCTGCCTCCGGGGTTCAAGAGGTTGATCCTGCCTCATCCACCCAAGTAGCTGGAACTCCAGGTGCTCACCACTGTGCCCAGCTAATTTTTGTATATTTAGTAGAGACGGGGTTTTTACCATGTTGGCTAGGATGGTCTCGATCTTCTGACCTTGTGATCCAACCCCTTCAGCCTCCCAAAGTGCTGGGATAAAGGTGTGAGCCACCATGCTCAGCCCAACCTAAAATGTCTTATACCATCTTAATCGGCTTTTTTTTTTTTTTTTGAGACCTAGTCTCACTCTGTCACCCAGGCTGGAGTGCAATGTCACCATCTTGGCTCACTATAACTTCTGCCTCCCGGGTTCAAGCAATTCTTCTGTCTCAGCCTCCCAAGTACCTGGAACTACATGCACGCACCACCATGCCCGGCTAATTTTTGTAGTTTTAGTAGAGATGGGGTTTCACCATATTAGCCAGGCTGGTCTCAAATTCCCGACTTTAGGTGATCCACCCACCTTGGCCTCCCAAAATGCTGGGATTACAGACACGAGCCACTGAGCCTGGCCCATCTTAATCATTTCTAAGTGTACAGTTCAATGGTGTTAAATATATTCTCATTATTGTGAATCTTCAGAAATTTTTCATATAGGCTGGGGATGATGTCTAATGCCTGTAATCCTTGGGAGACTGCGGCTTTCACTTAACACAGTGTCCTCCAGAGTCATCCATCTTGTAGCACGCATCAAAATTTCCTTTTTTAGGGCTAATATTCCATTGTATATATGTATGTATGTATTTTGAGAAAAAGTTTTTGCTCTTGTTGCCCAGGCTTGAGTGCAACGGCATGATCTTGGCTCACTGCAACCTCTGCCTCCCAGGTTCAAGCAAACCTTCTGCTTTAGCCTCCCAAATAGCTGGGATTACAGGCATGAGCCACCAAGCTTGGATAATTTTTTTTTATAAATATATTTTTAGTAGAAGTAGAGTATTCACCATGTTGGTCAGGCTGGTCTCGAACTCCTCACCTCAAGTGATCCACTCACTTCAGCCTCCCAAAGTGCTGGGATTACAGGCGTGAGCCATTGTGGCCGGTTCTGTTGTATTTATTTATTTATTTATTTAATTTTTTGAGATGGAGTCTTGCACTGATGCCTGGGCTGGAGTGCTGTGGCATGATCTAGGCTCACTGCAACCTCTGTCTCCCAGGGTTCAAGTGATTCTCCTGCCCCAGCCCCCTGAGTAGCTGGGATTACAGGAGTCCGCCACCATGCCTGGCTAATTTTTTGTATTTTTAGTAGAAATGGGGTTTTACTATGTTGGTCAGGCTGGTCTTGAACACCTGACCTCATGATCCACCCTCCTCTGCCTCCCAAAGTGCTGGGATTACAGGAGTAAGCCACCGCAATGGCCCCCATTATATTTATATGCCATATTTTCTTTATCTGTTTGTCTGTTGATTGTGTATCTACCCTGAAGTGGAATTGCTAAATTGTATGGTAATTCTACTTTCAATTTTTTTTTTCTTGAGACAGGGTCTCACTCTGTCACCAGGCGCCAGGCTGGAGTGCAGTGGCATAATCTCGGCTCACTGCAACCTCCGCCTCCCGGGTTCAAGCAATTCTCCTACCTCAGCCTCCTGAGTAGCTGGGACTACAGGCGCACGCCACCACACCCAGCTAATTTTTCTCTTTTTAGTAGAGATGGGTTTTCACCATGTTGATCAGGATGGTCTCTATCTCTTGACCTCATTATCCACCTGCCTCGGCCTCCCAAAGTGCTGGGATTACAGGCTTGAGCCACCATGCCCGGCCTTAATTTTTTTTTTTTGAGACGGAGTCTCACTGTTGCCCAGGCTGAAGTGCAGTGGCCCGCTCTCAGCTCACTGCAACCTCCGCCTCCAAGGTTCAAGTGATTCTCCTGCCTCACCCTCCCGCGTAGCTGGGATTACAGGTGCCCATCACCAGGCCCAGCTAATTTTTGTATTTTTAGTAGAGATGGAGTTTCACCATGTTGGCCAGGCTAGTTTCAAACTCCTGATGTCCGGTGATTCACCTGCCTCAGCCTCCCAAAGTTCTGGGATTACAGGCGTGAGCCAGCAAGCCTGGCTACTTTCAATTTTTTTTAAGTCCAGAGTTGGGAGGAGAGCTCCAGCTAGAGATGCACATTTGAGAATTAGGCCGGGCGCCGTGGTTTATGCCTGTAATTTTAACACATGGGAGGCCGAGGCAGTGGATCACTGGAGCCCAGCCTGGGTAATATGGTGAAACACTGTCTCTCTCTTAACAAAAAAAAAAAAAAAAAAAGCCAGCCTTGCTGGCATGAGCCTATAGTCCCAACTACTCAGGGGTCTGGGGTGGGAGGATCACTTGAGTCCAAGGGGTCAAGGCTGCAGTGAGCTGAGATTACTCCACTGCACTCTAGCCTGGGCTACTGGAGTGAAACCACATCTCAAAAAAAAAAAAAAAGGTTAAAAATAAACAAATTTGAGTTATCAGAATATGAATAGTACAAATTTTAGATCAGATGAATACAAGAAAGTCAGATATATGGAGAGACTTTGCAGTTAAAAGCAACGTGAAGAAGACAGAATGTTTTAGTCCAGATCTATACCATAGCCTTTGTTTGAAATAAACACACTCGGCCAGGTGCAGTGGCTCATGCCTGTAATCCCAGCATTTTGGGAGGCCGAGATGGGCAGTTCACCTGAAGTCAAGAGTTTAAGACCAGCCTTGCCAACATGGTGAAATCCTGTAGACTAAAAATATAAAAATTAGCCAGGTTTGGTGGCGGGCGCCTGTAATTCTAGCTACTCGGGAGGCTGAGGCAGGGGAATTGCTTGAACACTGGAGGTGTGCTGTGAGCCAAGATGGCGCCATGGCACTCCAGCCAGGTATAGTGGCTCATGCCTGTAATCCCAGCAATTTGGGAGGCCAAGGCAGGTGGATCACTTGAGGTCAGGAGTCAGACGACCAGCCTGTTCAACACGGTGAAACTCTGTCTCTACTAAAAATACGAAAATTAGCTGGGCTTGGTGACAGGCACCTGTAATCACAGTTATGCGAGGTTGGGGCAGGAGAATCACTTGAATCCATGAGGCGGAGGTTGCAGTGAGCCAAGATAGTACCACTGCACTCCAGCCTGGGCAACAGAGAAAGACTCTGTCTCCAGAAAAAAAAAAAAAAGAGAGAGAAAGGAAAAAAAAATAAGGTGAATGTTGCTTGCTCAAGAACAATACCTGCCACTGGTACAAAAAAACGTAGTCCAAGAAGTCGAGTATCAGAGGAGATAAAAATGTGTAAAAAGAAATATTTTATTTAAAATTTGTCATCTCTGAATAATAATCCAAGAACGAAGTCCCTGAAAAGAGGTTAAAGCCTCCCAACATCCAAAGCTCTCAGAACACTGTAAATTGAAACTAGAGGCACACTTGGCACACATCCTCGTGTATTATTCTAACCCATATGCTCTGAGCTCCATGGGAGTGGCCAGCCAGGGCCAGCTGTGTCCAAGGCTGACTTGTCCTCATTCTCTCCCATCCTGGGGGAAGCAAACACGTCAGTGGCCACTTTCAATACCAGCCATCAATACACAATGGGTAGTCTTGGGGGCCGTGGGAGCAAAGGTCAGGCTTCTGGGTTATGGTAAATTGCACTCAAAAAAGTAGTAGCCAGGCATGGTGACCGCCCCTGTAATCTCAACACTCTGGGTGATCTTCAGGCAGGAGGACCATTTGAGTCCAGGAGTTCAAGACCAGCTTGGACAACATGGTGACATTCTGTCTAGAAAAAATAAATAATAATAATTTAAAATAAAAAAATTCAAGTGAACTAAACTACTGAAAATAAGTGTTTTTAAAAGTGCTCCACATTTTGAAATGCACAGAGACAGTCTCCCCACACTCTGATATGATGAAGAGGGAGAAAAAGTGTTTTTTATATCAGCTGTTGAAGATGCTTTAATGAACATTCCTTTTGGCAAAAGTTGAAGAAGCTGCACTATTTCAAGTTACCAGGAAACCGGCCCTTCCCAGATGGAGAGGAAAGTAGAAGGGCAAAGTTCTGTGCTGCATCTCTCCCGTCTTTAATGTAAAGAACCCCTCCCCAACCTCTGCAATACACACACACAAACACACGCGCGCGCGCGCACACATCACCCCCGTTCCTTAGACACTCTCTGCTAACCTTTTCAATAACTACATATAAGTGCTTTATTTACATTTCTTCCGTTTCCCCACACCATTCCCGGAATCTTCCTAAAGAAAACCTCCTCCCCTGTAGTCAGGAAAAGAGAGAAGAATGCAAGGAATTTGAGGCCTTCTGCAGGGGCTAAGAGTTGAATCAGCCCGGTTTCCCCGTTATGAATTCAGGTGCAAGAAAACAGACTGAGCAAAGTTCCCCAACGCAGAAAACACGCACATGCTGGACAAGAAATCGCGCTTTGCCCAGGCAGAAAAGGCAGGCTCAGAGGGCTCAGCCTGTCTTCCTGTGCGCCCTCACATAGCCCGGCTTTATTCTGATGAGTAGGACCGCGAACCCAGCCCCTAGCTGCAGTTTTGCCTTTGATTACTGTCCCCGAAAGGCTGGCTATTGAGCATGCTCTAAAGAGAAGTAGACTGGATGGTGGCCCGCGTTGCGAGGGGACTCGGCGGCAACACCCGGAAGGCGAAGCTGACCCTCTCACCTCCGCGGAGACCAGTGTTCCAACACAGGTCTTCTTGGAAAGAGCCCCAGGCACTCAGGGAGTATGCATCTGCACTGCCCCCTGACCCCGTCTGCGTGCACGGTGCCCAGCAGGAAGCCCTTGCAGGGCACACGGCTGCAGGTTCGCCCCGGAGAGTGCAGGCATCACTGGATACCCGCTAGCTCCCCTGGGGCGCAGCAGCCTGGGGCGTGGGGGCGGCTCTGCAGCAGAAGGGTGCCGGGCCGGGGAGGCAGCCAACGGGACGGACGCCGGCCCTCTTAAGGCTCTGCCCGCAGCGGCTTCAAACCAGTGCACGGATGCCAACGAGAGCCCCATTGCGTCTGCAAATGCAACTTGCTTCTTGGGTAGCTGGGGATCAGGAGGTCGTGCTGGGCAGGGGCGGGACAGCCGAGGCCGCGGCTGCCTCGGGGAGGCCGCTGGGGCTGCTGGAGGCTTACGCTGCGGCGGAGGCAGAGGTGCATAGGGAGGTGTGCTGAAGGCGGCACGGGGACCTTGGCAAAGGAGCAGGAAGCTCTGATGAGAACGCAGAAGGACCGCACATTCCCACCTGCAGCCCAATCCGCCCTTCGCTGCGCTCTCCCTGGCTTGCCCACCCCACGGTATCTCCTGAAACTGGAGAAGAGGCACTGGCAAGAATGGAAGGGGAGCCACGTGGCACCGTCTGTTCCTGGAGGCTTACCTCACTCAGCTCCGGGCGGCAGGCGTGGCAGGGGTGTCGATGCTCCTGTCTGAGACCACCTTCCCAGCGGGAATTATTTATTTGCTGTTGACTCCTAGAAGGCCCGCAGAGCAGAGGCACTAGTTCCTGGAGGCGGTCAATCAGAAGAACCTTTCATGATTAAACGGTGGGTTGGAGGAGGAGGAAGGAAAAGGATGTGGCCACAAGTGTAACTCAGTAGGTCCCAGCTACTCGGGAGGCCAAGGCGGGAGGCTCGGGTGAACTCAGGAGTTACCAGACCAGCCTGGGCAAGATGGCGAGATCCTATCTCTAAAAAAATAATCACAACATAATGATAATAAGAAGTGTGACTCAGACACTTTGCCTCAGGCCCCCAGCACATTACCCCCGGCAGCACTTGGGATCATTCTGGGGTTTCCCGGTGATGGGAGTCTGTGATTAGGACAGCAGGGACAACAGGGGCAATGTTGAAACTGGAAACCCTCTCAGCTGTGGGACAGACAGGATTTGTGCTTGTTTGTCTGTTGTATTTATTTATTTATTTATTTATTTATTTAGACACAGAGTCTCACTCTCGCCCAGACTGGAGTGCAGTCACAAGATCTCGGCTTACTGCAACCTCCACCTCCCAGTTCTACCAATTCTCCTGCCTCAGCCTCCTGAGTAACTGGGATTACAGGTGCCTACCATCATGCCTGATTAATTTTTTCTGTTTTAGTAGAGACAGGGTTTTACCATGTTGCCCAGGCCAGTATCCAATTCCTGAGCTCAGGCAATCCACCCGCCTAGCCTCGGCCTCCCAAAGTGCTAGGATTACAGGCGTGAGCCACCATGCCCGGGCTATTTGTTTTATCTACTTATTTAATTATATTTATTTTAATAGAGACTTGGTCTCACCGTTGCCCAGGCTCGTCTTCAACTCCTGGGCTCAAGCTGTATTCCCACCTCAGCCTTCTAAAGGGCTGGAATCACAGGCATGAGCCACCGTGCCCAGCCCAATCAGTAGCCTTTAAAAGTTGCCCTTTTAGGCTGGTCTAGGTGACTCACACTGGTGTCCTAGCACTTTGGGAGTCCCAGGTGGGCGTCTCACAAGGTCAAGAGATCAAGACCATCCTGGCCAACATGGTGAAACTCCGTCTCTATTAAAAATACAAAAATTAGCTGGGCACAGTGGCTCATGCCTGTAATCTCAGAACTTTAGGAGGCTGAGGTGGGCAGATCACTAGGTCAGGAGTTGGAGACCAGCCTGGCTAACATAGTAAAACCTCATCTCTACTAAAAACACAAAAAAATTAGTCGGATGTGGTGGCAGGTGCTTGTAATACCAGCTACTCCAGAGGCTGAGGCAGCAGAATCACTTCAACCCGGGAGGTGGAGATTGTCTCGAGTCGATATCTTCCCTGGGTGACAGTGCGAGAATTGGTCTCAAAAAAAAAAAAAAAAGAAAGAAAAAAAGAAAAGAAAAGAAAAAGAAATTAGCCAGTCGTGGTGGCCGCCACCTGTAATCCCAGTAACTAGGGAGGCCGAGGCAGGAGAATCACTTGAACCCAGAAGGTGGAGGGTTCAGTGAGTTGAGATTGTGCCGCTGCACGCCAGCCTGGTGACAGAGAGAGACTATCTCTCTAAATAAATAAGTAAGAAATAAATGTTGCCCTTTTGGCCAGGTATGGTGGCTCACGCCCTAATCCCAGTACTCTGGGAGGCTGAGGCTTGTGGATTACGAGGTCAAGAGATCGAGGATTAGGAGCCCCTTGGTGTCCCTACTCTTGAGCAGGCCTCTGCTGTAGGCAGGATGAATCGTCTCTTGACAAGCTCCTCTGTTCCAATTAAAGCTGAGCTCTGTGTAGAATGAACCAAAGAAGAAAGCCTTTTGCTTTCATTCCTGTGCTTGAGGGTGGGGCAGAAGTGGGAGGGTCTGCAGGTGTGAGGGGGTGGGCCTTTGAGCCTCTCCCCAAGCTCAGCCTCCTGCCAGAGCATCCCAGGGCCCTAGAGCCTCTTCTTACACCATCAGAAAGGATGGGGGAAATGCTCTTGTGTGGGTGAGGCTATGTAATGAACTGTCTATTGAAGGAAAGGGGGCACACACCATTTCTATTCCTAGACTTTATCTTCTGAGGTGTGGATTTAGGTTATAGCTCTGCTCCTTTAATTTATTTATATTTTTAATAAAAAAAATTTTTTTGAGATGGAGTCGCACTCTGTTGCCCAGGCTGGAGAGCAGTGTCATGATCTCAGCTCACTGCAGCCTCCACCTCCTGAGTTCAAGCGATCCTCCTGCCTCAGGCTCCTGAGTAACTGGGACTACAGGCGCCTGACCAATTTTTGTATTTTTAGTACAGACAGGGTTTCACCATGTTGGCCAGGCTGGTCTCAAACTCCTGAGCTCTGGCGATCTGCCCACCTTGGCCTCCCAAAGTGCTGGGATTATGGCTTGTCACCATGCCCAGCCTCTGCTCCTTTTCTATGTGACTTTAGATGTATGACCTGTCCTCCTCGATTTGCCCACTGGAAGATGAGGAATAGAGCTAGAGCAGGGACTGTACATTTCATTGCTGCAGGGGCAGGTAACAGCTGTGGGAAGGCGAGGCAAGTGGCTCACATTCTGTGAGCTGTGGGGGCTGCGATGAGCCAGAGGACACCTTCCTTTAGGGCAGCTGCTTCAGTTGTGGGGAAATGGGGTTTTATAAGGGAAGTCAGTGAGTAAAGTGCACTGAAAGAGCTGAACTTGGTAGGACTGAAAACGGAAGTCACTTGTGCCTCCCACTTTCTTCAACAATGCTCTGAATTCTCTTCTCTGCCCTTAGATGCCATCTTGGAGGAACAGATCAGATTCCATGATTTTCTGATCACTTTCCAATACAGGAATTATTATATATATATATCTTTGAGGCAGAGTCTTGCTCTGTTGCCTTGGCTGGAGTGCAATGGTGCAATCACAGCTCACTGTAGCCTCAACCTTCCAGATTCAAAATCCTCATGCTTCAAGTTCTCACATACCAGGGACTAAAGGCATGTGTTACCACACCCAGCTGTAGCTCACACCTGTAATCCCAGCACTTTGGGAGCCTGAGGTGGGTGGGTCATTAGGTCAGGAGATCAAGACCATTCTGGCTAACACGGTGAAAACCCATCTCTACTAAAAAAACACACACAAAAAATTAGCTAGGTGGCATGGTGGCATGCACCTGTAGTCCCAGCTACTTGGGAAGCTGAGGCAGGAGAATCGCTTGAACCCAGGAGGTGGAGGTTGCAGTGAGCCGAGATCATGCCTCGGCACTCCAGCCTGGGTGACAGAGTAAGACTCTGACTCAAAATAATAATAATAATAATAATAATTCTTCCTCCTCCTCCTCCTCCTTCTTCGACATAGTCTTGCTATGTTGCCCAGGCTGGATGCAGTAGCTATTCACAGTGGCTATTCACAGATGCGATCCCACTATTGATCAGCACGGGAGTTTTGACCTGCTCCATTTCTGACCTGCACCGTTTAACCCCTCCTTAGGCAATCTGGTGGTTCCCCGCTCCTGGGGAGGGGTCACCGTATTGATGCCAAAATTAGTGTGGACACCCGATCAGCATAGCGCACTACAGCCCAGAACTCCTGGACTCAAGCGATCCTCCATCCTCAGCCTCCCGAGTAGCTGGGACTACAGGCACATGCCACCGCGCCCAGCCAGAATCCCTTCTTGTTCTCTGCTTTGAAACTTCATGAATACCCAGTAACATCACATTACAAATCTAGATTTTTTAGGTAAATTTTCCAAATTTTTATATATTGGCTCAAAATTATTCAACATTGCATGAGCCAAACAAGGTTTGCCTGTGGGCTGTCCACTGCCCAGGAACTATCAGTTTTTAAGGGCTCTGGAGAGCACTGGCTCTGAGCCCAGTTTAGAAAGAGCCCTGTGTCTCCTCCAGTCCTCATCATCTGTGAATTTCTGATTTTCCTGGATTTAGCATGAGCCACTGGAAGGAACTCTGGGTGACAGAGTATTATCCTGTGTGGATATCGTCAGTGTCCTAGAGAAAGAAGAGAGGCAGCGAGGGACCAGCAGGTGGCAGGAGAGTGTAAACCCTGGCCTCAGCACCCATCCCGTGGAGGTTCAGTGGTCCTTGAGGAGGCTGGACACAGGCTGTGCTGCACCTCACAAAAAGCTGTGCTTCCAGCGCGGTCTGAAAGCTCTTTGCCTTTGAAATCTTAGAAATGTGAGTGGAAGGTGCCTGAATCATCTAAAACCAATACCATGTGTTGATCTAAGGCAAACTGAGCCAGGTGCCGTGGCTTGCACCTGTAATTCCAGCTACTTGGGAGGCTGAGGTAGGAGGATCCTCTGAGCCCAGGAGTTTGAGACCAGCCTGGAAAACACAGGGAGAGCTCATCTCATTTTAAAATAAATGCTGTCAGCTGGGTATGGTGGCTCAGGCCTGTAATCTCAGCACTTTAGGAGGCCAAGGGGGGCAGATCACTGGAGGTCAGGAGCTACCCCATCTCTACTAATACAAAAATCAGCCAGGTGTGGTGGCAAACACCTGTAATCCCACATACTCGGGAGGCTGAGGCAGGAGAATTGTTTGAACCTGGGAGGCAGATGTTGAAGTGAGCTGAGATTGAGCCACTGCACTCCAGCCTGGGTGACAGAGCAAGACTGTCTCAAAAAATAAATAAATAAATGCTGTCAAAGTGTAATGCTTATATTTAAAATCAAATCTCATTGGATTCAGAATAAACTGTTTTAACTTTATTGTTGTTGTTGTTGTTTTTAACAGACAATGTCTTGCTCTGTTGCCCAGGCTGGAGTGCAGTGGCCCAATCACAGCTCACTGCAGCCTTGAACTCCCGGGCTCAAACAATCCTCCCACCTCAGTCTCTTGAGTAGCTGGGACCACAGAAGCACACCCACCCCCCACCAGCTAATTTAAAAAAAGTTTTTATAGATGTAGGGTCTTGCTGTGTTACCCAAGCTGGTCTTGAACTCCTGGGCTCAAGTAATCCTCCTGCCATGGGCTCCCAAAGTGCTGGGATTACAGGCATGAGCTACCATGCCTGGCCAGTAGTCAGCTTCTATCTTTCGTTCGTGCATATAATGCACAGTTTTCATAGAGTCATAGCCTGTGGAGGATCAAAGGGACTTTCAGAGTCATCTTAGCTGTCCTGACTCTTCTGTCATTCCTGCGACATCCCTAAACAGAAGACCCAAGCCTGGCCATGAATGCCTCCAGAGGCAGGAGCTCATGATTTACAGTGGCTTCTACCTGCTGTTCTGTTTTCTGCAAGGTGAATTCCTCTTTCATGTGACAGTTTAAAAAGGTTTCAAGACGGCTGTCAGCTGCCACCTGTGGCTGCCCGTAAACATCCCATTCTCTGTGATCCCACGAGACACAGCAGGAAAAGCAGGCATCTGTGGACAGAGGACAGCTTCTGACATCTCATGGGGCAAGGTCCTGCAGCTCTTCCCTGTTTGACTCCCAGGGAATCAGGCAAATGCTATATTTGTATAATTTTACCATAAGATTCAACAATCATGCTCCTTGGTATTTACTCAAAGGAATTAAAAACTTACATCTACACAGAAACCTACACATGGATGTTTATAGCAGCTTAATTAATCATTGCCAAAACTCGGAAGCCACCAGGATGTTCTTCAGAGGTGAATGGAAAAACAAACTGTGGTACATCCAGACAATGGGATACCATTCAGTGCTAAAAAGAAAGGCCTGTCAAGCCACGAAAAGACGGAAGAATCTTAAACGCACATTACTAACAGAAAGAAGCCAGTCTGAAAAGCATACACACTGTATGATTCCAGCTACATGACATTCTGAAAAAGGCAAAACTATGAAGATAGTTAAAAGATCACTGGCCGGGCGCAGTGGCTCATGCATTTAATCCCAGCACTGTGGGAGGCCAAGGCGGGAGGATAACTTGGGGTCAAGAGTTCGAAACCAGCCTGGCCAACATGGCAAAATCCCATCTCTACTAAATATACAAAAATTAGCTGGGCACACCGGTGGGCACCTGTAATCCCAGAAACTCCAGAGCCTGAGGCAGGACAATTGCTTTAACCCAGGAGGCAGAGGTTGCAGTGAGCTGAGATCGCACCATTGCACTCCAGCCTAGGTGACAGAGCAAGACTCCATCTCAAAAGAAAAAAAAAAGTCACTGGTTGCCAGGGGTTAGGATGGAGGGAGGGCTGAAGAGGTGGAACACAGGATTTTTAGGAAAGTAAAACTACTCTGTATAATACGATAATGGTGGATACCCATCATTATACATTTGTGCAAACTCAGACTACGCAACACCAAGGGTGAACCCTAATGTGAACTACGGACTTTAGGTATTAACAATGTGTCAATGTTGGCTTATCAATTATAGCAAGCACACCACTGTGGTGGGGGACATTAATAATAGGGGAAGCTGTGCATAGGTGGGGGGAGGAAGTATTTGACAGCTCTCTGTACTTTCCTCTACATTTTGCTTTAAAACTAAAACTGCTCTAAAAAAATAGTCTACTTTAAATATATATGACAATTGAAATTATGATATGTTTTATTTTAAATAAATTAAAAAACATAAAAATGTATCTTTCCTAGCTCTGTCCATCAAAGAGGCTTAGAAACAATAATCAACAAGTAGCAGTGAGTACTTCCTATACCTAGATTGTACATTCTAATACCATTCTCCACCAAAAGGAATTCTTTAAAGAATTTTGGATTCCAGATGTAAGACAGAAGATATACAAGATAAGCCAAGAAGATTGTATCATTCCTGAAAGCCAGGGAACTATGGAAGACTACTGAGGCTCATTCAGAGGAATTCAGGAACTAACTTGAGGAGGCCAAAGATGGGACTATTTGAGCACAATAAGAAAAATAATTGCAATGATCCCATTACTGGGTATATATCCAAAGGACTATAAATCATTCTACTATAAGGACACATGCACACGAATGTTCATTGCAGCACTGTTTACAATAGCAAAGACCTGGAACCAACCCAAATGCCCATCGATGATAGACTGGACTGGGAAAATGTGGCTCATATACACCATGGAATATTATGCAGCCATCAAAAACGATGAGTTCGTGTCCTTTGTAGGAACATGGATGAATCTGGAGAACATCATTCTCAGCAAATTGACACAAGAACAGAAAATCAAATACCGCATGTTCTCACTCATAGGCGGGTGATGAACAATGAGAACATATGGACACAGGGAGGGGAGCACCACATACTGGGGTCATTGGGGGGAATAGGGGAAGGACAGCGGTGGAGGGGGAGATGGGGAGGGATAGCATAGGGCGAAATGCCAGATGTGGGTGAAGGGGAGGAAGGCAGCAAATCACACTGCCATGTGTGTACCTATGCAACTATCTTGCATGTTCTGCACATGTACCCCAAAACCTAAAATGCAATAAAGAAAAGAAAAAAAGAAAAATAAGTGCAATGGATTGAAATGCTTCTCCCTTAAAGAACTCCAGCTAGAAAGTGAAGACGTAATACCAGAGTCACCATTTTGCAAACCCCTTACGAGCTAATGGATTGCTAGACAATGATCATCAATGTCTACTAATGTCATAAAAAGAGAGCCCAGGAGACACTATGTTCCTCCCAATGGTGCAACATCACCTATGAGGGATTCTTGCTGAAAACTGTATCTCACATCTATAGATCTAACTCTCAGCTTACAGGAAAGATCTGGAACAGCAGAAGGTGTTTTAAACATACCATTCACACAACCCAGAATGTGAGAAACTCTACGGGAAAAAATGGTCTGGTTTCTTCAACAAATAATGTTTACAAGGAAAAAGAAAAAATGTAAAGAGACGTGAGAGACATCAAGTAAAGGTGATATGTAGATTTGGGAAATTTGAACACTCACTGGACATTTGATGATATTATGGATTTGCTTCAAAACAATCCATTTGCTTTAGAAAGTGGAGTGGGCAGTGAGTTGAAAGAAGTGCGTTGATGGTTTTCTTTTTTTTTTTCTTTTTTTTTTTT
Organism: Leontopithecus rosalia; assembly: GCA_028533165.1. NCBI lineage: Eukaryota > Metazoa > Chordata > Mammalia > Primates > Cebidae > Leontopithecus > Leontopithecus rosalia. Next base: position 10,001,522 of record CM052661.1, read on the forward strand.
TTGAGACGGAGTTTCGCTCTTGTTACCCAGGCTGGAGTGCAATGGCGCGATCTCAGCTCACCGCAACCTCCGCCTCCTGGGTTCAGGCAATTCTCCCGCCTCAGCCTCCCGAGTAGCTGGGATTACAGGCACGCGCCACCGGGCCCAGCTGATTTTTTTATCTTTAGTAGAGACGGGGTTTCACTATGTTGACCAGGATGGTCTCGATCTGTTGACCTCGTGATCCACCCGCCTCGGCCTCCCAAAGTGCTGGGATTACAGGCTTGAGCCACCGCGCCCGGCCAATGGTTTTCTTTTATCTAGGTGCTTAATTGGTACTTAATGGTTCATTGATCTTTACTCTTGTTAGGCTTTAAATTTTTTCAATAACGAACTTAAGGAATGGTTGTGAGGGTCACATATCTGAGGTAATGTATACAAAAGAGCCTGTATGTATAAAATAATATGAGAATGTAAGGCAATATTGTTTTTATTTTCAATTCCTCCTCTGGAAGAGGATTTTTCTTGGCCCCAAGCTACAAAGATATTGGGAAAAGGAGCATGGGGGAATTATTCAAGCGTAAGAGAAGTCTCTCTTTGATTTTCTGTAACCAAACACCACTGAATCTGCTGACCTCGGAATCCTGACACTTGAGTCCTAAGGCAGAACTGCCTGAGCCAGACCTTCAACCACCTGCAGGGAGGGTGATCTGGAGGGAGGGAAAGGAAGTGGGGATAGTGGGTGGCAGCTGGCCAAGTGATGAAGTAGGTGAATCACAGTTGGCTGGAACCAGGCATCGGCACTGGGTGGGGTCTGGCAAATGACACAGCTGGATTTCCTGGCTCCAGCCCCAGCCAGCAGACCAACATCCTATGTTTCTGGGTATCTTGGGAAGCCAGCAGCTGCCTGCAGGACAAAGGAACACCACTGCCCCTTCAGATTAAGGGGAATTTGAGGGTGAGCAGTTGAATCTGAGTTGGCTTTCTTTGGGACTTGCACACAGACAGCTCCCAAACCCTTTCCCCTGCCTCAGTGTTGAGTCTCAACACCACTATCCAAAGAGGTGCATGGTTGGAGCATCCAGAACCCAGTGGTATCTGTTAAAGAGAAAACCAGGGTGGTATAGAAGCCCAGGTGAGTGTGTGGAGGCTTCAGTGCTGTGGGCAGGAGGACAGGGCCTTTGTTCTGGTCCTGCCTCTTCCTGGTCTGGTCATGGACTCCTCCTCCCTGGGCCCAAGTTACCCCAGAACTTGGGTAAGACCCCGAAATCTTTTATCGTAAAAATCCCTGTGGTGATTCTGATGATCACACAGGTTAGAAACCTGCACCCAACCAGATGGTCACTAAATCTTTTAACTTGGGCTTCTGGAGAGTGTTCCTGCCTGATTCCTTGCCTTTCTCTGAAGACTGTGTTCATTTAATTAGATAAATAAATATGAGAAGTGCTCCTTCAAGTGGAGAGAAAAGGAAAGTCAATATTTCTTAAGAACATATTCTGTGCTGGGTACTTTACCAACTTCGTCTCTGTGCTTCCTACCCAGCAGACAGTCACAGACGAGTCTGTAGATGTGTTTCAGCAACTTGCCTTTCTCCCTTTTTCTGACTTTGAAACAAAAAAGCTATTTTTCTTGAGATTTCCACACACTCTAAGGGAGGGAAAGTGGGAATAGGAACCCACATTTCTTTTTTTGCTATTTTATTTACATTTAATTTTTTTAACATAAAAAGTTCAACTATAATGAACAAATTATCCCCAAACTTCAGCATCACACAATATACCCATGTAACAAACCTCCATACGTACCCCTGAATGTAAAATAAAAATTCAAATTATTTTTAAAGTTATTATCTGTCTTATATCTCTCCACATTCCAAAACTGTCCCCCAACCTGCCATCAAGACAATTATTTTCACTCTTTCTTTTTTGGTAGTTATCTCTATAATATTAAAATATTATGGTTTGTGTATACCTATGTAACAGTCCTTCAAGAACTGCACATCTACCCCAGAACTTAGAGTAAAATAAAAAATTATGCTTATCCTTTTTTTAAGTCATTTTAGATATTTATAGACATATTCAGACAAATTTCTTGTTATGATTGAGTTATGAGATGGTGTAACTCTTATTATCTCCCCCACCCCATCCTCTCAATATAGTTGAATCACTTTTATTTTAAGTTAACAATCAGGGTTTACATCATCAAGACTTCTAAAAAATTGTCTGTGGCAGTCAAGTAGTATTCTATGACTACATTCTCTTTCCTTTGTAGCTTTTTGTTTTTCCTTGAGTTATTAATTGCCCATATTTTTACCTGCATAAAGTTCTATATGTCTCTTCAAAGGATCCATTGTATAATTGATCATATCATGTATGTTATCAACCTATGTTTTTCCTAAAGATCTCCCTTGGGTGGCAAAGCGAGACTCTATCTCAAAAGAAAAAACAAAAACAAACAAATAAACTCAAGCCTGGCATACAAGTCCTCCACAGTCAGGCCTCCACTTCCCTCTTCAGCCTCACCCTCCATGGGCTCCTTTTTACCAGACATGTTCCAGCTCCAGCTATGCTGAACGATTCCTGTTCTTCCATGAAGCCATGTTCTCTCTTACCATCAGCTCTGCGCACACATTGCTTTTTCTCTCTTTTCTCAAGAACTCCTACTTACCTTGCAAGTCTCAACTTAGATTTTCCTTCTTACGGAAAGATTTTCTTGGTCCCAAGACTAGTTTATACTCCTATCCTGCTCAGTGTATATCACTAAGGTAGCAATTCTCATTCTGTTTTAGAATGACCTTTTCACTTGTCTTCACTAAGCCACAACTTCCTTTCGAGCAGGGACAACAGGAACAATGGTTTGATTACTGTTACGTGCATGGTGGGTGGCACAGGGTAGGCACAAAGTAAATACTTGTTGAACAAATTAATACATGAAGAAATGGCTGGAGCCCCATGTCAGGTACAGAAGGTGAGGTTTGGAAGGGCCAGGTAAATTAGTCGAGGTCACTCAGGCAGGATCTGAACTGAGGTCCCTCTGGCTTCACAGCCAAGGAGCCCCTGTAGAATGATGGGGCACCTCATCTTTGGAGTTGCATTTGCTTTGCTAGTCCCTGGCCTCTGGCTCAGAGCTGTTATTTGCTCCCCGGTTCAGTGGGCATTAAATTCCTAGGGCCCTCAGGCAGGTTTTATCTCCAGGTGACCCCATCTGGGTCTGCCAAGGTCCCACAGCTGGTTTCCATCAGCCTGGTGCCTATCATAAAATACCCCAGCCCTGAAGGGAGTCAGGTAAGGTCAGCCCCTTTCTTCACCAGGCTCCTTTAACCTGCCCATCTTTCTCCTCTCCCTTTCTCAGTATCCTACTGGAACATGCATTTTCTCTACCTCTGGCTCCTGCAGAGACACAGGCTGAGGGTTTTGATGGGGGATGCAGGGTGGAAAGTGTGAGGGAAGCAGCGTCTTTGGGCCCTCACTGATCACCCCCTTAATGAGCTGGGGTGTGAATTCCATTTTAGCCAAATTCACAGGATGCTGCCCTCCTGGGAAGAAGTTGGGGCTGAAAGTTGAGATTACTTTTCAGCTTCTGAAGCAACATCCACTCAGAAAACATGATGTCACCAAGGATGGTTGGATTACCCTGCAGGGCGCTGGCAGCCAAGACTCCCTCCAGAGAGGACATGTAGAACACTCATTTCCAAACAGCAGCCATGACACTTCTGAAACGAGGTGCCCAGTGTCTTGTGTGTGTGTGTGTGTGTGTGTGTGTGTGTGTGTGTGATGGCATCCTAGAAACCAGTCATATGAAACAACCCCCACTGCAGACACTCTGTGAATGCTGTTAGTAAAAATCTGTCATAACAGCTGGAACCACGGCTAGTTCAGGAGGCTTCCCTCTAGTCCAGCCCAACCCAGGGTCTTTCACAAGGACTTGAAGGAAGATGAGGGGAATGCTAATTTGCTGACTACTGTTTATTTTGTTTTTGTGAGGCAGCACTGAGACCCAGGAATCAGAGAAAATACTCACTTCTTAAAAAATTAAATTTATTCTTTAAAATTATTATTATACATTTCGAGGTGGGGTATTGCTCTGTCACCCAGACTGGAGTACAGTGGCATGATCATAGCTCATTGCAGCCTCGACCTCCTGGGCTCAAGCAATCCTTCCTCTTAAGCCTCCTGAGTAGCCGAGACTACAGATGCATGCCACTAAGCCTGGTTAATTTTTTCACTTTTTTGTAGAGACACAGTCTCCCTATGTATCCCAAGCTGGTCTCAAACTCCTGGGCTCAAGTGATCCTCCTGCCTCTGCCTCCCAAAGCACTGGGATTACAGGCATGAGTTACTACTGCTCCTGGCCAAGAATACTCACTCTTCCTGTAGATGTTCTTTCTCCTTTCCCTTGTTTCCTTTAGCTTTGACTTCTTCCTCACTTTGGATGTTCCTTTTCCCCTTTCTCCCATCCTTCTGTCCCTCTTCCTTGCCCTCTCTCCCCTTAAGCTAATTACTTTTAACCTGTATTTATCTATTATTAAATGCCAGCCCCTCAACCTGCTAAACACCTTAAGTGTAGTGTATCATTTCATTGAAACTCTTATTTTTCTTTACATTATATTTTTTTCACAGGCATTTTTTTCTCACTGAAAAAAAAAGTAGAAAGCACAGGAAAACACACACACACACACACACACACACACACACACCCCCATAAACTTTAAGTTAGCCACGATCACGTTGTTGCTCTTTTGCTATAGGTTCTCCCTGATTTCTGTCCAAGAATGAACCGTTTAGAACCTAATAGGAGATTCTTTCTAGGTCACGAGTCCTGTGTTTGTAGTTAGTTCAAGTTCAAGCCCCATCTTGTGTGCTGCGTGACCCTGAACAGATGACCCCCAACCCCGGTCTCAGGGTTTCCCCAGGATGCGGGTGCTTTGGGAACAGACCTGGCTGTGCATTCCATAACCACACCCATCACAGGTTGGGAGGCCAGGTTTTTCTCTCAAGGAAGCCCCACCCTGTTGCTTTTTGCCACCATTTTGCAAATCAGACCTCGATTCTGGGCCCACCCAGCCACCCCCTCCTGTCCCCTCTGGCCTCACCCTGACTTCTCAGCTTTCACTTTTTCTGCTGATGAGTTAGAAATTGCTGCTCTCCTGTTTTCTCTCCACCTGCACTAACAAACCCAAGTGCTGCCCCCAGCACAATTCCCTGGTCCCCGGGTCCTCTGCCAGGTGCAGGTGCTGCGGCATCATGTTTAAAGGATTCTGGGCATGGTGTGCCCAGCGAGGCTGCGGGGATGGGAGGCTCCTCTCCTGTGCGGCTCAGGCTCTTTTCTTCCCCAGAGCCTCGTGGCCAAGTTTCTGTCGCCCTGTGCTCTGGACCCTGGGCCAGGGCTGCGGTGTGGGCAGCCTTGAGGTTCTGGGTTCCACGCCGGTTCTCGACAGGAAGGCCTTTCATGTGGGTGCCAGCTGGCCTCTGGGCCCAGCTTTGGGCCTGGCAGGGCCCGAGGAGGGAGAACTGTGAGTGTGAAAAACACTCTCTGTTTGGGAGCTGGTTGGTGGAAAGGAAAGACAAGAGGGAGGGGGACAGGCAGGTCAAAGCGCTTACCCAGGCCGAGAGGAGCGAGGCCACAGGGCCCCGGTAGAAATGAGGCGATTCGGCCTTTCCTACCCAAAAGGAGGTCTTGGCACAGACACAAGGAGGCAAAGTCTGTTGGGTGGGGATGGAAAGCACTTTCCCAAGCCTGCCTTCACTCCCTGCCTAATCAGGTCAAGCACGCAGCTCCCTGCCAGACACTGCAGCATTGTTTAAAGCCACCGCTTCCCCCATGGCCTCTCCCCGCAAAACAGTTCTGACAAAGGAGGCCCTGAGGGACAGGCCTAAGAGGACAGAGACCCAAGGTCCAGGGAGGCAGGGTCACTCCCCTGTGGCTCGCCCTCTTTCCCACTGGTTTTTATTTTTCTACCCTGGACCCCAGGGAGAAAACAAGCCAGGCGCTGGCAAACCTGAAGGCTGGTTGTGTTGACATAAAGGGACTTTCTGAGCAAACAGTCCCTGAAAGGTCAACAGTAATCCCAGGCGGCACCAGGACTGGGCAGCAGGTTTGGGAGGTGTGGAGAGAAAGGAAACTGCGGGCCACTTGGGGTTGGGTGACTTCACCAGAAGAAGAAGAGTGTGCCAGGCAGCAGGAGGGGTGCTTCCTGGAGGTGGAGCCCTGGAAGGCCTTAGCCACCCCATAAAACTTAAATAGGACTTGAGGTCAGCTGTTTATCTGCCTTCCAGAACACCCAGAGGCATGGGACAGAGGCTGGCGCCCTAGGCAGGACCCAGGTGAGCCTGGTGTCTGGGGCAGCATCTGCCACTACCCTTGGCTTTCTCCCTCTAGGCCTCAGTTTGCATGGGGAAACCAAAGGAGAATTTCAAGTTTCCTACTCATTCATATTCCAGGCTTTCAGGAAACATTCACTGAGCACACATCTCCCACCGAATAGGGGGCTAAGCCTAGGAACGATTTCAGAGATGAGGAGCACAAGGTCTCAGATAAGGTGACCCATTGTCCCCATTTGCCTGGGCCTCCTGGTCTTAGCACTGAACGTCCCTTCGCTCAGGAGGCCCAGGAAACCCCTTGGTTTGGGGCATACTTGGCCAGTCCGTCACCTAACACCAGTCGTCAAGCAGCTCATGATCTGCAAACAACGGCAGACATAGGGTCTAATAGGGTGCACGGGGATGGGAGCTCAGGTGAGCTCAGCTCTCTGCCTCACCTGAGCTCCCATGCCTGTGCACGCTCTATCGGCTATGATCACAACACTGTACTCCAGCCTGAGCAACAGAGCAAGACCTCACCACCAGAAAGAAGAAAGAAAAAAAGACAGAGAAAGAGAGAGAGGAAGAAAGAAAGAGAGAGAAAGAGAGATAAAGAAAGTAAAGAAATAAATAAAAGAGAAAACAAGAAAAAGCGATTTTTTTAAAATGAAAGAGTAAGACCGGTATCTCCAAAAATTTTTAATTAAAAAAATAAACAAAACAAAAAATTTTGATTCAAAGATTTAATTCCACTGTTCCTGATCTCTACTGTTTCTGATGAGACTCAGCGGTTTTTTTCTTTTGAGACAGAGTTTCACTTTGGTTGCTCAGGCTGGAGTGCAATGGCACAATCTCAGCCTCATGGGTTCAAGCGATTCTCCTGCCTCAGCCTCCTGAGTAGCTGGGAGTACAGGCATGAACCATCACGCCCAGCTAATTTTGTATTTTTAGTAGAGACGGGGTTTTCTCCATGTTGGTCGGTCTGGTCTCAAACTCCTGACCTCAGGTGATCCGCCCATCTTGGCCTCCCAAAGTGCTGGGATAGGCATAAGCCACTGCGCCCGGCCAAGAGTCAGCAGCTTTTAATAACACTGTTCCTCTGTATGTGCTTTTATTCTCTGGCTGTTTTAAATATTTTCTCTTGGCCAGGCATGATGGCTTATGCTTGTAATCCCAGCATTTTGGGAGGCCAAGGTGGGAGAATTGCTTGAGGCTATGAGCTTGACACCAGCCTGAGCAACATAGCAAAACCTTGCCTTAGAAAAAAATTAAAAATTAGCCAAGCATGGTGGCATGTCCCTTTAGTCCCAGCTACTTGGGAGGCTGAGGCAGGAGGATTGCTTGAACCCAGAAAGTCAAGTCTGCAGTGAGCTATGAGCATGCCACTGCACTCTGGCCTGGGCGACAGAGCAAAACCCTATCTCGGAAAAAAAAAAAATTTAAAAATTTCTCTTTATTCCTGGTTTTCAGCAGTTTGAGTAGGAGGGGCACATGTGTGACTTTTGTTTGTATTTATCCTCAGAGTTTTTTTTGAGTGTCCAGTTTCATGTGTGTTAGAACATTTGATATTTTCCAATATGCCCATGAAGTTCCATTTATTTTTCTACTTTTTTTTTTCTTTATCCTTTAGTTTGGATAGACTCTTTTGACTTGTCTTCAAGTTTACTGACTTATTTTTTCATTTCCAAGGTGCCATTAAATTTATTCAGTAAATATTTTATTTCATCTATTGTAATTTTCAATTTTAGAATTTCCATTTGTTTTTTTTTATAACTCCCAATTCTCTGCTGAGATTCCCTCTTTTGTCACTCATTATGACCATATTTTTTTTAGTTCTTTGAATATATTTTTATATCATATTTTAGTGTTTGTCTGCTAATATTTAGGTCACCTCTGGATTAATTTCTATTGCCTAATTTTTTTCATAACAATGGGTCACATTTTTTCTTTTTTTTTTTACCTATAGTTAGTTAATTTTTGATTTTCTATTGTGTGTCAATTCTCTAAGTGTGTCAATGACATGCGACAGAAATTATGGAATCCATTATTTACACCTGAAGAACATTAATTTTTGGTCTAACATACAGTTCAGTCAGTCACCAGCTGATCCTCTTGAACTTGTATTGACTGTATTTTGTGATTTGTTATGGCAAATCTGTGAAAAGCCCAGGCCCTCTAACTTCATGGCACTCAACCTTCAAACTCAGATTTATTTCAGGGCTTGGCTTTAGTTAGTTAGTTTGTTTTTAGGGTGGATCTATATTAGGCCATACTCTAGGGTGTAGTCCTTACTACAGCTTCTGTGATGTCTCAGTCTGATGCCTGAGATGTTAACAAGGTGTTAATGACATCTCTTCATTCTGGCTGGTCTGGATCTCCAATATCCCCAGGGCTTCTTTATCTCATATTGTGTTCAATTCCTAACTCCGTATCAACCTCTCTGGTAATCCTACATAGTCTTACTGTGCGCATGCAGTCAAACCCTAATCTAAGACCCCGTGGGTGATCCAAACCTACAACTGGAGGCCCCTTCCCTGCACATCTCTCTCTTCTTCACAATACCTTGCCCTTCAGATTCCAGTTGCTTCAGCTACCCCAGACTCTGAACTCTGACTCCCCAGCTCAGCAAAGGGTCATCTCCTAGTAGGCCATCTACAGGCACAAGTCTTTCTCTTCTGTGGCCAGCTTCCATTTCTCCCTTATATCCTCTGTTATCCTGGATGGGCCAAGTTCACAAATTAGAACATAAACCAGCTGTACATACCAAACTATCATGGAGGTAAGCTCCTTGCTGATCAGAGTTCTGTGTACTTCTTACTCCCATACACTCCCCCAATTCTGCTTTTCAACTGTCTATTTCCTCAACTCCCTGCTCATTCTTTTCTTCTTCAACACATGCTTTTCCTTGCCTTACTTTCTTTCCTAGGAGATTAAAATAGAATAAAGTACAGTAATTACTATATTTTAAAAATTAAAAATATTTTTAAATTTCTTGTTTCTTGGGCCATATGAATATGTATGGGTGTTCCTGCATGTGCCAGTAAGAGTGTATGTGGCATATTTTCTGTAAAATGAAGTTGGAAGAATAAGGCTGGAGATACTCAGTGGGAGAGAACTACCTTTGCTAAGCATTGACTCTGAGTCCAGGCATAAAATATGCTCTTTACATAGAAATCTGATTCAATCTCCACTATTCCCTTTGAGGCAAGGATTCTTACTTTCATTTTTTCAGAAAGAAAACTGAGGCTCAACGAGGCAAAGGTAACATGTTCAAGACCACACAGCTGATAAGCAACAGAGCAAGGATTCAAACTGTAAATGCGAAATATCTGAGAGGCCTTGGCCTCTCAAAGTGTTGGGATTAGTGGCATGAGCCACCATGCCTGGCCTGGATTAAAGTTTTCTGACTGAAAGACAAGTTATTATCTAAAGACTTGGAGTCAATACAAAGGAGTGTCTGGGTTAAGATAAGGGGTTGTGCAGGCCAAGGTTCTTAGTATGTAGATGAAACTTCCAGGCAATAGGCTTCAGAGAGAATAGATTGTAAGTGTTTCTTACCAGACTAAAAAAGATATTCGACTTTTAGTTAATTCTCTCCTGGATCACGGAGATATCTGGAAAGGGAAGAGGATTCTCTATAGAAGGTAGATTTTTCCCCACAAGAGACAGCTTTCAGGGCCATTTCAAAATACATAACAGAAATATATTTTGGGGTAAAATACATTGATTTATTTCAGGACCTGCTATCACATGATGTATCTTATTGTTATGAATAATCTGTTCTATAAGTTTTAAGATGTTTTAATGTTAATGCTGGTGGTTGTGCTTGAATTCCAAAGGGAGGAGGGTATAATGAGGTATGTCCAACTCCCCCTTCCCATCATGGCTAAACTGGTTTTGCAGGTGAATTTTGGAAGGCCGTTGGCTGAGAGGAGGGGTCCATCCCTTTGTTTGGAATGTTATGTTTGTCTTACAAATGAAGGACAGGACATACATAGAGAAGTAGACTCATGGTCTGGCATTGTCTTATGGGAATTGCTGGATCTTAGAGGTCCTTTATAACCTCCTACCTGAAACCTGAGTGATCTGGGAGGCTTTGTGATCAGGCACTGGTGAATGATAAATGTGGGAGATCGGAGTTGAGAGGATCGGAGATTTGAGTGATTAAAAAGTGCAGAAAGGGAATCATAGGACTCACAAGGAAATGGGCCCAAAGTTTAGGAGAAAAAGGGATTGAGGACGAAGTCAGGAGGAAGAACAGAACTCTCAGGTGACAAAAGGGCTATTTGTGCGCTGAAATTTACAGGAATCCCCAGGGGTAGGATTAACGCAGAGGAGGGAGGGACTTCCCAGAAGAGACATCGATTCAGCGAGTGCAACCAGCCTGCCCCTGGCTCCTCAGGGGCTGCCATCCTGAATTATAATCAGGATGAAACAAGTGGTCAGACTGGAAACATTGGTATGTCAGGAAAGTATATTGAAATGAACACGACGTCATGACAAGCACAAAAAGAAGGAAATCAGTTTGAAAAAGAGAAGAAAGTAAAAGGAAGTAAGACTCTCTCTGAGATTCTGCCACTCTGGCCAAGGAAGTAAGACAGGGGTTGGGGTGGGATCCAGATGTGCGGGCCCTAGAAAGCCGTACTTCCTAATGAAGACTGATGAGTTCTTAGGTTTTCCCAAAACTGGATGAAATGTAAATACTCCGTGCTTTGGAAAGGCAGCCTGCCTTGTTTACTTTTTTATATTTAAAAAATATATAAAATATAAAATATAAAAATATATTTTATGTTTTAAAACATAAATGATTGCTTAACACTTGCACAAAATTCCAGAGGGGCAGAAGAGTGTACAGGGAAAAGTTAGTCTTCTTTCTACTTCTGATCTTCAGTTCCTTTTTTCAAAGGCAGCTGCTATTACCAGGCTTTTTTTTTTTTTTCCAGGCTTTTATGGATCTTTTCAAAGGTTGTCTCAGCATTTAAAAACATCTATGCATATGGCCTGGCATGGTGGCTTATGCGTGTAATCCCAGCACATTGGGAGTCTAAAGTGGGAGGATCACTTGATGCTGGGAGGTCGAGACTAGCCTAGGTAATATACAGAGACCTCATCTCCACAGAAAATTAAAAAACTAGCCAGGCACGGTGGTGTAATGCCTACACAGGCTGAGGTGGGAGGATCCCTTGAGCCCAGGAGTTTGAGGTCACAGTGAGTTATGATTTTGCCATTGCACTACAGCCTGGGTGATAGAACAAGACCCTCTCTTGTAAAAAAAAATTTTTTAAACTGTATATATTTATACTTTTTACACAAACGATAGCTCTTCTGCACACTGGTCTTTGAAATCTTCTAACTTTTTAAATGCATTTTGAAATGTTGAAAATCTTCTCAGTACAGAGAGAGCTGCCTTAACTTACTACTTTTTAATAGCCACATAATTTCCCATGTTACAGATACACCATAATTTAGGTAGCCTCATTTTAATGGAAATTCAGGCTAATTTACAATCTTTTGCTATTACAGACTGCTTCAATAAACATCCTTGAACATACATCTTGTCATGTGTGTGAGAGAAAGAGGGAGACAGAGAGGCAGAGAGAGACAGAACCAGAGAATGAGAGAGAGAAGACGTCAAGATGCAGAGTCAGGGGCACGAGCGTTTTGAGACATGGAGAATGTTTGCCCCCCTTCTTAAAATGCATAGAGGCTGCTCTTGTGCTGACTAGGTAGGGCTGGCCTGTGAACTCCCTGACTGATGGGAAGAAACCATCAGAGATACCAAGATACATGCTTGTTTCAGTTCTTGCGACAATATGGTGAAGCATGGGGGTGAGTAATTCCTGTATTTTATCCCAGAGTCAAGACCAGAAGGGGCTAGAAATTCCAAAGTAACACTGTTACTTCTGATCAGTCTCTTGGGCACTCTAATCCTGGAAAAGGTAGCCTCTCTGGATAACAGATACAGATATTTGGTCTATAGAAGTAAGCTGTTTTTTTTTTTTTTTTTAAATCTTCATTGTATTTATTAATTTTGTTAGAGATGGGGTCTTGCTATGTTGTCCAAGCTGGTCTTGAACTCTGGACCTCAAGCAATCCTCCTGGCTCAGCTTTCTAAAGTGCTGAGATTATTGGCTTGAGCCACTGTGCCCAGCCTAGAAGTAACTTGTGCTCATGATCAATACATAACCACCTTTCCGGTCCACACTGGTCTTTGGGATGGACCCAGGATCCTCTGCTGGGTCCGGCCCAGCTGAAGCATAGCTGAGAGAACACCCAGACCTCCCATCCCACCAAGTTCTGTGAGGACCTGGGGCTCTGCGAGGACCCAGCTGGGCCATCTCCAAACACCCAGTTCCCAGATTCTAGAGCAATTAGGTGTTTTCTCGGTGCTTGCACACCCACATCCAAACAGAAGAGCACTGTGTTTTCAAAGACAGGGCGTTGGTAATCCTGTCCTCCCACCTGGATCTGCCCTGTGTACTGTGTGGGAAGATTATGAGATACGAGTGGGTCACAGCTCAGTGCATTCCCAGCATTGCGTTGGGTCACTGGCTTAGCTTGGAACTAGCTCAGGATAATCACGCTTTTCATCAGCTGCTCCTGTTTCCCTTCCTCGTTCCTCTTCTTTGGGAGCTAACTTTTTGATTTTTTGTACATTCAGAATCTCACTATGTTGCCCAGGCTGGTCTTGAACTTCTAGGCTCAAGTGATCCTTCTACCCTAAGCTTCCGAAAGTGCTGGGATTACAAGTGTGAATCACTGCACCTGGCAGCGTTTTAATCAAGGACTTGCAGTTTTTTTCTTTATATTTTTGTGTTGCTTTCTAGCCACTTCCCTGCCCCCTTCCCCATCATAAGTCACCACTGACCACCTATCATGAATACAACAAATCATTCCCTCCTGAAGATGGAAATAATTGTAGAGTATAAACCGTATACAGGCTACTAATTACAGGGACAAAGACTTGTTACAGAATCCAGTTCTGTTTATCATTTTCCATTAGAATACTCAAAATACAGGAGACAGTTAATAAATATTTTTGAATAGTTGAAAGTTTCTTGGAACAGCTCCTACTATTCCTGTCCAAAATGTTTTTCCTCTTGGCTAAAGAAGCCATCAGGTTCCTAGTCCTTCCTTGCTTTGCTTTTCTTTTTTTGAGATGGAGTTTCACTCTTGTTGCCCAGGCTAGAGTGCAGTGGATCGATCCTGGCTCACTACAACCTCTGCCTCCCAGGTTCAACCAATTCTTTCACCTCAACCTCCTGAGTAGCTGAGATTACAAGCACCCGCCACCACACCCAGCTAATTTTTGTATTTTTAGTAGAGATGGGGTTTCACCAGGTTGGCCAGGCTGGTCTTGAACTCCTGACCTCAGGTGGTCCAACTGCCACGGCCTCCCAAAGTGCTGGGATTACAGGCACTGGCCACCACACCTGGCCTGCTTTTCTTTTTCTAAGATAAGCATCCTCTAGCCCTCTTGGGCCAGACACCAGAGGGTCAGTCCCTCTGTACATTTTACCATTTATTTTTCTTTACTGAAATTTATAAGACCTCCAGTTCAATGTTGAATAAGTGGTGAAAGCAGGCAGACTTCTGTCTTGTTCTTGATTCTAAAGACAATGCATTCTCTCCCTGCCTTCCTTCCTCCCTCTTTCTATCTGCCTTTCCCATTTTCATTTTCTCTTGCTCTCCTCCCTCTCTTTCTTCTTCTCTCTTTTCATCTCTCCCTCCACCCAGGGTCTTTCATTAATTAATATCCTGCAAGATTGAGGAAGGGGTCTGGTTAGAGGCGGGGAAGTATGGCCATATTCAGGGACTCTAAATTGGCATCAGGCGCTGTGTCTCTACTTTCTTACGGCGCTTCTTTCTGAGGTCGGGTCTTCTCTCCTATGCAGACAAATGGCCACAACAGCTCCAGGCTTTCATTCTTCTAAATTAGCAACCCAGAGAAGAGAAAGTGCCTCTTTTCTAATCCTGCCAGCAAAAGTCTGGGAGTGGACACTCTTTGGCAAATTAGTTCAGCCTGGGTAAAAAGCCTGTTCCTGCAATCAAGGTGGTATTATCGTTGGTCAGACCTGAGTCACCTGCCTATGCCCGGGGGAAAGCGGTTGGCGAGGTCAGCCTCATTTGAACCATATGAAGTTATTAAAGGTATTTATTCCAAAGAAAATAGCGTTGTTGTTCACACTGAGGCCTGTCGAGAGATGGGCAAGGAGAGGGAGAGCCTCAGGAGGAACAGCTAATGGATACCGGGCTTAATCCCTAATGACGGGTGGATCTGTGCAGCAAACCACCGTGGCACACGTTTACCTATGTGTCAAACCTGCACATCCTGCACGTGTACCCCGAATTAAAAGTTGAAGAAAAACAGAAAATAGGGATGTTGTTACCTGAAGAAGAGGGTGTGGATACTCGAAAACTAACACAACCGCTACTGGCTATAGGCAGCATCTGAGCTGGGTTTGCAGGATAGACGGGATTTAAGCCGGAAGCACTAAAGAACAAGGGAGAAATAAACGGTACCTGCAGAAGCCAGGGAGCTGTGGTGTAGACGGTTGAACCAACAGCCTGGACCCCCAGGAGGCCCCATGATGGTGAACAGAGAAGCCTATGTCCTCCTTGTTTCTTACTAAAACATTTGTTCGTAGTATTATAATTTTTTGTCTTCAAAGTTTACATACATACACATATAGATGTATGTATGTATTTTTTTAAGAGACAGAGTCTCACTGTGTCGCCCAGGCTGGAGTGCAGTGGCACAATCACAGTTCACTACAGCCTCAACCTCCCAGGCTCCAGCAGTCCTCCCACGTCCGTCTCCTAAGTAGCTAGGACTACCACAGGTGTGCACCGCTACACCTGCCTAATTTTTTCCTTTTTTGTTGAGAAAGGGGTCTCCCTATGTTGCCCAGGCTAGTATCAAACTCCTGGGGTCAAGGAATCCTCCCACTTCAGCCTCTCAAAGTGCTGGAATTATAGGCATGAGCCACTGCACCCAGCAACAATAATTTTTTTTAATTTTAAAAATATTTTACTTCATTTTTTTTTTTGCATTTACAGAACAAATAAACACAAGTGCCGCGGCCGCCTAAGGATTTAACAGCTCTTCAATGAGCCATGCTGCAAGCTCAGAAGTAATCCCACTAATGAGCAAAGCCAGAGTCCAGTTCTTCATCAAAAGGCGCTGGTGGAGGTTGTCAGATGCCTTCCATTATAGATCCCCAATGCAATGGCCAGCAAATGAGAGCAGCAGAGACGGAAGAAAAACCTTCAGAAATTCTGCAGAGAATATGCCCCCTTTCTTCATACGCTCGTGTTCCTCATGCTGAAACAATAATTTCTTAACAAGATCTAATAATAAAATCTACATTCACATTCTAGCATTTTCTCAAAAAAAGCTTTTATTAATAAGTTGGTTTGTTTAAGATTCAAACACTGTCCTCACATTGCCTTTGGTTGATGTATCTCTTAAGTCCTCTTTTGGCAATAAACTTTTATCTCAAGATTAATTTTAAGTCTCTTTTAATCTTTAATATTCTCTGCACTTGTTTTCCCCTCGCTCCATGTGTTTATTTGCTGGAGAAACTGGGTTTGACTGGCCATCACCTCCCCCAGTCATAAAAATTGTGCTATTTAACGTTTCTTTCTTTGAAGCTCTTGTCTGTAAACTAAAGGTAGGTCTAGAGGCTCGATTACACTTAGGGTCAATTTTCTTTTGTTTTCTTTCTTTTTTTGGCAAGTCAACTTCGTAGGTGGTGTTGTATCCTTTCCATTGCATCATAACAGGGGACACGTCGTGTCTGGTTCTCTTAAATGAAATACTTTCACTTATTCAGCTTTCTAAAAGCTGTGGGCATTTTGGGTACATACTATTTATTAGATCTAAAAGTTCCTAGTTTCATGAGACTTTGCACAAATTGTAAATGGATGCTTAATATACTAAATGCCCTGTTTCCATTTAGGTGTTTTCTGTATTTTCTTTTCTGCTTTGGATAACAGGACTTTCTGTCCTCATAAATTAAGTTAGGGGATGAGCCCTATTTTTTCAGTTCTTAGGAAGAGTGTGTGTTGGACTGCAATTTTGACTTTTTTGAGTGTTTCGGTAGAATTTGCCTGTAGGTCTTTCTCTGTGGGCCTCGTGTTTTCCTTGTGGGAACATTTAAAACCACCGATTCTGTTTCTTTAATGGTTTCAGGCTATTCAGGTTTTCTACTTCTTAAGTCAGTTTTGGTGACTTATGTTTTCCTATGAATTTGTTTGTTCCATCTAAGTTTTCAAAATTACTGGGATCAAATTTACAAAATATTTCCTTTTAATGTCCTTGCTAATATTCTGTACTTGTGCCTTTTATCATTTTCTTGATCAATATTGCTTAGTGTTTGTTGCTGTTACCTGAAGAAGACGGTGAAGAACTTTCGGCTTTAGTGGCCCTCCCTATTCTAAACTTCCCTTTTTCCATTTCACTGATTTCTACCCTTTATTATTTCCTTTCTACTTTTTTTGTGTGTGTTCTGGTACACTTCTTTAAACTTTCTTTTAAACACTGATTAAAAAAATTTTTTTAAGGTAAAGGATCTCACTATGTTGCCCACGCTGGAGGCGTGGCAATTCACAGACGCCTGTGACTATTCACAGACACCATCAGAGCTCACTGCAGCCTCAAATTCCTGGGCTCAAGCACATGCTCCTGCTTCAGCTTCTTGACTAGTTGGGGCTAGAGGTGACATTACATCTGGCCAAACTTCTTAAGTTGAACACTTAGTTCGTTTATTTTAGCTTTTCTTCTTTTTCTTTCTTTTTCTTTTTTTTTTTTTTTTGAGACACAGCCTTGCTTTCTTGCCCAGGCTGGAGAGCAGTAGCACAATCACAGTTCACCGTAACCTTGAACTCCTGAGCTCAAGAGATCCTCCTCCCTCAGCCTCCCAAGTAGCTGGCACTATAGGTATGTACTGCCATGCCTAGCTAATTATTATTATTAATTTTTTTTTGTAGAGACAGGATCTCCCTATGTTACCCAGGCTGGTCTAGAACTCTGGCCTCAAGCGATCCTCTTGCCTGAGCCTTCCAGAGTGCTGGGATTACAGGCATGGGCCACCACACCTAGACTTCTTTTTCTAATATAGATGTTCAAGGCTATTAATTTTCTCTCCAATTGCTGCCTCAGCTACATTCCTCAACTTATTTTCATTATAAAGTAGTTGAAAATGTTTTCTGTATTTATTTAAACTAATTTTTATTGCTTCTTTTTTGGCTCACAAGCATTTGAAACTGAATTTCTATTTTTTCTGACTTTAAAAAAATTGAATTTTACTTTATATTCAGTGAAATGCACAGATCGTATGTATTGTTTGATAAGTTTTGCCAAATGCTGATACCTGTTTAAATCACACATCTGTTAATATAGAGATCATTTTCATGACAGCAAAAACATTCTTTTCTATCAGTTCTTGCCCTTCCCTGCATGACCTGAGGCAAGGACTCTTGAGTTTTAGCATCACAGAGTAGCTTTGTCTTTTATAAAATTTAATATAAATGGAATCATACTATATGATTGTATTTGTGTGTAGCTTCTTTTCTTCATTACTTTGTTTTTGAGTTTTTTCATGTCATTGCTTATATTTTACTGTTGCTCTCCTCTTTCCTCTATTTCTTCTTCTTCCTCTTCTTCCTTGTTCTCCTCCTCCTCTTTCTACATAGCGTCACATTTCATGAAAATACCGCAATTTACTTACCCATTCTCCTGTTGATGGATATATGGGCTGTTTCCAGTTTGGGGCAAATATGAATAAAGTTGATGCAAGTGTTTTTGTATGAGTGTTTCTGTAGACTGTGTTTTTCTTTCTCTTGGGCAAATACCTGGGAGTGGAAATGCTGAGTCATCTGGTAAATGGGTGTTTGCCTTCATAAGAAGCCAGTTTTCCAAAGAGGTTCTCCCATTTTATACTTCTAGCAGAAAAATCCTAATATTTGACACTTTATGGCCTTTTAATTTTAATTATTCTAGTGAGTAAAATATTGAAGTTGTTTTTAAATCAGTTTTATGATTTTACAATGCACGATTTACATAGAAAAAAGGCACACATATTATTGCACATAATTTGGCAAGTCTCGACAAATGCACACACCTGTGTGTATAACACCACCCCAATCAAGATAGAGAGCATTTCTCTCTCCTCAGAAGATTTCCTTACACATCTTTACAGTCAAGTACATCCACTTCTGCCTTAGGTAACAATCTCATTTCTACCACTCTAGATTGGCGTTGCCTGTTCCAGAATCTTCCATAAATGGAATTACAGATGATGGACCCTTTTTCTGTATGGCTTCTCTCAGCACAACTTTTTGGAGATTCATCCATATTTTTGTGTCTAATGTAGTTTATTCTTTTTGACTGTGGGTATGCCACAACTTGTTTATTCATTCTCCTGATGATTGACTTTTTTTTAGTTTCTGGATAATTATAAGCAAACCTATGAATATTCTTGTACAATAATTTCTTGGCTCTATGTTTTTATTTCTCTTGGGTAAATTTCTAGGAGTAGAACAGCTAGACTATATGAGAGGTGTTTGTTTAACTTTTTAAGAAACTACCAAATTGTTTTTCAAAGTAGTTATCTATCAACACCTGTGAAAAGAAGGGACGAGGAAAACCAAAGAAAAAAAATAAAACGAAATGGTTACATAATTTTATATTCCCAACAACAGCATATGAGAGTTTCGGTGGCTTTACATCCTTGCCAACACTCGGTATGATTCTGAGGGTAACGGTTTAATTTGTGTTTCTTTGATCACTTGATAGTTGTTAATATTGACCATCTTTTCACATGCTACATATTCTTCTATGAAGTATATGTTTAAACATTTCACCAGTTTTTGTGGACTATCTTCTTATTACTGAGATGTAAGAGATATTTACATATTCTTTTCATAAATTATTTGTCAAATATTTTCTCCTAATGTGTAACATACCACGTAATTTACTTAAATAGACCTATTATTAATCAGCAGATTTTACTTCTAATAAAATCCAGCTTATCAATTTTTTATGGTTAATGTTTTTCTTGGTTTAGCTAAGAAATCTTTGCCATTCCAAGTTCACGATGGTATTTTCTTTCATCTAGAGGCTCTGTAGTTTTAACTTTTGTATTTAGGTCTTGATCTGTCTCAAATTAATTTCTGTGTATATTATGAGATGAGCATCAAGATACACTTTTTTCCCATACAGATATCCAATTGTTCCAGTGCCATTTTTTTTTTAGAATTTTTTCCCATTCATTTCTTCTAGTGCCTTTGTAAAAATGCAATTGACTATTTATTATTAAATTCACTTCTGACTCTGTACTGTTTTATTTGACTCTGGCTATCCACATTGTCTTGATTATAATATCTTTATAGTAACCAGCAATGTAAGTCCTTCAAATTGGTTCTTTTTTTAAGATATTTTTGATTTTTCTATTGTTATTTTACGTCCTTTGCATTTTCATGTACATTTTATCATCAGCTTCTCAATTTCTACCAAAAAAACAAAAATCAAAACATCAGATGCTGGAATGTTGTTTGAGATTACATTACTATAGATCAATTTGGGTGTAGAGATAGATCATCCATGACCATGGTATATTGCTCCATTTAGTCTGGCTTTCAAAAATTTCTTTCAGCAATGCTTTCAAAATTTATATGTAGAGATTTGTTCATTTTATCTTCTGAGACAGGATCTCAGCCTATTGCCCAGGCTGAAGTGAAGTGGCATGATCTTGGCTTACTGAAGCCTTGACCTCCTGAGCTCAAGCAACCTCCAGAGTAGCTGGGGCTACAGGTGCATGCCACCACACCTGGCCATTTTTTTTTTTTTAAGAGATGAAGTATCACTATGTTGCCCTGGCAGGTCTTAAACTCTGGACCTGAAGTGATCCTTCTGCCTCAGCTTTCCAAAATCTTAGGATTATGGAAGTGAGCCACTGTACCCAGCCTACATGTAGAGATTTTAAACAAATTTTGTCAAATGTCTTACCAAGTATTTTATGTTCTTTGCTGATCATGTAAGTGAGAGTTCTTGAATTTCATTTTTAAGTTTTTTTGTAGCTAGTATATATACAATTTACTTTTATATATTGACCTTGTAGACTTTGATCAAAGTTTATATTTTATTAAAAGTGAGTTTTTTGTAAGTTCCTTAGGAATATCTTCATTTGTAAGAAGAGACAATTTTACGTCTTCTTTTCCAGTTTTTCTAGATTATCTTTACTTGCTGTATTTCACAGGATCGGACTTCCAATACAATCTTGGCTGCAAGTGGTGAGAGTCCATACTCTTGCCTTGATTTTGGAGAGAAGCATTTGGTCTTTCACCTTTAAGTGTGATGTTAAAGGTTTTTCTTAAGATGGTTTTGTCAAAGTTTAAAGTTTCCTTTCATTCCTAGTCTACTGAGAGTTTTAATTATAAAGTGCTAAATTTTAACAATTATTTTTTCTGTAGTTATGGAGATGATCAAATTATTTTTCTCCTTAACTTTGTACATATGATAAACTATATTGATTGATTTTCAAAATGTGAAACTAACCTAGCATTCTTGTGGTATATCCCACTTAGCCATAATACATTATCTTCTTTATAATGGCTAGATTTGATTTGCTGGCTGCTAATTAAATTTGTTAAGAATTTTTGCATTTATATTCATGAGAATTATTTGTCCATGATTTTCTTTTCTTCTTCTTTTTTTTTTTTTGAGACGAAGTTTCGCTCTTGTTACCCAGGCTGGAGTGCAATGGCGCGATCTCTGCTCACCGCAACCTCTGCCTCCTGGGTTCAAGCAATTCTCCTACCTCAGCCTCCCGAGTAGCTGGGACTACAGGCATGGGCCACCGTGCCCAGCTAATTTTTGTATTTTTAGTGGAGATGGGGTTTCACCTTGTTGACCAGGATGGTCTCCATCTCTTGACCTCGTGATCCACCCGCCTTGGCCTCCCAAAGTGCTGGGATTACAGCCGTGAGCCACCGTGCCCGGCCCCAAAATGTTTCTTTTTATCCTTCACTGTCTGTTGAATCTGTAGTAATGTTCCTTTTTTCATTACTGTTATTTCTTCCCTTTTTTGTCTTGATCAGTTTATCAGGGGTTTCTTAATTTTATTTATCTTTTTCAAGAACTGACTTTTGGTAATGTTGGTTTTCCTTATTTTCTTTTTTCTATTTTATTGATTCAGGCTTTAATCTTGTTTTCTACCTTCAATTTATTTGAAGTTTAAATTTCTTTTCTTTTTCTATCTCATTAAAGTGGAAATATATATCAGTTAATTTTTAAATCTTTCTTTTCGTATATATTCATTTAAAGCTCTAAATTTCCTAAGCATTTCTTTATCTGCATCCAACATATTTTGGTATGTTATGTTTGCAATACTATTCAGTTCAAAATACTTTTTAATTTTCTCTGGGATTTTTTTTCTTTCTGATCTATGGTTATTTAGAGGTTTTTATTTTTAATTTCTATGAACTGGATTAAGAAAATGGAAGATTTCACAAATTTGCATGTCATCCTTGTACAAGGGTCAGGCTAATCTCTGCATTATTTCAATATTAGTCTATGTGCTGCTGTAGAAAGTACTTGTGGATTTTACATGTATCTCTCATTTACTGATTTCTAATTTACTTCCATGTAGAGAGAATATTGTCTGTGAAATTTAAGTCTTTTTGAAATGTATTGAGACTTACCTTATGGCTCAGCATATGGTCTATTTTGGTTAATATCTGATGTGCCCTTGAAAATAACATATGTTCTGGAGTTGTTGGTCACTGTGTTCTGCAAACATCAATAAAGTTAAATTAGTTGACCTAATTCATATCTTTTCAAATCTAACAGATTTTTTTTGGTCTACTTGACCTGTCAATTCCTGAGAGAGTAAGTTTTTGTTGTTGTTGTTGAGACAGGGTCTCACTCTCTTGCTCAGGCTAGAGTATAGTGGTACAAATATGGCTTACCTCACCCTTGAACTCTTGGGCTCAAGTGATCCTCTCACCTCAGCCACCTGACTAGTTGGGACTACAGGTGCATGCCAGCATGCCCAGCTAATTTTAAAATTCTTTGTAGTGATGAGGTCTTGCCATGATGCCCAGGTTGGTCTTGAACTCCTTGGCTCAAGTGATCCTCCTGCCTAGGCCTCCCAGAGTGATGGGATTACAGGTGTGAGCCACTGCATCTGGCCAAGCAAGTCATATTAAATCTCCAGCTGAATATCTGTCTCTTTCTCCCTTTAGTTTAATCAGTTCTTACTTCAGATATTTTGAAACTTTCTTACCTGTTTACACATTTAAGACTTTTACGTCATCTTAATAAATTGACTCTTTTAAACATGATAGTCTGCCTTGTCTTGGAGTCTTTCTCTTATATTTATATGCCCATTCCAGCTTTCTTTTGATTAACAATTGTATGGTATATTGATTCTATTTTTAAAAATTTACCTAATTTTTGTTTTTATTTAAAACACGTTCTCTTTCAAACAACGTATCATTAGGTCTTGCTTTTAAAACCCGTGAGAGCTGGAAGAAGGGCAGCCTGTGGAGCTGAGGTGATGACAACGGTGGATGATGAGGAACAAGCAAGTCCTGAGCTGTAACCTGGAGAATGGTTTCGTCCAGGAGTTCAGAAGGAGAAGGGACCCTCATCACAAACCTGGGTAAAATCGTGTGGAGATTCCCTTTCTTCTTTCCCTACGGGGAGCTGTGTTATCAGAAGGCAGAGTGTTGGAAGCAATGGAGTTGGGTTTGAGCAGTGGGGTCCACATGTTTTCATCACATCTCCCATTAGTAAAATAAAATAAATCATCTTCCTAATATATGTAAATTTATTTATTTATAAATTATTTCATGTACCATAATTGGCTAGTGTCTCAAGGAATAATATGCACTTAGAGTGATGCTTACTTACCATTAAGGACAGGAAACACATTCATTTTCAAATTATTTTCTTGGTCATCCTGAGCTTTATTTATGGCTGGCTTCATAGCACATCCGACTATGTGGAAACAAAGTGTGACCTAGAATAGATGAAACACATTGAGATATTCTAATACTTCATAGTTTGGGCCTCGTGCCAGGAGATTTTCTTTGACACCTATGTTGGAGAATTGGGCTTAGGGAAAAGGGAAGTCAGGGGGTCTGGCTGAGGTTGGCACCTGGCTTCCTTGAGAAGCCACCAACTCTCCAGCCAGAAGCACACTCCTGCTGCTATCTCCCGTGCTGCTCACCGGTGGTGTTAGTAGCCAAGCAGCTGGAACAGGGAAACCCAGCAGCCCTCCGTGTGAAGCCTTGTCACAGCTTTGTCACTAGCTGGCTCTGGGACCTTGAACAAGTTGATTCTGTGGATCTCAGCTATCTCAGATGCAAACACAGGTCTGATCTAATTTCCAATCCCACCTTTCTATAAGAAGTAGCTCAGTGTAGTGGCTTCTAAAAATCCTGGGTTCGAAACCACTTAACATCTCTGTGGCCTTGAGTGAATGAATTAGTTTTTCTGAGCCTTGTTTTCTGACCTATAAAATGCAAACACACTTTGCTTGTGAAGATTACTTGAGATTATGAATATAAATAAAAGAAACAATATTTTCGTTTATCTCCTCTCTCCTACACCTGTGGCTCCGTGGCTCTCAAGTTTTATACAGGGCATCAGAATCCCTGGGAAACTGGGTAAAGTACATGTTCTGCACCGCCCCCCCACCACCACACCCAGCCCTGCTCCATTCCTCCCATCCCACTGCATCCCTGATTCTGAATCAGAGCTTCTGGGGTAGAGGCCCACAATCTGCATTTATGTATGTATGTATGTATGTATGTATTTATTAGTGATGGAGTCTCACTGTGTCACCCAGGATGGAGTGCATGGTACAATCTCGGCTCACTGCAATTTCTGCTTCCCAGGCTCAAGCTATTCTCCTGCCTCAGCCTCCCAAGTAGCTGAGATTACAGGTGCGCACCACCCCGCCCAGCTAATTTTTACATTTTTAGTGGAGACGGACTTTCACCATGTTGGCCAGGCTGGTCTTGAACTCCTCACCTTAAGTGATCCACCCACCTTGGCCTTCCAAAGTCCTACAATTACAGGCATGAGCCATGGCACCCGGCCCCACAATCTGCATTGTGAGGGACTCCTGCCTGGTTGCACTGCACCAGCCTGTGTACACTGCCTGCCACACCAAACAGAGTCTTGCCCTTAGAAGTGTTCAAAAGAAAACAAAAGGGCTAGACAGGAGAAGACAAGCAAAGCAAAGGGCCTGTGTTCCTGCAGGCCAAGCAATCCCCAGGCAGGCTGCTCAGTGCACCACCCACGGGTCATGGCTTGCCAGCCCTGCCCAGCCCAGCCCTGCTGGAAAGTTCGCTGTGGTTAGACCATGTTTTTCAGCTCCCTGCTCTCCTTTCCTGTGGCTCTGTTTTGACAGGTGTACCCAGCAGAAGTTGCCAGCTCAGCCCTGGCTAGGGACGAGTTGGAGGGAGGGCAGGAGGCTTGCCCAGCCCCCTATGCCGCCCCGAGTTGGAGAGGTTGTGAGGTCACCGGGGTAAAATGAGTGGCCCAGCCTGGGGATTTTAGAAGCGCTCAAAGAACATGGCCCAGGTCTGTGGCTCCCGGCAAGCCCTGCTCTCCTTAGAAGGAGGCCCAGGAGTGACTTCAGGGCTTTGCAAGTATGGTGGGGATTAAAATCACCCTCATGCTGAAGGCTGGGCTTCCAACCTGGGGACTGAAATGCCACCGGCTGTTTGTTACCACTCAATGTGGGTTCAGACTTCGTCACCTTGGCCCTGGCATGTTCCAGAAAAACAATCGAGCAGGGCAGGAGAAGGAGCACTTGGTTAGAAGGGCAGGACAGAGGAACACATGCCAGGCCCAATGGTGGCAAAGGCCAGTCCACTCCCTCTGCTTTCTGATGAAGAAACTGAAGGTCAGAGAGGGCCAGTGCTAGGCCTAAGGTCCCACAATGATGAAGGGCCAGCAGGGCAGAAGCACAAGCTGCCCAGTTCCCATGGCCACCAAGGTCCTCCATTGCGGATCCCACCCACTCACCCACTCTGAGGTGGGTTTCATCCATTCACAAAATGTATGAATACAGTGATTCCCAGCATTTGCTTCAAGCTTTACAGTTCTGTCTATCCCCTTAAACCCCAGGGGTTTAAGCAGTCCCTAGGGCTGTCCAGATACTCTGAAGGGCCACATTTAATACTAGCAGCAGTTTGATGATGTAGGGCAGGGAATGGGATTGGGGGCAGGAACACCTCCCAAGGAATATGTGGTAGGAGGCTTCCTGAGGAGCCTCACCAACAGGAAAAGTAGCCTGAGAACTGGATCTCCCACTAGCCAGAGACACCAGGGGGGAGTCCCAGTCCCAGATGTGCGGCAAACTCCTCAACTGCTCTCAGACCTTGGTTTGCTCCTTGGGAAATAAAGGAGTTGAGCCTCAGATCCCCCAGGTCCCTCCCAGCTCTCACAGGTCAGGGAGCGTGAAATGAGACACACAGGGATCCGGCCACTCACCTGCAGAGGAGCCACACCCACTGTGGTCCAGGAAGCTCTTCCCCCCTGTCATGAGGACCGTTGTGACAATGGCTGATGTTTATGGTGTGTTGAACATTCTCAGGTGCTGTGGACATCTCAGGTGTTAGTGCGGAGGAAGGACCTCATGCCACACACCACAGAGGAAGCGGTGAGGTCCATATGTCGCAGCTGTGCTTGGCCCCATCCTCACTCCCCTGCCCTTTTGCTCATTTCAAATGAGCACCAACCCACTAAAAAACACCCAAAAACAAAAAACAGGTCTGGGCGTGGTGGTTCACGCCTGTAATCCCAGCACTTTGAGAGGCCAAGGTCGACAGATCACCTGAGGTTGGGAGTTCATGACCAGCCTGACCAACATGGAGAGACCCTGTCTCTGCTAAAAATACAAAATGAGCTGGGTGTGGTGGCAGGCACTTATAATCCCAGCTACTCGGGAGGCTGAGGCAGGAGAATCGCTTGAACCTGGGAGGCAGAGGTTGTGGTGAGCTAAGATCACACCACCACACTCCATCCTGGGCAACAAGAGGGAAACACCATCTCAAAACCAAAAACAAAAAAACAGGGCCCTAATCTTGCACTAGGTCACATTTTGCCAGTCAGAGAGGTTGCTGTGCCACCTCACAGGGGACCTGGCTGTCCACTTCCGTAATCTGCACCATAACCTACCCAGGCCCCTCGGGGCAGGTCTGGCCTGGTCTTTACCTCCTTTCCTGTTCTATCTCCTTGTCTTGGAGACAAAAGCCAGAATCAGGAGGTGTCACTCACATGTCTGGGCCTGCCCTGTTTTCCAATCTTGTTTTAGCCAAAGAGCTCCAGGTCCAGGCTGCAAGACGCACTGGGCTTCCCATTTTCTGCTCTCTCCGAGAAATTCCCTCAGACGCTTTTGGTTCTGGGCCGAGCTCAGTGTTTCTAAAATGGGGCTAGGTCCTGAATTTCTAGGGGACCCTCGTCACCGGTTCCCCTTCAGAGGCTGACCTGGAATGCAGCCCTGAAAGGCGTCATGCCCCCAAGTCAGGCAGGAAGGACTCAAAGCCACCTCACTCCTAGAAACAGCTCTTTACTGATTCAGTAATACTAGGCAGCATGGTATTATCATACGTGCACAGGAGTGTTACATGGCCGTGGGGTGTGCAGTGCAAACCAGTTGCACATCCGGGACACTTGGGAAGGTGCGGAAAGGCTTTGTGGGGGAGGGTCTGGTCCTGGGTCCGTGCTGGGGATGAGACAACTCTGTGCCCTCAACCCGGGGGGTCTGAATCTGTTTGAACATAAAGGCAAAGCAGCCTGAGAGCGAGTGTAGCCAACAGGAGACCACCACCCTGCGGGGTGACTTCCCAGCTCCCCTCTCTGCCAGTGTGTACAGGAAGTTGGTGGGGGCCAAGGAGTGATGACAGAATGGCCTCTGTGCGTGCCCAGGCCCTTCCCGCTTCTAGTCCAGCTGGCTTCCCATGCAGAGAGGGCTGGGGCCATGGTGGGTC
Organism: Leontopithecus rosalia; assembly: GCA_028533165.1. Lineage (NCBI taxonomy): Eukaryota > Metazoa > Chordata > Mammalia > Primates > Cebidae > Leontopithecus > Leontopithecus rosalia. Next base: position 10,028,812 of record CM052661.1, read on the forward strand.
CTGGTGGGACCAGGTCAGCATGCAGCTGTGAGAGGTCAGCATGCAGCAGGAGAGCCTGGTGCAGGAGGCAAGAGCTGCCCGGTTACAAGGGGTTGGTCCTCCTGCAGCCTGTTCCTCCCCGCCACCCCAGAGGGAATGGGGAATGGGACAGGCCAGCCTCAGGGAGAGCAAGGGAGGCAGCTGTGCAGAGAGAACCTTCTGGCCTGCCTGTCTGCCATCCCCACTCAGGCCCAGTGCTCCAGGGCCTGCAGAGTGCCCCGTGCAGATGAAACTCCTGCTTGGATTCCTTCTGCGCTGCTCCTGAGGGGCAGAGGCAGGGAGGAAGCAAGGAGATTTCTGGACATGTGAAGAAATGACTGTTGAATGTCTACAGGGCCGCTGTGTGCAAGGCCAGAGAAGGTGGGTCTCATGGCTCTACTGTGCTGTGACAGGCTGGGACAGCTCCCGGATACCCTGTTCCCCTGATGATAGGGAGGGTCTTGTGGTTGCCAGATCCACTTTGCCTCTGGAGTTCTGGCTGTAATGCCCCACCCGCAAAGGTTTCCTCAGGGCTTTTCAGCCACAGGGAGCCCTGGGAAATTGCTGGCCAGCAAGGGTGCCCAGAGACAGATGTGAGACCTTCCTCCCGAGGTAGCCGCCTCCCTGGCAGGCTCAGTCACAGGAGAGGGGGCTCTTCCTCTTTCCTCTCCTCCTGCCCAGCCAGGGAAACCCAGCTGGCCCCCCTGGCCAGCAGAACAATCTGTGTGTGCGCATGTCTCTATATATTTGTATGCATATATGTGTGCATGTGCGTGTATGTGCGCACGTGCGTATATGCATGTGTGCTGGCATGTGTTAGCATGTGTGCTTGCATGTATGTGTGCATGTGTGTTCTGTGTGTGCGCATGTCTCTATATATTTGTATGCATATATGTGTGCATGTGCATATATGTGTGCACGTGTGTATATGCATGTGTGTCAGCATGTGCTAGCATGTGTGTGCTTGCATGTATGTGTGCATGTGTTCTGTGTGTGCGCATGTCTCTATATTCGTATGCATATGTGTGCATGTGCGTGTATGTGTGCACATGTGTGTATATGCATGTGCGTGCCGGCATGTGTTAGCATGTGTGTGCTTGCATGCATGTGTGCATGTGGGTTTGCCTGTGTATGTGTGCATATGTGTGCCTGTATGTATGTGCATGCATGCATGTGTGCCTGCATGTGTGCATGTGCATGTGTGCATGTGTGTGCCTTCATTTGTGTCTGTGTGCACATGTGTACCTGCATTTGTGCACCTGTGTGCCTGCACGTGTATGTGTGCATGTGTGCACACGTGTGTATGTGCATGTGTGTGCATGTGCGCATGTGTGCGTGAGTAGGGACTGGACTGCTTTCCTATGATACAGTCACTATGCGGGAGCCCAAAGCTGCAGGGCCAGCCCTGGGGAACCCCCTCACTGGAATCAGAGGACCACAGCTGTCTGTAGGTGACGCTTTCTGCGGCCTGGATCTGCTCTGTGCCCCTCCAGCATTCTTTGAGTCAGTGTCTGCTCCAGAGCCCTCCTCAGTAGAAGCTCTGGCTTCCTGGTGGGCCTGGAGGCCCAGGGAGGCCTGGGGGACCCTGGATCCCCGGTTCACCCTTAGGCCCCATGGCTCCCCGCTGGCCTGGTGACCCTGTCTTCCCTGCAATCCCCGGTTTCCCCTGAGGCCCTGAGGGCCCTGGAGATCCCGGGGGCCCTTCTGGTCCTGGGGGCCCCAAGTCCCCTTTCAGGCCTGGCTGTCCTCTCGGTCCACCAGTTCCAAAGCTACCCTTTGAGCCTTTGAGGCCTGGGAACCCTCGAGGGCCAATGGGGCCCCTTTCTCCCACAGGTCCGGTCTCTCCAGTTTGCCCCTGAGGACCCTGGGGTCCCGGGGGTCCCAAGCCGCCGGGGTCTCCCTTCGGGCCTCTGCCACCAACAGGCCCTTTCACGCCCATGTCTCCTTTGAGTCCTCTTGGTCCTGGAGGGCCAGGGGCACCTGGGGTTGGAGAGAAGATGGGAAGAAGTCAGTCTGTAAGAGGCTCCCCACCTGAGGCTCGCCCACAATGACAGCCCAATGGTTGGACAAGCCCAGCGGACACTCATTTCTCCCTGCACACACTCAGGTTAGGGACCGAGGGGCTGGCCAGCTTCAAGAAGGGGCCAAGGTTGTCCAGGATTGCCTGTCCTGCTCTGAGGCCAGTCTGACCTCCTGTACCTTCTCATGCGTGGTCTTTGACTGCTGTATTCACCCCCAACCCACCCTCATGACTTCTCAGACATTTGGGAACAGCGTTGGAGTCAGGTGACATTGAGGAGAAAGCCAAGAAAGTGGGGCATGAGAAACAGGTGTGTCCCAGTGTGAGTAAGCAGGCAGTGACAGCCCGGAGAAAGGTCACCTCCTCCGGAAGCCCACCCTCATCACTCCAGCCTCTTTGCTGAGCTCTTAAGGCTACTGTGTTGTGAGTCTTTCATTGATGCACAGAAAGAGAAGTCACAGCACAGTGAAAGCAAACACTGAGTACCTGTCTGGTGGGCCTGCTAGACTGTGCAGCCCAGGAAGATGGCAGGAGCCGCGGCTCACAGCCCAGCCCTGGACACAGAGCCTGGCATGCGGTCAGGAAAACTCAGCATGTGCTTGAAGAGGGTGATTCACCAAGCAGCTGTGGACTCTCCTACAAGCTGGGCTCTGCATAAGGGCCTGCAGGAGATGCCAGGATGAAGATACGGCCCTTCCTTAAGGAGCCCAGTCTAGCACCCAGGACAAGGGTTTGATGAGCTCACGTCCTTCTGGCTGTGTGGGCCTGAGAGTTTCTACCCCTCACAGCTGGGCCAACCCTGAGGACACAAGGCAGAAAGCGGGCCTCTGCGGGGAAGGGTTCCTGCATGCTGGGAGCTGGAAACCCTCCACTGCCATATCCGGTTCTGTGGCACAATCCTGGCTGACGCGACCTGAGCCCTCTGTTTTCTTCCCAGAGTGTTTCTAAGTGGAGCCGCGTCAGTGAATACATCCTCTATTATGACCTAAACTGGAAACCAGAGCCCAGACAGAGCCAGCCCCACCAGAGCCAATAAAAACCTTCCAGTCAGTTCCCTGCCACCGCCTGCCCTTGCCCACCCCTGCCACGGGGATGTGGCCCGGCATGGCTCACGTGGCCTGCCAGCAGCAAGGCTGAGATTCCATTGTCAAGTGAGCCAGGCATGAGGGGTGGCAAGCAGCAGTGACAGCAGACTGGTCTCAGAGAAGCCAGGAGGCAGGAGGTGCCCTTGGTCTGCAGGAGCCCCTGGCAGCTTGGCAGCTAGAGTGCCACGGGCCCAGGCTGATGCCTGCGCAGGAGTGCCTCCCCAGCCTGGCAGGACCGGCAGGGAGCCAGCACCGCCACAGCATCTGTCTTCACCCTACCTCTGCTCCTGGCGCCTGGGCCAGCTGAGGTTGGGGAAAGCAGAGACCATGCAGAGGCAGAGGCCCCCGAGGCTGTTGGCGGTGTGGCAGTGCTGGCAACACTGCCCCGTTCCAAACTCAGATTTCACCCCAAGACTGCAAGCTCACTCAGCTTCCAAGGGCCCTGCAGCTCTGTGACTCCTTCTCCTGGAAGAGGTGGAGGTCCCCAGAGCCCTTTTCTAAAGAGTACTTCGGGGTCCCCACCGAGCGAGAAGGGGACTCAGAAGGCTGCCTTCTTCAGGTGAGCAGGGCCCGCCTGCGCTCTGGGCCAGCCATGAGTCACGCAGGCAAAGGACTGTAGCAGGCGTGACCTGGTCTGGCTAGGCAGGAAGTCAACAGCCATAGTTTAGTGGTTAATGTGGGGGCAAGGAATGTGGGCAGAGGCTGACCAAGGCACCTCCAGGCCAGAGTGCCACTGACCCTGCCAGTACCAAGGCAGGGGTGAGGGGCAGAGGAGAGGAGGGCTAGTGGCTGCTCTGAGCTGAAGGAAGGCACCTCAGCCATGAGGGAGGCACGGGCAGCAGTGGCTGAGGTGTGGGGCTGGGAGAGGAGCCTTGGAATCATGTGGAGGTGGAGGGCGGTCATGATTACTCAGGAAGTCACAGGCTGTAATCAGGCTCTCCAGGCCCATTAGGGTCCAGCCACAGCTGACTTCATGTCTGGGACCCTGGAGTGGCTGGCTCTGTGCTCTGTGCTTGGGATAGGGAGGAGGGTGGGGTGAGCAGAGTGCCCAGTGTCTCGGGCATCAGCCCTGCCTACCCATGGGAGGGCCGATGCCTGTCCCAGGAAAAGCCCACTGTACATCTCATGGTCAGAGTCAACTGGTCGGCTTACAAGGACAGAAGAAAACCAAACAAAGGGGTACCTCATGGGGGACAGGCCTGGGACCCTGGGAGGCACACTGGCGTGGACATCAGGCGCCCAGTGTTTGAGTGCCAGCTCTCATATTAGCAAAGCAGGTGGCTGGGGTTCAGGCTCCCCTCTGCTCCATGAGAATACTGGCCTGGCTCAGGGACTCTCAAACCTGCTCACTGCCAACTGAGGGCCGTTAAAAACGTGCCCGTGGGCTTCTACTTCTGCTCAGGGTGGATGAGTCCATGACTGACTCCTCCTCCCACAGAGAACAAACAGAGCTGCTAGAGAAAGACCAAAACATCTTTCTGGAGGTGTTGGAGGGATACCAAGGCCAAGATCCTGGAGAAGAGAGGACTTGTTGAAGTCGGCCTGACATCTTTTCCTCTCCAGGCATTTGTGGATTCCTAATTGGTTTGGGCAGAGAGGCTTAGAAACCAAGGCACAGCTGCAGCTCTTAGGCTGAGAAGCTGAGTGGAGTTTTCAGCAGCTCTCAGGGCTAAGAGAACAAAAACTGGCTCAGGGCCACCCAACCCTCTCCACTGCCACCTCCCCAGGTAGCTCCTGGGCTGTGAACAACAGAATGATAGGACAGTCTCTGCTTTTTCCTCCCTCACATGTAAACTCCTGAACAGGTCAGCGTGGAAGAAGGATGTGGTGCTTACAGAACACATTTGCAGACTGAATCTCTTTGTCTCTTGCCCATCTTGGGCTTCTACCTTTTCTTCACATGTTCATTTATTCATTCACTGAGCAAACATTTCTTGTACTTTCCAAGAGCCAAGCACTCTGCTGGGTCCTCAAGGAGTAACACGAGGAGCCCAGATCTCCAAGCGGTTCAGCATCATGATAATCCCTCAAGTGGGGCACCCATTTATACTTTACAAGAACTTTCTCACACCCATCTTGAACACTGGTCCTCATAATTACCCCATGGGATATAGGCAGGAAAGGCATTAATATTTCCATTCACAGATGAAGAAACTGAGTTCAAAGTATGGCTGGGTGTGGTGGTGCATGCCTGCAATCCCAGCACTGTGGGAGGAGCAAAGTGGGAAGACTGCTTGAGCCCAAGAGCTTGAGACCAATCTGGGCAACCAAGTGAGACCCTGTCTCTACAAAAAAAAGAGAAAGAAAGTAGCCAAGAGTCCTGCCCCAGGCCATTTAGCTAATAAATTATGATGGTTTTAGTCTACAATTCCCAAATGATAGTCCTAGCACAGACACTGTCTAGCACAGACACCAAAATTACCCTACAGAGTAGGAAGAGATAAATGTTTTATGAGAGGCACAAACATTATGAAAGTACCACAGGCTTTCTGTTGCGTAAATAGGGGCTTAGAATTAATTAAAGCTGGAATAGGTCTCAGAGATCAGCCAGTCTTACCCCTTCATTTACAGATGAATGAAGCCAAGCCCTGGAGGGATGAAATGATTCTGCCTAAAGATCCAGAGCACATCAGAAGCCAGGCTTCTTGCCTGTGCAGTCTCAGAGTTCCAACCCATCCATCAGGACTCGGCACCTTCCACGCAGCTCTGGCCACTGCAATCCCTCTCCCTTTATTCCAGATAGCCGCTCAGCTCTGGCCAGGTGGAGACCTCATTGCCAGCTCCTGTGTCAGAGCTTATCAGTGCCTGTCTCTGGATGAATAAATAAGTGACCAGGTCCCCAGAGGAAGGGATGTGCATTGTGTCCCTGAAATTTGCTTTCCAATATGAGAGATGTTACAGGTGGTGAATATAACAACCAGGAGAGAGGCTGGCCAGTAGACACAATTTAAACAAAGGTGCAGACGTTGAACCAAGCAGATGTAGCTCGAACAGATGCCCTGCCTTGCTCTCTGCATGACTAGGACAGCAGCATATGTAAATTCCCAAGAGTACTATTGTGTTATACTTAAAACAGTTCTCCTGTCAACACTTTCGGTGGCATCTCCCTCTTCCCCACTCCCTGCCTCACACCGTGTACCTTAGAAGGACCTGAGCAGAAATGTCTTGTTGGTCTCTACAAACTCGTGCTCTTGGCATCTCCTTTCTTGGGTGGGCACTGGATGTGTACATGATAGAGCATGGGGAAGGCGTCGGGATTTTAAATCAGAGTGACCCTCTATTTGCTCCTTTAAACTCCCTCCCCCATCCTCAGATTACTTTTCTATAAATGCAGTCACCAATATTTGCCTTGTTTACCATGCAAGGGCTGTTGTGAGGCTGAAATTCAGCCAAGTATATAAATGGGCCTTGTGATCAGGAGAACTTTAAATTGCCTTTGTTCTTAGGTGGAACTCAGTAAAACCACACATCTGCCAGGGGTTGAACCGTAAGAACTATTTACTCATGCCCTTCCCTGGAACATTGTGCCCTAGAGGTCATATTTTAGGTGAAATACTGTGGGAAGATTTCCGTTACCATGTCAGGGGATGGGAAATAAATTTGATGAAAATTCAAGAGGCTTCCACCTCAGTGAAATTTCCAGAGGTTGGGTGGTAATGGTATGTGGAGACAGATGTCCCTTCCAAGGTGAAAAATGAGTTGTATGAGGACCTTCCTAAAACCAAAAAGAAAGCACAATGCCTAGTGGGCCGATTTGAACTTCGGAGGCAACATATTCCTCATTAGAGGGTGTATTCCTACTTACTTGCCAAGTGACCTGAAAAGCTTCTTGTTTTGAGGGGGACCCAGAACAGGGGAAGGCTCTGCCTGTGGCAGAGACCGCCACTGAGTCCCGCCACTGAGTCCCCAGGGTAATCGGCCAGCTACCTGGTGGCAGGTTGATTACACTGGACCATTTCCATCATGGAAAGGGCAGTATTTTTACCAGAATAGATGCCTGCCCTGAACATAAATTTCCATTCTCTGCACAAAATGCTTCTGTCAAAACTACCGTCTGTGGACTCACAGAATGCCTTATCCACAGTCATGGTGTTTATACAGCATTGCTCCTGATTGGGAAATTCATGTCACAGCAGACAAAGTGTGGCAATGGGGCCGTGTTCATGGAATTCACTGGTCTCACCATGTTCCCATCATCCTGAGGCAGCTGGCTTGATAAAACAGTGGAATGACCTTTTGAAGACTGAGTTACAGCACCAGCTAGGTGGCAGTACCTCAAGGGGCTTGGAAGGGTTCTCCAGGAGGCAGTATTTGCTCTGAATCAGCATCCAATACACACTGGTGTTCTCCCAAAGTCAGATTCACAGGTCCAGAAATCAAGGGGAGGTAATGACAGTGGCACTCTTATTCTTATACTGGTGACCCATTGGAGCACTTTTGCTTCCTGTTCCTATGACCTTGTGTTCTGCTGGGATAGAGGACTAGTTCCAAAGGGAGGGATGCTTCCACCAGGAGACACACCATGATTGCACTGAACGGGAAGTGAAGACTGCCACCTGACCACTCTGCGCTCCTCACGCCTCTGAATCAACAAGCAAAGAAAAGAGTTCTTGTGCTGGTGTGGGCAACTGATCCTCACTGCCAAGGGGAAACTGGATTGCTGCTCCACGAGGGAAGTAAGGAAGAGGACGTCTGGAATATAGGAGATCCCACGGGGTGTCCATAGTATTACCAGGCCTGTGATTAAGGTCAATGGAAAGTTCAACAACTCCGCCCAGGCAGAAATACTGGTAGCCCAGACCCTTCGGTGGGAAGGCTTGGATCACCCCAGCAGGTAAAGAGCCAGGACCAGATGAGGGGCTTGCTGAAGACAAACGGAATACAGAATGGGGAATGGAAGAAGGTGGTGATGAATACCAGCTATGACCACGTGACTAATGACTGCAACAAGGACTGTCATTGCTATGGTATGTCCTCATTTTTATTTTATTTCTACATTCAGACATTCTGAATGTAAACAGTCCTCCTTATTTTTTAGTGAATCTCTCTCTCTCTCTCTCTCTCTCTCTCTCTCGTGCGTGTGTGTGTGTGTGTGTGTGTGTGTGTGTGTGTGTATAGCCAACAATTTTGTTTTCTTTCTTCTCTTATTTCCTCATTGTGTAACACAGCATGTACCTGCTTTATAGCATAGTTAAATATTGTTAACTTTACTAGTATTTAAGTTACAGGGTATAAGCAAAAAAATAAAATTCACTCAAGGACTTTAACTCCTCTTCAGGGCAAAGTGTTCATATGTTTTTGCTTGTACAGAGGAGAGCTGTAACACATTAGGTGGAATTATGACCTTGCTTGTTGTCTTTATTTGGAGATTAAGTATGGTTTAAGCAGATGTGGACGGGGGCCAAGTTGACAAAGTGTGGGCTTGTGATGGTTAATTTTATGTGTCACCTTGACTAGGTCAGATATTTGGTCAAATATAATTCTGGGGCCTTCTGTGAGGATACTTTAGGGTAAGATTAACATTTAAACATGTAGTCTGGGTCAAGCAGGTTGCCCTCCCTAGCATGAGTGGACTCATCTAATCAGTTGAAGGCCTGAGTAGAACAAAAACCTGAGCCTCTTCCAAGTTAGAAGGAATTCTTCCTGCCTGATGGTCTTCAAACTAGAATATAAGCTCTGTGGATTTTGGACTTGCCAGTCTTTCTAATTACATGAGCCAATTCCTTATATTATTCATCTATCCATCTCTATCTATCTATCTATCTATCTATCTATCTATCTATCTATCTATCGGTCTGTCTATTATTTATATCTCTCATCTTTATCATATCTATCTGTATCATCTCTATCTGTCTATCTATCATCTATGTATCTCTATACACTATTGATTCTGTTTCTCTGGATCTATCTATCTATTTATCTATCTATCATCTGTCTATCTCATACACTGTTGATTCTGTTTCTCCGGATCGATCTATCTATCTATCATCTATCAATCTATCAATCTATCTATCTATTATCTATCTATCTATCTATCTACCTACCTATCATTTATCTATCTCATACACTGTTGATTCTGTTTCTCTGTAGAACCCTGATAGATATGGAGGACATGAAGGAGATGGGAGGAGAAGAATGTGTCAGAGTGACAGCCTCCAGGGGCAAAGGGTTGGCTGGTTGGGAACATTAATGGGGGTGTGGGAAGGGAGAAAAGAAGAGGAGATAGTTTTCAAAAGACATAGTTAAACAAATCTAAATATAAAAGTCCAGATTTGTATAACAGGCGAAGTTAGAAGCCACAATACCTTTGCAAAAGAGGTTTGCAAAGATGTTCTTTTTCTTTTCTCTCTCTCTTCTCTCTCTCTTTTTTTTTTTTTTTTTTTTTGAGACAAGGCCTCACTCTGTCTCCCAGGCTGCAGTGCAGTGATGCAATCATAGCTCACTGCAGCCTCGACCTCCTGGACTCCAGTGATCCTTCTGCCCAAGCAGCTGGGAGTACAGGTACACACCACCATGCCTGGATAATGCAAGAACATTTCTTAAAGCTGCCTATTGCTTTAGGCATTTGCTATAGGATTGTGTTAGCCCACTAGTACTTTGCCTAAAACCAGGTACTTCTGTGTCCAGCAAGATCACCAAGGCTCAGTGGAAGCTTTGCAGCAGCCCTGCCTGGACACAGCTCTTACCTCGTAGGATGGTGACATTGCGAAGGATTTCTCCATGCTGTGTGTCCACTGCCTTCATCTCCTCCACGATCATGGAGAGGTTCCGGACGTTGAGGTCCAGCCGGGAGCTGAGTAGGCTGAAGCGCTCTCGGAGCAGGTCTGTGGTGCCCAGCATGAGGGAGACGGACTTGTTCAGGTAGTAGAGCTCCTCAGCATGGGTGTGGAAGCCCAGTGTGCAGGAGAGCCGCACGTCATCCAGGTACTTGAGCATGCTGTGCACGTGGTTGTCAGTGGCATTGATGTTGGTGAAGATGGTACCAATTTCAATCTCGTGAGAAGCCATGCGTCCTTCCAGAGACTCAAACCTCTCCACAGTGCGGTTCTGGGCATAGCGGGTGTGGTACTGGAGATCATGCATGTTCTCTTCATGGTCATCCAGGAGGGAAGAGATGTTGTCCAGCTGCAGCTGCAAGCCCATGACCTGCAGTACCAGGTCATGCATGCTCTCGGAGTTCTGGCTGATGCGCTGTGAGGAGGCCCCCAGGGTGGCCTGGATGTTCTTGACTGCCTCTCCAGTCTTGGTGGAGGTAGTACGCAGGCCACTGAAGAGCCGGGTGTAGTTCTGCCAGTCGGTGACAATCTTCTGGAGGGTCAGGGTCTCCTCGTCTGTCTTCCGCTGGATCCCGTGGATCCACTCGGAAGTCTGCCCCACAGTGAAATTGATCTGGTGCACTGCAGCCTTGACATCGTAGCATTCCTGGGTGAGGTCCTTCAGAGAGAGGTCCAGGCCAGCTGTGGTGGCCTGCCAGCCTCTCACCTGAGCCAGGAAGAGCCCCAGAGACTGGTTAACCTGGTGGATGGAGAAGGAGCAACTGCCCATCTCCTGCGATATCTGCCTGCTGGTGGTGGAGAGCACCTCCTGGGCCTGCAAGGTCTGGTCCAGCTGCACCTCCTGGGCCAGAAGCAACTTCTGAATTCCCTCCAGCTCCTCCTGCAGTTTTTGGATCTCGGGCCCCAGCTGCCCAGCTTCATGGCAGAAAGAGCAGTTGTTCAGGGCTTTTGGATCTGTAGGAGAAAGAGACAATACTCTGAGTTGCTGAAGGGGCATGGTACAATGCTTCCTCTTGAAACTAAATATTTCAGAGCATAAGGAACTGGTAAGTAGCTTCCCAAACCTGCTTTCTTCCCTAAGTCCTGGTATAAAATCCTTCTTGGAAAAGCCTTGCCACATCTATGGAATCTCATTTTTACCAACTGTCTTGACTCTGATCTGAAATGTAGCATTTAGGATGTTTTTTTCTTCTCACCAGCAAATTCTCAAGAATATATCTTCATAATTTGTCTTAAGTGGCCAGGAACTTCCCATTTAAACTTCGTTTAAAAATTTATGCCGATATTTTAATATCGGTTATCTTATTCAATTATCTTACAACAATAAATTTGAAGAGAAGGTGACACAGGGATTTTTGACTTCTGACTCATGAGGAACGAGGCGCAGAGGAGTGGCTTGGCAAATAGCCACATATATTGGTAGCAGACCAGTACCTTTTATTTGCATCAGAGAAGACCCCGCTAAACCTTCTATCATTGCTCCTTCTGTCTCATTCTCCCTTAGATTGTTCCAGGTTAAAGCAGAAGATAAAGAATGTCAAGAATTGTGGGCCGGGCGCGGTGGCTCACGCCTGTAATCCCAGCACTTTGGGAGGCTGAGGCGGGTGGATCACGAGGTCAAGAGATCGAGACCATCCTGGTCAAAGTGGTGAAACCCCGTCTCTACTAAAGATATAAAAAATTGGCTGGGCACGGTGGTGCGTGCCTGTAGTCCCAGCTACTCGGGAGGCTGAGGCAGGAGAATTGCCTGAACCCAGGAGGCGGAGGTTGCGGTGAGCCGAGATTGCGCCATTGCACTCCAGCCTGGGCAGCAAGAGTGAAACTCCATCTCAAAAAATAAAAAAAATAATAAAAAAAAAGAATTGTGGCATGACCTAAGCAAATTAACAGAAGAACAGAAAACCAAAGACCACATGCTCTCACGTGTAAGTGGGAGCAAGGTTGCATACATGTAGACATAGAGATGGGAGCAACAGACATCAGGGCCCACTATGAGGGAGGGGGAAGGGGGTTCTGGGCTGAAAACCACCTATTCAGTACCTAGGCTCACTACCTGGACGATGGGATCATTCCTACCCTAAACCTCAGTGTTACCCATGTAACCAACCTGCACATGAATCCCTTAATCTATAACGAAAATTGAAATTATAGAAATCAATAGATGAGATGGTATATATTTTAAAAAAGAGAAGAAACAAAAGAATGGTGGCATAGCTCAAGGCAATAATGAGGAAAGGGTTGACCTGGCAGGAGGTTTTGCAAGATCTTGAAACTCTCATCATTTCAGATGCATGAAGCTATTTTGGGAATAGACCATCTTTGGCTTCCTTTTCTGCCTGCAGACTCTGGCTAGGGCTGTGCTCCACCCAGAATTCCCTGCGCCAGTCCTAGGAGTATCCCAGGGTAGCAGCCCTCCTCCAGTGGATGGAGATCCAGCTGAGGAGTGAGCAGGGAGCTGGGGATGTCCTCTGTGCCTAGAAGGCTGGCAAAGGTTACCTGGCACTGGGGCACTGTGGCATGAGGAGGGCAACCTTGCCCCACCCTGATGATCACTGGCCTTATATCACAGTTACCATCAACACACCACTTACCCAGGCCCTGGAGATTTTTCTGCATTAGCACAAGCTTCTTGTCATAAATAGACTGGGTCAAGGAGATGTCTTCGGAGAGAGAGTCCACTCTTCTGAAAACTGTAGGGAAAACAGATGAGGAGCTGGGGCAGGGTCTAAGCTCAGAGAAACAGTACTCATTCCTTGAGACGGCAACTTTATCAGCTCCTCTGCAACCAAAACCTTTCCCCCTCCTCCTCTCAGGCTTCTTCATGGTGATTAGAGAACATACTTCTTATGGCCAGAGTTTGCAACAAGGCCCTTTGAAAACATAATTACTCACCCCCACCCCACATTTTAGAAATAGGACCTGATCGTAGAATGAAATAGGAAAAATTCAGAAAAAAATTTTTTTTTTTTTTTTTGAGCCGGAGTTTCGCTCTTGTTACCCAGGCTGGAGTGCAATGGCCCGATCTTGA
>CM052661.1:10041838-10254464 GCA_028533165.1 Leontopithecus rosalia
ACCTCCGCCTCCTGGGTTCAGGCAATTCTCCTGCCTCAGCCTCCCGAGTAGCTGGGATTACAGGCACGCGCCACCGGGCCCAGCTAATTTTTTGTATCTTTAGTAGAGACGGGGTTTCACTATGTTGACCAGGATGGTCTCGATCTGTTGACCTCGTGATCCACCCACCTCGGCCTCCCAAAGTGCTGGGATTACAGGCAAAAAAATTTTTTAAATATGACTCTTATTCCTACCACCTAAAGATTGCTGCCATCAGTGTTTCCATGTATTTGTTCTGGTCTTGTTTACGTTGATAACCATTCTTCAGCCACACAGATATATGCAGTTTCCCCCTTACGTGCAGGGGACACATTCCAAGACCCCCAGTGGATGCTTGAAACCTCAAAGTACGAACCCCTATATGGACTATGTGTTTTCCTGTACGAACATACTTAAGAGAAAATCTCATTTATAAATTAGGCCTAGTAAGAGAGTAACAACAGCTAATAATAAAATAGAACTATTATAACAATTTGCTATAATAAAAGTTATGAAAGTATGGTCTCTGTCTGAGAATACCTTATTGTACTGTATTCACCCTTCTTCTTGTGCTGATATGAGATGATGCCATGCCTACGTGATGGGATACGGTGAGGTGAGTGACACAGGCATCGTGACTTAGCGTTGGGCTACTACTCACCTTGACCTTATGTCAGAAGGGGGATCATCAAGCCATGATGTCACCGACTGACCTCGGGGAACTGAAACTGTGGCTAGGTGGGGATGACTGTACTTTCTTAGAAAAGAAAAAGCAAGCCTGGGATGCTCCAAACAGCTCATCTGTTTTCTTTTATGTTGCTTTGCTGGTATCATATCACGGACACGTTCCCATCCAGGCTTAAATCACTTTAAAATAATTGCTTTTGGTATGGGCGTGGCACTCTATATAAATAATACAAGAATTATATAAGAATCCCTTATTGTTGGGGACACTTAAAGTCCCTTCTCTTCTGAGCTCATAAATAAAACTTGTTCCATAAATGTAAGTAATGTATCCCAGCACTTTGGGAGGCCGAGGCAGATGAATCACGAGGTCAAGAGATCGAGACCATCCTGGTCAACATGGTGAAACCCCGTCTCTACTAAAAATACAACAATTAGCTGGGCACGGTGGCACATGCCTATAGTCCCAGCTACTCGGGAGGCTGAGGCAGGAGAATTGCTTGAACCCAGGAGGCGGAGGTTGCGGTGAGCCGAGATCATGCCATTGCACTCCAGCCTGGATAACAAGAGCGAAACTCCGTCTCAAAAAATGTATATATATGTAAGTAATGCTTAATTCTAGAAATAATCCTTACATATGATGGTGCTGTGTCTGTGATAATTCTCTTGGGATAAATTGCTTAAAGTAGACTTATGGGTGCCAAGGGTATTAACATTGTTGAAGTCCTTGATACAACCTGCCAAACTGCTGCCCAGAAAAGGTTACACCAGTTTCTACCCCATGGGCAGCCTCGAACTCAGCTAAGGGGGTCGTGTTGGTCCGTGGGGAACATGTCTTGGCAGCAGCAGGACGCCCAGCTTTCTCCAGCAGGTACCGGATAGGCCTGGTAGAGGGAGGGCATGGGTTGTTCTAAGGTTCAGCAAGCTGTTTCCCACAGATCCTCTTAAGGTCAAGTACAAAAGGGAAGAATTAGCACCACCAAGAGCATCGAGTAACACAGCTTCTGGTCCTACTTTACTTCACACCTGTTGGGTGACTTTAGGCAAGTCAGTTCCCTTTCCTGAGCTCAGTGCAATCATATATAAAATGAAAATGTGGAGTTCGATGACTCAAAGGCTCTCATCAACTCCAGAACTCGATGCTTTTGAATTATTTGGAATCTCCAGGCTCCAGTTAATATTGTACATCTCGGAGCTGTCAGGAGATTTACTTAATTAGTGACAGCGACATGTTGAGAGAGTTTGGAAATAATCACACGCTGTTACATGAGACAAGCACTTTAGAGTTTACAATAGTTATTATTCCATTTGAGCCTCCCTATAATTAAGATCCCATGCATAGATGAAAAGAGATAGAGAGATTGAGGGACTCTGATTCCTATTCCTATGCTTTATTAAGTCTACTTCCAAGTCAACAGCCAAGGCTCACTCCATTCCATATAATTCATTCACCTGTTCATTTTCTTTTTTTTTTTTTTTTTTGAGATAGAGTCTCAGTCTGTCACCCAGGCTGGAGTACAGTGGTGTGATCATGGCTCACTGCAGCCTCAATCTCCTGGGCTCAAGTGATCATCCCACCTCAGCCTCCTAGATAGCTGGGGCTACTGGCACATGTTACCATCCTCAGTTTCAATTTTCAATTTTTTTTTAATTGAAATGAGATGAAATCTCACTATGTTGCCCAGGCTGGCCTCAAATTCCTGGGCTCAAGTGATCCTCCCACCTTGGCCTCCCAAGGTGCTGGGGTTATAGACATGAGCCACTGCACCTGGCCTTGCTTATTTCTTCATTGTGTATTTCAGGATTAATAATTACATATTTGCTTTTTATGCCATTTTCCTAACATTATAGATGTTTTTTCATCCCTTTAAAATTATGTTTTATAATGTAGACAATATGGCAAATAATACATATACATCACTTATAAATAAATAGGTATATTTTGGA
This sequence comes from Leontopithecus rosalia, assembly GCA_028533165.1. Taxonomy (NCBI): domain Eukaryota; kingdom Metazoa; phylum Chordata; class Mammalia; order Primates; family Cebidae; genus Leontopithecus; species Leontopithecus rosalia. Next base: position 10,044,488 of record CM052661.1, read on the forward strand.
GGTGTGAGCCTATCAACTTTTTCCTTTTCTAACATTTAATTATAAAATTTTTCAAACAAAAGAATAGAAGGACTTGTACAGTGAAGACCTATGTGCCTATCACCTAGAATCTACAAGTAGCATTTTTCTGTATTTATTTTATATTCATCCATCTCTCTCACCCATTCATCAATCTGTGTCAAGTTTTGAATTTTTTTTTTTTTTTTTTTGAGATGAAGTCTCACTCTGTTGCCAGGTTGGAGTGTGGTGGTGCAATCTCAGCTCACTGCAACCTCTGACTCCCTGGTTCAAGCAATTCTCCTGCCTCAGCCTCCCTCGTAGCTGGGATTACAGGCATGCACCACCACACCTGACTAATTTTTGTATTTTTAGTAGAGATGGGGTTTTACCCCCATCAAGATGATCTTGATCTCCTGACCTAGTGAGCTGCCCACCTCGGCTGCCCAAAGTGCTGGGATTTAAGGTGTGAGCCACTGTGCCTGGTCTTTGGATGCATTTTAAATGAATTTTTTACTGATGGTTTGCACAGTCAAAAATGTTTAGAGATCACTGCTCTAGACCGGGGGGGTGGCAAACGATGGCCTGCAGGTGAAATCCAGCCCGATGTCTGTCTTATGGGAGCTGCCACCCCTGTTCATTTACAGACTACCTGTGGCTGTTTTTGCTCTGCGATGAGAGTTCGGTTGTGACAAAGACCATATGTAACCTGAAAAGCCTAAAATGTTTACTATGTAGCCCTTTACATAAATGAATGGCCGAGCTCCGCTCTAGATTATAAACTCCATGAAGGCAGGGTCTGTGTTTTCCCAAGCAGTATGCTGCCCAGTAGAGAATATAGTTCTTGGCCCCCAGTATGCACTTGACTACAAAAAGAGTACTTGGTTCAATGAACAGAGTTGGTTTGTAATGTCTGCTGACTGATTTTTCCAACCCCCCAGTCCTGGTCACAGTCCTGGTGTAAAACATTGAGCAGTCTGTTCGCACACTCACACGTACACACATGCATACACACACACATGCTTTACAAATCTATAGACATTCTTTCAAGAGATACTATTGGGCACCTGCCATTTAGGCCAGGATGGTGCCAACACTGTTCTAGGGACCTGGGATACCCAAGCTGGAGGCAAAAACAAAAGAAGGACACCCAAAGGTCTCCCACGGTTCACAAACCCGCACCCCTCACCCCGGTTCTTCTGATCCTCTGTGCATTCACGCTGGATCTCAGGACAAATGATGTCTCCTCCCCAGAACTGTTCCCTCCCTCGAGGAGTGGGGCCAGCCTCCCACTCCAGCCTGCCAGGCTGACTCATGAACGTTATGTATGTGACAGCGTCTCGAATCCTGTCTGAAACTCTTTGGTGCCTATGCTCTTCTCTGGGCCTGAGCCTGTGGCTCTTGGAGCTTTGATAATGGCCCTGGGTCCCTTGGGTGCTCTGAGCTGAAGACCTAAAAGGAGTGGCCAGAAATCTTGACAAGTTCTCTGACAGCCAGTTTGCGGCCTCTGATAGGAAGACCGTGGCTCCTTCCCTCCTCTGGCCCAGGATTTTGGCCACTTTCTGAAAGGCCAGACCCTGTGAATTGATTTAGCAGAGACAGGTGGTGAGGGGCTTGGGAAGGTCTGAAACCCTAGGTCCTTAAATCTCGCTGCACATTGGCATCCCCTGAGGCGATTTATAAATGACTAAGGCCTGGGTCCCACCCAGAGATTATGATTTAATTCATCTGGAGTGAGTGGAGGGGGGTTACTCTGGCATGTATTTTTAAATGTTTTCCAAGGGATTCCAATATCCCCCCACGAGGGGGAAGAACCACGCCCCTTGATGGTGAAATGTAATTGACGCAACCCAGCATTCCCAGAGCCTGGCACAGAGCAGGCTCGGCTTGTGTTGGATTAATTAATGCCTTTGGATTACTGGAAGACAACTTATGTCTATTCAGATCATTAGTATGCTGGCCTCTTGCCTTCAGGCTAAGAAGGCTGGTTGCTGAATATCTCCAGCCAGGACCAGGATGAGGTGCCTCCCCTTAGGGACGTGCAGGCTCAGGGTCCACATGAAAGCTGGGAAGCCCCCCTCAGAGCCTCGACTCCCTCTCCCTACTCCCGGCCTTGTTTCTAAAATCCAGTAGATTGGAACAAACAAACCTACTGGAGCCTGGATTTTCAAAGTTTGAAGCTAAGATTGGAATGGGATTAGAGTGAGATGCCACCAAATTTGCTGTAAGCAGTTTACCACAGTCTGTCCACATCTGGAAGGTGGAAGTGACCTGTCTCTGGCTATGTGCGGTGACCCGGGTCAGCAACTACAAACTCTAATGTGTATGAGAAGAACCAAACCTCAGATCCCTGGATCTCACCTGCAGGACCCCCCAGATTCCTTGGTCTCAGCAGGTCTGGCTGGGTGAGACCCAGGAATTTGCATTTTAACAAACACTGAAGGTGAAATTGCTGCAGGTAGGCATCCAGCCTCACTATGAGAAACACTCACATAGACCATGAAAGGGGGCTTAGAAGTCACTCAATCCAGTGATCTCAAGCCTGTGTGAACAACAGAATCGTCAGGAGAGCTAAAAGTTACTGAATTAATTCCATGATCAGGGTGGGGCCCAGACATCAACATTCTTTAAAGCTCCGAGGTGGCTCCAACATGGAGCTGAAACTGAGAAACACTGACCTAGTCTTATCGTCTCATGACACCAGCAGGAAAGCAGCAGTACCCAGAGGCGGGTGCCTTCCTGAAGGGCACAGACCTCATCAGTTGTCAATCTCTGCAGTCTGGATTAGGCATAGAGATTCTCTAGCCAGGAAGATGCTGGCTCTAGGCCCTGGGATACAGATGTCAAGTGTTTGTCTTTGCAAGGAAGCTTTTGGTGCCGGATCCCTGACCAGACACCCCTCTGCAGCCTGAGATGGGCGAGCTCTGGACTCACCCAGAGAGGCCAGCACAGCCACGGCCACCAGGAGCAGTGCCAGGAAGAGGTAAAGAATCCGCACCGATGTGTGCAAAGACAGGTTCTTCTGGCAGCGGCTGCAGCGGAGCCCCGGCTGGCCTGTGGGGGACATAAGCAGGACAATAGCTTAGGCCAGTGGACCAGGCTTCCATGTTCCTGCTCTGGCCTGTCTCATCACATTCTAACCAGCGACCCTCATTCTCTATCTGTCCTACAGCCTTTCTCTAGGTGCTGATGCTTTCTGGAATGCAGGAGACTGAGTTGAGTCGGGACTTCAAAGAACAGACCCCATCATCATACTCTCTCTATGGTGTCTTCATTCAGTCCATGGGAGGGGAAACACCTCTTCCCTCTCCATTGATCCTACTGATGACCCACAGCATAGGCAGCCAGCCTGAGGCCCCACTGAGTGACCAGCTTGCCCGGGCTTGCCCAAGACCTTCTGGGTTTTAGCAGTGTAAGTCTGTCATAGGAACGCCTCAGCATGGTGCAGATCATCCTGGTTTGCTAAGATTGTCTAGGTTTTAAAACTGAAGGTCCACTGGGTGCAGTGGCTCATGGCTGTAATCCCAGCACTTTAGGAGGCTGAGGCAGGAGGATCACTTGAGTCCAGGAGTTTGAGGCCAGCCTGGGCAACATAGCAAGATCCCATCTCTATTTAAAAAAAGAAAAAAGAAAATGGGAAGTCCCACACCCTGGGGATCCACTTAGTCCCTGGAAAACCAGAATGTTGGTGTCCAGTCCCCAAACTTTTCAGGGAACCAGACATTCTCCTGGAAACCAAACAAATATCGCGGTTCACCAGATGAGTTGCTGGTAAAAAGGAAGGAGGGAGCCAGATGTTCCTGAATACGTGGGCAGGTGGCCAGCAGGCAACGGGAATGCAGCGATGGCCCAGCTGCGAGTTCCTATGGTGAACTCAACTTTAGTTGCACTTTCTGAGTACTGGGATGTTTAAAAATCCTGATGCCCAGTTCACACTCCAGGCCAAATAAATCGGAATTTCCAAGGGTTGGTCTCACGCATCCATGGGTGACTGTAATGAAGAGCCAGGGTTGAGAACAACTGCTCTAATCCACACCAAAGCCACTGAGAGACCACATTCCAAACAGCACTGTGGGTGGCCTGGGATACGATGAAGCGGATGGTCCCAGCCAGCTAGAAGACAGGCCTAGGGAGAGGGTATGTGGCTCTGGGAGATGGCAGAAGTCCTTGATGGGTCTTGGTAGGAGCCCAGGAGACAGGTAGCACTCGTATCAAGCTTTGATTTCAGGCCAAGCACAGTGGCTCACATCTGCAAAGCCAGCAATTTTGGAGGCAGAGGCAGGCAGATCACTTGAGGCCAGGAGTTTGAGACCAGCCGGGGCAACATAGTAAGACCCTCGTATCTACAAAAAAATTTTAAAAAATGTACCCAGGCATGGTGTGCACCTAGGGTCACAGCTGCTTAGGAGGCTGAGGTGGGAGGATCACTTGAGCCCAGGAATTTGAGGCTGCAGTGATCTATGGTTGAACCACTCATATCAGCCTGGGCAACACAGCAAAACCATGTTGTCTAAAAAAATTTTTTTAAACTCCTTTGACTTAATAGGTACTGCACGCCCAGAGCCATGAACTCTGCCCTTTCACATCCAGGAAGCAGTGGGGAAAGGACAGCCAGGCCTCTGAAATCACCTGAAGAGACAAGTCTCTCACTGGACTGGGGATGGAGATAGGGATATCTCAGCCCAGAGTGGAGATGAGGGGCAGCCCCAGAGTCCTTACCCTCCTGGGTGCATGGGAAGGTTGGCATGTCCTCGTCATCACCGGCCAAGTCCTCTTCTGTAACGCAGAGGGCATCTCCATCACCGCTGGCCGACCTCACTATAACGAAGCCAGTGCCGTCAGACCCAAAGCCATCCCAGTCATCTCCTTTTGTTTACCAGTCCCCACATCCTGTGCCCACCTCTACCCCAGAGCCAGTTCACTGTGCTCCAGGTGGCCTGATGTAAGCTACAAAAAGGGAGTGGACATGGGCATTAGGTGGCTGAGGAGCTGGGATGTCTCAACCCTCTGGATAAGGAGAGATCCCCATTTCCCACATGCTGGGAAAGACACATGGGTCAGCTCGGTGCCTGCTCTAGCCCTGCTATATCTGCAGCTCACTCAACCCCCTGGAAGTGGAGTAAGGAGAAATAAGAGCTGGCTGCTTGCTCTGGCTTAGCATCCTTCTATTCCCAAACTCTCGGTCACCCAAGCAGAATTCCTCTTCTCCAGGGACAAGGCTGAATCTGACCCCAGCACAGTCCCCACCAAGACTCTGCCTCCAGCATAGCTGGGAGGCTGTGAAGAGGAGGAGGCCAGAGAGGGGAGGAGACAGAATGGGTGCAGATCCCTGCCTCACACCGTCTCACCCAGGACCTGCTAGCGTGTCAAGGGACCTTAGGAGAAGAAGGTCTCCTGTCAGAGGCTGACTCAGTGCTTATTTCCTGGGACTATATGGTCTGTAACTAAAACCTAAATGATGTACCCCTCACTCAGAAGATTGCTCTCATTCCTCAGACACCCTTCAATTCCCATGCCTTGTAAGTAACACTTGTCTTTTCCTTCCCTCCCTCCCTTCTTTTCTTTCTTCCTTCCTTTCTCTCCCTCCTTCCCTTGTTTCTCTCTCTTCCTCTTTCTCTCTCCTCCCTCTCCCTCTCCCTCCCTTCCTCCTCTCCCCTCCCTCTCCCTTTCTTTCTCTTTCTATCCCTCCCTCCTTTCTTTCTCTCTGTCTCTCTCTCTCTTCTCCCTCTCCCTCTCTTTCTTTGCTTGTTTTTTGGGTCCTTAAGGATTCCCTGCTTTCTTTCACCTTTGGCTATGCACTTAGCTGTATGTCTGTAGTTTATTTAATGCCTACATTTTATAACCAGAGAATATTTGAGGTTGATAATCCTAGAAGTAGAAGCTTCAAATTTTGCTCTTCTCTTTTTCTGTTTTTAATGCAATAAAGTGTTGGGTTTTGCCTCAAGGCAATCTTCACAACACCTTATAAACTTTACAGTTCAAAGTATCGGCCGTGCACAGTGGCTTAAGCCTGTAATCCCAGCACTTTGGGAGGCTGAGGCGGGTGGATCACGAGGTGGAGAGATCGAGACCATCCTGGTCAACATGGTGAAACCCCGTCTCTACTAAAAATACAAAAAATTAGCTGGGCATGGTGGCGCGTGCCTGTAATCCCAGCTACTCGGGAGGCTGAGGCAGGAGAACTGCCTGAACCCAGGAGGCAGAGGTTGCGGTGAGCCGAGATCGCACCATTGCACTCCAGCCTGGGTAATGAGAGCGAAACTCCGTCTCAAAAAAAAAAAGTATCACATTTATGGACGGTAGGACTGAGGTTCAGGGAAGTGACAATGTTGCTTAGCAGCACACAGAATAGGACTGGTGAAGCCAAGATGTGAACTCAGAAATCTTTTCTACCATACCTACAACCACCTTGAGGTAATGAGCAAAGTTCCACTAAGTGCTAAGAAATCTTGCTTCTGCAATTACAAGGTCAGTGGGAAGACAAGAAGACAGTGGTGCATGAATGAGCTGCGGAGTCTCAGGGGCTCCTGACCATGACTGATGGGCATCTTGAGTGGCATCCTAGACCCATGAGAACCTGAGGCCCGAATACCATACCATGGCCATTGTGATCAACACGGGAGCTGAGATGCAGTCAGCAAGCACCGCGGGTAGGCAAAAGCAGCTCCAAGTGGACTCAGTAGGGAGGGGACCGAGGGTGACCCCAAATTATAGATGCCACCATCATGGCCATGAATGCCCTCTGCTTGGCCTTCATGCATGGCTTAGACGTCACTTCCCCAGCAGTCTTTCTTGAGCTCCCAGACGAGTGTAAGGCCCTGTTGCCCACACCTCACACGCCCTGGGCTCTCCCGTGGAAGAATGCCATGTGCCTCTCCTGTCCATGCAGCAGCTCCCTTCCCCAGCGCTTCAGTTCTGAGGGCAGGGACTACGTCTGTCTTGTTCTCTGCTTTATCCAATGCCCCTAGCATGATGGCTGGCACAGAGAAAGGCCCAACAAAACACAATTTCAAATGAACCAACAAAGGATCTGGTATTATGCTTTCCAGTAGCAGTTCTATGCCTGCCTGTGAAGCTCTTTGGGGCACTTTCAAGGGAAGAACATCAGTCAGAGCTCCACCCCAGAGACTGAATAAATCTGGGAGGACAAAGGAGACCTGGGGTTTAGGACTTTGAAAGCGCTCTCACATCTGTTATCCCATTTGATCCCTATAGTTAGCCTGAGAGACAGTGAGAACATTTTCTCCTGATTTGACAGATGAGGAAACTGAATGGTATGTGTGTGCACGTGTGCATGAGGGTGTGTACTGTGTATGTGTGAGTATGCAGGCATGCCTATGCTGTGTGCCTGTGCATGTATGCATGTGTATGTGTGGATGCCTGTGGTGTGTGCGTGTACATATGCACGTATGCATGCATGCCTGTGCATATACACGTGTGAGTATGCGTGCATGCCTGTGTGTGCCTGTGCATATACACATATGTATGTATGCATACCTGTATGTGTGCCTGTGCATGTACACATGCATATGTGTGTGTGCCTGTGCTTGCACATGTGCACATGCATGTTTGCCCATGAGTGTGCATGTGTGTGCCTGTGTATGTATGGTGTGAGGTTTTTAATGCCTGCCTAAAGTCATAGAGTCAGGTGGTGGCAGAGCTTCCTAAATCCAGATTTTCCTCTCCGCAACAGGAGATTCCAGGTAGGTTCTGCTTTCTGGGGCGCTAGTGCGTGTGTGCTGGGAGTGTGCGGGCAAGTGCTTTGGAGGTAAAGCGGCAGGAGGAAGGAAGCATGAAAGTTCCTTTTCATGAGTATCCTAAGAAGCATCACTTTCAGCTCTCCTTGGGCAGCTGTCCCATCATCAGTCTGCCAACAGTTTACAAGGAAGCCTGGCCTGGGCGGTCACCAGGATGACAATCTCTTTCCCATAAACCAATGCCTGGGGCAAGGCAGGGGAATTCTTGGTGCCTTCTGTTCCTGTCTGACCAAAACCTCACCCTCCTAGCCATGGCCACTCACCCCCAGATGATCCCAGCCAGAACCACGCTGTGGGCTGTATTCACCACCGCCCTGGGCCCCCATGGGGAGGTATTCCTTCCATCCCTTAGAGCAGAGCTCCCTCCTCGGACCTGATCTTCATTCCTCTCCATTGGTGATGAGCTCCTCTGCCCTCCCCTATGACTGGGCCTCCTCCCTGTTCTGGCTCCGGGGCCAATTTCATCACTTCACTGTTTATAGCCTTTGCAGGGAATCTGGGAGGACTTAAATCAAGCAAGGCTGACACCAGCCTTCAGCAAACACCCTCTCAAAAACACAGAGCTTTGTTATTACCAGCTCTCCCAGTGGACAATCCTGCAAATTAGCAATTGTTAGCCAGTGGAAATTCCAAACGACACCTTTCCGGTAGTGGCCCATGGGAAGGGAAGTAGCAGCTGCCAGCGAGGATCTCCGATCGCTCCTGACCAGGGGACCATGGGTGTTTGGCCACCTTCCCTCCACTGACATCTCAGCTCCATAACTCACAGCCCTCCCCAATCCCCAAAACAATCTTCTCCGTCTAATCCCTTGGATTTCCTGTCTTCCAACACTAAGCCCTGGACCATGGGGACCCCTGACCCACCTATGTCTGGAATTCTGTAGCAACTTGCTACTTTAGCCTCATTCACTTACTGAGAACATGATCCAAAGCATTTGTGAGGCTCTTAGAAGCAGAGCCCTTTGCAAGCAGAAGCTCATGATATCATACCAAGACTGTTCTGGTCAGAGTATGTATGAATGAAGAAGCGTTGTGCTTAGAAAAAAGTTAAATAGCCTGTGAAGCTCAAGGCCATGGCTGCAAGCCAGACCCATAACATAGTGGCTACCGGTGGAGATTTGTAAAGGCCTCTCTTCCTGCCATCCACTGTGTCATAATACCCATCTCAAACTCCAGAAAGAAGGATAGACACAAGAGGAGAAATTCCTGTTTTTCTTCTTTTTAAGCCTCTGCTCCCACAGAGCCATGTAGCAAGTTGAATGGAAGGTGCATGCCTTGGTGCATTGCTAAGCACGGCCACTGACTCCACTGGGGTTGAGCTTGGTTCAGCTTTCCCTTTGAGGGTGGGAAAAAAAAATAGCCCGGACCTGTCAACCAACTGCTAACTCAACTGTGGTCGCCGACGCTGGCTTTCTTTTGGTTGACCGAAAATGTGTCCTTGGTTCGCTCTTTCGCCTTTCTGGGACTGCATTCTTCCATCTGAGTCAGCAAGGGGGAGAGATTCGAGGAATTAAATAAAAGGTCTTTCTTTGGGCACTTCCAGGAGCATATTTTGATGATTATCTTCTGCAGGGTTCACAGAGTGGGTTTTCAAAACAGCCAATTGGATCAGTAAAAATAAAGACTTGGGAGTCTTCTCCAGAGCCAATGCTATGTTTAAATGCAGAATAGCTATAGTTTAAGGTTGGCGAATGCTATAACTAAGGTTGCAAAATTGTTTTCATTACAGCCCTCCCGCACTCCCCCTCTCCGCAGGCTTCCTTTGGGGGTTTGTCTGTAACCGGGTGGAATCTGCCTGCCGGCTCAGGTCTCAAGACGTGGGTCCTTTTCCTTCAGATCCTCCTGCCTAATGAGCTGTCCTTTTCTGCCTCTGTCGCTCCGCCAGTTTCTCTCCTCCAGCACTCGCCTCATTTTTTGGTCCCCATCCTCAAGCTCCTGCATCCCTAAAGCCACATCTGCTGCTCTGGGACAGGCTTCTCTCCCGGTTCCTGCCACCTGCACCTGAATCCCTTCAGTTGCCTCCCACTCTGTTACCCACAGAGATCGTGGGTAAATCCTGCTTTATTCTAAACCCTCTTTATCCTAAACAACTTTCCTCTCCTTTCTTGCCCTCGACTTTTCTAACCGAGACCCTATTCCAGGTGGCGTGATTCTTCATTAGACAGAAGTGACCCACTCTGCACAGACATTCAGCATCCTGGCCTTGTCTGCTAAAGCCCAGTGGCAATCCCTGGTCATTGTGACAATCCTGAATGCCCACCCATTTTTAAATACGTGCTGGCAGGCTGGTGCTGCCTCTAGTTGAGACAAGAAGAGGCAGGCTACTCACTCAATGCCACAGATGCGCTTCCCCCATTACTTACACACTGGCTTCTCTGTGTACACAGCACACCCCCACTCCCCTGAACCCCATGAATTCAGAGGGATGGGAGGGGTGGGAATCACCAGCATTCTTTTCTTTTCTTTTCTAGACAGGGTCTTTCTAGACAGGCCAGGCTGGAGTGCAGTGGTGCGATCATAGCTCAGTGCCGCCTGGACTTCCCGGGTTCAGGCGATCCTCCCACCTCAGCCTCCCAAGTATCTGGGGCTACAGGTGTGCACCATCACACCCAGCTAATCGTGTTAATTTTTTTTTGTAGAGACAAGGTCTCACTATGTTGCCCAGGCTGGTCTCAAATTCCTGGCCTCAAGTGATCCTCCTCCCTGGGTCTCCCAAAGTGTTGGGATTACAGGTGTGAGCTACCACGCCTGGACGGGAATCACCCATTCTCTTGATCCCTGCTGTCACCTGTGATCCTACAAACCCTACCCTCTCTCACATGGGCACCCACGTCCCTCCTCTCAGCTTCATGTTCCTTATGCATAAATGGTGGTGAGATCATCTGCGCCACCTAGCTCCTGTGAAAATCCAACAAGATGTATATGGAAAGTACCTGACATACGGTAAGTGCCTGATAAATAGCAGGAGCAGTCATTTTTACTCAGATTGTTTTTCTATCCTATTCCAATGAATGCTGCCATTTATGGTCACCTCCCAACCCCCATCATTCCCAGGACCAATTTCCAACTTTCAAGAAACCAATTTTTCAAAACATATCCTATGGGACACTAGTCCTAAATTATTCTTTGTGAAAAAGGGTTCTTTGATCAAGTAAGTGTAAAAAATGTGGCATACTCTATCGCTGTCTTAGAGAGTCACATTCACATAGCAAACATCATGAGAAGTCCTGCAAAAGAAACAGTAAACCCATTTCACCCTGTGTTTGATCCCATGTTCTCAGACTCATTTGACCTCGGAACTTCCTGCCGATCTTGAAAAATAAACGTATCTATGAATTCTGGGACCTCTGTTCAGAGGCAGAGGGACTCTTATTTTAGGCTGCACTGTTCTGGATAATGACATCACCTGGATCAGATTATTCTTCATTCTGTCTCCTGCTGTCAACTTGAATGGAGGCAGCTTTTTTGTTGAAACTCAGGGCTCCTGGACATGGGATTTACCATCTCATCTCTACACATCCTGCCTGCCCTCTGGAGCTTAAGGCTTATGGCTGTTCCAATTGCTTGATCTCAAGCTCCTTCCCTTCTTCATCTCCAGTCCGCTAAGCCTTTCCTCCGTCTCCTTCCTCCAGGTTCTTATTCACCCTGAGCTCCAAGACCAGCCCAGTCCCCAGAGTTGCCTTCTGCCCTCTGGAGGCGGTAGTTCTCTCTGCTGCCACAGTCCCTGCGGTCCTCAGCCTGCTTTCTTCACACTGCACCAGGGAAGCCTGGAGCTGCAGGCTTGGCTCCAATCAAATCCTGCCATCTGTATTCACACTTCCCATTCCTGGGTTCCTCCTCGGGTCAGCTCATCTCATCCTCCAAAGGTGAGCCCACCTTCTCCTTTTCTGAAAGGATCAAGATCACGCGCTTCCAACTTCTTTATTTATCATTCACTGACTCTACCCAGATGCCTACACCCCAAACCCAGCCTGGGGAAGGGATGGGGAAACAGGACCTCTCATGCATTCCGAGTAGCCCGGCACCCTCTGTTAATACTGCAGGGGAGAGTGTCCTTTGACTGAGGAATCCTCCTTCTGGGATCTTCATGTTAAGAGAATAAATATACAGCCAGGCCAAGATGTACATGTAAAGGTGATCACTGCATGCTATGATCAACCTGGCAGAAAATGCAAATAGCTAAATGCCCATCTCTAGGGGATCGGTTACATTGATTCTCATAGCGTCTTACTATGAGATGTTAGGAAACCATTTTTTAAAAATACTGCAAGCCAGGTATAGTGGCTCATGCCTGTAATCCCAACATTTTGGGAGGCTGAGGCAGGAGGATCACTTGAGCCCAAGAGTTTGAGATCAGCCTGGGCCACAGGGTGAAACCTCATCTCTACAGAAAATACAAAAGTCAGCTGGGCATGGTGGCATGCACCTGTAGTCCCAGGTACATGGGAGGTTTAGGAGGGGCGATTGCTTGAGCCAAAGAGGTGGAGGCTTCAGTGAGCCATGATAATGCCACCACCCTCCAGTCTGGGCAACAGTGCAAGACCCCATCTCAAGCAAGAAAGCATGCAAACAAAAAACCAAAAGCAACTACAAAAAAACCACCACCAACAACAAAAACGCTAAGTAATCAGGAGGCTGAGGAGGGAGAACTGCTTGAGGTCAGGAGCTTGAGACCAGCCTGGGCAACACAGGGAGACCTCATCTCTACAAAAATTAGCTGGGCATGGTGGCTGTAGTCCCAGCTACTTGGGAGGCTGAGGTGGGAGGATCCTTGAGCCCAGGAGGTCAAGGCTGCAGTGAGCTACGATGGTACCGCTGCACTCCAGGCTGCCACAGAGTAAGACTATGCCTCAAAGTAAAATAAAATAAAAATAACATGGATAGTATAATCTTATCTACATGAAAAAAAATCTGTGAAGACATACCCAGAATGATTTCTGAATAATGTTCATCTACAGCTTGTCATTTATTATCTCTAAAGGGTAGAAGTTCACATGAGTGACTGTTTTTCCTTTTCTGAATTTTTTGATTTTTTAAAAAAATAATAAATGTGTCTTAAAGGTTAAATGCAGCTGATAGTAATGTGGAGTCTACGTCTGTATCCACCTTTTCTCCTTCCCTTGCCTCCCGATAAAGAGATTCTTTCTTCTCAAAGTGAGTCTCCCCCAATGCCAGCACTCTAGGTCCCCCCATGCCTCCTCTTCTGTCCCTCCACCTTCCAATGAGCACAGGCCATTCCTGCCTTGCAAACCCTTGGAGCCAGGCCCTGCTATGTCCGCTCTGGGGACACAGCTCCTCCTGAGTGGTCTACCTGGCCCCTCTGGCCCTTGCAACCTGGCTTTCTCTGATCCACAAACCCTGAGCTAACTCTGCTGATCAGCAGTCAACATGGGGGGTCATTTCCTCTTCTTTGGAACTTTCTCATCTCAATTTCCATGACATTACCACCATCATGGTTCTCTGCCTGTGTCCTTGACCACTCCTCATGGATCCTTTACAAGCTCATTTTCCTCCTCCCACTAAGGGTAGAGGTTTCCCAACACGGGCTAAGACCACGAGACAACATCTCCAGGGGGAAGTGGCAAACAGGCCTTCTCCCAACAAACCCTCCCAGGGATCTCCAATGTCAACCACACACAAATCCAAGTCTTTCATGGAGCACTCGAGTCCTTCCTCCCTCTACTGCAGGCCATCTCTCCCCACCACCCCAAACACTCTTCCCCCAGGACCTGATGCCCAGCTTTCCCCAGGGCGCCTTCCTGCCTTCCTGACCCCATCCAATCTCCCCTACCCTTCAGCTTCTCACTGAAGCCTTTCTGAACTGTCCAAGTTGAAATGCTCCCTTTCTCTCCCGGGATTTCCTCGAATCTCTGTATATGCTGTGCATTTGTTCTTTTGTGTCATCTGCCTGGACGACGCGGTTCCTGCCTCAGGTGTGCACGTCTTGTTTCTGCTGGGAGGGCAGGAAGCACCCTGGCTTGCCTTCTAGCTAGTGTGCTTCCTCCCCGAAAGCGGGAACTCCATACACGTTGCCTGACTAAAAATTGTGGGCTGGGGCAACATCCCAGAATAACCCATTTTTTAGCCTGGGTTCAGGTGGAGGGCAAGTCATCTCATCTGAACCCTGAAGAAGGCGCCTGTAGGTCTCCACCTGGAGATGGTGAGGACACCGGTGGAGATACGGCTGTGAGGCTCAGAGAGGCGAATCTGGTGCAGTCAGATGGGTGCCAGCAAGAACCAGGAGCCTGTCTGTGACCGAAACCCAGGATGTATCTCGAAGAACAGCAGCAGAGAAGGAAAGTCAGGAAAGGAGCCCCTCTGAAAACTCCCTCTTGGGACCTCCCTTAAGGCACTTATCACTGTTAGTCTTTTTTTGAGTGACTTGGGCACAAATCCTATGTGTCCTAGTAAAGAGTAAGCTCCTTGAGAGAAGGGACAACGCCTGAGATCTTCAGAGTTTCCCTGGTTGTTGACAGACCCAGGCACTGGCAGTCTCCCTATTGGTGTCTATTGAATACAGGCGTCTTTCTGCATCTATACGGGATGCCTGCGTGACGTGCTGAGGATACCAGGCTGCAGTTCAGACGTGCACACTGAACAGATGTAGTGGACACCTTTTAAGTGTCAGGCACAGACAGAGACCCCACTGTTGTGAACCTCAAAATCTGATGCCATCCTGTGGGATCATCTGGTCTACCTGGATGAGGGAACTGAGCCCAGGAGGACCAGGGACTTCATCCCAGTGATAAAGCTGGCCTGTGACAGGGCTGGGCCTGACCTTGAGACTCAGTGCTACACACACACACACACACACACACACACACACACACCCCACTAAATTACACATAATCGAACAGGGGCAGTGCATCCATGAGAAGCACACCCAGCTATGCCCCCCTGTGCACCAATTCCAACGCCCAGAGCAGCCGCCCGTCCTTCATGGAAACCGCCAGGCTCTCCACCAGCCTAGTCTACGGAGAAGCAGAAGGCTTTTTCCTTGCTCTCAAATGAGCCTTGGAACATGAGTCTTCAGTTAGTAAGTTCACCCCAGCTAGAGGGCAAGGTGACTGTTTTGGCCGGGGCTGGGGGTGGGGGGATGTCTGAGGGTTTGGAGCCAAACTTGAGCCTCTGGGCTCCGTGGACCCTTAGTCAGGCCATCTGGTGGCTCTTTTCACCTTTGCCAATCAGCTCCTTTTCTTCAAGCCCCGGCTCCTTCTGGTGCCCCTGGAAAAGGAGATCAGGCTTGCTGGGGCTCCCGGCCTGGCTGATCCTGCATGGGGAGCCTCTCCTCTCTTCGGATTCCTCCTGGGATTGCATCGCTGTATTTTCCCAGCCCCTCCTCTTCCTACTTCCACCCTTTGCCCGCATGAAGTGGGCACTGCTCTCTGATTCTGCAGGGAGGGGCTATTCCTCCCACGCCTGAGGAACAGAGGGCTGCCCACTGCCCTGGCCACCACAGCCAAGCAAAAAACTCTAGGGGCAAAGAAGAGGCCATGCGGTGGGCTCACTTCCAGCCATCTCAGCACTGAGTCACTTCCGCTCCCCCCGTGGTGCTCAGGCCCAGAGCTCTTGGGCCTCAGGGACCACCCAGGAGGACAACCAGGCTGCAGAGGGCAGACAACGCGCCAGGACTAGAGCCATGTCTTCCGCTCTCAAATCAGTCTGCGCAGTGTGCCAGGCTGTGTCACGGGTGTCTTGGGGTGGGTCCCTCTCACTGGAGGTGTAGAAACAACCCCACAGGTGGCTGCAAATGGCTTGGACAAGCCAGTGGGAAGCTCCAAGGTGGGCCTGTCATTAAGGGGCTGGTGGCACCTGAGTGTCCCCTTAGGGTGTGTGAGAGGGGGCCAGGTGCCAGCTTGCATCAAAAGAGGCAGCAGCCTGAGAGGCCCAGTCAGCTGGCCACAAGGCAGGAGGGGCCTCAGGTGGAAACGGTTTGACTGGCAGAGTGGGCCCTGGCACTCAGCCGCGGGTGGGCTGGGCAGCCCAACTGGTGTGTTTTCTTAATCACCGTCCCCACCATCTCCCATTCCCCATACGACATCACATCACATCACATCACATCACATCACATCACATCACATCACATCACATCATCACCGTGTTTGCTTTGAGCAGGGCACAATCCTTTGCCAACAGCTGTAATTTGAAGATTGGTGTGGCCTTTGGAGGAGCCTGGGAAGGGATCACTGGAAGGGGCCGCCTGCCCTGCTCTGCCGGGCACTTTACTTTTTCCATTTGAGTGAAAGAAATCCAGGTTCTTTATACCCCACAGATCCCAAAAGCCAAATATTTGCTGTCTGCCCTGCCGTTTCCATCTCAGGTAGAGGTGGTGGCTCTTCCCGGCTGCCAGGGAGGAAAGTGCTGGAAGTCAGCCCCCAGCCCTGCAGCCGAGCAGCCCCTTTGTTGTTATGGAAGATCCCTGAGGGGGTTCCGGAGGCTGGAGGAGAAACACAC
This sequence comes from Leontopithecus rosalia, assembly GCA_028533165.1. Classification (NCBI taxonomy): domain Eukaryota; kingdom Metazoa; phylum Chordata; class Mammalia; order Primates; family Cebidae; genus Leontopithecus; species Leontopithecus rosalia. The sequence continues at coordinate 10,060,696 of CM052661.1, forward strand.
CACCGCTGCCCGTGGGAACTCTGCCGCGTACACGAAGAAGCCGTGGGATGTGAAGGAAAGGAGGAGAGAGGTAGGACTTGGGTCCTGCGTAGGAGCCCCCTGGACAAGGAGAGCCTGGAACCCTGCAACATGGTGTCAGCGGGTCCTCCTCAGGGATCTCATTCTAAATATTAACTCACACCAGCTCTCTTCTTCGCTATCTCACAGGATTTGGCCCTGTCTTTTCTTTTCTTTTTTTTTTTTGAGACGGAGTCTTGCACTGTGGCTCAGGCTGGAGTGCTGTGGTGCAATCTTGGCTCACTGCAACCTCCACCTCCCGGGTTTAAGCAATTCTCCTGCCTCAGCCTCCCAAGTAGCTGGGATTACAGGCACCCACCACCACGCCTTGCTAACTTTTTTGTATTTTTAGTAGAGATGGGGTTTTACCATGTTGGCCAGGCTGGTCTCAAACTCCTGACCTCGTGATTCGCCTGCCTTGGCCTCCCAAAGTACTGGGATTACAGGAGTAAGCCACCACACCCAGCCTCTTTTTTAAAATAAATTTTACTTTTTTAGAGACAGGGTCTCACTCTGTTGCCCAGGCTGGAATGCAGTAGTGCAGTCATGGCTCATTACACTTCAAACTCCCAGGCTCCAGAGATCCTCCCTCCTCAGGCTCTGGAGTAGCTGAGATTACAGATATCTGCCACCACACCTGGCTGCTTCTCTTACAGTGCTTGTCTAGAATTGGGGTGGAGCCACTCTGAGAATGTGCAACATCTTACCACCATCAGCAAGGTCCGGGGCGGCGTGGCCCCGTGTAAGATGTGGTCCAAGACCTTCTGGAGGTTCCTGGTAATGGCCTGCCCTGGGCCTGCTGACTGCGGAGGATTCAGCTGCAAAGGTGCTGTGGTGAGGCACAGGACTCGGGCGAGGCTACCCTCACGGCCTGCCAGGGGCTCCCTAAGGCTGATCCATATTTCTTGGCTCATCCTGGACAGTCCAGGACTTGGAGAGGCGTCTAGATGTGATTCGTAACAACTCACTTCCTCTGTCCACAGGACCAGCTACATAATTTGTGGGGCCCAGTGTAAAATGAAAGCATATATGTTTGTGAGTTGGTGGGAGGGGGTGACGTTAAAAAATAAGAATTTCAGGCCGTATGGCAGCTCACAGCTGCAATCCCAGCACTTTAGGAGGCTGAGGTGGGAGGATCGTTTGAGGCCAGCAGTTCTAGGCCAACCTGGGCAACATCATAAGACCCCATCTCTACCAAAAAAAAAAAAAAAAATCCAGGAGTGGTGGTGCACACCTGTAGTCCCAGCTACATGAGAGGCTAAGGTGGGAATGTTGCTTGAGCCCAGAAGTTCGAGGCTGCAGTGGGCTATGCTCATACCACTACACTCCAGCTTGGGCAACTGAGTGAGTCCTTGTCTCCAAAATAAAATAAAATAAAATACATTTTTTAAAAAGTTCAAGATAGCACCAGCAGAGCATTAAACCAAGTGTGGGACCTTGTAGGAGGGTACTGGTTGCAGACCCATGAATCCAGCCCTACCTGCTTGGGCCTCAGTTTCCCTAAGTATGCAATGTGGAGGCTGCATCTGGTCAGGAGTTTGTTGGTGGAGCCCTTTCTTCCAGTGAACCCTCAGATCGTTCTATATGTAAGAGACAAACAGAGCTGCTCTGGTTGAAGCAGGCTGAGAGCTCTGGCCCCACCTCTTCCACCTCTATACATACCTGTCCGTGGCACCTGAGAGTGAGTGAGAGCTGTGTAGATGATCCCAAAGGCCCTTTCAGTTTCTGCTTTCCATAGTGGATGAGGTGGTGAGGCTCTCACTGCTAGAACACAAGCATCTGCTTCGGGTGTTATGCCATCCCAAGAACGGGCTGCAAGGGCTGCCCTGGTGCTGGCTCACTCCTGGGGCGAGCTCAGGCCTGGCCCACGGGGCTTCCCCAGCGGCTTCCTCCCAAGGAGGTCTGAGAGTGGGTCAGAAAGGGTTCAGCGGTTGGAAGGACAGGGCCTGGGCTGAGGGGCTCTGACACCGCAGGTCTCTTTGGGGGAAGGGCTGGAGGTCCTGGGGGAGAATCCTAGGCCCGGCCCCGGTTTAAAGGCTCGGTGGGGGCTGCAGGGGTCTCTCTCATGGGTCCCCAGGGTCGAAATTTACACTGCTGAAAAGTTGTCTGGTGACACCTTTCTGTGCCTACTCGTTAAAGGGATCAGAAACTTCTCTGGACTTTTATCTGTGAGGTTAAAGCAACTGCCGATGAGAACAGGACTGCAAGGGGAGTGTGTGAATATCCCCATCCTCCCTCTCCTCCTCTTTGCTTCCCCGGGTCTTCAGGGCTTCGTCCCGTCTCGAGGGATGCCCCAAAAGGCAGGGACAAAACCAGAGGCGTCCTGCCCTCTTCCCAGCCCCGCCTGCAGGAAGGGCGCCCCCCAGGCCCTGGGTGGAGCGGAGGTGCGGGCGGACCCCCTGGGAGCTACCCCCCACCGGCCGCGCTTACCTTTCATGGTTCCTTCCTCCGGGGCCTCGGGAGCGCCCCGCTGCCCGCGGCTGGAGCTGCGGTGGAGACGGGCGGCCGGCGGCTCCTCCAGGGCGCGTATCGCCGTCCTACGCGCCGCCCGCGGCCGTGGGGCTCCTGCCCGGACTCATGCTCCGGCACGCGGGCTGCGGAGGCGGCGGGCGGAGGGGAGGGTCCCGCGGGGTCGCAGCCTGGGGACGCCCCGCCGGGCGCCTAGCGCCGCGCCCCACCGCCCAGAGCGCGCATCCCGCCACCGCCCGCGCGTCCCGCTGGGGTCCCGCGAGGTCTGCCGCCGCCCCTCGCCCCGCGCGCCCTCCCTTCCTCCCTCCCACCGCTCCTCTCCCTCTCTCTCCACTCCCTCGCTCTCAAGCCTCCCTCCCTCCTCGTCACTTCTTGGGCCCTGGCCCAGATCAACTTCCTTGGTATTTTCAAAACTGCCGCGGCCGGCCTCTTTGTGCCGCGGCCGAGTCCCCGCGCCCCGCCCGCCCCGCCCGCGCCTTCCCGCAACCCCACAGCCGGGCCTCGAACCCGGGACCTGCCGCACTGCAGCTACAACGAGGGACACACCTGGAGAGCTCTTTGATCTTAGTCGATTTCACTATCGGGAGCGCCACGTGGCTGGGGCAGGGGCGGGGACCCCAGATTTCAGCCCTGCACGTTTTTCTCACCCATCTATGGGGTCGCGGGCCTGGGAGAAGGACGCCCGGGACCCCACATTTTAGTGCTGAAAGTCCCGTATCCCGGGCAGATGTGAAAGGCTGGCCACTCTGTGAGCACCCTGACTCTGCCCCTGCCCAGCTGAGCGACTTCGGGGATCCAGTTCACATCTCCAAGCTTCTGCTTTCTACATGGGAGAACTGGGTCTGGAGTGCACCACATTCTGTGATTGATTGATTGATTGATTGATTTGAGACAGAGTCTCGCTCTGCCGCCAGGCAGGAGTGCACGATCTCGGCTCACTGCAACCTGGGCCTCCTCAGTTCAAGCGATTCGCCGATTTATTTTTTATTTTTAGTTTTTTGAGGCTCTAGCCACCCAGTATGGAATGCAGTGGGGTGATCTTGGCTCACTGCAACCTCCACCTCCCAGGTTCAAGCGATTCTCCTGCCTCAGTCTCCCGAGTAGCTGGGATTACAGAAACGCGCCACATACCCAGCTAATATTTTTTGTATTTTTAGTACAGACTAAAAACTTTGGCCAGGTTGGTATGGAACTCCTGACCTCAGGTGGTCCACCCAACTCAGCCTACCAAAGTGCTGGGATTACAGGCCTGAGCCACTGCACCCAGCCATCATATTCTGTGATTTTTGTCGGTGGAGGGGCCTCTGGGGTAAACAGTGACTCCCAAGGGAAGTGATTGCAGGTAGTTGAGACTCTGGTCAGAGCACCCCTCCAGATCCTCACCTGTCATTTTTTATTGATTCATTTATTTCATTGCACAAACACTGACTGGGCTGCTAGTTGCTGCCCAGGTCTAGGTCTGCTCTGCCCAGCCCCAACCCACACCTGCAGGAAATCAATCAGGTGAAATTGATTTTAGAAAAGAGAAAAGACTTATTGGCAAGGGCACTAAGGAGGAGGTGGGAGAACAGCTCTTAAATCCACCTCCCAGAAGATAAGGCTTCAGGGTATTTATGGGTCAGGCAAGTCGAGTGGTCTAAGCCCTGGGGAGAGGTGATTGGCAGTGGGGACAAACAAAGAAACAGGTTCATTCCACGCCAGTGTAGTCTGAGCTCATGGTATTTCATAGGACATATATACAGAAAATGGCAGAGTTAGCACGATCCAAGGGTGAAGCCTTTTGGTTCTCCAACATCAAAAGGCCACCTCCTGTGGCACTTGCCCAGTTGAAGGGTCAGTGGTCTCACTGGTTTGAGACGGACAGGACAGGAGCAGGTCCAAATTCCTAAAGAACAACTGAAGAAACCTATGAATGGTGACCCATGAATGCTTTCTATAAAGTAGCCAGTGCAGGTTAAGTTTCAGTGTTCAGTAGCGTAGCCTTCAGCTTCAGGGAAAAGGGAAACACAACAAAAACAACCAAAAAACAAAAAGCAAGCGACCAAAAGCAAATGGCAGAGCCGGACGGCACCAAATCGGTCTCACTCTGAGGAACCAGGCCCCGCCCCAGGCTCCGACAGTGCGAGGGGCATGTTGCACAGCCTGGTGAGGAAAGCCAGCAATTAACCAAGAGGCAGTGCAGAGGTGGGATGAAGGTCATGAGAAGAAAGTGCAGGAAGAAACGGGACCACGAAGTGACACAGGCCAGCCTGGTTTTCTGATGCCACAGTCGGTACCACCTCCCCATGCCCAAGCCTACATGCCCACCCCATTTAATGCTGGAGTGACGCAGGTGAGACCCAAGGGGAAGAGAAAATTTCTCCCAAACTTGGAGCAAAGAAGGGGACAAGGACAGCCACCCCTGTCTGCAGATCCCAGCAAATTGGCATGGGTGATGCCGTGTTCTGTCTAATCTCCACTTTGCCATGGCAAGTTTACAGTTTGCAAAGTCCCTTCTCTCCATGATCTCAGCAGAACCTCACAACCACCTTGAGGGCGGGAACCAAGGGACTGTGCTGCTCATTTTACAGATGAGGAGACTGAGGTTTAGAGAGGACATTGCCTGCCTGGTGACAGTCATGTGCTCCTGTCACCTGTATCTGGATTCCGAGTTTCCTGTATGAGCTGAGTCTCCCAGGACTAGGGCGGGGATCAGGAGATCTGTTTTGTAAACACAAGGGAAATAACCACCTTGGAGGTTACCTGCATGCTAACTAGTTTACCTCGGAGGTTACCCGCATGCTAACTAGTTTACCTCGGAGGTTACCCGCATGCTAACTAGTTACCTCGGAGGTTACCTGCACGCTAACTAGTTACCTCGGAGGTTACCTGCACGCTAACTAGTTTACCTCGGAGGTTACCTGCACGCTAACTAGTTTACCTCGGAGGTTACCTGCACGCTAACTAGTTTACCTCGGAGGTTACCTGCACGCTAACTAGTTTACCTCGGAGGTTACCTGCACGCTACCTTATTTAATCCTCATGTCTGCTCTACGAGGTAAGCAGCATTATTGTCCTCATTTTTCAGATGAGGAAACTGAGGTATCTAGAGAGGGTAAATAATGTGCTTAGCACCACGGAGCTAGTAAGTGGAGATCTTGGGCTATGAACCCAGGCAGGCTAAATCCAATGCCTGTGTGCTAAGACACGGTCCACCACACTGCTTCTCATAGAGGGTGCTCAAATATTTGTTGACAGAAAGTACAAAAAGTATGGGAATGTAAAGTAGTACAGCCATTATGGAAAACAGTATAGAGTTTCCTCAAAAAACTGAAAATAGAACTACTGGATGATCCAGCAACTGCTGCTGGGTATGTATCCAAACGGTAGAAAGGAAATCCAAGAGATGGCTGCACTGCTATGTTTATTGTGGCACTATTCAGAACAGCCAAGATACAGAATCCACCTAAGATCAGCAGATAAATGAATACAGAAATTGTGGCCCATACACAGTGGAACACTACTCAGCCATAAAGTAAAGAAGGAAACCCTGTCATCTCCAACAATGTGGATGGAACTGGAGGTCGTTATGTGAAGTGAAATTAGCCAGGTACAGAAAGACAAATACTACATGATTTATTCACACGAGGAAGCTACGAAAATGGACCTGATGGAGGTAGAGCGTAGAATGATTACCAGAGGCTGGGAAGGAAGGCAGTGGGCAGAGGAAGAGAAGTTGGTTAGTGGATACAGAAATACAGCTAAATGGAAGGAACAAGTACTCGATACGACAGTAGGGAAATTAGAGTTAACAACAGTTAATTGTGAATTTCAAAAATGGCTGAAAGAGAAAAATCAGAGTGTTCCCAACATAAAGAAAAGGTAAACGTTTGGGGTGATGGATGTCCCAGTTGCCCTGGTTTGGCCATTACACATTGCATACATGCATCAAAATATCACATGTATCCCCAAAACATGTACAAGTATGACACATCCACAAGAAAAAAGATAAAATTAGAGCTTACATCATTAAAAAAAAGAAATAGCAAAAAATGACCCTCGTTTTTCCCCAGCTTTCTTTAGTTGGTGGGAAAAAACGGCCTAGCCCCTGCCCCTGTGGAGTTAAAGGATGCGGGCATCCTGGGCTGTTGCTATGATAACACAAACGCATCAGCAAAGAGGTGGTTGCAGATGGGCCCTGAGTGAGCAGAGGTGGTACCCAGCCCTGAAGAGGTACTGAGGATGAATTCCCATTCCGAAAGGACTCTGGGGAAAGGAGCCCCGCCTTATGAGTGGCAGAAAAGAGCAGAAGAGTTGGTGGGCAGCAGAGGTCATAGCTCAGAGCCAAGAAAGCAGAAAGAGAAGGCTAAAGAAGGAGTCAGTCCTCATCTCAGATAAGAAAAGAAGAGAGAGGATTTCCTAGAAGTGACCCTAGGCTTAGGGAGAAGATTTCAGCTGCAATTCAGGCAATTTCCATCAACAACCAGAGGGCTGGACCGGGGTCATCTGGGGTGACTCCTGAGAGACTGGATTATGGCCATTGGGATGGGGTGTAAGCTGGGCCAGTTGGCACCAGCTGGGTGGGTTGGAGAAGGGGGAAACTGCTTAATCTTGTTTTTAACTTGAGATGAGTGGGGGTGGCTGATGGCTGCACAGAAGCCCTATCAATGTTGAAAGTGAAAGGAAATAGCTAAAGAGGAGAAGCCATTAGAGAAGGAAGAATAGAGTGACTGATGGCACAACATTCCCTGTGTTCATGACGGTGGAAAGTCCATGTCAGCGTTCGCGAGCGGTGTCTCATTTGCTCAGAGTAACTGGCTCACCCCAGCCCCCTGCCTGAAAGCTGCAGTGGGTTTCCCTTTCTTTTTGCTAATTTAGGCAAAAGCCACCCCTCTTTCTCCTAAAGCTCACTTCCTCCATCTGTGCCTCTGATCCTTGACTCCTCTCCGGTAAATGAGTTAAGCAGGATTTCCACTTTTCTTTCCACCTCATTCCTTGCTCTAATTAACTATCCTTAAAATGCTCAGGGAAATTGATCTCTTCCCCGTAGTTGGCAAATATAACAGCCTTTTTAAAAATCTGCAACTTCTTCAGCTGCTTTGCAGCATTTGACACTATTAGTCAGGGTTCTCCGAACAGAACCAATAGGACATATGCATATAGATATGTATGTATCTCTCTATACATCTATCCATAGACATAGGTACATAGAGAAAAATTATGTAGATAAGGATAGAAATAAATATTTTCAGAAATTGGCTCATGCAATTATGGAGGCTGCCATGTCCAAAATTTGCAGGGCAGGCTGGAGACCCAGGAACAGGTGATGTTGCCATTCAAGTTAATGGCAGTCCGGAAGCAGGATTCTCTTTCTCAGGGGACCACATCATTTTTCTCTTAAGGCCCTCAACTGATTGGATGAGACACCACATTATGGAAGGTAATTCACTTTACTCAAAGTTTGCTAATGTAAATGTTAATCTCACCTTAAAAAAATTCCTTCATCTTAGAAACATCTAGAAGAGTGTTTGACCAAATATCTGAGGACTGTGGCCTAAGTTGACACATAAAATTACCCATCACAAACTCCATTGACAGTTCCTTCTTGACTGCCTCTCTGGCTTATCTGATCCTACATACTTCTGGTCCTCCTTCTAAATTTTGACTTCTGTTTTGCTATTAGCTTCTCCTATTGGAATATTTTCTAAATACAGGCATTCCCTATCCTTATGTTAGTCAGTGCAAGTAACAATCTCTGCTATAGCAACCATCGCCATACCCCATTATCTTAAGACAATGAAAGCTTATTCCTCATTCATATTGCAATCCAATATGGGCTGGGCAGTTCTCTTCCAAACAGTGACTCAGGGACCCAGGGTTCTTCCATCTTGTAACACCATTATCTATAACATATGGCCCCTAAGTGTGGGGGATCAGTCAGAGTGGTGGAAAGACCATAGGGACAGGAGGCAAACCTCCTGAAAGGTCAGAAGGTTCTGCAGATCCCCAGGGGAGAACAGCTGAAGGCAGCTGTTCTATAACCCTCAGGCAGTGGGCAAGGAGTAGGTACAAGGGAGTGTGGGGGAATTTATCTTAAACATGCTCGTTTACTTATGTTGACCAGGAACTGACCATTGATCATCTGTGTGCCTGACGTTCCCTGAAAGGGGAATGATAAATGTTAAATGTTAACTACCTGCAGGTAGTGCTGGCTCCAGGTTTTCAGCATTGTGCCTGCACTGAATAAAAGAAAGCGGCTCCAGCTCCTCGGGGCTGCTCTCTGGCCACTAGAGCCAGGCAGTCACCCAGCTGCTCTTACACTGCATACCTGCGTCTGAATACTCATTTCATCCAAAGCCAAGGTCTCCTTTCTTTTGTTGCTTCCTCCCAGAACTTCCCCTATGATATCTCTCATGTCTATGGATTCTTGCCTCACTGTACATTTACCAATACTGGAACGTTTGAGTAGGATAAGGGCCAAGAGGCGTATGGCAACACCACTCTTAAACCACTGGGTGATGCTGTATAACATGGCCTCTCCTAGCCTGATGAATCTTCAAAGGGGGCTTAATAGGGTCAAATTAATACTTACGAACCTTAGGTATTAATCCGGTTCATTAATTAGGTTCGTGAACCTTATTTCATGAACTCTGTAAAGATATAGTTCTGAGAAAAGTAGTTTAATTACAAAGGATGTTTCAGAGCTTATACAAATCTTCCAGATTAATACAATAACATCTTAGCAAAGAAAGGTTCTTCATTTGAATCAATTATAAATTCAGCAAGAAAGTGGCTGACTTCATTTGGGGCTGGATGTAGATGAAAAAAGAAAGAGGCTTGAGGATCTGTGGGAAGGGGAAGCTTCTTTTAGTTGAATGATCCACTGGGCAATGAAAAGGGATCCCTGCAGGAAGTCCTATGATCTTAGGTTACTGCAAATAGGACTGGAAACATCCCTGTTGAGGTGTTGAGGAATTAGACATATTAAAATAGAAGGATCAGAGCTGGAGGGATGGGACTGTTTTGGGGAAGGTATTTTTCCAAGGCATTTGGTATACAGAAATTTCCTTATGGGAGGCCTGCAACAGGTTGGGCTTTTAACATGATAAGAAGGGTGCTGATGGACATTTCTACCCATGTCCTGGATGGTTTGATTCTCATTCAAAACTGGAATAAGAAAATTCAGAACGATCTTGACAGAGGGCTATAGTACACTGATAAGATAACATTCAAGAAAGATAAATTAAAATGCCACATTTAGTGTCACATCATTTTCACTAGTAAAAGGTGAAGCTTAGTCCTCCAGAGAAAAAAGATCTAGTTGATATTTGGCCATGCATGCTTTTGTCCATGTATTCAATGAATATATTTTGTTCGTATAGCCAGGTGCTATGGACCAGGGATATGTTTCCTATCCTCATGGATAGTACAGCTTTGAAATGAATCAAAAATAAATAGGATCTTAGATTGCACTAATGGAAAAGTTAATTCAGGTATCTTAATAAGCATTTATTAAGCATTGACTGCATGCCAAACTGTGTCTTAAAGAATGGGAGCTGCTACAGTTTGATATTTGTCCCCTCCAGAACTCATATTGAAACTTAATCCTCAATGTGGCAGTACTGAGAGGTGGGACTTTTACCAGGTGATTGGGTCATGAGGTCTCTGCCCTCATAAGCAGCTTAATCCATTCATGGATTAGTGGGGTAATGGATGAATGAGTTATTGTGGGAGTGGGACTGATGGCTTCATAAGAAGAGGAAGAGAGAACTGAGCTGGCCGTCTCAGCCCTTCACCATGTGATGACCTGTAATGCCTTGGGACTCTGCAGAGAGTCCCCACCAGCAAGAAGTTCCTCACCAGATGCAGCCTCTCAACCTTGGACTTCTCAACCTCCATAATTGTAAAAAATAAATTCTTATTCTTTATATATTACCCAGTTTTTGATATTCTATTACAAGCAACGAAAAATAAACTGAGACAGGAGCTGAATGCTGAATGACAAAAAGATGTGAACAATCATCTGATAAATTTGAGTATAATATGCTTAGTCAGGATTTCTTTAATTTTCCATTGCCATAATGATGGAAAAGAAGCAGCAAAAATATCTTTGATGACTTTCATTTTATTTTAAAAACCTATATAAAAGTTGCATGGCGTACCATAATGAAAAAAAATCTATATTTTAATATTTAATAATAATGGTTTTACTGAATTAAGGATAGAAGCTGATATTTTAAAATTATATTAAAATGCATTTACAAATAAAAATAATAGTTTGAATTAACTCTAGACATACGTTATGGTCCTATGCAAGAAGAAAGAATAGAAACATGAATTCCTCCAAAACTAATATGCAAATTTAATGCAATTATAATTACAATGCCATGAGGTTTTTTTTCTTTTAATTATTTTTTTCGTTTTAGAGACAGAGTCGCCCTCTGTTGCCCAGGCTGGAGTGCTGGAGTGCAGTGGTGCGGTCATAGCTTACTGCAAGCTCGAATTCTTGGGCTCAAGCAATCCTCCTGCCTCAGCTTCTTAAGCAGCTAGGACCACAGGCACACAACCCCTTGCCTGCCTAATTGTTTAATTTACTTTTGTAGAGATGGGGTTATAGCTGCATTGCCCAGGGTGGTCTTAAACTGCTGGCCTCAAGTGATCCTCCTGCCTCAGCCTCCCAAAATGCTATGATTACAGGCATGAGCCAATGCACCAAGCCTAATGCCATGTGTTTTCAATGAGGCAAAATTAATTTAAAGTCTATATAGAAGAATTAATGTTCAAGAAAAATCAAGAAAATTTGAAAAGGGAGAGTGAAGATTACCTTCTAAATATTAAATATTGTTTATAAGCTATGTAATTACAGCTGGGAGTGGTGGCTCACACCTGTAATCCCAGCACTTTGGGAGGCCCAGGCGAGTGGATCATGAGGTCAAGAGATCGAGACCATCCTGGCACAAAAAATTAGCTGGCACCCTTTTTAAAGGGCTCATTCACTTAATAATTGGAGGAAAATGTCGCAGTGAAGCAACTCTGGAGTGAAACACAGACCACATAGCCAGTCAGTAACATGAAGGACAGTGAAGATGGCTAAGCAACATTTGTCTACTTGTAGGCTAAGCAGTTCAGGGTTGGCTAGCCTCAGGCCTTTCCCCAAGAAGATCCTGAAAGGGAAGATGAGTGACACCCACTGATGGAGTGAATGTTTCTGAACTTTATGGAGGTCCAGAAAAAAATCACTCAGAATACCCCTGTATCATCTGTGGGCTGATTTTATTATGATTTTATTAGCCACCATTTTATCACCGGCCTGTAATTGACTAAATAAATGTATATACCTGTTAAATAATTACTGCCTGAAAGTGATTCTTTTTTACTAAGGTTTTTAAAAAATTAAAATAGACACATGATAACGGTACATACTTGTGGGATACCATGTGATGTTTTGATACATGTACACATTGTGTAATAATCAAATTAGGGTAATTAGCAAAGCCACGTCAAACATTTCTCATTTCTTTGTGGTGAGAACATTGAAAGTTCTTCTACCTATGTTGAAATACACAATACATTCAAAAAATAACAGGTCTGGTGAGGTTGTGGATAAAAGTGAATGCTTATACACTATGGGTGCAAGTGTAAATTAGTTCAACTATTTTGGAAAGCAATGTGGTAATTCCTCAAAGAGCTAAAAACAGAATTGCCGTTTGAACCAGCAACCTCATTACTGGGTATATATAGGAATATAAATCATTCTGCCATAAAGACACATGCACGCTAATGTTCATTGCAGTTCTCTTCTCAATAGCAAAGACATGGAATCAACCTAAATGCCCATCAATGGTAGACTGGATAAGGAAAATGTGGTACATATTCACCAGGGAATACCAGGCAGCCATAAAAAAGAATGAGATAATGTCTTTGGCAGGAACACAGGTGGAGCTGGAGGCTCTTATTCTAAGTGAAGTAACATGGGAACAGAAAACAAAATTCCGTATGTTCTCACTTTAAGTGGAAGCTGAATGATGAGAACACAGGGACACAGGGAGGGGAACAATAGATACTTGGGTCTAGATAAGGGTGGAGAGTGGGAGGAAGGGGAGAATCAGAAGAAATACATACTGGGTACTAGGCTTAGTAGCTGGGTGAGGAAATAATCTATACAACACACCCTCGTGACACAAGTTTACCTCTATAACAACCTGCACATGTACTCCTGAACCTAAAATAAAAGTTGAATAAAAAGAAATATACAATATGTTATTGTCAACCGTTGTCAACTCTACTGTGCAATACAACACCGGAATTGATCCCTCCTTTCTGACTTTAACTGTGTGCCACTTGACCAACCTCTCACCACTACCCTCCACTCTCTTTGGAGAGTGATTCTCTTACTTTTTATTTTTATTTTTTGAGAGGCAGGATCTCTTTGTTGCCCAGGCTGGAGTGCAGTGGTGTGATCATACCTCACTGCAGCTTTGACCTCCTGGGCTCAAGCAATCCTCCATCTCAGCTTCCTGAGTAGCTGAGATTGCAGACATGCACCACCATGCTTGAGTAGTTGTTTTTTTTTGGTAGAAGCGGCGTCTCACTACATTGCCCTGGCCAGTCTTGAACTCCTGGGCTCAAGCGATCCTCCCACCGCAGCCTCCTAAAGTGCTGGGATTACAGGCGTGAGCCACCATGCCCAACCGAGAGTGGCTCTTAATCCCAGGCTACAGGATATTGCTCTTGCCCATTCCTAGTTTGTTCCAGCTGTATCAAACTGGTGGCTGAGCTATTCTGCTGGTGGTGCTGAGCCAGACAAAGGTTGGTTGGGGTTCTGTAATAAGGATACTGCATAGTGAAGCAGCCCCAAAGACATCTGGGCAGCCAGAGATGGTGCATCACGCAGAAAGAGATAAACAGATACACACAAGGGTCTTTACTCACCCCCTCCAACCTCTCACCACCACCCTCCACTCTCTTTGGAGAGTGATTCTCTTATTTTTTATTTTTATAAAAATAATATAAAATTTTATTCCCTCCCCATGGCCCCGACTCTCCAAGAAAAGAAATCAAGCTAAAGCCCCAGACCCAGCTGTGTAAGTCCTGATGGGAGACAGCATCAAACGGCAGCACCTGCCAAGATGATGCATTCTGCATGAATCAGCACGGTGACTCAGCATCTGATAAAGCTTTGGAGTGTTTGGGGCAAGGGAAGGGGTGGTCCTGCTCTGCTTTGTGTGCTCAGGCCCCCCTGGCATTGGCTGGCCCAGGACTCCCCACTGGCATTTGCTGGCCCAGGGCTGGGCCAAGAGTTTCAAGAGAGATGAAGTCCAGAATGTCAAAGGCCTGGGAAAAGTCTGCAAACCATGGCAAGGAAAGGAGCTACAGCTTGCAGGTCACTGGGAAAAGCAGATTAAGGTGGCTTCAAATATCAGAAGGGGCACTATGGGAGAGACAGCCTGGATTTTCCCCTTGTGGCTCCAGAGAGCAGAGATGGGCTCAGGATTGGCCCATACAGGATCCAGGCTGTGAATCAACCAAATAGACCCCTAACTTTATCAACGGCTTTATTGGATCACATGGAAGGTAGTGAGCTCCCTGTTACTGGGGGCATTCAAACACGGGCAGGATGACCACCTGGCGCAGACATTGGGGGTGGGGTAGGAATCAAGTAATGTGCAAGGCCTGAACCAATTGACCTCTATGATCTACTTAGAATATTAAACATCCGGTGATGCGTTTACGACACTTTCAAAATTCACCCTTTTTTTCTCGAGTTCGATCCTCGGAAGCTTGCTTGCTTAGTAGTGGGGATAATCAAGTAATTATTCCCAGGGCATCACAGTGATGGCTGTGAATCAGCCTCCTTTCTCCCAATGCCGTTCTTCCTCTCCTCCCTTCCCCTAATTCAGCTGACTGAGGCAGATCTCACTGACCTCCAAAGTCCAATTGTTAAAAATATGACTAGATGTATGCCTCCTGTTCCGGATGCTGGGGGAGCTACAGAACACAAACGTTACAAGGAGCGGGCTGGAAAACAATTCTAACCTCCGGCATTGATAAGGAGGTGGCACTGTCCACAGAAACTGTAGCTGTTACTGATAATTAGACTTTTTTTTTAAGGGAAAATAAAGTGAAGCCTCTTCTGGGGCATTTTTTTTTCTTCTGGTCTGATGACCTTCTTATACTTGGCGTGGTACTGGGTTAGGTTGCAAGGAGTCATGAAGATGATCCATTCTCCATTCCTCATTGTCCAGATGGAAGAAACTCAGGCCCCAGGGCGAAGTGATTGGTCCAAGGTCACCCAGTGCCCTGGGGCACACCTAGGACTGTAATCAGATTTTCATGCACCGAGACCGTGTTCTCCCACTTCTTCATGGGCTTAGAGGATTCCCCCAGGATGCCTCCTGAAAAGTGTTGGGGTCCTAATGGTCTTGGGACATTGGGCAAGCAAGGGACTGGGCCTCCATGCTGTGCCTCCATAGTCCTGATCCCGAACGGAAAACGCAGCCCCTGACCTTGCAGCTCTCCTTTAAGCCCCTTTGTTTCACATGTTTTTCAAAGTCTGCCACCCGCAATGGGGCTGCCTCTACCTGCCCCATGCACCCATCACCCCAACTGTCAGCCCTGGACTTCTCTCCTGTGGCTCAAACATCCCTGGCTCCTAAATGGGCAGCTCAGTTTCATCCCCAAGTATTTGCACCTCCAGGGTTCCTGGATCTCCCCCTCCCTGCCAGGGAGTGGGTGGCTGTGATGGGAGGCGCTCCCTGCCCTCAGCAGAAGGAACTCGGCGGCAGAACAGAGAACCCCTCTGGACACAGATCTGACTCCCGAATTGGCAAGGCTCAGTGCAGAATAACAATGCAGGGTCTCTGGTTCAAAAACTATGAAGAATTTCAAGACTGTCATAGTGGCCCATTAAACCAAACGTGGATCTGCAAGGGTCCCACACCCATGGAGCCCACCCTGCTTGGCTGGGTTCCAAGAGGATGGGGACAGTAATTGCTTAAACTCTGTGGATCCAGAGCCCCGAGAGGCCGCATGTCTGCTCTGATCACTCCTAAACACAATTCTGTTTCCTCCAGGCCCGGCGGCGGGTCAGTCCAGGGACCCCAGGCCAGAGTGATGCTTCCAGGAGTCGGCGTTTCAATAATTCCTGTGCTCTCTTCTCCAGCACCAGGACCCTCTCCAACCCACCCTCACTACGTCTGACTCTTTGCTATTTAAATTGGCCAATAAGGCCAGGGAACTGTGAGGTCATGAGATTGCGTTTTGGACTAGGACAGAGGGCCGGGCTAACCACGTGAGAGGGGCGCCCAGCGGGACACGCGAGTTGAGGCTCTTCCCTCCTGTGGGGGGGCCTTCTCCAGGTTGGGGGGCGCTGAACGGCCTCATCTCAGGGTCCCCCCTGGAGCCAGCATAGCCATTCGCGGTGACGATGCGCCCCCCGGCGCCTCTAGCCGGGTGCTGCACCAGCCCCCACCACCCGGCTTCCAGAAAGCTCCCCTAGCATTCCGCGGCATTCTTTGGGCGTGAGTCATACAGGTTTGCAGCCAGCCCCCAAGGGGGTGTGTGCGAGCCCAGCAATATAAATACGGCGCCTCCCGGTGCTCACCACGCGGCGTCGCCAGAAGGAGCGCTCGGGCGCCGGGTGCCGCTGACCGGTGAGATGTCCCCCGTCTTTCCTACCCTTGCGCAGACCACACCGGGACGGATGGGTGGGCAGGGGCTGGCAGCCAGGCAGGGAGAGATGACACAGCTCACAGTCACAACGCTTGCGCTTTCGATGGAGCCCAGGAAGCAAGGGAGGGGAGGTGGCCGGAGGCCCGTCACCAGGCAGCTGAGCCAGGGGTCCAGCGCACTCGCCGCCTGAGCGCAGGAGCTCCAACCACAATTCTGGGGCGCGGGGTGTGGGGGTAAATAGAGCAGATATAATGATCATCCTTTCGAAAATATGGAGAAACTGAGGCCTGGAGACCTGCCGCGTTGCGGGAGGCCCAGGCTAGCAGGTGACGGAGCTGGCCTGTACGGAGCTCCTTCCTGCAGTGTGTCCCCTGCGAAGATGCAAGATGCAGATCTCTCAGTTGTGGCTGTCAGTTTGCATGCATGAGTCATCCAGTTTTCTTCTAAATTCTCTAGCTCTCTGGACCCTGTGCCTGTAAGTATGAGACTGTGGATTTAAGTATATGCTGCAACCACCGAAATCCTAAGTCACACACGCTCCCCCCAGGCCTCCCATCTCCGATTCCACCGTCTCGTCTTACAGATGATAATGAGGTTTAGGACTGGTGCCAATGCTAAACAGCAAATAAGTATCAGAATCGGGATTAGGGCCAAAGCCTCTTGACCTTCCAGAATTTCTGGACCTAGATTAAAAAAAAATAAGCTAATTTTTTTTTTTAAAGGGAGAAGTTAGGAATTTAAGGTAAGTACAGATAGTATAAAAAAAGATGCCCATGAGAACGTAAGTTATAATAGTAGTGGGGCATCAGACACAACTGAAATGCCCAATCTTCGTACGAATAGTAAAGATTGGGCATTGGGTCCATGAGAAAGTGGAGCATTACATAGCCACGACAGTGTGCTTTTCAATAATATTTGAAGACAGCGAATGTGAAGGATCTGGTTGTATAAACTGCGTAGAAGACAGAAGGAAACACCACAGTGCTAACACCTGCCTCGGGTGTATGAATTACAGGCGACTATTTTTCTAATGTTCTTTTTGGTTTAGTTTCCTCCATTTGAAAAGGCAGATGGGAGAGGAGCTTTGGGCTTGAAACCCTCACCAGCTGGGCCCTCTTCGCTTGTCTTCCTGTCCTCCCCCCAGCTCGCCGTGCACAGTCATTGATTTTCTTTTTTTTTCTGAGACTAAGTCGCACTCTGTCACCCAGGCCGGGGTGCAGTAGCATGATCTCTGCTCACTGAAACCTCCGCCAGCCATCGGGTTCAAGTGGTTCTCGTGCCTCAGCCTCCCAAGTAGCTGGGACTACAGGCGCACGCCACCACACCTGGCTAATTTTTGTATTTTTAGTAAAGACGGGGTTTCACCACCTTGCCCAGGCTGGTCTCAAACTCCTAACTTCAAGTAATCCATCTGCCTCAGCCTCCCAACGTGCTGGGATTACAGGCGTGATGGTGCATGGCCATGTCATTGATTTTCTTAAGCCTCCAGACCTGCCCTGCTTGGAAACCTTTTGGAAAGCTGCTCAGTTCAAAGCTCCCAGGAGGGTGTGCTTAGAACAGAGTTGCTATTAAAGTCAGCGTGGTCCCAACCCTACCTCCTCCTCCTCTTCCCCAGCACAGCCCAGGTCGGGTGGTTTCAGCCTTCTTGGGGAATGAGGCTGCGTGCTAGTGCATTGGCCTTGGCCTGGCTCCTCCGCCCAGGGCAGCTGGCAGCCAGGCTCCCAGGAGGCAAAGGAGATGAGCAGGGAGGTGAGTCCGAGCAAAGGAAGGGAGGTCGGCCGTGCAGCCATAGTTCTAGAACATTCCTCAGATCAGCAGCATCCCTATCACCTGCAGACTGACTGGAAAAGCAGATTCAGACTCAGAACTAACATTAAAACCAGCCTGCAGTGATTCATAAGTACTTTAAAAAGTGGTCAATCATTTCACCAAAGCAGAGCCACACAGTCCGGGGGACCACAGGTGGCCTCTGTGTGCCTGCCTTGGTTTCCCTGCCCCTCTCTAGACATGTTGATTAGACACTGCCAATGCCAAGCCTCAGCCCTCAGACTAATTTTGAAGCAGTCAGGATTTACTATGATTACACAAGACCCTCGTGTTTACAGAACTCGTTCCCCTCTCTGAGGTCTGGATTAGATCCATTTTACAGAAGAAGAAACTGAGGCTCAGATATTTAAGTGACTTGGAAGCAAGCAAAGAACACTGAGCTGTGGGGGTTGGGAAGGCTGGGCTCTTATCCTGGGGTTACCACGAGCATGCTGTGGGCCCTGAGGAGCCCTGTGCCATCTCTGGGCTTCAGCCTCCCCACTAAGGTAGATGGGCTGAGTGAGGGAACGACTACCTTTCCAGCTCTGAGCTGGATGGCTCACCAGGGACCCCAGGCTGTCTGGAGCAGACTCTGTGCCCGCTGCTGAGTCTGGAACTCCTTTCCTGCATCTTGCCTTTGGCTACCCTGTTCTTCAGGGCCCAACACCCTGTCTTCTGGTCAGAACCTAGGTCTGAATGGGTTTTTCCAGAAGTTGTTGCTTTCAGGGGCGCCTGGCAGAGGGGTGTTTCTGGCTGCCTTTGTCTCTCTGGCATGACAAAGGCTCTGTTCCTGCTGGAGGCATTTCAGGGCTCAGTGGGCAGCTGGGGCGGAGCCCGTGAGACCATAGCCTTCCTGGTGAGCCTGGTCTCTGCCACCCACCCTGTCTCTGGGGAAGGCGCTGACCCATATCTTCTCCCACGCTGCCCCCTGGCTCTGCACGCCTGATTACTTCTCATGAGAGGCGCTCCTTATTAATGTCCTACCGAGTGTCCAGATGGGCCTGTTGGGCTGTGCTGGCTTTGGATGTGAACCAATTCAGGAAGGGGAACCCCACCTTCCTGTTGGTTCTGTTATGGGAAATGAGTGAGCTCAGATAAGCAGTTTCTGGGAGGGAGGATGATGGAGAGGGTGCAGGGGGAGGGGTTTCTGTTTTATGCAACAGCCTCAGCTTCTGGGAAAGGGTCCATTGTGTAAGACCCGGGTTGTGGCCTGTGCCCCTTGGTTCAGGGCAGCCAGCCCAGTGGTGGCAGGAACAGCCTGCTGTGGGCTTAGAGGGATGGGCCGTGTGGAGGGCCTGGCAGAGCAAAGGGACTCATCCTTCCAAAGGGACTTTCTCTGGGAAGCCTACTCCTTGGGCCACTGTGAACCCTCTCTACTCTTAG
This sequence comes from Leontopithecus rosalia, assembly GCA_028533165.1. NCBI lineage: Eukaryota > Metazoa > Chordata > Mammalia > Primates > Cebidae > Leontopithecus > Leontopithecus rosalia. The sequence continues at coordinate 10,080,061 of CM052661.1, forward strand.
AAGGGAATTGTCCTTCCTGGCTTCCACTACTTCTACCCCTGAATGCACAGGCAGCCCAGCCCAAGGCTCCCACTAGGGATACAGATGGATTCGGTGTGAGGGCAGCTGCTGCTGCCTCCGGCTCTTGAAAATCAAGTTTGTGGGCTGGGTGCGGTGGCTCATGCCTGTAATCCCAGCACTTTGGGAGGCCGAGGTGGGTGGATCACGAGGTCAGGAGATGGAGACCATCCTGGCTAACACAGTGAAACCCGGTCTCTTAAAAAAAAAAAAAGAGAGAGAGAGAAAAAAACAAAGAAAATCAAGTTCAGGTGGTGCTGAGACTTCCTGGGGGCTGCGGCGCTGTGGTGGATGGGGGGTGTCCGCTGGGGGGAAGATATGGAGGCACATTGCAGAGGACGGGGCTGGTCTCTGGGATGCAGTCCGTCTGTGGAGGTGGCATGCGGAGGGACGGATGCGTGACCCAAGGGAGATATTTTCAGTGTGTGATGACATGATCGACGCCACTCTGGACAAGGAGGCTGGGATGCAGAAAGCCTGTGTGCCTCGATGATTGCGGGGGAGGATGTGGCTTGGAAAACAGCCCGGCTCCTCTGATGCCAGGGTTCTTGTTTCCTCCACTGGATGCTGCTGTCCTGTGGTCCCTCCCTCCTTGCACTTCCTGCCATTGCTTTCTTTTGAGGTGTCCATGGCAAGTCTGGTCCTTTCCCCGTTTCCTCAGGGATAAAAGTGCAGCAGTGCGAGCTAGGGGGACAGCGAAGGCCGTGAAACCCTGGGGAGCTGCTGCAGGCGGCAGGTGGGCGGGACGCCAGCAGGCTGTCTAGCTGTTCCCATGACGGTCTCCTGTTCCCTGCAAACAGAGGCGTGCGAGGACTCAGAATTAGAGGCATGATGAAGACTCTGCTGCTGTTTGTGGGGCTGCTGCTGACCTGGGAGAGTGGGCAGGTCCTGGGGGACCAGTCGGTCTCCGACAATGAGCTCCAGGGTGAGTAGACCAAGTATGATGTTCCATAGGGTGGTGAGGTCAGAGGGCAGGGCTGCCGACTCCACTCAGGGCCTGATAGAGAGGCCATTTAATCTAGTGCACTGGATCTGGGTGTCTGTGTCTGGACCCCCTCCGAGCCTCAGCTCCCAGGCCTCTGTGGGCATCAGGCTGTTGGCATTTGCAGGCAATTCCCAAGCCCGTTCTGGCTGCTGCATTTCATTCAGGTGCTCCCTTCCTAGGCCCCTTGGCCCAGCTCCCAAGCCTCCTCCATGAAGCTGTGTCTGGACCATTGGAGCTCTTATCCCTCTCCTGTTTGGAGTTTGTCCCTCCTGGGAGCTGATCGCTTCTGCAGGATCGTTGTTAAAAACCCCGATCAGGCTAGGCGCGGTGGCTCAAGCCTGTAATCCCAGCACTTTGGGAGGCCGAGGTGGGAGAATCACAAGGTCAAAAGATCGAGACCATGCTGGCCAACATGGTAAACCCTGTCTCTACTAAAACTATAAAAATTAGCTGGGTGTGGTGGCAGACACCTGTAGTCTCAGCTACTCCGGAGGCGGAGGCAGGAGAATTGCTTAAACCCAGGAGGCAGAGGTCGCAGTGAGCCGAGATCTCGCCACTGCACTCCAGCCTGGGTGACAGAGCGAGTCTCTGTCTCAAAAACAAAAGAAAACAAAAGAAAAAAACCCCAGGTCAGACCTGGGTGTGAGTCTGTTCCACTTCTTCTCAGTTGGGTGACTCTGAGTCACTATCTGGATCTCATGACACTTTCCCCAACCCGTTTTATTGAGATAATGAACAAATAAAAATTGTGTATATTTAAGGTATATGACGTGATGTCTTGAAATGTACATACATGGAAATGATGACCACTTTTACGGTGGGGCGGTAGGAACACTTAAAATCTACTCTGAGCGAACTTCCCAGTACAGTATGGTGTTATTAAGTACGAGCACCACCTGTGTGGTAGACCTCCAGGACCTACTCCTCCTGCCTGACTGACGCTTGGACCCCCTATTGTACCACCCTTCTCATGTCCCCCTCTGCAAAGTGGGCATGGTTGTGGGGCTGGAGCATTCTGTAAACTGCACATGAAGTGTTTGGTGCAGTGCTTGGCATGGGATAAGCACCAGTGAAGTGGCACTTAAGGGACACAGTGTTTCTCTGCATCTGTCACCAGTGCTATGCCTTAGTCATTTCCTCATCTTATTTCTGTCACCTGGCACTGTGCATTGGAAAAAAGAAATACATGTCTGGTTAAACTGAACTCTAGAAAGACTTGTGTCCAAAATAACAACATTTTATATTTTGATGCTTCAAAGCTGACCACTTCTGGGTTTTTAAAAACTATTTTTCCTTGACAAGTTTCTTCTGCACCCGGCTCATTCTCCAGGGTCCAGTGGCTGGGCACAGCTCCGCTGTTTCCCTCCGGGTGTACCGGCTCCCATGGTTTGCATATCTGAGCAGTGAGAGCAAGGGGCCTGTGATGGGAGCCTGTGCAGGTCAAGGCTGGGACTGCGCTGCGGCCTGCGGCGGGGGGTGGGGATCCCAGCCTTGACAGCCCCTTAACTGAACGGGCCTCTCTGGCCATTCCTGCTCACTCCAGGGCTATATCCGAGGCCATCCCTTCCTCTCACCTCATGCTACCTCTTGCGCTTCTCTTGCAGAAATGTCGGATCAGGGAAGTAAGTATGTCAATAAGGAAATTCAAAATGCTGTCAACGGGGTGAAAGAGATCAAGACTCTCATAGAAAAAACAAACGAAGAGCGCAAGACACTGCTTAGCAATCTAGAGGAAGCCAAGAAGAAGAAAGAGGTCAGGAGGAGCCGAGACTGCCCAGCCTTGACCATCCCACCAGAGGGAGGGGAGGAGGGAGGGGGTCACAGCAGGGTGCCTTGCTGGGTTGCCATGGTGACCCACAGTCCTCCCGGGCTGTGTCAGCTGATGCTGCAGTTAAGGAGGGAAGGTTTATTCGCATTTGAAAGCATCAGGGGGTGAGGTCTTGGATCTGGATTTGTTATGAGCCTGGCTCAGGGCCTAATGCCCAGATTCATTTCAATAGATGTTTCTAAACCCTGACCACGTGCTGGCTCCAAGCAGGCTCTGGATGGGGCGGCAGCGGGGGCCCGGAGCGGGGTGGTGTCCAACCTTCAGGAAGCTTATGTAGTAGGCGTGATGCGGCTAGGGTTAAGGCAGGCACACACTCTGCACCTTACATCTTCCTAGAGCTCTGGACTCTCAGAAAGAAACAGCTTAAGGCCCGTAGTGGATATAGCAGGTCTAGCCTGTGCTTAGTGATTCGACGGAGCTAAAACACTATAATTCAATGAACAACTTATTTGAGAAGTCAAGTTCCCTAAGATTATCTGAAAAACCTACTCTCGTGGTTGCACGAATTCAGATGCTAAGATGTAGCGACCTGCCAGGTTCATGATCCATCGCGCACGTTAAAAGCAATTCGAAGGCTCTGAGAAGTTCTGCGGTAAAGAAACCCGTATAATTCCAGGAAACCCAGTTTTCCGGATTGACCAGGGAATTCCTTTTTTTCTTCCTGGCAGCTTTGAGCACGGTTTCATGGGAGCCACTTCAGGGAATGTTGGCCCGGATGCGGCTCTAACTTTTCTTCAAGCTTCATGCTCATTCTTGGCATCAGTATAGGTTCTCACCATTCTATGAGGATCCCCATGTAGCTCCTGGGGAAGGGCATGTTCTGTTCTCACACTTTTGCGGTTATCATTGGAGTCTGACATTCAACAATTCTGGTTTCATAACGCACATCAAATTTGGGGAAAAGAGCCCGCTCCTTCTTAGTTGAGAAGTAGGTGAACCGGAAGGAAAGGGAGTAGGCACCATGGCTGGCACTTGCATCTTGGCTCAGTGGGAGGTGGGTTGTCCAACCCCAGCAAGGGACAGGGGGACACAGTAGGACAAAGACCTCGAATAACTCTGGGGTGTGGATAGTCTAATTTTTTTTTTAAAGACTAACACTCATTCATAGAGACTTTAATATAGAAAAGTAGAAGAGGAAACGTTTCTCCGTAATCCTTTTGCCCAAGGACAAATCACTGTTAACATTTGATTTATTCCTTCCTGCTCTTTTCTGCTGCTTTTTTGACAGTGGCTATATTCAAAATTATGAATTTTTAACACAAATGGTACATATAATATTCGAAATAGATTATAAACATCCTTTATAATGATGTACCATCTATCCTTCGTATGAACCACAGCTTGTTTAACCTGTCTCTCACTTTTAAACATCTGGGTTGATTCTGAACTTTTTTTTTTGCCATAAATTCATACTGTAACAAATATTTTTAGGCATCTTTTTCTTTGTCAGGAGATTCCTTTGAGAGAGTCTTTTTTGTTATTGCTTTTTTTTTTTTCTGAGACAGTCTTGCTCTGTCACCGAGGCTGGAGTGCTGTGGTTTGATCTCAGCTCACTGCAACCTTCTGCCTCCCAGGTTCAAGTGATTCTCCTGCTTCAGCCTCCCAAGTAGCTGGGAGTACAGACATGCACCACCACACCCAGCTAATTTTTGTATTTTTGGTAGAGACAGGGTTTCACCATGTTGGCCAGGCTGGTCTCGAGTTCCTGACCTCAAGTAATCTGCCTGCCTCGGCCTCCCAGTGTTGGGATTACAGGTGCGAGCCACCGTGCCTAGCCTGAGACAGATTCTTAGAGAATCACTGGGTCAAGTGGCATGGGCCCATTAGAGAGTTTTGATAGCTGGTGTGGCTTTGGTGTTGAAAGCCTGCCGATCCCTTTGTGTGCCAGGGGTCATGGTTGCAATGGAAAGACAAGATTCAGGGATCCTGCAGCCTGCTTTGGAAGATGACATTCAAACACCAGAAGCAGAGAATAGAAAATTAGGCTTCAGTGAGAGGTTAGTCACTGAGTAGTTGATCAGTGCACCAGGTCGGAGAGAGGTGGAATCCACATGGGTTCCAGGAGTTGGGAAACTTCCAGGAGTTAGGGAACAGTTGAATCTTGAAGGGTGGGTGGATTCTTAAAGCCAGGTGGGAAGGGGATTCCAGGTGCGTGAATGAGGGGAAGCCTGAGCCGGAGCAGGGGTGGGCACTTGCTCGCTGGGTGGACAGCCTGTGAGAGGGCCTGCCCTGGGGCAGAGGGCCTGGCACCCAGCACCTCTCTGGGTGTGGGAGTCTCTGGTCTCTGTGTGGCTCAGTCAGCCTTTTGTCTTCCTGTAGGATGCTCTAAATGAGACCAGGGAATCAGAAACAAAGCTGAAGGAGTTTCCAGGAGTGTGCAATGATACCATGACGGCCCTCTGGGAAGAGTGTAAGCCCTGCCTGAAACAGACCTGCATGAAGTTCTACGCACGCGTCTGCAGAAGTGGCTCAGGCCTGGTTGGCCGCCAGGTGAAAAGGGGACACATGAGTGGCCAAAGCTCTGAGTAGGGAAGGCAGGGAATCTAGTGACATATGCTTCATTCCACATGCCAGATGCAGCTGACTAGTACTGGCTGGCTTCATGGGGCCCAGAGTGCCATGCTCCATTAGTAATGTCTAGCAGGAGTGCAGACAGTGGAGTCATCAAATGGAAGTAAGTCAGGTACCTGCCTTCTCTTAGAAGGCTCTTACGCAGCAGCGCTTAGCTGGATGACATAACCAACCGCTTCATGGGATGGCAGAGCTCTGTGTCCACCTAGGTGGAAGGATTTAAGAATTTTTTTTTGAGACAGCATTTCACTCTGTCACTCAGGCTGGAGTGCAGTGGTGTGATCATGGTTCACTGTAGCTTCGACCTCCTGGGTTCAGGCGATCCTCCCACCTCAGCCTCCCAAGTATCTGGGACTATAGGCACGTGCCACCATGCTAATTTTTGTATTTTTCTGTAACATGAGGTTTTGCTATGTTGTCCAAGCTAGTCTCAAACTCCTAAACTCAAGTGATCCTTCTACCTTGGCCTCCTGAATTGCTGGAATTACAGGTGTGCACCACGGTGCTCAGCCAATGTAAGGATTTTGTTTGTTTTTGTTTTTGAGATGGAGTTTTGCTCTTGTTGCCCAGGCTGGGGTGCAATGGTGCAATCTCGGCTCACCGCAACCTCCGTCTCTGGGTTCAAGTGATTCTCCTGCCCCAGCGTCCTGAGTAGCTGGGACTACAGGTGCACAGCACCATGCCTGGCTAATTTTTGCATTTTTAGTAGAGATGGGGTTTCGCTATGTTGGCCAGTCTGGTCTTGAACTTCGGACCTCAGGAGATCTGCCCACCTCGGCCTCCCAAAGTGCCGGGATTACAGGCATGAGCCACCACGCCCAGCCAATGTAAGATTTTTTAGTACCTTAATATTGCTCCTGTCCTCCACTGTGGGGCTTTTTTGATTGGGAGTCAGTGAGTTCTTCCAATCCTTGAAGTCACATCAGTTGGCCCTTTGCTGAGCAGGGGTGGGTATCGTTGGTGGCCAAAGATGACAGTGGATGAATCTGAAATGTTGGGCCTTGTGACTCTCATGGCCTCCCAGGTGTCTCGAAAAGGTCCTCCATGGAGGGAGGTAGAAGGAAGGGCATGGACCTGACAGTTGGGCTGCTGGGGTCCAGTCCCAGCTGGGCTGTTGGTCACGTGCTATGTTACCGTTACCACGATGGGCAGGGCCTGGCCTGGCTCATGGAGGGGTGGGAGACCGGGAGGCTGTGGCCTTGGTGAGCTTCAACTGTGCCCATGCCGGCTGTCACAGCTCGAGGAGTTCCTGAACCAGAGCTCGCCCTTCTACTTTTGGATGAATGGTGACCGCATCGACTCGCTGCTGGAGAACGACCGGCAGCAGACGCATATGCTGGACATCATGCAGGACCGCTTCAGCCGCGCCTCCAGCATCATGGACGAGCTCTTCCAGGACCGGTTCTTCGCCCGGGAGCCCCAGGATACCTACCACTACCTGCCCTTCAGCCTGCACCACCGGAGGCCTCACTTCTTCTTTCCCAAGTCCCGCATCGTCCGCAGCTTGATGCCCTTCTCTCCGTTCGAGCCCCTGAACTTCCACGCCATGTTCCAGCCCTTCCTTGAGATGATACACGAGGCTCAGCAGGCCATGGACGTCCCCTTCCATAGCCCAGCCTTCCAGCACCCATTCCCGGAATCCATACGAGGTGAGAAGGGGTGGAAGCTAACAGCCTTCTGAGTAACCCGTTAGATGCCGAGAATCAGGCTGAGGGTCCAGAGACTGCCATCTTGATTTTTCCCCAGCAGTATCACGAGGGTGGTGTTATCCTTATTTAAAGAGGAAAAAAACAGAGCTGAGTGTGGTGGCTTCATGCCTGTGATGTCAGCACTTTGGGAGGCCAAGGCGGGAGGATCACTTGAGGCCAGGAGTTGGAGGCCAGCCTGGCTAACATAGTGAGACCCTGTCTCTACAAAAATAAAAACTTAAAAAATTAGCTGGGTGTGGTGGTGCACACCTGTGGTCCCAGCTAATTGGGAGGCTGAGGCAGGAGAGTCACTTGAGCCTAGAAGCTGGAGGCTGCAGTAAGCTATGATCGTACCACTGCATTCCAGCCTGGGCAACACAGTGAGACCCTATCTCTAAAATAAATAAATAAAAATAACAGTAGGAATCAGTGGGGTCCATCTCTGCGTGGCTGGATGCCTGACTCTTTTTCCTTCATGTGTCCCCAGAAGGTGATGATGACCGGGCCGTGTGCAAGGAGATCCGCCACAACTCCACAGGCTGCCTGCGGATGAAGGACCAGTGTGACAAGTGCCGGGAAATCTTGTCTGTGGGTGAGTCGCGGTTCAGACCGCAAGCTGTCCCCTCCGATCACTTGTGTCCTGGGGTCACCGGTGCCTCATTGGTGCTACCTTTATGGGGTCAGACAGATGAGCGTTCGGATTCCAACTCTGTGGCCTTTGAGCTGTGGCTCAGGGCAGGTCCTGAGCCTCACGCAGCTTGGGTTCCTCATCTTAGAATGGGATGAAGATGCGAGGCTATCCCTGAAGTCAGTGAGACATTGTTAGGGATGTACAAGTGGCCTCTACCTCGTCGGGCCCATGATGGAAAAAGTCATCCCCCTGGGATTCCTGGTGATTCTGTTCCCAAGTGCCAAGCATAGTAGGCATCTTCATTTTCCACTGCAGATTATGAAATTGCAGACAGTATGTATTTTGTTTAACAAAACTTACCAGAGGCCAAGCACTGTTCTAAACACTCAACATATATTTCCTCATTTTCTCAGAATGACCCTCTGAGGAAACCAAGCCATAGAAAGGTTAAGAACTTATCGAAGATGGACCAGATGTGGGCGAGCTGGGCTTCACTCCTAGGTGTTTGGGAAGTGTTCTTAACCAGGGTGCGGTGTTCTCTCCTGGGACCCCTCACGCCTCTGGCCACAGAGGTCACAGGTCCCGGTATCTGGGCAGTAGTCCCTTTGGTTGGCTGGTTGCTCCCCTAGGCAAAGGGAATATGTCTCTTCAACTGTCCCTGTCTTTTATCAGCTCTGGTTGTGGGTTAATTTCTTTCTGCTTTGAGATAACAGCTGTGATAATATTTGGAATAGTTCCTGGTACACAGCTGCATGCTCAGAAAGAGTTAATTGTTTCCCCTTATCGATCTGGTGGCTTTGCTCTTACTTAATGCCTAGTTTGAGTTTGCCATGGCAGGCTGCCAGGGTCTAGTTATACAGTCCTAGCCTCACTCCTGTAATTTTAGAAGCCACTGCAAAATAAACAGTCGTGCTTTAAAGGCTGAAGTTGCAGGGTGTAGATAAGGGCACAGCCGAGCCTTGGGGCTTTTTCTATAAAAATATCACAGAGTGGCATCAATTACATGGTACCTCGCCGCAAGAAAGTTGGTCACGTTAGGGCCTGAAGAAAAGACAGCCAGATGCCTCGGCCCAGATTGGACGTCTGGCACCCATTTTCTCTGTCCCCCAGGCTGGGGTGCAGTGGCGCCATCATGGCTCGCTGCAGCCTCGACCTCCTGGACTCAGGCCTGGCGCCAATCTTAACAGTCATTGATTACAGCTGAGCTAAATGGGCTCCACTGATGAGGGCTGCCTACTGGTTTTTAAGATACTTGCAACCATATGAGCATGTACTGCCCGGGAGTCTCTAAACCAAGATTTCTCAATTTCAGCACTGTTAACTTTTTTTTTTTGAGACAGGGTTTCTCTCTGTCACCCTGCCTGGAGTGCAGTGGCACCATCATGCTCACTGCAGCCTAAACCTCCCAGACTCAAGCGATCCTCCTGCCTCAGCCTCCTGAGTAACAGACCACAGGTGTGCACCACCATGCCTGGCTAATTTTTTTATTGTTAGTAGAGAGGGAGTCTTGCTGTGCTGCCCAGGCTGGTCTTCAGCTCCTGGGCTCAAGTGACCCTCCTACCTTGGCCTCCCAGAGGCTGGGATTACAGGCGTGAGCAGTGCTGACATTTCCGACCATGTGATCGCTTGCCGTGGGGGGCTGCCCTGCGCATGTCAAGGTATTTAGCAGCATTCCTGGCCTCCACACACTAGATGACAGTAGCTCCCTCCTCTTTGTTGTGATAAGTAACTTCAGAACTGGCCGGTCTCCCTGGGCGACAGCATCACCCCAGTTGAGAACCTCTATTCTAGACTAAGTCTCTACACCCAAGGATTTTTTTTTTTTAAGACAGGGTCTTGCTCTATCACACAGTCTGGAGTGCAGTGGTGTGGTCTCGGCTCCCTGCAACCTCTGCTTCCCCGGTTCAAGCCATTCTCCTGCCTCAGCCTCCTGAGTAGCTGGAATTACAGATGTGCACCACTACGCCTGGCTAATTTTTATATTTTTAGTAGAGACGGGGTTTCACCATGTTGGCCAGGTTGGTCTCAAACTCCTGACCTCAAGTGATCCTCCCGCCTCAGCCTCCCATAGTGCTGGGATTACAGGTGCGAGCCAATGCACCCAGCTGATTTTTCTTATTTTTAAGTTACTTTTTGGTAAACTAGTGAAGATTATTTATTACATGTTTATTTTCAAACTGCATCTTGTCATTGTGTTTCTTTCCCCACCTACCATTTTTTTTTAACCATAAATGATTGCAGTCATCATCCTAAAGCATATGCAAAATCTCCCTTCCCCTGACCAACTGTGTCTGATGTACCCACATCTGGATATTTTTGAAAGAATTTAAGGGGAGAAAAACAGTAGTTTTAAGAGCTGGTGGGAAGTTTCTAGCACTTAATGAATCTGACAACCTGCAGTCCAAGGCCAAGAGGAGTGAATTCTCTTTTCCCTGCTCTTCCGATGAACTCAGTGACCAGCCATGAGCAGGCAGGTGGGTGAGCAAAGACCTCTGGCTACCAGGTGCCAGCATGTCAGCTGCATGAACTCCTGGCACCAGAACTGCCACCTCTGCAGACATGCTCAAAAGACAAGCTTGGCCCGGGTACATTGGCTCACATCTGTAATCCCAGCACTGAGAGCCTGAGGTGGGCAGATTACCTGAGGTCAGGAGTTCAAGACCAGTCTGGCTAACACGGTGAAACCCCAGCTCTACTAAAAATACAAAAAATACAAAAAATCAGCCAGGTATGGTGGTGTGTGCCTGTAATTCCAGCACTTTGGGAGGCCAAGGCGGGTGGATTACTTGAGGTCAGGAGTTTGAGACCAGCCTGGCCAACATGGTGAAGCCCATCTCTACTAAAAATACATAAAATTAGCCAGGTGTGGTGGCAGATGCCTGTAATCCCAGCTACTCTGGAGACTGAGGCAGGAGAATTGCTTGAACCTGGGAGGCGGAGGTTGCAGTGAGCTGAAGTTGTGCCACTGCACTCCAGTCTGGGCAACAAGAGCAAAACTGTCTTTAAAAAAAAAAAAAAAGACAAGCTTGGAGGATTATCCAGAGCCCAAGCTTAGGAGCTGAAGACCCTGGTGCAATCCTTGGCCCAGACATCTTTTCTTCTATGGCTTTAAGTAAGCTATTTGTTAATCCTTCTGTGGGCCTCAGTTTTATTATTGGTGAAATAGAGTGCTAATCCTTTAGTCAGAACAGATCCAATTCCTAGAGAAGAGGGATATCCAGAGAGCACCTTCTGCGGTGTCTGGGACGCAGGAAATGTCACATAAATGGCAGGTGTGAGTGACATTCCCCCTCTCTGGAAATGATTCCTGGGAGAGACCAGGACAGTGAGAGCCACTCCAGATCTGAGAACATGGAGAACTTGAGGTCAGTGCTTCCGGAAGTGTGGTCAACACTGTAACCAGTTACCACTGTTTAGGTCAGTGGACATATTTTTCCAGAGCAAGGCTTTTCAGGCTGAGCGCGATGGCTCACACCTGTCATCCTAGCACGAACAGATCAGTTGAGCCCAGGAGTTTGAGACCAGCCTGGGCAACATGGAGAAACCCTGTCTCTACAAAAAATACAAAAATCAGCTGGGTGTGGTGGCACGTGCCTACAGTCCCAGCTACTCAGGGGGCTGAGGATGGAGGATAGCCTGAGCCTGGGAAGTAAAGGCTCCAGTGAGCCAAGATTTCGCCACTGCACTCCAGCCTGGGCCACAGAGCAAAACTCTGTCTCAAACAAACAACAAAGACAAAACCCCAAAAGACTTTTTGGATGACAGAAGCAGCGTCTAGATTCACATTCTGAGGCAAAACCTTTATTTGCTGTGGACGATTCTAAACAGTTTGTGGCTGTTCCCTTAGGGGAGCACTGCTTTCGCTCCCAGCTGCCTGTGGGACCTCCATTCATTCATGGCTCTCTCCCTCTGTACCCTTCCCTTCACACTTCTGCCTTTCGTTTCTTCTATCTCTGGGCAGACTGTTCGGCTGACAATCCCTCCCAGGCTCAGCTGCGGCGGGAGCTCAACGACTCCCTCCAGATGGCGGAGATGTTGACCAGGAATTACAACGAGCTGCTGCAGTCCTACCAGTGGAAGATGCTCAACACCTCCTCCCTGCTGGAGCGGCTCAACGAGCAGTTTAGCTGGGTGTCCCGCCTGGCAAACCTCACACAAGGCGAAGACCAGTACTATCTGCGGGTCACCACGGTGAGCAGTGTCCCGGCCACACGCTGCAGCTGGGGAGCCTGCGTTGTGCCCGGGAGCAGGTGCACATGTGCCTTTGACCGAGCATTTATCAGGTGGCAGGAAATAGAAAACCTTAGGTGCCCTTGTGGCCTTGAAGCCTCATCACCGAGCCAAAATATAACCGAGGAGCAAAGTAAAAGAGGTCCGAAGTTTGCCCAAGGTGTGAGAGCTGACCGCTGACTGGGATGGGCATTTGACCCTGAATGCCTGGCGGCACAGCCTGTATCGACGCCTGGCAGCACAGCCTCTATCGATGCCTGGTGGCACAGCCTCTATCGATGCCTGGCAGCACAGCCTCTATCGATGCCTGGTGGCACAGCCTCTATTCTGTTGTTGCTGTTGTTTTCCTTTTGGTGCACAAACCTGTGAATAAACCAGAAGCCTCTGTTCTTTTCTCAAAGCTACGTGGCTGCTTCTGGTGTAAAATGGCTTATGAATTGGTACATTATTCTCTGCCAGTGATAAAAACTTTCTCTCTCGACCAGACACAGTGGCTCATGCCTATAATCCTAGCACTTTGGGAGGCAGAGGCAAGAGGATTGCTTGAGGGCAGTTTAGAGCAGCCTGGACAACATAACAAGACTCCCTCTCTACAAAAAAATACAAACATCAGCCAGGTGTGGTGGCACCCACTTGTAGTCCCAGCTATTCAGGAGGCTGAAGTGGGAGGACTGCCTGAGCCCAGAGGTCGAGGCTGCAGTGAGCTGTAATCAGGCCACTGCACTCTAGCCTGGGTAATAGAGGGAGACTCTATCTCTAAAAAATATAATATGGTATAAAATAAAATATGAAAAAGAAAAGAAAACTTATTTCTGGTACTAGGAACCCTTCTTTTTCTTTTCTTTCTTCCCTCCAAGCCCCTTGGATTCCTTTTTTGCTCTAGTCTGACCAGTGGCTCCCCAAAGTGAATGTCTGGAAACCACTTTTATCCTCTGGGGTGCTCCCTGGGCTGGTAATTTACAGATGGCATGGCGTTTGCCGCAACACACGAGTGTCTGTGAACCAGGTCGCTTCTGTCCACTGAGCCGTACTGATGTCTAGATGCGTGGCAAGTGCTGGGGTTGGTTCTCTAGGTTTTCTCGGAGCAGCGGGAGGACTTCCCCATCCGAAGCCTGGCTTCCGCTGCAGAATGCGTGCACACAGTTTCAGCCCTTCTCTTTTGTTCCATGCAGGTGGCTTCCCACAGCTCTGACTCGGACGTTCCTTCTGGTGTCACTGAGGTGGTCGTGAAGCTCTTTGACTCTGACCCCATCACTGTGACGGTCCCTGTAGAAGTTTCCAGGAAGAATCCTAAATTCATGGAGACTGTGGCAGAAAAAGCGCTGCAGGAATACCGCAAGAAGCACCGGTAAGCAGGGGCCGCTCATGTGGCCTGCAGGGCCCCGCGGGTCTCTGGTAGCCACAGAAAAAACAAAAACCAAAAAACCAAAACTGCAGACTCCATTGCCTGGTAGGAATGACTCTGCCTGGAGCCAGAGCCCAAGACAAAGCCAGGAAATTACCAGGATTTTTATGTTTCCTTTGGAGGATGTTTAACTTTGGTGGTAACTCTTTTCTTTCAGGGAGGAATGAGAGGTGAATGTTGCTTTTGCACCCACGGGGGCATCTGAGTCCAGCTCCCCCTGAGATGAGCTGCAGCCCCCCAGAGAGAGCTCTGCATGTCACCAAGTCACCAGGCCCCAGCCTCCTGGCCCCAACCTCGCCCAGCCTCTCCCTTCTCTGGATCCTGCACTCTAACAGTCGAATCCGCTGCTCATGGGAAGAAAAGACTTGCTCCCGCATGCAACTAATTCAATAAAACTGTCTTGTGAGCTGAGCGCTCGGAGGCTCCTCTCTTTATGTTGAGTTTCTGTTTCCTGGCATTCCTTCATTTTGCTATGGGGGAGGGGGTGGAAAATAAATAGAAACAAAAAAGCAGTGGCTAAGATGGCATAGGGACTGTCATCTGGTGGAGAATAAAAGGGATGTGATGAGCAGCTTGATCCACTTCAAAAACTGCTCGCTTTCAGGAAAAGAGGTGTTTCAACAAGCCAACTAAAACATATTCCTGAAAAATGAAGACTTTCTGTTCTATTATGGAATTGTCAATGCATTATTCTGTTATGAAACTTGTTGATGCCAAGGTGTGGCAGTCTCCTAAAGGAATCCACTGGAAGTCAGAACGAGCAGTAACAGTAAGGTACACTTGGTATTTAACACATAATGGATGTTTTCCTTACGAAAACATGGGTGCCCGGGAGTCCAAATGAGGCAGTTTTATTTGTTAAGAGCTGTTGCTTTTGCATCAGTTTTCTTTGTAAAGGCTGTTGATTCTGAGTTGTAAGTGCTCAGCGTCCCAGGGGCACCGTGACTGTGGCATTGCCAGTCCCCTGCCAGTTCACATGATCTTTCTATCTTTTCCCCTGGACCACAGGAGTTTCTCTGCTTTCAGTCTGAACCGTAGCTGGACTGCAGTACCTTATGCTGCCAGCAGGTGGCCATGACTACACATGGTACCAATCGCAAATTTTTTTTTTTTTTTTTTTTTTTTTTAGTGAGTTAGACTCACTTTATTTACCCATGGAGCAAATAAAAACCTGTGTACCCCATGATTTGAAACTTTTGGAAAACCGAATAAATGCAATATTTGGAACTATAATATAGAAACAAGAGATAATCATACAATGCTTCCAAATGAAGTCTCACATTGGATCTGCTGATTTTTAAGATTCCCCTCTTCCAGATAGCTTTGATGGCCGAGATAGAAGTTCATTTGCTTCCGCTGACTATTCTCTTTGATGGATATAGGATTTATGGGGTCTAAAGAGAACATACAATTCTAAAGTGTTCATGTTTGAGACAGAACTCTGCAGTGATCAGGACTGAGCCAGTTTTAGCATAAACTTAGGACTACATTAATGATGAGGGTTGACTCCACACAGTTTCAAGCTAGAGAGTGACTCTATCCGCTATCACTGACATGGCAGAAAGCCAAATGAAACTGCAATCGAAAAACTGTCTTAGAGTCTAAATGACATCTACTATGCTGATATCCGTTCTGTCACCTGCAGTCATGGGCATAGACTCCTGAAGAGCACCACTGGGTCTTAGTCCGTGGCATAAAGACTGTTCTCAACATAGATACTGTCTTCTGCTTGGACTTTCTTTTTAACTGCATTTTGCAAAGCTTTAATTTGAAGCCTACTAAATGAAAAGCTTAGTTGTCAAATCTTATTTCTGAAGAAATACTTCCCGGCAATGATGACACCCAAAAGGGCAAGAGGCACCAAGACAGGCATACAGACTCCAGCACAGATTCCCTTAGTAGGAGTGGCCATCTGTGGACTCTGTGCCGGGGACAGCTGAGTCTGATCGTTATTCCAAAGGCCATCTGAAGACTCTGTCACGGTGTCATTCCCATTGGTTGTGTAGGAGTGCAGTGGCGAGCCAGCACGCTGTGTCCTTGTTGCTTCCTGCAGCACTGCGGGGTGGGTTTCTGTTGGCTGAGGTGAAGAAGGTGGAGTAGCTGGTCCATGGTTCTCGGTGGGCGATGGCGTTGGGGGAGCAAAGGAAGAGACTGTCATTGTCGTTGGAACAGTGGCGCTCACTCGAACAGTTGTGAAGGTTGGAACAGTCGTGACAATTGGAGTCGTGACCCTGGGTGGTACCATCTCCATGATACGGTGATTTTCATGTCATTGAACTACACCTTGTGCTCAACACGGCAACAATACAAGCCACTGTCAGACACAGATGTATTTTCTTTTCTTTTTTTGTGGGGGGGATGGAGTCTCACTCTGTTGCCAGGCTGGAGTGCAGTGGTGTGATCTCGGCTCACCGCAAGCTCTGCCTCTCGGGTTCAAGCAATTCTCCTGCCTCAGCCTCCCGAGTAGCTGGACTACAGGTACATGCCACCACGCCTGGCTAACTTTTCATATGTTTAGTAGAGACAGAGTTTCACTATGTTGGCTAGGCTGGTCTCGATCTCTTGACCTCATGATCCTCCTACCTCGGCCTCCCAAAGTGCTCCCAAAGTCAAAGAGACATCCCTTTTGGAAAGATCCCCCAGTAGCTTATAGCATGTGTCCTTCTGATGGGTGACATGGGTTCCACTGGTCCAGATAATGCTATTTGGGCATGTAAGTAAAGAACACGTGCCTCTGTTCTAGCACATGGATGTGACATCTCCCCTGTAGCTGCAGGGTAGCATGGTAGACGGACCTGCCACTCCACCAACCTTTAGAGAAACTAAGGCATCTGCCGGAAGTAGGATGAGGCTTAAGATGACCACTTGAGGTGGCATTATGGGGTCGGCCAGTTAGTGAGGAGGCAGTTTTCTCCCAGCCTCAATCTTAAAGCTCAGGCTTTTCATCCATTACTATTCTCTGATTACAGAGTTCTGGTCGTCAGATACACTGCAATGGAACAAAACTCATCTGGCTACACCCCAGGTGTGTAGCAAAGTCCACATGTAAATTCATACCTTAGAATATTCTTATGTCGCTGCCAAGGGGCAACTCTCTTTGAAGTTATAAGCAACAAACTTAAAGCTTAATTTCCCATGTTCAAGGTAAGTATTTTAGTATTGCTATCAAGGAAACTCAGAGTAAAGTCCGTGCGATTCACTTAATGATATACATTAAGATTACGGGGTCAGAGGTATTTGTGTAAGTGATCATAATTGTAAAGTATACGTCACACTATGTTTCAAAAGTTACTTTCTCTTTTCCATTGTTAAGTTGCTAGACTCTGGCAGTCACTATATCCACTATATCCAGTTGGTTTTCTTTTCTTTTCTTTTCTTTTTGAGACAGAGTCTCGCTCTATTGCCTAGGCTGGAGTGCAGTGGTGTGCCCTTTGCTCTCTGTAACCTCCACCTCCTGGGTTCAAGCAGTTCTCCCTGCCTCAGCCTCTTGAGTAGCTGGGACTACAAGCACGGACCACCATGCCTGGCTGAGTTTTGTATTTTTAGTAGAGACGGGGTTTCACCATGCTGGTCAGGCTGGTCTTGAACTCCTGACCTCAAGTGATCCACCCGCCCTGACTTCCCAAAGTGCTGGGATTACAGGCATGAGTACCACACCCAGCCTTTATATCCAGTGTTTTGGATTTTTAAAAAATACTCTCATATACTAGCACCCTGAAAGGCAGATCCTGAAGCTGGCTCTGAGGCTTCCTGGGATCCCTTCTCTGCACAGTGACCTGGGCTTGGGGGTCCTTAGATGTCTGTCCATCCAGGTTGGAAAAGAGGTTCCAACCTGAGGCGCTGGAAAGACTGAGGCAGCACATGACATCACCAAGGTGTGGGGATGAGATGAGGCTAATTCTGGCTGGGAGACTGCAGACCCTGAGCCCTCAGCTTCTGGCTTCTAGGACTCTTGTGGCAAAGAAGGAGCAGGGCTTGACCTGCTGAGAAGAGAGGGCTTTGACATCTGTCTGGAAAGGGAGGCAGCACCAACCCTGCTGAACCCCTGTGTTGACACGAGTGTCATCTGCCAGAAAATTGTAGTAAGTTACAATCTCTTGTGGATACAAGGTGAAATGGCACTGGAGTTGTGCAGTGCACAGCTTGCACAACTGTACACAGTGGCCCTGGGCCAATGGCTTCACATAATCTCACTAGGTTCCCATATTTATCTCCAACGCAGGGGTTATTTCCCCACTTACAAAGGCTTCCTGGAACTGCCTGCATCAGATAAGTGTCTTGAGACTAGGAAGGCCAGAAGGTGGGAGCACCCACCCCAAATCTTAGCAGCCCACAGAGGCTGTTGAAGGGCCTTCTGGGTAGCCCATCCACCACTGTGAAGTGGCCCGGAGTAGGAAAGGGATGGGAGCCGGGAAGACAACTGGGTGTGCAGAGCAGAGTCCTGGCACAGAATTGTGGCAACAGAGAAAGAGGCAAAGCACTCTGATATGGAAATGCCTGACATTCTCAAGCAAAGTGCTTGTTCTGTTCACTGTGGAGTTATCTGGAAGTAATAGATTCTGCTTGAGATGTTAGCAGGTGATGGAACACCACTTAGAATGAATAAAAGTTTCAGGTTTGTGCCTTCAAACAAGCTGAGCCTCCACAATAAACTGGTTCAGGAGCTGTCATCCACAGTGACAGGTGAGGCTAAGGCTGACGCATCCTGCGTCCTGGCGGGAGGTCACTGTGAGAGAGGCTGGGCGGTGGGAAGGACAGGGAACACTTTTTTGCAGTTGTGTCACTGGTAAGTGCTGAAGCTAGGAAAGAACCCAGGTCTGACTGTGGGGGTCACAGGGCCCCACTAGAAAATAGGATAGTGGCAAACTCCAGAAGTATCCAACAGTTCTAGAGACAATGCAAAGAGGACTTGGGTCTCCATGGCTTATTACAGAACCAATGATTACTAAGTCAGCCGATGTGATAGCAGCGAAGGCCAGGCCTGGGGGACACATTTACAAGGTTAATAATGAACTCTCTGTTTGCTCTTCTCTTGGGCTGATCTGGTTAATCTGTAATCCCAGCCCCTCGGTCATGATCCTCCTAGACAACAGCATCGCTCAGTGTTGGCTGTGCCGTATCAGAGTGTGGACAGCTGCTCCTGCCCCGTCCCCACCACGTCACACCAAGGGCTCACTCACTGGGCCTCCAACAGCTGCCACTACCTAGCTCCGGTCCAGCCCAAGGCAGGGTGGGGACTTCCTCAGGGTAGGAAAGGGGACAGGGAGACGCACAGCACTACCTGCCTGTCCTCATTTGTTGCCACCAGCACCCAGAGAAACAAAGACCATGGCCTTGAGCTGGTACCAGACATCCTTCCAGGACCCCACCTTCACCCCCAGTCCTGCTCAGGTGCCCAATCCTATAAAGACTTGCCCCCATCCTTAAGTACCATCACGAGGAGAGGGTGACGGGGGGACACTTCCTCCAGTCTCACATTCATAAGAAGACTCTGATACATTTACAAGTTAATTCATGAGTATGAAACCACAGAGATGCACTGACACTGTCAAAAAAAGGTGTTTGCTTTCCACATTGAAACCTGTGCCCATCACCACCCCACGTGCTTAGAGAATACGAGGTATGTTTGTTTGCTTGTTTGTTTTTAAACAGAGATGAGGTCTTGCCCTGCTGTCCAGGCTGGAGTGCTGTGGTGCAATCACAGCTCACTGCAGCCTCCAACTCCTAGGGTCAAGTGATCCTCCTGTCTCAGCCTCCCTAGTTACTGGGACTCCAGGTGTGCATCACCACGCGTGGTGGTATTGGTTTTTAAAACTGTAATTGCAGTGACCTCAAGCACTGCATAATATCATCTGACTCTGTGTGTGTCAGAAATTTTAAACAAACCAAAATTTCAATGAGTCTGTTTTAGAATTTTCTGGAAATGTCTGGACTTCTGTTGATCTCTGAAAAACCCTGCTACATGGGGAGGAAAACCAGGGTGGAAACTAAGATATGCCAGGCTCCAATGTTTAGTGCATTTTTGCTGAGATACTGCCTTAAAGTTCTTCCTTTTTACCGACTCAAGGCCCCGCCTGGCCCTGGGGATTAGGGTACACATAGCTACTCTTCTGTCTTCTAGTCTTCCATTTTGAGAATAACTCCCAACTTTGGCCTCATTCTAGTAACTGCAGACTTGGCCAGAACAGTAGTTCACCCTTGTAACCCTCGCACTTTGGGAGGCGGAGGCGGGTGGATCGCTTGAGGTCAGGAGTTCAAGACCAGCCTGACCGATATGGTGAAACTCTGTCTCTACTAAAAATACAAAAATTAGCTGAGTGTGGTGGTGGGTGTCTGTAATCCAGGCTGCTTCGGAAGCTGAAGCAGGAGAATCACTTGAATCTAGGAGGTGGAGGTTTCAGTGAGCCAGTGTCACGCCACTGAACTCCAGCCTGGGTGACAGAGCAAGACTTCATCTCAATAAATAAATAAATAAAATAATAACTGCAGACCTAAGGATAAGAACTTCCTGGCAGGGGACTCGGAGACATCCCTTCCAGTCTGAAACCGGCTGTCTGTCCTGTAGTGAACTCTTCCTTTCCAGCAACTGCCCCGGTGCCTCCCTGGGGGTTGGCTCTCATCTCTGTGCCATTCCTTATCACTTTAACATGAGACTAGCAGGTTTGAGGTTGGAGGCCGGGGCTTGGTGTCCTCCTGTCTGCCTCACCTGGGTTCAGACAGCTGCCACCAAGGGCCACCCTGAATCCCCCCGCACAGGGGCGGACAGAGTTATTTTGAGTATAAACCCAGAAACAGAATTTCTGGATCATACGGGAATTCCATGCTTAATTTTCTGAGGAATCACTGTGCCATTTTATATAATGGCTGCCCCATTTTACATTTCTGCTTCATTTCCGTTATATTTGTGCTTTGAGGGAAACCCCAAAGCACAAGAGTTCCAGTTTCTCCGTATCTTCATGAGACACTTGCTATTTTCTGTTGCTGTTGTTTTAATATCGATTCACAGGGGTGTGAAATAGTCTCTCATTGGTTTTATTTGCATTTCCCTGAACACTAGTGATGTGGAACATCTTTCAATGTGCTTTTAAAAATATCATTTGTATATCTTCTTTAGAGAAATGTCTATTTCAAATCTTTTGCCCACTTTCGGATTGGGTCATTTGTATTTTCGTTGGGGAATTGTAGGAATTCTCAATGTATTCTGGATATTAATCCCTCCTGAGAATCTGTATTTCTTGAGAGCAGGAACCTAAGGTTCTTTTCATTCCCCTCAAGCACTTGATGCATGGCAGATGATCAAGGAATGCGCTCCATGAAGTCTGCAAGGCATGGTAGGTCGGAGGCAAATTGAAATCCCACTGGAAAAAAGGGATATGAAAAACATTTTCTAGGCAAGTCCAAGACTGGTCATCTGAGGAGGGAAGCCTTCTGGGGTAATCAGTGAGCCTCTTGCTCCCAAAAATGACCCTGGAGGTGCAGAGGAGGGGATGGGGGGTAATCAAGTCTTGGTCTTTATTAAGAAGGTGAGAAAAAGGTGATAAGAGTTCCATCCCCCAAACACCCCTGAAATAGACATGCTGCTGGTCAGGTTATGGGAGGGCTGAAGTCCAGGCAGAC
Organism: Leontopithecus rosalia; assembly: GCA_028533165.1. NCBI lineage: Eukaryota > Metazoa > Chordata > Mammalia > Primates > Cebidae > Leontopithecus > Leontopithecus rosalia. The sequence goes on from CM052661.1 coordinate 10,101,073, forward strand.
CCTGCTGGGAGAGAGCAGCCCCGGGCAGGTGGGCTCTCACCTGAGCTCCTGGAGACCCTCAAGGGTAAGAGAAATCAGAGCAGGGTGCACACCACTCCTGTGCCCCAACATTGCCAAAGGGCTCCCTTCCAAAAAGGGCTGGAGAGGGAACCCACAAGGCCACAGACCCTGGGAATTTTATTTCCACACCCAGGTGGAATCTATGAGTGACTGAACCCCTGACCTCTTAGACAAACATAAAGTGTCAGGGCTCCTCCTTCTCCTGGGAAAACAGGATGTGGTGATTGCAGATGATTGCAGGATGGGGTGCGTGTTCAAGATGTAAACGGGTGTGGGTGCCAGGCCACCTCCAGCTGGGGGGATTGGGAGGATAAAGGGAGCCCTTATCCAGCACCCAGCTTATCACTGTGGGGTTTGGAGGGGACATCTCCTCCCCCACCATTGGGCTAATAGGACACTGGGGCTCCACCCTCATATAGGTGGTCTGGGGAGAGGGGTGGGGTGGCTTGTTTTCTGCTCTGAGTTCAGAACACCTCCAGATACAAAGAACAGCACAGTGGGTTCCAGCTTTTCTCACATGGCACAGAACTTTGGGAAGGCAGAATGCATCTTCTCAAAGTCCTTTGGGGTACAGTGTGGTGCCCGCAGAAACAACCAGGTGCAACGGGCCTGGTCCCAGGACTGGCATGTCAGCAGGGCTGCAAGCCAGGCACCGCTGTGTCCAGGAGCCTGCATGTGTGACACTCGGACCCTGAGACAAACCTGTGCACCCCACACCCACACACAACGTGGAGACCCCGATAGAACGGAGGAGCGTCTTGGACAGTGAAGACGGGGGATGTTAAAACGCAGCATTGGCCTCCCTGTTTCCACTGCAACCGGCAGTGTGAGACGTAGTGTTGCAGGACAATCTGTGAACAAAACCCCTCAGACGCTAGAGTGGGGAAGGAAGAGACCTTTAACCGGCCGTGGAGTTTCTGTGGGCTTATGTCGCAAGTACTGAGCTTATATTGCAAGTACCAAACTCCTTGAAAAGCTTAGGTTGCAAGTACTGAGCTTACGTTGCAAGTACCGAACTCCTCGAAAAGCTTAGGTCGCAAGTACTGAGCTTACGTCGCAAGTACCGAACTCCTCGAAAAGCTTAGGTCGCAAGTACTGAACTCCTCCTGCCCCCGCTTCTTTAGGCTTACAACTTTGAAGGAGAAACTGAGGCGAAACTATGTCGTTGTCCATTGGCTGGACAATTGCCTTTACAGTGTTTGGCTTCAGTGATTTGCTAGTTCATATGTGGCACGTGTGGGAACGGGCAGGGGACAAAGGCAGTAAATCATTAGTTGGCAGAGGTATTTCCAGGAGGGGGTCTGGATCCTGTAAATGTGGAGGACGTGACCCAGCAGTACCAGGATCTGGTGGGCAAGGGCAACATTCTCTGCCACACTTTCCAGGTTCCTAGTTAGCATAAACGCTGGGAACTGAGAAGGAAGTATCTTCCCAGCCCTTGGGCCTCATTATGGCCTGGCCAATGGTGTCAGCAAGTCACCCGGCCACGGATTCCAGTTCTTTGGGATTTTATCTCCCTTTACTCTCCTCATCTGGATGGCGGAGGTGGAGGTCTGCGAGGTAGGAGATGGGGGCCTCCTCCCTCAATAGCGAAGGAGGCTCTGGCCTCAGCTCCACTTCTAATTAACACCTAAGTCCTGCCCCTCTGAGAGACCTTCACTTTCCTGTCTGTTCGACGGGCTCAGGATGCCTTATCTTGCTCGTTGGGTTTCTATGAGGATCAAACAGACTGAAAAGTGAGAACTTTATCTGAAAACTCTGAGTGCACTGCAGTCACTGCGCTGCTGGAACAAGAACGCCGAGAGGGGAGGTGGGTAGCTGGGGCTCGGCCCCTCATGTCCTGGGTCAGGGCCGGCAGCAGCACAGGGAAGAGCTGTGCCCTCTGTGGTCATGGCGGTGCATGGGGCACTGGAACTCACCCGCTACCCTGCCAGGCTCTCACCAGCAGCCTTGCCTGGGCACAGTGGGGCTGGCCACCCACCCTGCCTTCTTCATGATCAACTTATTTTTTTTGAAAAAGGGTCTTCCTCTTTTTCCCAGGCTGGAGTGCAGTGGCATAATTATGGCTCACTGGAGCCTTGACCTCTTGGGCTCAAGTGATCCTTCTACCTCGGCCTCCTGAGTAGCTGGGAATACAGGTGCAAGCCACTGTGCCCAGCTAGAGATAGGGTCTGGGTCTCACTATGTTGCCCAGGCTGGTCTTGAACTCCTGGGATCAAGCAATCCTTCTGCCTTAGTCTCCCGAGGTGCTGGGATTATAGGTGTGAGCCACGGTGCCCAGCCAAGATCAACTTCTTCAATGACCTGGGTATATAAGCCTCATCTGGGAGACCACTGTCTAACCAACTGGGAAAAGATAACGCAGTCAAGGGCATGGGCGGAGACGCCCTTGGATGTGGCTGTGACAGGGGCTCCCAGCTCTTCCAAGGCCCCTTCCTCGCAGTAGCGGTGCCTGTGGAGGTGTTTCCCTGAAGATCTGCCTGTTGCTGAGCTGGCCCCCGTGGCCCCACGGAATCCGGGGTCCCTTCAGCTCTCTGGCCACAGCTGTCTCACATTCATAGGCATCCTCCTTTTCAGACGAGAGTCCCTCTGGTTCTAATCCTCCTTCTTCCTATATTTCCACCTGAAGATCTGGAGGGCCTCGCCCTTGAACACAGTGACAGAGGCACCCCCTGAGTCCCAGGTACCACCCTCTCCTCCTCCGGAGGAGACAAAGAGAGGAGAATTGAGAGAGAAAGCCACAGGGAACTGGGCTCCAGGCCTATCCTTTGGTCTTTGCTGGGGTGTCCCTCCCAACAGAGTACCTGGCCCTCCGCACGCTGGGGGGGCTCTTCCTGGTGCAAAGGACAGGCTCTGTGTCTTTCTCACAATGCAGGAGGACTCAGAGCTTGTGGTCACCCATGAAGAGTGGGCAGGACTCGGGGCCTGGTTTGCAAATGAGACCTGGAGCTCTGCCTGCTAGGGCCACATTGAGGGTCCACAGGGACTGAAAGGTGAGAGCAGCAGGTTCTGACCTCCTGCAGCCCGGCTATGGGGCAGCGCCCCCCGGGATGGCCCAGTGCCGGACATGCTGCTTGAAGTGGCACACATGGATGAAGATCTTGGGGCTGAGGTTGCCATTCTTCTTGCAGCCAAATAGGAGTCAGAAATGAAAAGGCATTGATCCAGCCCCTGAGGCACTGCAAGAAGATGCTGCAGCGGACACAGTGGAGGAAGGTGTGGGGCCAGGCAGGGCGGGGGTGGGGGACACAGTCACCGCGATACGTGACATGGATTGAGTGCAGGCTCTTAACACAGCTCTTTACAAACCAAGGCCTCATTCTCAGCACACTGCGCCCCTCAGCTCGCCTTTGCAGCTTCCCTGTAGCTTGGGAGTCTCTCCAGGCCATGCCAACATTGTTGGAAGTCATTCTTTCCAACATGTGGCCGCATGGAAGTCCAGGCTGGGGAAGGCCCACAGGCTATTCCCGCTTTCCTCTCGGTCTCTATTTGGGCTGTTTACAGTGTTGTGCCACCCCACGCTGCGCTATAGCAAATGCCTGACTCCCAAAGCCTTTCCAGACCTTCGGGGCAGAGGGAAAGTAGAGTTTTAACTTCAGCAGGCTCTTGAGGATTAATTTCCATAGAGACCGTGCTAATTCTCCTCCTTGTACACCTTGGGAAGCCTTGATTATTGAAAACTTGGGTGGCCAATGGGACCAGTGTCCTGGGATGGGGTCTCTGGTCACAGATTCTTGCCCCTAGAAGTGATGCCAGAACTGCCCCAGTAATTGCAAAGGGAGGGCGCCATGCTTCTTGAGCCAGGAAGAAACTTACTCATCAAGGCATGGCCGTCCCGATCTATATCCATGCACACTAAAGCTCCTCTCCCCCTACCCCGTTTATAAAAGAACTAAATGTTCATGACAGATATTCTGAAAAGCCAAGACCACAAAGTCAGCATTCTCAATGCCAGCGCAATGTCAGACCTAGCATTTGTATCTGCGCGGGATGGATGGGGTCACTAGGACATCGATCCCAGCCAGGTCTGCCTGACACCCAGAAGCTCAAGCTTCCAGAAGCTTCCATTATTGTACATGCACTCGGGGCTCAGGGACATGGGAAACGTGGCAGGGATCACCCAGGGAAGTGAACAATTCAAGGTTGTGTCCTGGAATATGTGACATTTTTTTCATATTAAGGGCAGAGCTGAGGCTGTGAACAGAGAGGCTAAAAGGCAGCCTCAGATCTGCAGCCAGGAACTCTAGGGGCAGGGGACAGAGGGGACCAAGTCCAGTGGCTTGCTGTGGGGATGGCTGGGTGGAGGGACAGCTGGGAGGAGGCCCATCCAGCCATCCCATTCAGGACCTAAGCTCCTGTCTGCTCTGGGCTCTGGGGGAGTCCAGAGGGACAAAGGCCAGCTCAGGCCTGCTGAGTGGAGCTGGTGCTAATCCCCTCCCATTGCAGCTCCCACCTCTCCTGGAGCCACTGATGACCTCGCGCAATAGGGCTGGGTCTGGAGCTGGTGGTCTCTGTGGCTGGTTAAAGTGCAAATGCGCTGCTGCGTCATCTGGGCCTGCATCGCTGGTGCCCAGCCCCTCCTCTGGATTCACTGGTGAGGTCGTTCGCCCCCTCCCACCCCACAGACCTGTCCCACTGTCTCGTCCCTGCCATCTCACTGTCTGCCATAAACCAGATGCCCAGGATACCTCCTGTGGGGTTTCAGATGACACCAGAGGTAGGGGTCTTGTGTGGGGAATGAGGAGTCTTTGTTTGCCATCCTGAGAAGGGAGGGCACATCTGGTGAGCACCCTTGATACGGACTAGACACTGAATCCTCTCAACCCCAACTGCTACTAGCAGCTCTACTTTACATATGAGCAAACCACAGCTCAGAGAGGCAGAGCAATTTACCCAGAGTCACACAACAGGCAAGTGAGGGGGAAGGAACAGAGGCTAGTTCCCCTTGAATTCATGGCCTGGGCATCTTCCACTGTCCCAAGGGGCTGGAGTTTCTGGGCATCGGGTCTGGGTATATGCAGAGTACATGCAGGGGAGGGGCACTTGTTTCTCTCTAGGCAGACGCTCTCTGGTGTCGTGGGGACCAACCTGGCCATGGCAGAGCTTCCACAGGCCCCAGGGCACAGGGTTATTCTAACCACAGGAGCTGAGTGTGTCTCTGGCCCTGGCTCACTCCCCAGGGACAGTTCCCTGAAGCTGCTAAGTCGGAGCCACGTGTGCTGAGCTTAGAGGCCCTGGAGCTCTCTGGGAGCGTCTGGCTGTTGCCAGGAAGGAGGCAACTGTGATTTAGAGCTTAATTTATTGGACCGCTCCCTGGCTGGGCTCCCACTCAGCAGACACAGGCACATAAAGCTGTCAGCTGCAGTGATGGAGCTGAGGCCGCAGAGAGCAAGCCTGAGGGGCACTTTCCATTCTCATCCTAAATCTGTAACCCAGACAGAGCAAAGGACCTTTGGACTGGGCTCCCTCGTTGCTCTTTGGCCCCTCCCTGCCCAGATCCGGTACGTGGATTCTTGAGTTTCACTTCCCAGCATCTTTTGGGCAGCTAGTCCCTCTTACGCTGTGTTTAGTGGGGTCCTTCTGGTGCCACCTGTAGTCCCCTCCCCTGGGGAGAGCCCGACCCTTTGAAGGAAAGAGGCCCCCTTGCCCCTTGATTCCTGATTCAGATGTAAAGCGGAACAATCTCGGCCACATTCAGAAATGCCATGATCTCTAGCTGGTCCCCCAGGCTCTGCTGCTGGCGTGGACTCTGTTGGACTGCCTGGCTTGGGAGAAAACACTACAGCCCAGCCCAGGGCTCAGCTGGAGCCAGTGAGGCCTGCGATCCCATCCTGGCTGCTTATCAAGGACCCTCTAAAGATAACTCTCTGAGCCTCAGTTTCCTCATCTGTAAAGGAAGGTCAATGTGTCACTTTCTAGGGATGCTGCAAAAATGAAAAGGAGTGACAAGTATCAAGCACCCAGCACAGGCCTGGCATACAAAGAGCACTTGGCACATTTCGACCCTTAGCTGCTGGCTGGGTGCAGTAGCTCATGCCGGGAATCCCTGCACTCTGGGAGGCCAGGGTGGGAGGATCGCTTGAAGCCAGGAGTTCAAGATCAACCTGGGCAACACAGACCTTGTCTCTACTAAGACACATAGATAGATACATAGATAGATAGATACATAGATAGATAGATACATAGATAGATAGATAGATAGATAGATAGATAGATAGATAAAAATTAGCCAGGCATGGTGGTACACGCCTGTGGTCCCAGCTACTGGAGGGAGGCCAAGATGGAAGGATCCCTTGAGCTCAGGAGTTCAAGGCTACAATGAGCTATGATTGCACCATTACACTTCAGCCTGGGTAACAGAGTAAGACCCTGTCGCTAAAAATAAAAACATAAAAAGAAAAATAAACCCTTTACTGCTACTGATGGCTGCTGCCCACTGGCAGAGTGTGGGGGACGGGGCTGGGACAAGAACGGGTTTAGCGGATGTTTGCAGCCTGAGTTGATCTTGTGAAAAGGAAACTATAACGTGTGTTCTTCTCCACCAGGCTCGGAGCCTCAGGGCTGGACTGGGCTTCTGCTTCAGGGGAGCACTGGTTGGCAGTGTCCGGGTCTCAGGAGACGAGAAAGGTAAAGGGGCTCTACTCGGGCTCTACTCTGGCTGGAAAATTCCCCTAGATCAGAGCCCAGATCTTGGCTTTTGGCCTACTCCCTTTGATTCCACATTTCTCTGTGGCTGTAGCAACATGAAGATGTACAGTACCATGTAGTAAACCAGGCCCCTGGGGGAGGGTGTGCTAGCTCTATGTCATCATAAGGGCACATGTCCATTGTCATCTACAGGAGCTTCTTAGTTGGATTTATGTGAAAAAATATTGGAGGACCTTTGGGTTAAATTCAAGTTGGCCAAGTAGCATCTGGGACTGGACCTGAAAGCAGAGGCCTCCCAAAGCAGGGCTGTGGTGTCTCTGAAGAGGACGTAGCTGTATACAGTTGCCTCCCACCCCCAACATAATCTTCTCTTGCTTTGTCACACCCTGGCTTTCTAAATTCCCACGGTGGCACTTGTGACAATGCCGCCAAGAAGTGGTCTGTATATTTTTCTAATCATCATTCTAAATTCCAGAGCTAAGACTCAACCTGTTGAGCTGACACTGACTATTCAGTGAAACTTGGAAGCTCCTTCTCAGTTGAGTCCCCTTGGAGTTTTCCTGTCACACACCCATCTCCTCCATGGGTCCCAGACATTTCACCCATTTATGCTTCAATTTCTCTGAGTGGCCCTTTGGTGCCAAGCCTTGTACTGGGTGCTGGTAATATCAAGATAAAGGAGGTTACTTCATGTACCTTGAGGAGCTGAATGGAAAAGCCTAGAACTTTGGTGCAGTGGGTGGCTTTGTGGTTTGCTACAAAGGTAGGAAACACGGAAGGGAGATAACCATATGACTAGAGGGGCTCCAAGAAGTTGGGAAGTTTGAGCTGGTCTAGGGGTAACCGATAATTCACCAGGTCAAGAAGGGAAGGCCTTCTAGGCAGAAGGAAACAGTGTTGATTTTGTCCCAAGGCTTGCAGGGCAGGAGGGGAAGTGGATAGGGTGTGGGCTCAGACTGACCCATGCTCCCTGATAGAAAAATTTACTGCAAAGCTACAGGAATCAAGATGGTGAGGTAGTGTGCTAAGGACTGACATAAAGGTCAATGGAATGAAATTATGAGTCCAGAAATACACCCTTACATTTGTGACCATTGATTTTTGACAAGGGTAGCAAAACAAATAAATGGAGAAAAAACAATCTTTTCAACGAAGTGCTGGGACAACTGGATATGCACTTGCAAAAGAATGAAGTTGGACCCCTACCTCACACCATGTACAATAAGAATAATGTAAGAGCTAAAACTACTAATCTCTTAGAAGAAAACACCCTGTAATCCCAGCACTTTGGGAGGCCGAGGCGGGTGGATCACAAGGTCAACAGATTGAGACCATCCTGGTAACATGGTGAAACCCTGTCTCTACTAAAAATACAAAAAATTAGCTGGGCATGGTGGCGTGTGCCTGTAATCCCAGCTACTCGGGAGGCTGAGGCAGGAGAATTGACTGAACCCAGGAGGCGGAGGTTGCGCTGAGCCGAGATCGCGCCATTGCACTCCAGTCTGGGTAACAAGAGCGAAACTCCATCTCAAAAAAAAAAAAAAAGAAGAAAACACAAGTGCAAATCTTCATGATCTTGGGTTGGACAATGGTTTCTGAGAACTGATACTTAAAGCACAAGAGACAAAAGAAAAAGAGAGTAAGACTTCATTACAATTAAATTTTGTTGTACTTCAAAGGACACCATCAAGAAAATGAAAAATCAGTTCACATAATGGGAGAAAGTATTTGCAACTCCTACCTCTGATAAGGGACTGGTATCCAGAATGTATAAAGAACTCTTACAACTCAGGAATAAAAAGACAAATAACCCAGTATTTTAAGTGGGCAAAAAATCTGAATGGACATTATTTTTTCCCCAAAAGAGACTGACAAATGGTCTATAAGCTCATGAAGAAATGCTCAACATCACCAGTCATTAGGGGAATTCTAATCAAAACCACAATGAGATACCACTTCACGCTCATTAGGATAGCTTAAATAAAGCAAAAGACAGCAGTAAGTGTTGTGAGGTTGTGGAGAAATTGGAACTCTCATACGTTGTTAGTAGGGTTGTAAAGTGGTACAGCTCCTTTGGAAAACTGTCTGGCAGTTTCTTAAAATGTTAAGCATAGTTACCATGTGACCTAGCAATTCCACTTCTAGGTATTTATCCAAAAAATTGAAAACATATGCCCACATACAAACTTATATGTGAATGTTTGCAGCAGCATTATTCAGTATTGCCAAAAAGTAGAAGCAACCTAAATGCCCATCAACTGCTGAATGAATAAATAAATGTGATCTATTCATATCATAGAATACTATTCAGCCATTAAAAGGCATGAAGTACTCACATAAGCTACACAACATGATGAATCTTGAAGACACTATGCAAAGCAAAAGAAACTAGTCACAAAAGGTGACATATTGCCTAATTCTATTTATATGAAATGTACAGAACAGGCAAATCCATGGAGACAGAAACCAGATTAGCAGTTGCCAGGGGATAGGGCAGGGGGACAGGGAATGATTGCTAATGGGCTAGGATTTTTTTTGGAGTGATGTAAATGCTCTAAAACTAGATTGCAGAAATGGTTGTACAACATTGTGAATATAGGAAGAACTAAGGAATTGTACATTTACAAGGGTGTACATAAGGTATGTAAATTATACCTTAATAAAGCATCTGTTTGTCTTTAGTCAGGAGATGACGTGATCTCATCTGTCTTTCGGAATGATTACTTTGGCTGCTTGATGGATAGTGCAGGAGTGGAGGTGGGAGGTGGGGAATGAGCTGCTTTGGGGGGCCAGAAAGAACAGAGCCAGTGTGCAGCAGAGATGAGGAATGCATGCATTTCAGATCCAACTTGAGAACCATTCTTTTTTTTTTTTTAAATAACAAGATGGGGGTTTCACCATGTTGGTCAGGCTGGTCTTGAACTCCTGATCACCTCAGGTGATCTGTCTGCCTTGGCCTCCAAAGTGCTTGGATTACAGGCGTGAGCCACCATGCCCGGCCGAGAACCATTCAATTGCAGGTGTGTTCCTACATAGCTGATCTGGATCTGATCTTCCTAGAGCTTTTCTACACCAGAGGAGACTAGGGGGAGGCAAGAGCTGGGAGAAATGGGAGAAATGCAAATGGCCCCACTTGTAGCAAAGCATAGATGATACCCACTATGCACCAGGTGCTGTGCTAAGAGCTCCATGTGATCTCACTGAGTCCTTGCAACCCTATGAGGCTGATACTATTACAATTTTTTTCACAGAGGAGGGAACTTACGCACAGAGAGTTTATACAGCTTGGCCCAGTCCTCCTAGGCGGTGGGGCAGGAACCTGAAGCTAGAAAGTGGGACTGGCTGGAAAGGGGCTGGGAATGAGAGAAGTCAGAGTGGGCTCAGGACTTGCTCTCTATGGTGGAAGGTTCTGACATGCCCGGGGTGGGAGAATGTAGGCTCAGCCCTCAGGGGTGAATCTTCTCTTATAACACAAGGACTCACACAGCAGTTCCCAGAGCTGCAGCAAACACCTGCCAGACAGGACTGGACCATGGTGGTCGGAGAATTTGAGGAAAACTGAGGGGTGAGGGCCAGGCAGGGATGTAAACTCTAGGTAAAGTTCCAGCAATGGGTTAAGAGCAACCAAGATGCTTTCAAAAGTCAACAGAGTGGGGGGACTTGCTCTAGCGGATTTTAAGGCTTCTTATGCATTTACAATCTGCCTTCTATATCTGTGAGTTCTGAATCCATTGGGTTCAATCAACCACAGTTAAAAAATATTCAGAAAAAAACTACACAAACATCCAAAAAGCAGAACTTGAATTCACCGTGCCGCAAGTACTGCATTGAAGCCACGCATGTGAAGTGATGTGTAGGCATTGTATTAGGCACCCTGAGTCAACCAGAGATGACTTAAATTATATGGGAGGGCTGGGTGCGGTGGCTCACCCCTGCAATCCAAGCACTTTGGGACGCTGAGGTGGGCAGATCATGAGGTCAGGAGTTCGAGACTAGCCTAACCAACACAGTGAAACCCCATCTCTACTAAAAATATGAAAATTGCCAGGTGTGCTGGCATGCGCCTGTCATCCCAGCTACTCAGGAGGCTGAGGCAGGAGAATCACTTGAACCTGGGAGGTGGTAATTTTAGTCTGAGGGCTAGAAAACAAATTTCTATTTATCACTTACTGAGTGCCATGGGGGGCATGTTTTAATACTAACCTAGATGCTTTACATATATTATCTGGGTTAATCCTCAGATTCAATAGTTTAAGGCAGACATTATTGACACTCTCGTAGATGAGGAAACTAAGGCTCAACAGGATTAAATGACTGGCTCGTGGTCACGGCTGAGAATTTGCAGAGCCAGCATTCAAGATTGGGTTCATTGGATTTCAAAGCCCACGATCTTCACATGCTGAGTCAGTACTGCTCACATTATTGCCAACTACATCTGCACAGAGGATCTGCTCATACTGGATGATAAGGTGCTTAGAGAAGAGCCCAAACTTCAAGGAACTTGAGACCATAGATTTGAGTCCTACAGCTCAGTGAATATGAAGAATGGATCTAGGATTGCAAGCACTTCAGGTATGCTGCTTACCACCCACCTACCCATCCATCTCTTCATCTATCCATCTATCCATCCATCATCCATCCACTTATCTCTTTATCCATCCATCCCTTGATCCAACCAACCATCTATCCCTTCATCTATCCAACTATCCATTCATCAATCTGTCCATCCCTTCCTTCATCCACCCCTTCAGCTATCCCGCTATCCATCTAGTCCTTCATCCATCCATCCATGTAACCATCCATCCATTTGTCCAGCCAACACTGTTTTTCATTCATTCAAAAAACACTGCTATAAATTACAAGCCCCCCATTATCCAGATCCATACCTTGCATGTAACCTTAAGCACCCAAATAAGCCTGAAAGTGACTCCACCCACCTTACTGTGAAGAAACCACCATAAAGGGCATCGCAGGAATATCTTCTGGGGCTCAGCACAGCTGAGGGTTAATGCCTTCCCAGGAGCAGCAGCTCACACTGGCCCCATGTCTCCTGTGGCAAGTGTCTACTCAACCCCTTTTCCTGCCCATACCTCTGCCACCCCCTACTGTTCCTCCAGGTTCACTGACCTGCTCAGAAGGGTCCTGGTTACAGTGTCCCCCGTGGCCAAGGAAGGGGTGGTGAGTCACCCCCTCTTGCCCCAGTTCTGGGGGCCTGAAGAGCCAGGGTCTACTGTCACAACCTGAGGGGTCTCACTGTCATGGGAAAGAGGAGTAGAGATGGGAAAAGAGAGGCTATGTTTAAGTGGGCATCAGTCCCCTGCAGGGGGTGGGCCCAACACTGCATGAGGGCACCTGGGTTGTCCTCCCAGAACTGCTGCCAACGTATCCTGTGGGCCTCACGGTCAGGGTGCAGCAAGACTTCCTTTGCCCAGGGTGGCTCTAACAGGAGACTAGGCTTCAAGGAGCCATGAGTTCCTGGAGGAAGGGCCTTGGGAAGACAAAATGAGCATGGGTGTCCATCTGGGGTCAGTCCAGCCCAGGAGCCAAGGTCCCAAGCACTTCTCTGTCTATTACTCTTCCTGGGCAATGGGTTGGTCATGCTGTCCCTCCCCTCATCTAGGGACCCACCCACCTATGGAGCTAGATTCTCCCACTAAGCCACACCCAGCCAGATGCCTTTGGGTTTTTGCAAAGACTCAGGTGCCTGTAGAAATGTGATGACTGACTTCCACACCCTCCCCTGCCATCTCCAGAGGAAACCTCTCTTGGTGCTGTGTAAGCACTTCACACTCTACTACCTGCTAATTTGGATGGAAATTGCTTTTGACGTGTGCAGTTAGTGGCCAGGAGCTTGGGGTGAGAGAACAGATAAAGCAGAACTAATTCTCATTAACATTAAGCAAAGACCAGAGAAGGGAAATTGGCAGAAATGGGGCACGGTGGCCACCTGGGGGGCGGAGTGAGGGCATCAGAATGAGTTTTACAAAAAGTAGCTTTTGTCTAAGATCCAGAGACGTGAATGAAAGCTGGGCTGCAGAACACTTCCTCAGGATCCAGCAACCAGTCCACGGAGGGCACTGTCTTTGCCAGTTGCAGGACCTCGGGTGTGTGACTCAGCTTCTCTGTTTCCTTGTTTGCAAAATGGAGATAATAGTTGTAACTATTGAGGTGAGGATCAAATGAGGGAACAGCAGGGTCAGGTGTGAAAGAAAACAACGGCTCCCTCTACTGGCTCCAGGCCTGCTCAGCTGGGCTTCCTCAGAAAAGCCGGAAACTCCTGTGTGCATTTATCTGTGGCCACTCGATGACTTTTGTTTGTTTGTTTGTTTGTTTTTGAGACAGAGTTTCACTCTTATTGCCCAGGCTGGAGCGCCGTGGTAAAATTTCGGCTCACTGCAACCACCGTCTCCAGGGTTCAAGCGATTCTCCTGCCTCAACCTCCCGAGTAGCTGGGATTGCAGGCACCTGCCACCACTCCTAGCTAATTTTTGTATTTTTAGTAGAGTCAGGGTTTTATCGTGTTGGCCAGGCTGGCCTCAAACTTCTGGATCCACGTGGGAGGTTTCCTTTCTTCACCCAGCCTTCCTGCCCTCGGATGGAACGCTTCTACCCCCACCCTAAGCCAAGCATGTCAATTTTATAAACTGCCTTTATAAAAAAATAAAATTAAATTACATGAGAATATGAAACTCAGCAAAAATAACCGAATCAGTTTGTTCGATCTGTGTGGCCGCCGTCCCATGATTGTGGTCCAGGGGTTATTTATTTCTTCTTGTCTGAAGGACTCAGCCTGTTCCAGACTTGCTGAGTCATAACTTTCACAAACATTTCTTGGCAAGGAAAATGAATGTTCTACCTTCGTGGTCACCAACGGGCTTGCTTTTAGATCTTTTCTCCTCCCAGACCTGTCAGTCACTGAGAATACCTCCCTAATACACCATTTCTACCTGGGAACCTAACACATGTCTGTGAAACACCAGGGTTCTTGCTGTGCATGTTGTGAAGAGTGTTTAACCCTTTCTGGTCTGCAGGTCTCCCTTCCTTGCCTCACTCTGCCAGCTGGTTCTCTTTAAAATACAGCATAGGGCATAACGGTCCTCATAAGGTAAGACAAAGTAGACAAGACTGCCTAAAGCACTTCAGACTTCTTTTTCCATCTGAATCCAACATAATTGATAAAGACAATAAATACATATTCATCCCTTAATACGTTCAAATGAAAATGAATACCACTGTTTGGGGCTTTCTCAGGAATTCTCATACTTTTGAGTTGTATAAATAAAAAATTGTTTTTGTCAGGCCAGGGGCGGTGGCTAATGCCTGTAATCTCAGCACTTTGGGAGGCCGAGGCAGGCAGATCACCTGAGGCCAGGAGTTCCAGACCAGCCTGGCTGGTCAACATGGTGAAACTCCATCTCTACTAAAAATACAAAAATCAGCAGGGCATGGTGGTAGGCACCTGTAATCCCAGCTACTCGGGAGGCTGAGGCACGAGAACTGCTTGAACCTGAGAGGTGGAGGTTGCAGTGAGCTGAGATCACACCACTGCACTCCAACCTGGGCGACAGAGTGAGATTCGGTCTCAAAAAAAAAAAAAGGTTTCTTTGAAATTTTGACTTAAGCCCAAATAGTCACATTGGAAGGACCTCAGAGCATGGGTCTCAGGCCTCCCCTGACCTTCTGTCTCTGGTCCTCTTTCTTCCCTGAAAGGGAGCCAAAGAAACTAGAATTCCTCTTCCCCCAAGGCGATCATAGATTCTAAACCTCCTCTCCCCCAAAGCAAGCCATAAAACGTAGAAAGGTCACTTTCTCCCTTCTCCTTTCTCCCCTGAAGACCCTCATTCCAGAGTAGTCCTGCCCTACACCTGGGAGGAAGGAATGCTATACAGAAAGGCCTAGAGGAATCCGAACACACAGCCACTGTAATAGACCAGGCTTCCCGTTTAGTCTGTTACAATGTGGTCATAGCCTTTTGTCCAATCACTTTTCCACAGGACTGTCCATTCTCCACAGAATATAAGCAATGAAAACAGACAGTTTTCCTGGGTCTTCATTTCTAAAGTCTCCCTTTTCATGTAAAATTGTGATTAAATAAATGTGGTATGCTTTTCTCTTGTTGACTGCCTTTTGCTATAGAACAATCAGCTGTGAGCCTTACAATGGGTGAGAAAAAGTATCATAACTTCCACCCCTATACAACCTAACTCACAGAATGGGAGAATCCATTTGTAAATCATGTATCTTATAAGGGATAAATATCCGGAACGCACAAGATTTTTTTTTTTTTTGAGACGGAGTTTCGCTGTTGTTACCCAGACTGGAGTGCAGCAGTGGCATGATCTCGGCTCATCGCAACCTCTGCCTCCTGGGTTCAAGCAATTCTCCTACCTCAGCCTCCTGAGTAGCTGGGATTACAGGCGCGCACCACCATGACCAGCTAATTTTTGTACTTTTAGTAGAGACGGGGTTTCACCTTGTTGACCAGGATGGTCTCGATCTCTTGACCTCGTGATCCACCCACCTGGGCCTCCCAAAGCTCTGGGATTATAGGCGTGAGCCACCGCGCCCGGCCAGAACGTACAAGATTTAACATTCAATGACAACATAAAACAACCCAATAAAAAATGGTCAAAGGACTTGAATGGACATTTCTCCAAATAAGACATATAGATGGTCAATAAACACAGGAAACAGATTCAACATCACTCATCATTAGGGAAATCCAGACGAAACCACCCTGGGATATCCCACAGCCATTCTACATACTAAAACATCCAGAAAATGGAAACTAGCGGTGGGAAGCCTTCTCTAAAATATTAAACATAGAAATTACAATATGATCTAGCAATTCCAGTTTTGGATATATCCCCAAAGGACTGAACTCAGAGCCCTGAAGGGATACGTGTACACTGATGCTCAGAGCATTATTCACAATTGTCAAAATATGGAAGCCACCAAGTGCCCATTGCTGAATGACTAAACAAAACGTGGTCTGTACATACGATGGAATGTTGTTTGGCCTTGAAAAGGAAGAAAATTCCATGAATGAACCTTGAGGACGCTATGCTCATTGAAATAAAATTCCATCACACACACGGCAACATGAATGAACCTTGAGGACACTATGCTCAGTGAAATAAAATTCTATCACACATGGCAACATGAATGAACCTTGAGGACACCATGCTCAGTGAAATAAAATTCTATCACACATGGCAACATGAATGAACCTTGAGGACACCATGCTCAGTGAAATAAAATTCTATCACACATGGCAACATGAATGAACCTTGAGGACGCTATGCTAAGTGAAATAAAATTCCTCACACACGGCAACATGAATGAACCTTGAGGACACCATGCTCAGTGAAATAAAATTCCATCACACACGGCAACATGAATGAACCTTGAGGACACCATGCTCAGTGAAATAAAATTCCTCACACACGGCAACATGAATGAACCTTGAGGACACCATGCTCAGTGAAATAAGCCTGTCACAAAAGGACAAATGCTGCATGATCACCAAGACAGAAAGCAGAATGGTGGTTGCCAGGGGCTGGGTGTAGAGGGAATGGGGGAGTTAGAATTTAATGGGTATAGAGTGTCAGTCTGGGATAATGAGGAAGTTCTGGAGACAGATGTTGGTGACTGTTACACAACAATGTGAATGTGCTTAATGTCACTGAATTGCACACTTAACAACAGTTAAATGGTTGTTTACTTATTTATTTATTTATTGAGGTGGAATTTCCCTCTGGTTGCCTAGGCTGGAGTGCAATGGTGTGATGTCAGTTCACTGCAACCTTCGCCTCTGGGCTCAAGCAATTATCCTGCCTCAGCCTCCTGAGTAGCTGGGATTACAGTCGCCCACCACCACATACAGCTAATTTTCTTATTTTTAGTAGAGACAGGGTTTTGCCATGTTGACTGGGCTGGTTTCAAACCCTTGACCTCAGGTGATCAGCCTGCCTCAGCCTCCCAAAGTGCTGGAGTTACAGACGTGAGCCACCGCACCTGGCCAAATTTTCATTTTAACTTGAAACTAATGCATTTGTCCATTCATCCATTTATGCATTTAGTCTCCAATGTATTCAGCAAACATCTAATGAGCATTTTCAATATGCCGGGCCAGTGCTGGGTTCTGTTCGAGGATGAATTACTTAGACAGGCAGCCTCCAATCTCGGGGCCCTCACAGTCTAAGAGGGAGACAGCCAATGACACATTTGGGTGCAGGAGTTACCCTCTACAACTGCTCAGGCAATAAAGTGTTTTATCATTTGTGGCCAGATGGACTCCTTTGAACAGTGAGGCGTAATATTTGTTGCTCAATTCCTGTTGGAAAAAACCCTTTGAGCCTCTGACCTGGATATTTTAACCATTGTTTGCTTTTAATTTGCGTTGATGGTAATGTGGCTGTGAACAGGGTGGAAATGGGCCGACGATCATGCCAAGGTCTAAACCATGGGTTCCCTGTGCCCCAAGAGACAGAAATAGCTTTTTGTCCTGTCTAATCTGATAGACTCACTCACTTTTTAGAAGCTGGGTCTCCTGGAAACCCTGGATGCTGCTAATTGACAGCCACTGAGTGGTCCTTCCTTGACAGAATAAGTGAGTGATCTCAGCTCCCTCTGGAGAGCAGTGCATCCCACTGCTGGTGGGTGTGAGGGAGAATATGAAGACTGCCAGGCCTCTTTTTAAAACGCCGATTTCTTTTAGCAGAGGTGAATACACTTGTAATGTATTTCCTTTGTAATCATGACATAAAAATAACATTTTTTTACTATTCAGCCACACACACACAAAAGAATGAAATCTTCTCTCGCAGCAACATGGATGGAAATGGAGAGCATTCTGTGAAGTGAAATAAGCCAGGAACAGAAAGTGAAACACCACGTGTTCTCAGTCATGTGAAGACGCTAAAAAAAGTTCGTTTCCTAGAAGGAAAAAGTGGAACAGAAAATAGCAGTTTGGGAAGGGTTGGAGGAAGGGGTTGGGGATAGAAAGAGATTTGTTAAGAAACGCCAGGTAGATGGGAGGGGAAAGTCCTAGCATTGCCTAGCACTGAGCGATGGCTAGAGTGAACAGTAATACGTAGTTTCAAATAGCCAGAAGGAGATTATTAAACATCCTCAACACACACACAAATGATAAATGTTTAAGATGACAGGTGTAATTACCCTGATCTGATTACTACACATTATATGTATCAAAACATCACATCATGAATATATACAACTAGTATGTCAATTAAAAAATTAAATTAAATCCCAAAATATAGTATTTAATACTTAAATCATTTTGAACACACTCCTTGCCATTTGTACTTAAAATGGCAACTGAAAATCTTCCCTGCTTGCTCCAGTGACTCCTGATACCACCACTGCAGCAGATGACATGTGGCCAGAAGGTCCGTCCCCAAAGCAGACAGGAAACATAGCTCTGGACATTCCAGTACCTTTTTGAAAAACCTAAAGACCTCTTCCAGTGCACTGTCCTTTATGGCCCTTGATATGGTTTGGATTTGTGTCCCCACCCAAATCTCACATGAAATTATAATCCACGATGTTGGAGGAGGGGCCTGGTGGGTGGTGACTGGATCATGGGGGCGAATTTCCCCCTTGCTGTTCTCATGATGGTGAGTTCTCACGAGATCTGGTTGTTTACAAAAGTGTGTAGGGCTGGCGCAGTGGCTCATGCCTGTAATCCCAGCACTTTGGGAGGCCAACATGTACGGATCACCCAAGGCCAGGAGTTCAAGACCAGCCTAACACTGAGAAACCCCATATCTACCAAAAATACAAAATTAGCCAGGCGTGGTGGCACATACCTGTAATCCCAGCTACTTGTGAGGCTGAGGCGGGAGAATCATTTGAACCCGGGAGGTGGAGGTTGCAGTGAGCCAGGATTGCGCCATTGCACTCCAGCCTGGGCAACGAGAGCAAAACTCGGTCTCAAAAAAGAAAAAAACAAGTGTGTAGCACCTCCTCCTTTTCTCTCTCTTCCTCCTGCTCCAGACATGTAGGACGTGCCTGCTTCCCCTTCGCCTTCTGCCATGATTGTAAGTTTCCTGGAGCCTCCCCAACTATGCTTTCTGTAAAGCCTGCAGAACTGTGAGCCAATTAGACCTCTTTGCTTTATAAATACCCAGTCTCCGGTAGTTCTTTATGACAGTGGGAGAACAGAATGATACAGCCCTGGATCTTCTAAAGCTGGTCTTATTTGTGTTGCAATGCTACGGACTTAAGTTATTCAACTCTTATTTGCCGAAGGAGTAGAATTTCTGAGGCCTTTTTGACGGCTGATGGAAACGGCTGGGTAGATCAAAAGCGAGGCTTTCAGGAAGGTGCTGTGCTGTTTGTACTCCTAGTAAAGGAGGCCCTCAGGTTTTGATTATTTCCTTTCCCCTAACTGCTCCCTTACACACGAGCTTGAATACACCCAATTAGGAAAATAATGTGATCTGGTGTAAGCCATTCCTCCAGGACCCATGAGTGCCTTTAAATGAGCCCTTTCATTCTCAGATGTGAGAGGGCTGGGGTGGCGGTGGCGTGGCTGGTCTTTCCTAAGACAAACTGGAAGTCTCGGAACTGATATTCCGTGGCAGTATGTTCTAGGACAGTCAAGCGCTGCGTATATTAACACACTTCATACTCACAACCACCCATGAGTTAGGTCCTATTAATGCCCCCTTTGCTACAGATGAGGGAACTGGAGCACAGATACCCCTTTTCAGGGTCACACAACGAATAAGCAGCAGGCTGGAGGCCCAACCTAGATGGCCTTTTTCTACATTTTTTGTAGAAAAACTCAGCCTTAGGAACCAGAGAGCCTGCTTCTGAATCCAGGCTCTGACCCCATCTAGCCAAGCAGTCAGTTTCCCTCTCTGTGAAATGGGAAGGACCCTCTGGAGCAATCAGTGGTGGTGCATGGAAGACTCCAGATGCACTGGGGCGGTGAAGAAAGGCCAGCAGCTCCCATTCAAACCTCCCCTGGCTTTCTCCCCACACATGGAGACTCAGGGCCTTGTGGCCTGGCCTGCCCGTCATCATGCCGAGCTCAGCGTGGAGGGACACGTCCTCTGTGAGCTTCCCCTTGCACATGCAGCAAGGCCGCTGTGCACGTGTCTGTGAGGCTGACCACCATGCAGCGGGTTGGGGAGAAAGGGCTCGGGAACCAGCCTGTGGGCTTGGAGGAGCTGGCAGGAGGAACATTCCAGGCAAAGGATGGGTAAGCTGGGCAGAGGGTCAAGGAGGATCAGCACCCGAGACTGTGCTGCTGGAGGGCAGTGAGGAACTGGAGGGTGATGGGGCCGGGCTGGGGGTGGGCAAGGGCAGAGGGGAGGCCCTGCAAGGTTCAGGATCCAACCATGTGGGCAGCAAGACCCGTGCGGAGGCTGCTACTCCGGAACTCTGGGGCTGGAAGCAGGGCAGGGGAGAGGTCACTGCAGGAGACAAATCAGCGAGATGGCTGCCTCCCATGTGATGGGAGGGAGGACAGGGCAGAGGGGAAGGGTGGGAAAGGGGAAGATAGAGAGGAGTGGGGAGAGGGAAAGTGGGGGGAGGGGACAGAGGGGAGGACCGGTTGGATCTGCCTGAGCCTCATGGCAGTTGCTGCTATGTAACTCTGAATTGATTAAAAGTCAATGAAATTGAAAATTCACTTCATCAGCATCACTAACACAGTTCAAATGCTCAAGGTGCGCATTTGTGCCTGAGCAAACTCTGCTAGGGAAGCTGGGGGACAGGCAGGTGGCTACCTGTGGCCAGCGGCTGCTCTAGGGGAAAGAGCACAAGAAACCACTGCCATCCCTGTAGGATTGTCCCCTGGCCAGCATGGCCTGGATCACACAGCACCTCAGAGCCCAGAGCAGGGTTCAAAAGCAGAAGGAAAGGGTTCACCCCAACACCATGCATCCTCCCTGAACCGTCACGCCACCTCTCCAAGAACAAAGCCAGCCGGCAGCACAGTCATCTTCACTGTATTGAGTAAGGCATCCCAGTCTCTATCAAGATTCTTCCAAATGAACGGCTGATTTTCCTGCAAAACTATGGATTGGTCAAAGAGAAATCACCACCTGGCCACCCCACTCTGTCCCCACAGGATGCTAAGGGTTCTTAGAGACAGAGGGACGATGAATTCATGCCTGGAGAATTCATCACACCTGATTTCTCCAGGATCTAAAGTTACATCCAATTTAATTCACTTTAAAGAAAATCCCTTTTTTTTTTGCAAACCCCTTCAGAACAATGCTGCCGTCTGTGCGAGACGCGTGTAAGGCCACCTCTGTGTACTAAAGGTGCCCCAGCAGGCGGAAGTTCAGCGCACCTGCTGGCTGTGGGCACATGCTGGGTGCTATATCTTCGAGGCCACCAGTGGGTTCCGGACAACAGACTCCAGCCACTCAATGAGGATCTGATTCACCTCAGTGGGCCTGGAGGAAAAGAGGAAATGAAAGAAAAACAAAAGTCATTCGCACTTGTCTGGGCCCACCGGACGCAAAGGCAGAGGTGCACTCGTGAGCGGCTAAGCCAGGCCAAATCCAGCACAGTGAAATCAGGAAAGCTTTTACGGAAGGTGAACCGGGGCCCGGTGTGCTCCCACCCAGGGGCCCCAAGTTCCTTACTTGTCCATCTGTGTCCAGTGCCCACAGTCCTCAATGTGTCCTCTTTTCAGGTCGGGGATCTGAAAGGAATCCCCACGCATGAAGGTCAGTGGGACAAAGCAGATGAATGTGTCTCAGCTTAGGGCAATGGGCAGTGGACACCTTCTCTCTGTTTCCCGCGGGCCACTCTCCCTGAACACTGCATGATTTAAGGGAATAATAATTGAACTAGACCCAGGAGATCCACCATCGACCATGCCGGGGAAAGAAAGGGGATGGTGATGTCACTGACGAAGCCCTGGCGGGGAAGTGCTTTGACCGTGGTCCCATCTGCATGACAAGGAGTATTCTCCATTGCCAGCTTCCCTCTGAGCAAGTGTGCTCTCCCAGGGAGCACTGATGACCCCTGTGCAGGGTGTTCCCTCACCCAGTCCTCCATGTGCTTGGACATCTGAGGAGTGAGCACGAAGTCTTTCTCCGCTGTGACCATCAGGGCCGGAATCAGGATCTGGGGAGAGAACAGGAAACCGGAGTGGCCGGCATGCCACAGGGAGGCCCTCCCTCTTCCTCCGCCATGAATCCCCTGAAAAGACCCCTGCCCGCTGCACTGCTGTGATCCTGAGGTGGTATCTGCCAAACTCACACAACGGACCCGTGGTGATTACTGGAGATCTTTAAAATGACAGCTTCAGCAGTGCAGGGGCCAGCATGGGTCATGTGTGCACATGTGTGTGAGTGAGAACGTGTGCTGACCTGTGTGTAACTAGGAGAACCGAATCCACCTCACCAAGAGGGCGGAAGACACCCTTGAACGAATGAAGATCGAGATTCCTCCTCTCTGAATTAAGTGGATGCTTAAAAGGGGCAGCCAAGGTTCCAGAGAGAATGGGGCAGCCACAATAGTTATCAATGTGACACAAATGGCAGCAAAATGACTTCCCTTTTAACTGCTGGCAAATGAGGTTTGCACAGGGAGGCACACACAGGAAGGCCAGGAAAGCCTCTGTTTCTTTCTTTGTTCTCGCTCCACCATCACCCTAATTTCTAAGCAGCTTTGGCCCATCCCTAGTTGAGGAACTTGCACTATTTTCATTTATGCACAGAATGATGGGCTTCTCTACACACCCCTACCTCCTCCCACAACCAGGAGCCAGGGAAGGTCAAAAATGATTTTGTGATTAAACCGAATCCTGAGGCTTCTACGAGGTTTGTAAACTCTAGAATGCTCCAAGCTAAAATGTGAACTTGGCGGGTGGGGAAGGGCGGGATGGGAGGAGGTAGGAGAGGAGAAAGGAAGATCCAGCTGGAAACTGCGGAAGAGAGGCCAGGCGCCGTGGCTTACACCTGTCATCCCAGTACTTGGGGAGGCCAAGGTGGGTGGGATGCTTCAGGTCAGGAGTTCGAGACCACCCTGCAAAACATGGTGAAACCCCGTCTCTACTAAAATACAAAAACATTAGCCAGGCATGGTGGCACACACCTGTAATTCCAGCTGCTTGGGAGGCCGAGGCAGGAGAATCGCTTGACCCCAGGAGGCAGAAGTTGCAGTGAGCTGAGATGGTGCCACTACACTTCAGCCTGGGAGACAGAGCAAGACTCCGTCTCAAAAAAAAAAATTAGCTGGGCACAGTGGTGGGCACCTGTAATCCCAGCTACTCAGGAGACTAAGGCAGGAGAATTGCTTGAATCCAGGAACTGGAGGTTGCAGTGAGCCAAAATCGTGCCACTGCATTCTAGCCTGGGCGACCAAGCAAGACTGTCTCCAAAGGAAAAAAAAAAGACAAGAAAAACCGCCGAAGAGGAGGGCTTCTGACCTTAGCACCTTGGGGTTTACCCTCCCGGTGCCTTTGTCAGTATTTTCCTCCAAGCTTTGAGAGATTTTGTGTGTCCAACTGCAGCTTGGTCATTTTCGTCAGTCATGTGATAATGACAAGGAACACTGACAGAGCCACTAGGTGCCCAGTACTGCCTGTAACAGGTCACGTGCCTCTGCCTATTTCATCCTTACACAGCTCTCTGTGGGAGGCACCATTCTTGCCACTTCATATTGCAGAAGAAGCAACAGTGGGTCAGAGGGGTAAGTGCCGTTCCCAGAGTCACAGAGGGATTAGACTCAGCCATGTGGCTCCTAGCCTGCTCTTAACCATGACGTTATGCACTCTAGTGCCTCGAGACCTAACTTTGGGAGGTCAAGACCTGGTCTGTTTACACACCATGGTATCCCAGGGGCTGAGAGGAAGCCTGGCATGTAGGAATGTGGTCACTCACAGAGTGAACCAGCAAGGTAACCAGGGCTACTGAGTTAGCTGATGGCTACTTGTGCAATCACACTGGGAAGTAATTTGATTTCCCTTAGATTTTTAAACATTTTGAATGTAAACTGGGGACCTCCATTACTCCCTCTGCAGACCCGGAGATTGAAAACTCATCTTCTGCTTGGCAAATGGGGAAACTGAGACTCAGAGGTTGACTTGTGCAAGGTGACACCACCAGAGGCTAAAGCCACATCTCTGAGAGCACCTAACGCTCTCCGGGGCTGGGGGCTCCAGTATCCACATTGCCTCTGGGAGGTGCCATCTGCATCCCTGGCTCGGGGTACCACCAGGGGACCTGGGGATTCTGGATGGATGCTTCACTGACCTGGACACACCCCAGCTCCATCCCCAGCATCACCCTCTACCATCCAAGGGAAGCACCAGCAAGAAAGATCCTAAGGGGAAACCTCTGAATGGAGTCACTTCCCAAACCCGAAAGGGAAAGGACGTGGCCAGCAGGCCTGTCATGCCCAGCTCTGGCCCAGGTCATATCAGCTCAGGCCAATGGGAAGCCCTGCAGGTGGCTCCTGGGGGGCAGAGGGGACCACGCTGAACCTGGCCCTCACCTTCCGTCCCAAGCTTTTGCAGGCCCACTTCCAGTTCCTTTCCATGTTTCGGTACCAGTTTAGAGGACCTCTGGGGAGAGATCAGAAAGTAAAAACACGGGGGTGGGGAGTAGACGGCTCTGCTGCAGACACCAGCAGAAACCCACTCTGCACAGCCAGTCACCCGGGAAGAGCGACGCCTTCTGCAGGGGCCAGAGAACAGAGCCCAGGACCCTCGCCTTGCTGTCGGGCATGGTTGCCAAGCTCTACCAGCAAGGCCTGCTATGAGGACACAGGACTCCACTGAGCGAGTTGGTGGCCTCTGGGTGGGCTTTTGGGACACACAGAAGCTGGTCCTACAGGACTCTCCAGAGAATGTCACCATGTCACCTTGGAGGCTGGGGAGGCTGCTGATGGGGGGAAACATGGTCTAGCAGCCTCACCACCCAGAGGCCACTCGCCTGCCCAGGCAGCCCGCCTGAGGGGGACATTGGGAGGTGGTGCCAAGATGCCCCCTCCTAATACGACCTTGAGAAGTAGGGCAAATGCACCAAAATGTATGCACTTTTTGAGTTTATGTGGATTGTTATGTTTTTCTGAAGAAAGAGCCCAGAGTTGCCATCTGAGTCTGAGGATTCATGACCGAAAAGTAGTTAAAGACCTCTGCCCTATGGGGGACCCACAAGCATAAGGAAGAATAAGCTGAGCTGTCCCAAATTAGAGCAGCATGAGCACACAGAGTAGTGAGCCTCCCGACCCTGGACGCATTCAAGAAGAGGCTGGCCTGGCCCCCATGAGGCCTGTGGTGGAGGAGAACTGGGCCTCACGCTCCACCTGGGGGCTGAAGATCCCTCTCCGCCAGTCATCTCTCATCTGTGTCTGCGGCCCTGTGCTCTTTACCTGAACCCAGACTTCTTGAACTGCTGCGCATAGAACTGGATTTCCTCCTCGGTGACCATCCTGCTGAGGCTTGGCTCTTCCGGGCTCCTTACAAAAAGTCCTCCTGCAAAAAATCCACTGTTGACTTCCCTGCCCACGGGCCTGGCTTCTGCATTCTAAGGCCTCTAACGAAGGCCACGCACGTCACTGCCTCTCGCAGACCATCTGAACTTGCCTAAGGCCTTGTGAGCACCTCCATCTTTTGTTCCCTTATCCTTTGCCAGTGTGAGCCCATCTCCCCAAGAGCTCTAAGCTGTGATCTCCCTGTCACACTGGAGCCTAACCATCCCTCCCACCCAGGCCACGACTGCACCGGCTATTGTCACGGTTCTTGGACCAACCACAGTCGCTGGCTTTTTCAGGCACAAAGCAGCTGTAACCCAGGCCCTGCCAGCCCCCGGCTCCTGCCAGCCCCTCATGTAAACCTTTCCCAGCCAGCTTAACTGTGGCCCCTTGTAGATATCGCCAGAGATTCTTGGAATTTTCACAAGGGCTTGCTCCGTGTTTCCTCATAGGCAGGAAGAGAACCCAGGCCAGGAGGCTGCATGTTGTTGCCCGCCGTGTGCCCCACAGGCCTTCTGCGGTATCCCACTGTGGACCCCTGTCTTATCTTCAGGGTACTGGAGAGTCCCCCCAGAGGATGGCCTGTGATGACCCCTGGCAGCCCAGGGACCACTGCAGTTTCACAGGGCACAGTCTCAATGCGGGTGCCTGAACAGGGCCAGTCAGCATTTCCAGATTTACAAGACCCAGAGGCAAAGGAGCTGGGCATTCCAGGCTTTTGTGAGACACATCAAAGGGGTATGTGACCAGGATGTCACCCTGTGACGAGGCCACCCTGAGCCTCCCTGCCAGGCGGATGCTCCAGGCCCACTGTGCCTCAGGGCCCCGATGCAAGCATCCCAGCTGCTCCGCCTCCCATAGGGCATGGGCTCCCCAAGGGCGGCCACCCTGCTTGGTGTGTCTGCGTATCTGAGCATGCCCCAGCCTCACACCCAGCACGTGCTCAGAGCATGTGAGGAATGAATGAACGCGTGAATGAACCAGTGACAGAAGGAATAAGGGAATTTGGGTGTCGGGGAGGGAGGGGAGATGTTCTTGGGGCAGTGACAAGAGCATGGCCTTCAGGGTGAGAGGAGTTTAACCCCGGCTCAGCCGCTCTGGACAAGTTACTTAACCCTCTCAGACACGTTTTCCTCTTTGGAAGTTAAAAATAGTAGCATTTTTTGGAATGCTCCAAGGCTCATAAATAATTTATGTAAAGGGGGTTTCAGTCCAGAGTTTTACACACATGGTCAGCACATGCCCAAACAAGTGACAGTGGCCATCGTTACTCATAAAAATACAGGTGAATGATGTCAAGGCCACAGTGCTATGGCAAAAATAAGGTCTTGTGGGAAGAGCGCTGGATCTATTAGCTCTGCGGATGAGCTCTCATCTAACCTCAACTCTGACCCATCACTCATACCCAACTCAGGAGGGAGACAAGGCTGAGCTCCACATGGGGACACTGGAGACATGGCACCTGGATGCAGAGGGGCCAGTGGACTGCAATGGAGGAGACCTGGGCGGGGCCCTGCCACACCCCACCTGCATACACCGGGTGACTCCCGCAGAAGTAAGCTCTCAATCCTGGGGTCCTTTTCAATAAAGGGTGGATTTTGCCCTGGACAAGCTCTAAGACTCCTCCAAGCTCTTAACTGAGATCTTGAAGCCACAGCTCCCTACAGGACGGGAACTCCAGGCCTGGGACATCAGCCCCATGCATGCCGAGGGGACCTTGGTTGGGCAACTTAAAGTTCAGGGCTAGAGGGCTCAGAGCTTTTGCCCACAGGAGTCAGACACAGAAACATCTATTTCACATTCAGCTGGATCCGGATGTGGCCCTCCCAGCTCCCTTCTCTCCCAAGCGTGTTTCTTACCCATTTCACGGACATTATGCACCGATAAAACAGTCTGTAGGAAGAAAAGAGTTGGAAATGACGTCATGGGTGAAGCAAAGGAAATAGGCTCATCTGAAAACCCTGTCGTGATGGAAGATGTCTGAGTACCACACAGACTGTGACAAACATGTGGAACTCCAAGAGAGCCAGGGACCCCCTCACAGGAGTCAAGTAAAGAGGGAGCTCACAACCAAAGCTCTGGGCTGAGGCTGCCCCAGGGCCCTTGCAGACCTTGGTAATGTGAAGACCTGGGTTTACCACCACTGGGAACAAGAAAAGAGCCCCTAGGTCTATGATGAGATGTTGGGGATGTGATATTCCATGCCCCTCCATGGTAAATCCAATAAATCTGGGGTCTGTGATGTGCTATGACCTCAACGAAAAAAATGATTAGAAAAAAATGCCCTCATCATGATAAAGATGTTAACAGAGTTCCCCCGTTTCAGCTTGGTACTAAGAGGAAACCAGAAGACACCCCACACGCCCTTGGGAATTCACAGCTCTACTCCCGCCCTCCCAAGTGCTTGGATTTGTTTGCATTCTCTGCATGATCTGGAAACCCCCAAAGTGTGAAGTAAACAAGAACAACAACAACAACAACAACAACAAAGTGAGCCTCGGCTGGTAATGCCACCAGGTGCGTGGCAGAAGAAATCCTTAACCACTCCTGGGGTCATCTCCTCAAGCCCAATGAAGCAGACTGGTATAGATTATGTACTGCTGAAGATGGGCTTATAAACCAAAATTACAAAACCCACACTCACACAACAAAGCCCCACAGCAAGAAGCAGCAAAGAGCAAAATAAGACTCTCCAAAAATATCAAAGAATAGAGCTTGGAAGAGGGAGAGGGAGAGAAAAAAAAGAGAATTAGAAATGAATATGCTTAAAATGACTGAAGACACAAAAGGAACTGAAAATTAAGAATACAACAAGACTCTATCAAAGCAGATCAGAATGATTTGAAAAAGAACCACATAAAACTGTCACAAATTAAAAAAACTATTTATTGAAATCAAAACTTCAAAGATGGGTTAACTGCAGATCAGACACTGCAGTGTCCAGGACAATTAATTTTTCTTAATAGCCTCAAGACAATTAAGATACAGAAAGTCAGACCTTAGGCTGACTCACAAGCAATGACAGAAGTTTCTAAAATCAAATAACCTAGAATTCTATACTTAGATACATGATTCTTCAAGATTAAGAGTAAAAGTAAGATGTCTTCAGGCACCAAATATGAATTTACCACCAAAAGACTCTTATTGAGAGAACTACTAAAGGAGGTGCTTCAGGAAGAAAGAAACTGAACTCAATGCAAAAGAGTGACATGCAAGAAGTGATCAGTAAAGAAAGTGGAAAATATGGAACAGTCTGATCAGGCACTGACTGTACATAAAACAACAGCGATGATGACTCCTAACACATAAGACAGGAGGGTGTGCAGGTTACAGAGGTAAAGATTCTAAACTCCTCTGCTTCTTCAAGAAGAGGGTTGGGGACATCCATTAGTTTTCGACTTGGGTGAGCTAATTATACATGTTAAAATGGTAAGGTAGTGGCATAATTTCCAAGCCATCATTATTATAACCATTCTCTGACCTTGTGTGTCAGTGAGATATAAATTTTCCCATTAAGGACAGACCAGTAAGGGGACCTCAATCACTCATAAGAAATAATAGAAAAGATGGCCAGATTGCTACTCCTGGTCCCTGCCACACACCGGGTACCCCACTTTGTTTATAGCTGCCCCCTCCACTCTTACGCCCCCATTCTCCACCCCTCACCTCATTGCTCGCTCGGAAGAAGATTTTGAAAGTCCGACTCAGGTTCTGTTCCAGTTCAGCCTCAGCCACTCCCTGAAACAATCAAGAAAGCAAAATGAAGGGCCCCCTAGAAATGGTGGAAACTGTACCCCTCCTTCATCTGACTGAAAGCAAGAAGCCCCCTACCTCTGCCCCATCCAACCCAAGCCTCATCAGAGTTGCATTCATTTGAGTTTTCATCATAAAACACATTTTTTAAAAGGTTAACATAAAATACAAGATGCTAACTGTGGGTCCCCATGGGAGGCTGGTTTATAGATGCCGCTTTGTGTTTTCCAATATTCCTATAATGAGAAGGTACTACCTATAATAATCTCTTGAAAGGAATGGGGAGGGGGCTGGTAGAGGAACAGGTTGGAGGCTGACTGGTAGTAAGAGAGAGGGTCCAAGGATTGAAAAACCAAGTGGAAAAGCCAAAACCTATAAGCCGAATGCGCTTCCATTCAGTCTTCTAAAGTTGGCTATATTGAGGCCAGGAGTTTAAGACCAGCCTGGGCAACACAGTGAGACCCCATCTTTACAAAGAAACTTAAAGAATTTAGAAACTTCAAAACCAGCTCCTTTAATTTGGGTCTTGTTACAGACGGTCAGATTGCCAATGGCTTATATTCCGCGGACAGAGCAGCACAGTCTTCACTGATAAAGAGCTGGGATATAGAGCCTTCCTGGGATAAACAACCAGGTCCTTCCAGTTCTTGGGAGTTGTATGGCATTGAATTGACCAGTCTACACAAAGGTCTCTGGCTGTTCCCAGGCCTGTGGTTCATACATGGTGGGAATTCTCTGACTTGAACTTGCTTCAGCGGCTCCACAAACACTGAGCTCCTTCTCTGGCAAACTGGACCAAGAGACGCCAATGTACAAAATAGGCTCCAGAACCTTCCTAATGGACCTGAGGATGGAGGAGGGGTTTGGATGAGGTCTAAAGTGAAGTGTCCAGGTCACTGAATGTCATGTGCTGAGGGCTGGGGAGGAGATTCCTACTGGAGCCTCAGGGTGTGAAGTCTTCCCCTCTCCTTCCTACCCCAACCCCCTTGAGAAGCTCTTCAGCAAAGCAGACACCAAGAACAGGGGCATGGCTGGAAGGTGGAGACAGATCCATCCACGGATCCTACTCTCCTGGAGGGGGTAGCCTGGTTTATAGCTTTCTGGAGCATACCAGGACAATTTTAATTTAATTCAACGCCTGTCTTTTCCAGAAGTTGAAAGGCCCTGGATCTGAAAGCTGCTCCAGATGTAGCTTAGGAGAAAACAGCTGTCCCTGAGGCAGAGATCCACTAGGGGCAACCACTCAGAAGTAATAAAATTCTTGGCCGGGTGAGGTGGATCATGCTGTAATCCCAGCACTTTGGGAGGCTGATGTGGGTGATCACCTGAAGTCAGGAGTTCGAGACTGGCCTGGCCAACACAGTGAAAGCCTGTCTCTACCAAAAAACAAAATTATTTGGGTGTGGTGGTGCATGCCTGTAATCTCAGCTACTTGGAGGCTGAGGCAGAAGAATCACTTGAACCTGGGAGGCAAAGGCTGCAGTGAGCCGAGACCTTGCCATTGCACTCCAGTCTGGGCAAAAAGAACAAAACTCCATCTCAAAAAAAAAAAAATGTTTCTGCAGTACAGCTGCTGCGGAGGGACGGAACTGAGTTAAGTGTGGCTATGCCAACTGACTCTCCTCTCCTTCCTTCTAACCACCCACCTGCACACAGCTCAACCAGTCTGCAGGATGTTTTCTGGGCAGGCTACCTACTTCCTGGCCTCCCTGGTTTAACACATTGTGACTTTCACCAAGAGGATCAACTTCTATCAGTTCGGCCTTCAACACTGGACCCAAACACTGCCTTCTCCATGAGGTTCCACCTTTCCCACCACAAAGGGGTAACTCTGCTTTTCTTGGATCCCACAGAGCCTTGAGTGTGCTCTCCTGGGACCTTCTTATTGACAGGGACTCATGGTGTTCTCAGCAGCATCTGCAGCTGCTCTTAAGATACTGTCAGAGAGGAAGATCGTAAAGCCACATTCATAAAGCATTGGTTCCAGTGACCTGCAGTCCTCAGTGCTCGCACATTTTGAGAGGTTATTTTTTTTGAGATGGAGTCTTGTTCTGTTGTCCAGGCTGGAGAGCAGTGGTGCCATCTTGGCTCACTGTAACCTCTGCCTCCTGGGTTCAAGTGATTCTCCTGCCTCAGCCTCCCGAGTAGCTGGGATTACAGGTGCTCACCACCATGCCCAGGTAATTTTTATATTTTTAGTAGAGACAGGGTTTCGCCTTGTTGGTCAGGCTGGTCTCGAACTTCCGACCTCAAGTGATCCACCTCCCTCGGCCTCCCAAAGTGCTGGCATGATAAGCATGAGCCAGCTGGTCTCGAACTTCCGACCTCAAGTGATCCACCTGCCTCGGCCTCCCAAAGTGCTGGCATGATAAGCATGAGCCAGCACGCCCGGTAAGATGTTATTCTTTTTTGTTCTGCTCATCACTTGTCACGAAAGCTCTGGATCTGTGCTGTGGCAGCAGAGAAGGAACGGAGACACTGCTCATCTGGCAGTGCTGGATCTGGGGGTGGAGAGTTTCTGATGAAAGCCATGTCTGCCTGTTAGTGACAGTTCCCTCTGTTTTATAAGATTCAATTATAATGGTGTCAATGGTGGCCTTCTGCAACATGATGATGAATGCCACAGCAAGGAATAGCCACGGGAAGAAGCACATTTAAGTGATGGATGGAAGTCCTGGTCAGCTCTGAGTGTGTGGCTGTCGGTCATCATTCTTATTTACTGAGAGCAGTCCTCATCCCAGAAACAGCTGCTGTTCATAAGCTTAAGGGTGCATTTCAGTGTTTGGAAGAACCTGCAGAAACCTGGACAAGGCTTTGCCTCCAATGACCCTTAAAAGAGCAAATCATGTCAAAAAGGTCTGTAAAGAAAATCAAAAAGAGGCCAGGTGTGGTGGCACAAGCCTGTAATGCCAGCACTTTGGGAGGTCCAGGCAGGAGGACTGCTTGAGGCCAGGAGTTCAAGACTAGCTTGAGCAACATAGAGACCCTGTCTCTAAAAAATTTTTTTAAAATTAGCTGGGCATGGTGGTGTGTGCCTGTAGTCCCAGCTACTAGGGAGAGTGAGGCAGGAGGACTGCTTGAGCCCAGGAGGTTGAGAATGCAGTGAGCTATAACTGTGCCACTGCACTCCAACCTGGGCAACAGAGTGAGAACCTCTTTTAAAAAATCAGAAAGAGAAAAAGTAAACAAATCTGCTCACTCACATGGAAGTGCAGCGGAGCAACAGAAAGAACAGAATGAAGCTGGGGGCCAGAAAGGAGAGAAGATAACAAGATAGCATTTGTCCTCCACTTACGTGCTTAGCTGAGACGTTCTGACTCTCTTTAATATACAAAAGGTAACACTCTAAATCCTACAGACAATGACAAATTTCCTGTCTGCCCTGGACAGGGGCTCCTCCTTTTGTGTTCCTATGCACAGAATTTAAAGGATGGATTTAGAGTCCAATAAACACAGTTTCAGGCCCAAGTACTAGGAGTTACTAGCTGGGGAACTTCTTTCCCTGGAGCCTCAGTTTCCTCATCTGTAGAATGGAGATTTTGAAAATGAGACAATGCCCATGTCTTATAATGCCTGACATGCAGGAGACATGTTAATAAATATTATCATTATCGCCATCATTTTTTTTTAGAGACAGGGTCTTGCTGTGTTGCCCAGCTGGAGTGCAGTAGTGCAGTCATGGCTTACTGCAACCTCAAACTCCTGGACTCAAGTGATCCTCTTGCTTCAGTCTTCTGAGGAGCTGGGATTACATGTGTCCACCACCAAGTCTGGCTAACTTTTAAAAAATTTTTGTAGACATGGGGTCTTGCTATGTTGCCCAGGCTGGTCTCAAACTCCTGGCCAAGTGGTCCTCCCACCTTGGCCTCTCAAAGTGCTGAGATTACAGGCTTGTGCCACCACACCTGGGATTAGAGGCGTGAGCCACTGCACCTGGCTGATTTTTAACAATTTTAAATTAATATACAATTAGGGCTCTTTAAATGATATCATCTGGCTTTAGAGTGGGCCCTAGATCTAATAACCTGTGTCCTTATGAGAGCAAGAGGGAAACTAAGACAGACAGACACAGAGGGGAGGATGCCACAGGAAGACAGAGGCAGGACGGGACCGTCTACAAGCCGAGGGATTGCCAGCAAGTGCCAGAGGCTCGGAGACAGCATGGGGCGGATTCTCTCTTGGACCTCCCCCAGAAGGGACCAACCCTGCTGAGACCCTGATTTTGGACATTTAGCCTCGAGAACTGTAGAGAATTCACTTCTGTGGGTTAAGTCACCCAGCAGCCCTGGGAGGGAACACAAAAGGAGGGGCCCCAATCCAGGGCAGCAGGAAATTTGTCATTGGTCTGTAGGATTTAAAGATACAGTGTTACCTTTTGCAGATTAAAGAGGGCCAGAAGGTCTCAGCTAAGTGCAAAAGCAGAGGACAAATGTGATCTCCTATTTCTGACCCCCAGCTTACAGTAAAGCATGTCTCCAGGCAGTATCTTGATGTGGGGCTGAGGTGAGAGGGTGAGGAGGGAAAGGTGTAGGGTCTTAATCACCCTGGGCTCAGCGGGGCCAGGCACCCTCCCCAAGAGCAGCAGGCAGCAGGTGTGCCAACTGCAGGTGGGGGTCTGGAGGGTCCCGGGATCCAAGGTGCCCTGGACTTCCCTCATCCCCCGTTGTCTTCCCACATGGGTATTCCACTCACTGTCAGAGGGGCCCTGGAAAGGCATGGCGCCACGAAGAAGATGGAGTTTTGTCTAGACTTCCACTCAGTGCTGGTGGGGGCGGCACTCTCAGTCACCTCATTTGCCAGGGAGGCGCCCCCATATTGGTGGGGGGGGGCACAGCACTGCCTCCCATGCTCAGCCCTCCTCACAGAGAGAGCACCCTTCCACCATTCCAGGAATTTCTCCTCCTTCACCTTCTCTTGTGTACTTTCCAAGGTGGAGAACAAGTCGCTGAGAGGCTGCACTTACTGTGGCTATTGTTTCGTGGCTGAGAGTGGAGACAGCTGTTGAAGCCAAATTGCAGCATTCACGAAGCCCCCATGGAGCCCTCCCACCCTTTACAATTAATGCCAGAGGACGCCTCTGCTGATCAGCAGGCTGGGCCAGCAACTCTTTCTTGCTCGGTCTACCTTGACAAGAATGACTCCAATTCCCCTGGAATTCTCTAAGACAGGCCAGGAGAAACGGTGGGGTGGTTGTCGTGAGGCCAAAAATGCCAGTGGCTAGAAGCATCTGAAATCTGGGCAGAGAGCAAACTGCTGACCTTTGACTCTGCGGTGTGGCTGGGCAGATGAGAGGTGGAGAGGAAAGACTTGGGGAACTCTACAGGGACCTAGGGTGCTGGGGGCCACCTGCCATATGCTGACAGTGCCAGTCTTTCTGTCCACAACAGCACTGAGCTGGGCAGCCCTTGTTACAGAGCAGATGCTCAGGTAGAGGGCCTGAAGTGCTTCGTTGAAGGTCAGGCAGCTTATAAACGAGAACACTAGCCTCCAAACCCCTCTGAATTTGGTTCTTTTTACCACAACATACCATAACATCGACGATTTAAAACATTGAAAATAACCCTACCAGGCTGGATGGGGTGGCTCACGCCTGAAATCCCAGTGCTCTGGAAGGCCAAGGCGCGTGGATCATGAGGTCAGGAGTTTGAGACGAGCTGGATCAACACAGTGAAACTCCAGCTCTACTAAAATTACAAAAATTAGCCAGATGTGGTGGTGAGCGCCTCTAGTCCCAGCTACTGAAGAGGCTGAGGCTGGAGAATTTGGTTGAACCCAGGAGGTAGAGGTTGCAGTGAGCTGAGATTGCGCCACTGCACTCCACCCTGGGCAACGAGAGCAAAACTCCTCAAAACAAATAAACCCCTCTTTTAAACTGTATTATTCAGCTGTGAAAAACAAACTCCTCAAAACAAACGAACCCCTCTTTTAAACTGTATTATTCAGCTGTGAAAAACAATCAAATAACGTCCATCAACAGAGGATTAAATAATTCCTGGTTCACCAGTTATAAAAGCCCATGCAGCCATTAAAAAGAGTGAGATAAATCTGTATGTGGTGACAAAAAATCAGTGCAATATGAATCAAATGAAAAAGCGGCGTGATTCCATTTACATTAAAAATTATGCATATGTGTGTGCTCAGGACCTTTTTTTAAATAGCAAGCATGAATTACTTCATAATTTTTAAAAAGCCTAAAACATAAACTCTAGTCACCAGCTGTCCCCATGGCCTGAAGGAGCTACTATGTTGTAGAGATTAAGAAAGACCCAACATTCAGGCTGGCAAGGTGGCTCACTCCCAGCAGTTTGGGAGGCTGAGGTGGGGAACTACTTGATGCTAGGACTTGGAGACCAGCCTGGGCAACACAGGGAAAATAATAATAATAATAATAATAATAATAATAATAATAATAAGAGAGAGAGAGAGAGAGAGAGAGAGAGAGAGAGAGACCCAATGTTTTGAGGGGAAAGAAAATCATTTGTGGATGATTTTCAGCCAGGTAAAGCTTTCTGCCTATAATTTTTCTTTTCCCACATTTTCTCTTGGATCCCTAGTTTCTCATCTGGTTAAATACTCAAACAAAAGGGATTTTTTTTTCCTTTTTTTTTTTCCCTCAGGCTGGAGTACAGTGGTACAATCTCAGCTCACTGCAACCTCCACCTCTCAGGTTCAAGAGATTCTCTTGCCTCAGCCTCCCGAGCAGCTGGGATTACAGGCATATGCCACCAAGCCTAGCTAACTTTTGTATTTTTAGTAGAGACAGTGTTTTACCATGTTGGCCACACTGGTCTTGAACTCCTAGTTTGAGATGACCGGCCCGCCTGCTGAGATTACGGGCGTGAGTCACCATGCCCAGCCCAAAAGGGCATTTTGATGCCTGAAATCTGCCTCTAGCTTGCTACTTGGTTCCAGACACACACACACACACAGGTGCCTGCCACCCATTCTTCATCAATGAAATAAAAATACACATGTGCAGCTTAAGGCCAAGTAAAGAGGACCAGTGTCACGAAGTGGGAGAGGGGAGGGTTCCTAGGATATCCTACGCACGTTCTGGTATGGGGGTGCTAAGGGGCTGTATCCCCCAGTCCAAGCGAGGAAGTTGGGAATCCTCAGAATTAAAACATGGGACAGCTCAGCTGAAATGACCCAACCGATTCCACTGGCCTTCGCTGCCAGAGCTGTCTGGTCCTCATGCTTTCTCACTATACCCATGAAAAGCTGTCACCTCTTCTCTGAGAAGCGAAGAAAAACCAGCCTTGTTTGTTTCCAGCAGACTTGGCAGTTCCCAGGCCAAGACTCGACAGGTTGGCTAAGGGCTCAAAGAGCTATATGGGAGCTGACTCTAAACTTGGAGTTTATCTAAGGCTCACCCTCCAGTGCTCAGCAGAGATGAGCCCCAAGTTGGGGAGATGGGGCTGGGTGCAGTGGCTCATGCCTGTCATCTCAGCACTTTGGGAAGCCAAGGAGGGTGGACCATCTGAGGTCAGGAGCTCAAGACCAGACTGGCCAACATGGTGAAAACCCATCTCTATTAAAAATACAAAAATTAGCCAGGCATGGTGGTGGGTGCCTATAATCCCAGCTACTTGGGAGGCTGAGGCAAGAGAAGCGCTTGAACCCAGGAGATGGAGGTTGCAATGAGCTGAAATCGTGCCACTGCACTCCAGCCTCAGCAATACAGTGAGACTCTGTCTCAAAAAATAATAAAAAAAATAAGCTGGGGAGACAGCTACACCCACAGCACAGAAGGAGTCTTCCTTTGGCTGCATGGGTCTAGAACAGCCTCAGTGCTTCTATGGAGAAGCAGGAGATGCCAGAAATGCCTCCTCCCAGCCAGGGAGGGAGCGGGTTAGGAGCCGGCAGGAACGAGGAGCCCCCAGCACCCACCGCGCTTCAAAGAGCTGTTCTCCATGCTATTGGCTTTATTTACCGACCTGGAGTCAGCTTAAGTTTGAAGCTATTACCTGTTTGAAAACCACTGAAAACCAACCTTTTGCAGAGGAGAAAACTGAGGGCCAGAGATGGGAAGCACCTTTGCCTACTCATTGCTTAGAGAATAGGTACCCGGCAGGCTGGCAGGAACCCCTGTTTCTCCTCCAGTCCCAGCTCTGTGCCTGCTGGGTGGCCCCAGTGGCTGGATACAGCCCAACCTGGCTGCTGGGTATCCTTCCATGGCTGGATCACTAATTTGAATATGTAACATTTCTCTGCCAAGGTGCTTTGTTCTTAAGAACAAAACCATCCCCAAAACTCTCACTGCAGATTTTAAACCCAGCTGCCACGACAGAATAGAGGTACTGATTTTTCCAGAATAACTAACAACCTTTGAAACAAAAAACTGTGCCTTTACAAAGGCTGTCATTACTAAGCGTCTTTCTCCTAAGGTCACTTTTGCAATCAGGACTTTGAGCTTATCCCAATTCGTCCCTCCTCTCTCTGCTTGAATCACCAGAGCTCACAGAACAAGGCACAAGCTCTCTTCCAGCACAGCTTAGTGGGAGGCATGGGCTTTGAAGTCAAACAAGCCTAGGTCAATATCCTGACCCACTGATGTACCTGGTCTTGGGCCGGTTGGGGTTAAGCCCTCTGAGCCTCTGTTTGCTCGGCTGAGAAGATAGGCGAGGATTCTTGGTGTTGCTGTGAAGGTTAGAACCACTTGGCATCAGTGCTCAAAAAGAGTTGTAGCTGCAACCCATTGACAGATGACTGGATTAAGAGAATGTGGTCTATACACACCATGGAAAAGTATTCAGCCTTAAAAAGGAAGGCAGTTCTGACCCATGCTACTACACTGGATGAACCTCCAAGGCACGATGTTAAGTGAAAGAAACTAGTCACAAAAGGACAAACACCGCATGCTTCCACTTACATGAGCCTCCTAGAGGAGTCAAAATCATGCACACAGAAAGCAGAGTGGTGACTGCTGGGGCTGGGAGGATGGGAGATGAGGAGTTAGTGTTTAATGGGTCAAGGGCTTCAGTTGGGAAGATGGAAAAGTTCTGGAGATGGGTGTGGTGATGGCTGCACAAGAGTGTACACGTGCTTAATGCCACAGAACTGCACACTTACAATAAGGGAACATGGTCAATTTACGTTGCATGTATTTTACCACAATTAAAAATATTTTCGGCCAGGTGTAGTAGCTCACACCTGTAATCCCAGAGCTTTGGGAGGCCAAGGCATGCAGATCACCTGAGCCCAGGAGTTTGAAACCAGTCTGGTTGACATGGTGAAACCCTGTCTCTATAAAAAAAAAATTAGCCAATTGGGGCGGCATGCACCCATAGTCTCAGTGCTCAGGAGGCTGGTGTGGGAGGATCATCTGGGCCT
Source organism: Leontopithecus rosalia (assembly GCA_028533165.1). Classification (NCBI taxonomy): domain Eukaryota; kingdom Metazoa; phylum Chordata; class Mammalia; order Primates; family Cebidae; genus Leontopithecus; species Leontopithecus rosalia. The sequence goes on from CM052661.1 coordinate 10,139,335, forward strand.
AGGGAGGTGGAGGCTGCAGTGAGCTATGATCTCACCACTGCACTCCAGCCTGTGTGACAGAGCGAGACCCTGTCTCAAAAAAAATTTTTTTTAATGAACTGAATACCATATGAGGATACAAGGAGAAGAGGACTACCCACAAGCCAAGGAGAGAGGACTCAGGAGAAACCAACTCTACAAATACCCTGATCTTGAACTTCCAGCCTCTAAAACTGTAAGAGAATGAATTTCTGTTGTTGAAGCTGCCCAGTCTGTTGAGCGGCCAGGCCTATGTTACGGCAGCCCCGGCCAAGTAATCCACCCTTTACACCATATACCATATCCACAGTCCCGCGATTGAGACTATCTCACACTAATGAAGGACACTGTGATTTCATTCAGGCCAGTGGAAGCCCATGGGTTCCCACACACGACACGGCATGGCAGGGCCCTGGCCTCCCCGTAGGATGTGGGATGTGACAGGTTTAGATTGCTTGAAATGCCGCTGGAAGCTTTTGGTGAATGAGTTCAGTTACTGCCTGAATCGGAAAGATCCTCTCACATAGATGCTGTCTCATCAATGAAAATAATTGTTGGAGAAGACTTACTCTCATTGAATCGAAACGGGGATAGTTGTGGTCTTGCCGGAAATGGTACCTCCTAAGAGGAGCAGAGGTTGAGGCTGGGAGAGGAATGTGGGAGACAGGCTCACGTTCCTGATTAATTACTTCCTTCCATTCCTCTCTCTGGAGTGTGCAGGAAACACCTTTTATTCTCTCTGGATAATTCCTGAAAGTGGACGGAAGCAACCACAGGTGCCTTCCACAGAAGAGGGCAGCCGCAGGGGGGCACCACGTCAGGTGACATGGATTCCTGACGCTGCTCAGTGAACTGCAGTTAAGGGTGGCAGGGATGCCCCAATGCACATATTAGCCATGTCCAGGGGGCACCTCTGAAAGGCATCTTCGTGGCACGTGGGTTGATACCTAGAAACTTCGCAGATTCTTCAGAGCACACGTGGGGTCTGCTGCAGGACTCTTAGACCCTGGTGCCTAATCACAAAGCTCAGCTGTCACCAATGAGAGAGGTGGGGTCCACCAGTTCAGCTGTCACCAATGAGAGAGGTGGATTCTGCGAGCTCAGCTGTCACCAATGAGAAAGGTGGGCCTACCAGCTCAGCTGTCACCAATGAGAGAGGTGGATTCTGTGAGCTCAGCTGTCACCAATGAGAAAGGTGGGCCCACCAGCTCAGCTGTCACCAATGAGAGAGGGGGGTTCCACCAGCCTCTCAGCCAGAGAACCAGGAGGGGCAGCTCTTACCTGAGCACCAAGTCCCCAAACTCTGCAACTGCAGAGACACCAAAGAAGCCATCTCCCCAGCGTGCGACATCCCCCAGCCCTTCACCACCCAAACACACATGGAAATGTGCCACTGCCTGGGAAGGGTCAGCTGGGCATGGCAGCTGGTTTCACCTGAGCCCATCTGTAAAAATCGTTTCTGACTAATGCCACATAAAATTAAAGGGGACAGAGATAAAGCAAACAAGGAGACAGGAAGGAGAAAGGCAACACTAACACTGTCATTGTTGCCCTTGGTGACACACTTACTGGTTCTTGGAAGTAGAGCTGGTAATCAAACACCGGGTTGGCTTTGATACTCTCCATGGGGTGCACGTTGGGATTTGCCGGTATGAAGGGAGTATTCAAACTGGCCACTGCCCTACGGAAGTAAGAGGCAGCAAGACATGGCCCGGTAAGGAGACAGTCTACAAGAGCCACAAAGGGCTTTGCGGTTCAAAACTGAAGCTCACAGCGGGAACATTCTATGCACAAGGTCATACACTAGCAGTGAATGGGAGAATGGGATCAGAACTCAGGATTTTCGATTCCTAGCCCAGTGGGTTTTTTCCCCACTAAACTGCAGTATTTCTCACCAACTTGCCTTAGACACACAGGCATGCACGTGCGTGCACACACACACACACACACACACACACACACACAAACTACATATAGCAACCCTGAATAGAATATGGAGACACAAATCTCTCTAGTTTTAAAATATGCATTCATTTTTTTCCCTCCCTTTATTCACTCATTGTGTCTCCTCTGGATTGAGCATAATTCTATGGTATATATCAGGGGACAGAAAATGTAAAATGAATAAAATATCATTTCTATCCTCAAGGAGCTTATCATAATTTAATAAATTAGAATAGAAAAACACACAATGGTCTTATGAGACGCCATGACATTAGCTGATAGCACACGATAGTATGGAGGTTGGAAGGAGATAAGGAAGTTATCTCCTTCCCAGTTCAGATAATTCTGAACTGGGCATCATGGAGGACCTTGTGGAAAGTGAGCATTTGAACCTGGCTTTTCAGAGTGGGGAGAGTTGGGGAGGAGAACAAGGGCTTCGAGGGGAACATCAAGAGGTAGCCTGAGCAAATTCTAGAAGGAGGCAAAGCTTGCAGCTCTGTTCAGTGGAGCACAGAGTCTGTGTGGCTACAGGCCAAACATGGAATGGGCTATGTTGGGAAATAACAACAGAAAGGCAGTGGGAGGCCAGGCATGAAGGGCCCTGAGTCTGAATTTGATGCACTAAGAGCCAAGAAAACCATGAGGGCTTCTGAGAAGAGGGGAGGGGAGATCAGTTGCAATCAGGAAGATTAATCCAGCCCTGAGAGACCACATAGACATAGATGGAGAGGCCAGAAGCCGGGAATCCAGCCAGTGGACCATTCCATTATCACCCAAGAGGGAACAGGATGCTAGCAAAAGGAACAGAAAAGACAGCTGGCGGTGGTGGCTCACACCTGTTCCCAAACTCTGCCACTGCAGAGACACCAAATAAGCCATCTCCCCAGCGTGTGACATCCCCCAGCCCTTCACCACCCAAACACACATGGAAATGTGCTGGCGGCGGTGGCTCACACCTGTAATCCCAGCACTTTGGGGGGCAGAGGCAGCTGGATCACTTGAGGCCGGGAGGTCGAGACCAGCCTGGCCTGTGTTGTGAAGCCCCACCTCTACTAAAAGTACAAAAATTAGCCAGGTACGTTGGTGCACACCTGTGGTCCCATCTACTCGGGAGGCTGAGGCAGGAGAATCACCTGAACCCAGGAGGCAGAGGTTGCAGTAAGCCAAGGTCACACCACTGCACTTCAGCCTGGGCAACAGAGCGAGACTGTTTAAAAAAAAAAAAACAGGAAGGAATAGAAAAGGGGGTGAATTTGAGGGGCAAACACAGCTTGTTGCTATCTTCCCTTTAATCAGCATGTCATGCATGTTTTGGTGAACCCAATTCTTAAGAACCAAGTTTTTATTTCCATTTTGAATGAGAGACGGGACAGAGAAAGTGAGAGGGAGAAGCTAGAATATGTCTACTATGTACCCACAAGAAATTAAAAAAAAATTTAAGAAGTTAGATGAGCAGAACAATAGCATGAAAGCTTTAACAATATTTTAGGAAACATTTCTTTAGTTTTTGATATAATCCTATCCTTTGAGCCAAGAGTGAAACAGAACAGTTTCCTCATGGTTCCAATCTCATAAACTTAGCCAGATACAAAATAACTGGGTTAGAGAAATTCAGACGGCAGCTGAAGGTGATGCTTCTTTAACTTCCCAAGACTAGAGGCCGAAATGGGAAGTCAGATGGGTTTTAACTGCCGCTCACCAGCTCAAACCGCCAGGGACTGAGTCTCTGGGCCCAAACCTGCCATCTGATAGCTCTCAAGCTATGAAATGCTGGTCTAAGAATGAGTGACATGAAGGAAATGCTGGGGACCATGACATGCTGGGCTCACTGCACATTTGCACAGCATTTTCTGGTGTGGAGTCAGGCAGGAGTTACCATTACCACTTTGCTGCTGAGAAAGCCAAGGCCTAAGAAGTGAAGTGATGTGTCCCACAGCTGATCAGGGCAGAAAGGAAGGCCACTGTTTCTGGTTCTCAGTCCAGGACTGAAGACACACCTGTTGTTTCCCCTGCACCCCTCCAGCTCAGCCATGATCCTTGTGCATTACCACTGGCCACTCGGGCCCTGAATTATTTGTCCCATTGCCTGCAATTATAACAGGTGCTGCTTCCTAACACATTAGCTCATTAGATCCTGTTTTGTTTCGTTTGTTTTGTTTTTGAGATGGAATTTCACTTTTGTTGCCAGGCTGGAGTGCAATGGCGTGATCTCACCTCACTGCAACCTCTACCTCCCCAGTTCAAGTGATTCTCCTGCCTCAGCCTCCCCAGTAGCTGGGATTACAAGTGCACATCACTATGCCCAGCTAATTTTTCTATTTTTAGTAGAGATGGGGTTTCACCATCTTGGCCAGGCTGGTCTCAAGCTCCTGACCTCGTGATCCACCTGTCTTGGCCTCCCGAAGTGCTGGGATTACAGGTGTGAGCCACCATGCCCAGTTAGGCTCTCTTATCAATGTGTCACCAGACACTAAAGAGTGAAGGTATCACCTTCCCAGATCACCTACTTATTTTTGAGAAGTTTTGTAGGCTTAAAGATCTGAGGAACAATTCTCACAGGAGTTCAAGCCCAGCCTCCCCAAAATCCTTATTGCCCGAGGCCCCATTACCTCACTCTCTCGGGGTGGAAGAGAGCCATGTACCACACCAGCATGCCTCCCCAGTCATGGCCAATGAACACTGCTTGAGAGAGGCCCTAGAGAAGTAGAAAGAAGGGAGCCAAATGTGAAGAGGTTTCTGGAATGGGATGCTGGGAGGCTCAGCCCTCAGCCAGCCCCTTTACACCTGGGCCTCTTCTCCTGACCCACAGCAGCTTCCAAATGCCCGCCCTTCGAGCTTCTCCTCCCTGCACCAGCCAAAGACCCTCAACACAAATTGCTGGCCTTTTACATCTGCTTAGGAGGCTGAGGCCATAGGCCATGGGTTCCTTCTCCCTTCTACCTTCTCTCAAATCAGATTTTGTTTCGTCCTTTACTTTTTTTCCTCCCTTCTATCTTAAAAGAAGTATAACTTACCTCTTCATGTCCCATGTGCATCTTTTTTCAAATGATTATGCTTCTACCCCCCAATCCCACTTTTTTGGGAGCTCCCCTCCCTTAAACAACCGTTAAAGGTTCAAAAGCATCTTTAATCTCTCTCTGTTGCCGGCACTGACGATGACGTCAACTCCTCTTTATGGAGCAGCTATAGTCACGTGTCACTTAAGGAGGGGGACACGTTCTCAGAAATGTGTCAGGAGGTTTCGTCGTGCAAACATCAGAGTGAAACCTACATGGCAGAACCTACCCCACACCTCCCTCCACGCTGACCTCGCTGGTGGCAACCGCACAGTCATTCTAGAGACAGAAGGCTGTACAGTCAGGACTGGGTGGCCACTCTGGGCCCTGCCCTGTTCCCTGTCCACATCAAAACCAAAAGTTCCAAACCTAATCCCGTGAAACTGAGAATCTGCAGAGGGCAGGGACCCCGATATCCTCATGGTGTTTTCCCCACTGTGTCAGGCACAGTGCCCTGCTGGTGAACCAGAGGTCAGCTGCCTAGATCCTCTCTGGCTCCCACATCCAATTAAGAGGCCCTAAGTCCCACTGCCCCACAGCCCTCCCCTGTCCTCCACTGCTGCTGTCCTGGCTGAGCTGACCCCTCAGTCCATTCTGCCCCTGTGACCTCCCTTGGGGAAGGGGAGGCTGTTACACCACGGAGTCTTGGGAGTGGAAGTGTGCTCAGCCAAGGCACATTCTCAGCTCAGCACTGCTGATTCCCTTTCATTTGTTATCATTGAGCTTGACATTCCCAACAATGTCAAATGTAAGCATGAGGTTTTAGGAGGGTCAGAGGGATGAAAGTTTAAAGAGGTGGGAAATATTAGCCTATGGGATATTTTCCAAACTTCTCTACCTGATACTCAAGGCTGTCTTCCCTGGTTCCATTCCCTGGAACTGGCCCTTCATTAAAAGACAAAGAAGCAAGCTCATCTCCATCCTGTTCTCTTTGCCAGCTGTTTTTGTGATTTTCCCTGCCCATGCCCAGCCCATCCTTAACTGCCCCCAAAAATGTGCCCTCCCTGCCCGTGTACCTCTGCTCCAGGCTGATGCCTTTTCTTTAACTACCCAGGCCCCAAAGGAATTCTCCAAAGGTATCAGTTCAAAATAATGACTTACCAACTTATTCAGGAAGGTTACCATCTCCTAAGAAAGAAGACACACAGACAAAATCAGCCACCACCCCTGCCCACCTCAGCCTTTATGATGGGCTGAAATGCGTCCTCCCCAAAACTGCTATGTTGAAATCCTAACCCCCAAGGCCTCAGAATGGGACTGTTTTTGAAGATACAGCCTTTAAAGAGGTGATTAAGGTAAAATGAGGTCATATGGGTGGGCCCTAATCCAATGTGTCTGGAGTCCTATAAAAAGAGAAGATTAGGGCGCGGTGACTCATGCCTCCCAGCCCTTTGGGAGGCCAAGGTGGGTGGATCACGAGGTCAGGAGTTTGAGACCAGCCTGGCCAAGATGGTGAAACCCCATCTCTACTAAAAATACAAAAATTAGCTGGGCTCAGTGGCAGGTGCCTATAATCCCAGCTATTCTGGAGGCTGAGGCAGGAGAACGGCTTGAACCCGGAAGGCAGAGGTTGCAGTGAGCTGAGATCGCGCCATTGCACTCGAGCCTGGTGACAGAGCGAGACTGCGCACAGTGGCTTGCACCTGTAATTCTAGCACATTGGGAAGCCAAGGGAGAAGAATCCCTTGAACCCAGAAGTTGGAGACTAGCCTGGGCAACACAGGGAGACCCTGTCTCTTATTAAAACAAAACAAAACAAAAAGAAGAGGAGGAGATTAGGACACAGACACGCACAGAGGGATAAGCACGAGAGGACACAGGAAGAAGGCAGCATCTACACGCCCAGGAGAGCTCTCTGGAGAAACTCTGCTGACACCTTGATCTTAGACTTCCAGCCTCCAGAACTGTGAGAAAATAAATGTCTATTGTTGAAGCTGCCTGGTCTCTGGCCCTTTATTACAGCAGCCAGGCTGAGCACTGCAGCTGACCATCACTCAGCAGCCTTCAGGACACCACCCTTCCCATTCCAGCATCCTCTCAGGACCCAGGCCGACTCCAAACATGCACAGTGAGTCATTCAGTGTCCACCAATACTTATCCCTCACTGTCCCATCGCCATTGTAAGACAGCAAGCCTGGGCTCCTCCCTGGAGGGGGATGGAAGACAGCTGCCCTGTAGAGCTTGCTCACATGCTGCTGCTGCAGGGGAGCAGTGAGACACTAGTTCTACCCCCGGGACAATGCATTCCTGCCCCCACCACCCACTGTCCTGACACAGAAACTGGCTTCTTTTGCTGAGCATCGTCTTTTGAGGGTTCACTCCCGCTGAAGCTTGCACCAGCCCGTCATTCCTCTGTACGGGTGAACAGTCTCCCATCGTAGGGATGGGCCACATTTTCTTTATCCATTCGTCAGCTGATGGACATGTGGGCTGTCTCCACTTTTTGGCTATTAGGACTAATGCTGCTGTGAACATTCGTATCTGGGGTTTTTTTTGTGGACCTACATCATCGATTTTCTTGGGTAAATACCTAGCTGTGGATGTACTCATGATTTTTCAAAGGTGGAACAGGAGGATACGAGCACCATCCTGTTTGTTTTTGGTAAAAGGACTTTGTTCAAGAGAACAGTTCTCCTAAGTGATCCAAGGTGACTGTCTCAAGAATGGATTTTGATGGAAATAAGCAAGGTCCAGCTTAGAGGACAACAGCAGGATAGGGGCTCCCAGGGTCACTGATGAGACCTTGAAAGGACTTCAGGGAGATATGTGGTGGGATCAGGAGCAGCAGACTGCAAGAGGCAAAGACTGGGAAACTGAGGAAGGAGGAGCAGCCCTGCCTGGAAACGGAACTTTTACCCCTGATTGATTCCGATATGCCAAAGCAGCACAGGTAGCTTGGGGGCACACCCGAGGGGGGAAGTCCTCCCAGGCTGTGACTCAGAGATGGAGGCTTTTATAATCCTAGTGTGGCCAGCAGCATTGCTGGTTTCCCAGCCAACCTGGGGGCTGCTTCCTCCCCTGGGCTCCCCCAGCCTTTGCTTCTGCTCCTGAGCTGAGTGGAGGTTTGAGTCCCAATCTCTCCTCACCCTGGCCTCGGCCTCCGCGCCAGCACTTACAGGATGGTGCTTACACCTGTCTTAGAGCAGGAACTCCATCCGTGCTGGTCACCAGTCCACAAAGGACTGGCCTAGGTCTGGCCAATAACATCTTTACCAAAATAAAGTGACTTTCTCAATGCTCTAGATGGAGAGGCAATAGAGTGCAGCACTGCGGGCTTCCAGCCTGGCTCTACCAGCTGCTGACCTCGGGCAATTACTTTTAACTTCTCGTGACTCAGTTTTCTCTTCTGTCAATTGCTTAGAGGAAGACCTGACACAGTCAACGCTTCATACACATTGGCTATCACTTGGAAATATCGTTCAACTTTCAGGAGGAATTTATAACCGGAGGCTGTGAAATGATGCTTCCCTAAAATGTGAATGGGGTTACCCAAGATCCTTCTTACCTTACATAACACTTCCATGCAATATTCTTCTATTTCTGCAATTAAAAACAAAATACATATATTTAACTCACGTTATTTAAAAGATATCAACACATCAAAAGGGCCCTTTTGCTAGGAAAACCGAAAACAAAACAACAAAACCCCACAGAAACGTATGAAACTCTTCGACTGAGGTAGAACCCGGTGTTTATTTTTGCTTTTGTTGCCTGTGCTTTCGATGTCATATCCCTGGAATCATTGCCGAGACCGTCGTCAAGCTTTCCCCCTTGTCTTCTTCTAGTAGTTGTAAAGTCTCAGGTCATACATCTAAGTCTTCCATCCATTTTGAGCTGCTTTTTGTGTGTGGTGTAAGATAAAGTTCCAATTTCATTCTTGTTCATTTTTCCTCACCACTGTTTCTTTGAAGAGAGTGTCCTTTCTCCACTATTCTTGGTACCCTTGTCAAAGATCAGCTGACCATATATGTGTGGATTGACTCCTGGGCTCTGAATCCACTGAACTATGTCTGTCTTTGTTTGTATCACACTGTTGGTGTCATACTATAGCTTTGTAACATAGTTTGAAATTAGAAAGTGTGCTTCAAATGCCTCCAGCTTCGTTATTCTTTAGCAAGATTGCTTTGTCGATTTGCGGTCTTTTGTGGGTCCATAAGAATTGCAGAATTGCTGTGTCTATTTTTGTGGAAAATGTCATTGGGATTTTGACAGGGATTGCATTGCATCTGTAGATTGCTTCGGGTCGTATGAGTATCCAAATCAATGGGTAGTATGATTTCAACGATAATAGTAATTTTAACAATAACAGTATTTTAACAATAGCAATTCCAGAAAGCAAAAAGAAAAAGAACAATAAAAATAGAGAAAATAGAAGAAAAGATTATCAAAGAAATCATGCATGGAAAGTTCCAAGAACTGAAAGATAAATGTGCCCAGCAAAGTGGATGAGAAAAGACCCAGGTCAGAGCACAACATCATATAATTTCAGATAAAGAAAAGATACCCAAAGTGTTCAACGTAAGGGAAAAACAACAGCCACATAGAAAGGCTCATGAATCAGAATGGCTGAGATTTCTCAACAGTAACAATGGAACCTAGAAAAGAGTGGACAAACCTTCAACATTTTAAGGGAAAATGATTTGCAACCTAAAATCCATTGTCAAATCATAGGAAAGGTAGACATAAGCGATCTGAAATGTGTATGTATGTATTTTAAATCATTATGCTTGGTTTTAAAATTCATTTTACATATGCTCTTTCAACAACAGTTTATATTATGTTTTTCCTTAGACAAAGTTAGAGTTAGGGTAAGATCGTAAATTTCAGGTTTTCTCCAGGGCAGTTCCAGTTTTTATGTTTTGTTTGTTTGTTTTTCTTTGTTTTTGTTTGTTTGTTTGTTTTTCTGAGATGGAGTCTTGCTCTGTTGCCCAGGCTGGAGTGCAGTGGTGCGATCTTGGCTCACTGCACCTCTGCCTCCCAGGTTCAAGCAATTCTCTTGCCTCAGCCTTCTGAGTAGCTGAGATTACAGGTGCCCGCCACCACACCCAGCTAATTTTTGTATTTTTAATAGAGAAGGGGTTTTACCATGGTGGTCAGGCTGGTCTCGAACTCCTAACCTTCTGATCCGCCTGCCTTGGCCTCCCAAAGTGCCTGGATTACAGGCATGAGCCACTGCACCCGGCCCAGTTTGTATGGTTTTAATAGTGTCTCCCTTTTGAGAGTGCTCTGGTTTGAATGTTAAATGATGTTACTAAGTTATGCGTAGGGAATTCAGAGAAGACTACGGTATATGTGAACGAAAATTAAACATTTTAATAACTGCATTTAAAAATCAGAAGCCCTTAGCTGACTTTCCCAGCTGTCTGAACAAAAGGCTTTTCTTTGTGTAACATGCTTTTGCGTCATTCAGTATGCAGCAGCAGAGGCTAATTCGACAGCACAATATTCAGGGATTGACCACGAGACGCCCCCTCTGTGACATGCTCAGTCCTCTGAGTGGACCCCTGCCTGACCAAGAGGCCCAGTCCATGTCAGCTGGCTTTAAACCCCACAGCCAATCATGCTTGATATGACTATGGGGGAGCAGCCCAGAAAAGGGGTGAGCAGCCCTGCTGGGCTCACTCACTGCCAGCTGCATCACTGACACCGGGAGGACCAGGGCTGCTGCTCGCGCCAGGCTGCTTCCCATTCCTGCCTCCACGCCCGAGGTTCTTAACAGTTCAGGACTGAGGACCCCTCTGAAACTGATGAAAAACAAGAGGCTCTACCCACCAGGAAAATGCTCATAAAGCTACACGTTGTCTCAGAGGTTCCCAGGCCATCGGACGCCCATTCTGGATAGATTCCCACAGGGATCCACAGACACTAGGTTAAAAATCTGGCCTATGAATTAGCATACGACCCAGCAATTCTGCTCCTGGGTATAGACCCCAAAGAACTGAAAGCAAGGATAGAGACAGCTATCTGCACATCCATGTTCACAGCAGCCAAAAGGTGGAGACCATCGAAGCATCCGTCGGTGGATAAACGGCAAAGCAGAATGCAGTCTATCCATGTAATGGAATAGTATTCAGCTTTAAAGAGGAAGAAAATTGGCCAGGCCGCTCATGCCTCTAATCCCAGAATTTTGGGAGGCTGAGGCAGGTCGATCACCTCAGACAGGAGTTGCAGACCAGCCTGTTCAACATGTTGAAACCCTGTCTCCTCTAAAAATAGAAAAATTAGCTGGGCCTGTTGGTGAGCGCCTGTAATTCTAGCTACTCGGGAGGTTGAGGCAGGAGAACCACTTGAACCCAGGAAGCAGCGGTTGCAGTGAGCTGAGATCACGCCATTGCACTCCAGCCTGGGCAACAGAGCAACACTTAGTCTCAGAAAAAAAAAAAAGGAAGAAATTGTGGCACCATCTACAACATGGAAGAAACCTCAGGACATTAGGCTAAGTGAAAGAAACCAAACAAAAAAGGACAAATGTTATATGATTCCATTTATGTGAGGTCTTCAGAGGAGTCAGATTCATAGAGACAGAAAGTAGAATGGGGGTTGCCAGGGGCTGGGGGGAGGAAGCACTGAGGACTGAATACCACCTTTCAGTTTTGCAAGATGAAGAATGTTCTGGAGATGAATGGTACATTCTATGTCCACCACCCCCTATGACCAGTGGGAGATCCCTTGGAGCTTGGGCCTTTGGGGCTGCTGTATTCATTCAGAATGTTAGGGGTAGGCAGGGCATCTGAAGCCCAAAGTGCAGAGACACAGGGCACTGCAGGAGAGGAGAGAGGTGAAGTCAGGTTCCCTTAAGGGGAAGGCTACTCTGATCTGGGACCAGGGAAAGCACTGAGGCGTGGAGCGCTCAGGCAAGTGGAAGGCAGAACTAACACAAGACAGCTGCAAGACAGCGCACCCACCGTGAGGAGCAGACGACTCTCCATAGCCTTTCATGTCCAGAGCTAGGACCCGGTAACCCGCCTGGGCCAGAGCAGGGATCTAGAAAACAAACAGGCGCACTCCAGCATGGCCTCCTCAGTCCCGGGCAGACACTCCCTCTGTACTTCCCTCCCTCTCCTTCTTCCTGTAGATGGCTCAAACCAAAGAGCCATGTGGCACTACCTGGTATCTTCACCATGGGGCTGCAATGAGCCCATTTATATAGGGCTCTGTGGACAGTGGTAGGGCTTGTGCATGGCAGAAATGCCACATCTAAGAGGGCATCTTCCCTGGCAAAGCTCTTGCAGATCTCCATACACAGTACAGAGGCCTCCCGGGAGGGAGCGTGGAGTGTCTTAAAGAATCTGCCCTTTTCTAATCTGCAAAGGTACCTCATGCCCTAGCACAGCCCTGAGGTCTGGAGTCACCTTCTGCCCCAACTGGTCACATTTTTTTGTGTGTGTGATGGAGTCTCACTCTGCTGCCCAGGCTGGAGTGCAATGGTACGATCTCGGCTCACTGCAATCTCCGCCACCCAGGTTCAAGTGATTCTGCTCCCTCAGCCTCCCAAGTAGCTGGGATTACAGGCACGTGCCACCACAGCTAATTTTTGTATTTTTAGTAGAGATGAGGTTTCACCATGTTGGCCGCGATCTCCTGACCTCATGATCCACCTACCTTGGCCTCCCAATGTGCTGGGATTACAGGCATGAGCCTCCATGCCCAGCCCCTGGTCACACTTTGGAGACAATGCTCCACTGTCAGGTTTCAGCTTCCCCATGGATGTCCACGTCTGGCCACACCATCTAGACTCCCCCAACCTCACCCTGGCGGAGTACACCCTCCCCAGCTTTCCTTACCTGGTACCTCCAAGAATACCAGCTCTCGGGAAACCCATGGCAGAGGCACACAGCAGGGCCAGAGCCCAGCTCCACAAAATGCAGATGGACCCCGGGCTGTGGAAGGGAAAGAGGAGGGGGCAGTGACCAAGCACCAGGCACCGCAGCATCTGCAGAATGCCAGCGGCGTTTCAGTCAGTTGCTGTATCGTGCATGACCTGGATTTCTCAGTGAAAGGCCCCAGTTTTAGATGAAAATGGCTGAGAAGAGGCTCTGGTCAACCGACTCAATAACAACAGGTGGCTCTCACCATAACCTAAGAACTCTAAAGACATTATGTTGGAAAAAAACCCAAAATAACAACGTATTTCTCCTTCCTCTCTACAGGGGCCCCGTAGTCTTGGAGTTTCTGGTGCTGTTCTGATGTGTTTTCAGTATATTGAAGAGGGGGCTGATATTGTGCACAGCGTAATATTCACGGTCACGTGCCTAATACTGTTGCAAGACTTTTCCTTGGTTCAGCTAAAGACGGGGTCCTGGTCCCACGGCCACAAAAATATAGGCTTGCAGACAATTTGAAGTGTGAGTACAGAGCAGGGTGTTATTAGGTGAAAAGGAAAAAGTGGGGAACAGGGACTCTCTGCAAGGCCAGAGTTTCCTACCAGAGGACTTCCGGCTCGCTGTTGGAATCCCAGGTTCCACGCAGGAAGACGAGGGGCCAGGCTTCTCCCTGATGCAAAGGGCAAGAACTCCACTGCAGTGCACAGGCTGTTTGGAGTTTCTCTGGGGACCCCCTCCCACCTGGCTGTCTCAATACCATGAGTGTTTCATTAAGAGCTGTTTACTTCTTAAATATGAAATTTGTTCAAGCTTTGCCACACCTGTAGTCTTTTGGGGGGCTATGGGTGTGGCAGAGACCACGAGGGCTTGACCAGGTCTGTGTTCCCATCCTCTTCCAGGCACATGTCAGCATCTTGCAGAGCACCTCCCACTCCTACAGTCGGTGTGGCCGCGCAACTGAGCCCTGGCCAGTGTCTCCCAAGCAGAGGAAAGGCGCTGCATCCAGGGCTCACAGGACCCTCTGTGTGCAGCCTCCCTCCCTTTGCCTATCTCTGCCTGAATGTTGTGGGCCTTGAGAAGGTAGAGGCAGCGGAGAGAAGGAGCCTGGTTGATTGAATGGCTGCGTGGACAGAGCCCACCACACACTGTGCTGTAGGTGAGAAACACACTTGGTGTGAAGCCACTGAAAGGGACAGGATGTTTGTTACAGCAGCTAATCAGCCCTGACTGTTATGGTGGGGTCCAGCCAAATGAACCAAATAATCAAGTGCCCTGTTCTTACCCCAATTACATATCACCAGTGTCCTGAGGGAAATGCAGGAGAACAATCAGAGTCACGTTATAGATATTCACGTGGAACAATTCCACTTAGCTGTAAGATGACTCCAAGCTGTGCCCCACACTGGAAGTTTCTTTTTTGGGCGGTGAGGGAGACGTGGTCTGGCTCTGTTGCCCAGGCTGGAGGGCAGGGGCATGATTATAGCTCACTGCAGCCTCAAACTCCTAGGCTCTAGCAATCCTCCCACCTCAGTCTCCCAAGTAGCTGAGACCACAGGTACATGCCACTACACCCAGCTAATTTTTACATTTTTTGTAGAGATGGGGTCTCTCTATGTTGCCCAGGCTGGTCTCATACTCCTGGCATTAAGTGATTCTCCTGCCTTGGCCTCCCAAAGCGTTGGGATTACAGGCATGAGCCACCACATCTGGCTCCACAGGAAGTTTCATTCATGATTCCTAACAAGATATTCTGCTCAAGAAAACATTAGGTGGGCATTTCGCAGACCCCCTCATAGAGTGTTTATCAGAGTTTGTTCCATAGTCTTTCCTTTAGCACTTGGCAAAAGTTCACTTTAAATTCGATTTACCTTACACTGAGAAATGTTTCACACTTACGTCTGATCAAACGATCCTAGCTCGCCTGTGTTCTAGCAGGTGGGAGGGGTCCCCAGAGAAACTCCAAACGGCTTACTCTTGAGCTTTATCATCTCATTATAAAGCTGTGGATACTGAGGCTCACAGCTTCATATTGACTCAGCTGACTAGCCCCGCAAACACATGTCCTTTCCCGTCCTCATTTTTTTCTGTGTTAAAAAAAAGTCCATAAAGCCAGAACACAAAAAGATCTATTATCGACCCGGTTTAGGATTCAGTGGCAATCAATGCACCAGCCCCCGGAGAGCCTGGTGCAGCTGGGACTCCCCAGAAGTTTGCTGCCAGCTCTTAAATATGGGGTGGGGGAAAGACAGGGTGGGGTAAAGAGATTCTAATCACACTCCTTCAAGGTCAAATAAAGAATCTCTTAAAACTGGATATGCAAATCCTAAGGGAATTACAAGAAAAACCCTGTCCATAGTTACAACCCAGCTCCCAGCCCTGGGTGAAAAAGCCCTCACTCCTCTTTACCACCAGACACATGAGACCTGAAGGCCCTGATGAAACATTCGCCCCTTCAGGAGAACCCAGAGTCAGAGAAGGAATGTCTATCAGTGAGGCTGACCAGTAGCTTTCAGTCCCAGCAAAGCCTTTTCTTACAATGCAAACCCACTCGTGCTCGGATGCCCACTTTACAACATTTATGGTGGCCGCCTTCACCCTCGCAGAACCCATTCTGAGCACAGATCCCATTCTGGGCAGGGATCTCATCCCTGCTGTAACCAAACCAGAGTGGCTGTGAATGTAAAATCCCTGGGGTCATGGAAGACCCTCCATCCATCTCAGAATATTATTACACTGGGGTTTTCCTCCAGAACAGCAAGGGCCCCCAGGTCTCCAAGGCCAGCACAGCCACGGCCTCCAGCCCTCCTGTTTGTCAGCCGCTGTCTACGGAGCAGTGGCTGTCAGGCACTACGTCCTGTGGTCTGCATACAACATTTCATTTAATTCTTACAGAAACTGCATGGAGAGGTAGCGTCATTTCATTATAAAGGTGCGGATATTGAGGCTCACAGGGGTAAGATGCTTGCCCAACGCTGCAATCTCAGTTAAGTTGCCACACCAAGATTCCAGCTGGGTCTACCTGGCTGCGCAGTAGCTGTCTGGCCATTTTTTGCAGATGAGTGGACCCACAGCTTTAGGTCCTTTTGTATTTAAATGAGTCCAGTGACAAATGAGGAAAGACCCCAAAGTGAATCCATGAGGGTGTACTGAACCCCTACTGTGTGTCAGCAAGCCAAGTGAGATCTCCCAGCCAGGTCATCAGCCAGAGGCCTCTGCATGTGGCCTTGGCCTTATGATACCCCTTTGAAACAGAAAGAACATCTGAATGACCCTTTCCATCTCCTTGCCCTCAGTGTGGGCTCCTTGAGGACAGGTCTGTCTTAATCATCACCGCACCCCTTCTATCTGGCCTGTGCCTGACACAGAGGAAGCATTCTCCTATCCCCCCCCACCAAAAAAAATTAAAAATACCTGTTGAATGAAAACATCTCCCCCAACACAGGCCAGCTGTGCACGTGCTTTAGCCCCAGGCTGGCCACACCTCCTAGCCTGCTGTTCTGCTGGGGTTTGGCCACAGCAGTCACACTGCTTTACAGACTCTGAGACAGGGCTTGTGTCTTCCATCCATTACTAAGGAATGAGATTTGCAGGACATTCCATTTCCTTATAAATAGAGGATGTTCTTCTTTTTTATTATTATACTTTAAGTTCTGGGGTACATGTGCAGAACGTGCAGGTTTTTTACGTAGGTATACACATGCCATGGTTGTTTGCTGCACCCATTCCCCTATCATCTACATTAGGGATTTCTCCTAATGCTAACCCTACCCAATCCCCCTAACCAAAAAAAATTAAAAATAAAAATAAATAGCAGATGTTCAACCACCCTCGATATTTAACAAATGTCTCTGCTGGCCACTTCTTTTTTAGACAGGGTCTCACTCCATCGCCCAGGCTGGAGTACGGTGGTGTGATCACAGCTCACTGCAGCCTCCGCCTCCCAGGCTCAGGTGATCCTCCCAGCTCAGCCTCATGGTTGTCTCTGCTGGTCATTTTAGGTGACCTGGTTAGAGAGCACTCAGCAGACTGAGAGACAGAGCTGACTCACCTTTATTGTCACATACCCGTGGCTCACGTCACTTGGATTGCAAGAGGTCAGCAGAGGCACCAGGGTATTGAGAAGCTGTAAGCAGGAAAGGCACCATGAGAGAGATGACCGCAGTCTCCTTCCAAGAGAGGCTCTCCCGAGTACCCGTGCCAGAAGAGGCCTCCAAGGCCACCTTTGCCACCTCATCCTGAGCCCTCCTGGTGACCTACCACCAGCCCATCTCCCTCTCCTGCCAGCACAGCCAGACTCCACTTTCCCTCCGGCTTTCCAGTTGAGTGAAGCCCCAAGACTGAATTCTGGCCAATGGAAGCAGAGGGAAGAGCACAGCCTTCTGCCTGGCACATTAAACCCCGACATGATTCTCTACATTTCTAAACTCCCCATCTTCTACCCGAGTGTCCAATGTGACCTTGAAACTGCAGGTAGAAGACAGTGGGTCCTCCATCATCCTGAGTCCCTGAATGACTGCATGAGGCCAAGTCCCTGGCCACTGCCCACTGAACGTCGTGTAAGCAAGAAGCAAAGATCCCTTGCTCTAAGCCACTGAGAATCTGGACTTCAGTGAATATTATTTGCTTCTGTGGCAGCTCCTCCAATGGTCGCCCAGGCTCACGTGGGACACCATGAGAAGCTCACACAGCAGTCACGCCGTCACTGCTACCCTCTGTCGAAAGGTTGCTCCTTCAAGTTGGCCAAAATCAAACTCTCTGGGCCTTTGTATTAGTTTGCTCTGGCTGCCACAAAATACCAGTTTATGTGGTTTCAGGAACAGATATTTATTTCCTCACAGTTCTGGAGGCTGGAAGTCCAAGGTCAAGGTGCTGGTGCAGCTGGTTTCTCCTGAGGCCTCTCTCCTTGGCTTGCAGACGGCCATCTTCTCCTTGTGTCTTCACCTGATATTTCCCCCGCATCCTCAAGCCCCTGGTTCCTTGCTGTGTGTGCCATGATCTCTGCCTATTCTCCCTTTTTTGGGGGTCTCCACTCTGTCATCCAGGCTGGCATGTACCAATGTAATCACAGCTCACTGCAGCCTTGACCTCCTTGGCTCAAGTGATCCTCCCACCTCAGCCTCCTAAGCAGCTGGAACTATAGGTATGCACCACCATGCTCAGCTATTTTTTTTAAATGACAGAATCTTACTATGTTGTCCAGGCTGGCCTTGAACTCCTGGCCTCAAGTGTTCCTCTCACCCTGGCCTCCCAAAGTGCTGGGATTACAGGAGTAAGCCTGGCTCCTGTCCTTAATCTCTGCTTCTTCTATGAGACCAGTCAGATGAGATTAGGGACTAGTCTTGTGACCTCATTTTAACTTCATTATCTCCTTGAACCCCTTTTTGTCAGGCCTAGTCACATCTTGAGGTATTAGAGGTTAGGACTTCACTGTATTAATTTTGGGGGACACAGTCTAGCCCCTAACGCCCTTCCACCGGCAGGTCCCAGGCCTGTTCTCAGGAGTCCTTGAGGGCTTACACTAACCTGTCTCAGTAAACAGGAGATTCCTGAACAAGGAGTCCTTATGGTGGCTTCTGTCCCTTACTGGACTCAGTTTCCCTGAGAAGGAAATGACAAGGAGCCTGCTACTGAGCACATGTGCGTGAATATTGTCTTATGTGTGAACCCTGCTGCTGGACACGCCGTGAATCCTGCTGCTGGACTGGTCACTTTCAGTCCTAAAGGTGTAACTCAAGAAAAAAAAATTCATTCTTCACAATGACTCAGTTTTGTGACCTCTAAAATGGGGATGTAAGTTAAGAAATTGATCTCCTTTATAACTGTGGGAGACTCTGCCTGGATGTCTGCAGAGGGGGACAAAGGAGGTGAGTCTCCCAACCTCTGTGGCATCTGCAGAAGATCTGGGGGCAGGGACAGATTCAGCGTGATGGTGGAGGGCAGCCTGGTGTCCTCTGATGGCCATGAGTCCATGGTCAGGTGAGCCAAGGCCTGTGAGCAGAGCTGGTGCCCCTCAGGGCCCCTCCTCCTATGTGTCCTCAGTTTCCTAGGGTATGCCCCTGCTTTTGGGGTGGGGAAGGTGAGGGGTTCCTCCTTCATGATCCTCTTGCATGTTTGTGCAATTTACAAGGCCTGTTCATGACTGGTGCCTACTGCCTTCCTCTGAAAAAGAGACACAGGCTCCCCTGTTTAAAAGGGGTGATTTTTCTGTGGGAATATAAAAAGGCATAGCTGCTGTGCAAAACAGCACTGCATTTCTGCAAAACCTAAAAATAGAATTCTGGCTAGGCGTGGTGGCTCATGCTGTAATCCTAGCACTTTGGGAGGCTGAGGTGGGCAGATCACTTGAGGTCAGGAGTTCAAGACCAGCCCGGCCTACATGGGGAAACCCCGTCTCTACTAAAAATACAAAAAATGACTCTCTTGAACCTGGGAGGCGGAGGTTGCGGTGAGTCAAGATCATGCCACTGCCCTCCAGCCTGGGCAACAGAGCAAGACTCCATCTCAAAATAATAATAATAAATAAAATAAAAAAAAAATAGAATTTCCATATGATCCAGAAATTTCAGTCCCAGGTACACACCCAGAAGCATTGAAAACCACGTCTCAAAGAGATACATGCACACCCACATTCATACCAGCGCTATTCCCAATAGCCAAGAGGTGAAAGCAACCCAGGCGTCCTTGGATAGCTGAGTGGATAAACCCAGTGTGGTCTGGGTGTACAGTGGAATAGTTAGTCTTCTACCCTAAAAAGTAAGGACATTCAGACTCCTGGGGCAATATGGGTGAACCCTGGAGACATTACGCTAAGTGAAATAAGCCAGTTACAAAAAAGACAAATATTGTGATTCCACTTACATGATTTCCCTGGAGGAGTCCAATTCATAGAGAATAAAGCAGGATGGGGTTGCCAGGGGCTGGGGCAGTGGGAATGGAGAGCTGGTGTTTAATGGGTGCAGAGTTTCATGTGGGGAAGATGAAAAAGTTCTGGAGGGGAATGGTGGTGACGGCTGTACAACAATGCACGTGTTCTTAACATCACTGAACTGTACACACGCGCACACACAGACACACACACAGAGATGGTAATGTTTTTTTTTTGAGGTGGAGTTTCACTCTGTTGCCCAGGATGGCGTGCAATGGCGCAATCTAGGCTCACTGCAACCTCCGCCTCCCAGGTTCAAGCGATTCTTCTGTCTCAGCCTGAAGAGTAGCTGGGATTACAGGCATGCGCCACCACACCCAGCTAATCTTTTTTTGTATTTTTAGTGGAGATGGGGTTTCTCCGTGTTGATCAAGCTGGTCTCAAACTCCCAACCTCAGGTGATCCACCTGCCTCAGCCTCCCAAAGTGCTAGGATGACAGGCATGAGCCACTGCACCTGGCGAAGATGGTAAATTTTATGTTACATGTATTTTTCCACAATTAAAAAAAAAAAGACTAAAAAGGGGATGCTGTTCATTTTTCCTTCTATCTTCGTCTTCCTCCTACCCTGAGACAAAAAGAAATGAGCCATGATTGACTTTCCCAGTTTCACAGGACAGGGACCTGTGGCTCAGATACACTGAGGGCACAGACCTAGCAAGTGTCACAGGCACATGGGTTCCCTGATCTCAAGCCTGATGCGCTTACTTCTCTGTGGCCTGGGATATGCAGGTTTGCAGAAGGACAAATGAACAAAGTGTGGGCAAGATGCTTTAAGCTTATGAAGTAATTGAGTGTATATTTTAATTTATTCATTAAAGACAAAAAATATAAATCAATCTTGTCATGGGCTGAACTGTATCATTCTCAAAATTTGCATGTTAAAGTCCCAGCTCCCAAAACTATTTTTTTTTTTTTTTTGGTGACAGAGTCTTGCTCTTGTGGCCCAGGTTGGAGTGCAGTGGTGTGATCCTGGATCACTACAACCTCCCCCTCCTGGGTTCAAGCTATTCTCATGACTCAGCCTCCCGAGGATTACAGGCACCCATCACTATGCTCGGCTAATTTTTTGTATTTTTAGTAGAGACGGGGTGTAGCCATGTTGGACGGGTTGGTCTCAAACTCCTGCTCTCAACTGATCTGTCCACCTTGGCCTCCAAAGGGCTGGGATTACAGGCATGAGCCACTGCACCAGGCCTTAGCCCCTAGTACTTTAGAATGTGACTGTATTTGGAGATGAGGCCTTTACAGAAGGAACTACGGTTAAAGGAGGTCATTAGGCTGGGCCCTAGCACAATCTGACTGGTGTCCTCGTAAAAAGGGGAGGTTAGGAAGCAGAAAGTCACAGGGAAAAGCCACGTGAGGACACAGGGAGAAGGCGGCTGTCTGCAAACCAAGGAAAGAGGCCTCAGGAGAAACCAACCCTGCTGGCACCTTGATCTTGGACTTCCAGCCTCCAGAAGAGTAAGAGAATATTTATCTGTTGTTGAACCCACACAGTCTGTAGTACTTTGTTACAGCAGCCTGAGCAAACTAACCCAGTTCTCCCTGAGGCAATGGCTGTGCATCCTTGGATATGTGGCAGGCTCAGCTGACTACCAGCTCTCTCCTGCCTCCTCTTCCCTGCGCTCACAGGATGAGGGCGCTGCACTCCTGCAGAAGGCTGTGGATTTGGTGAGGTCAGCGATCTTACGTTAACCCCAAAAAAGAAAGGTGCCTCAGACATGGAGAAGCAGGCTTATCCCCAGGCAGCCCCAGGGACATCATGACAGCCGTCCCATCCATCTCGTGAGGGAAAGGCTTTTCTTAAGAGGCTTCCCTCTGACTGCCAAGAGGGTGTGAGCTGGCTGGAACTAAAGGGCTGCATCTGAGTGCCAACGGCATGCTCGGGCATGCCAGGTAGGTGCCTTGATCCTTAGGGTAAACGTTCTCCATTTATTTTCAAAAGTGAGGTCAAGATGGCCTTGAACATCCCACTCTTGCTGCGAGTTCCCCAGCCCTGACCCAAGACTAGTATAAATTCTTGTTACCCTGTTCAGTGACTACAGAGAAAGAAGCGATGCTCCTTAGGGACATGATGCTGACTGCACAGTGGGTGACGGACTCCCAACCCTGGAGTGGCACCCAGGAGTCATTCGTGGAGCAATGAACTCCACGGACAGCGGCTTCTCCGCTCAAGTCCAGAAACCACAGATGAACACGGGAAGCTTGCTCACTTCGAAGTCAAGTTACCTGAATTCCGGTCACTTTCTCCAGTTCCCTCAGGGCTGTGTCAGTGTCCTTGACCAGGATGGTGACCATTCCCAAGTCACGGGCTGGCTTCAGATTAGCCCCAATGTCATCCAAGAAAACGACCTGAGCCCAAAACAGCATGGGAGAATCCCAGAAAGCAACGCACCAGAATGCAAACAGGGGCTACTTTATGATGAGATTAAAAACTCCTTTTCTTTCATAACCATCTACTCTTAAAATGGGAAGCATTTAATTCCATAACATACACATGAAAACACAGATACAGATGACCCCACACAGACCTACTGCCTTCAGCTACTTCTGAAATTGCAAGAGGATTAGGAGAGGATACACACTTATCAAGGTGACACTAAAATTCATCTGGGAAAATCAACAGGCATAAGTAGACCAAAAAAATGTGTCTGGGAAAAATAAACTGTAGTGAGGACAGAGAGTCAAACAATTTAGAAAGCAACAAAAGGTAGAAATTTGGCACTAGAAAAGAAGCAGACATATCTATGAAACAGACCCAAATACAAATAAGAATTGAGTTTCTGAGAAAAGTTTCATGTCCAATTGGTAAGGAAGATTGTTTAATGGTCTTGGGATGACTAACGGTTGGTGGAATAAAATGGATCCTTACTTTACATCTTACCCCCAAATAGATTCTTTTTTTTTTTTGAGACGGAGTCTTGCTCTGTTGCTAGGCTGGAGTGCAGTGGCGCAATCTCAGCTCACTGCAACATCTGCCTCCTGGGTTCAAGTGATTCTCTTGCCTCAGTCTCCCAAGTAGCTGGGACTACAGGTGCACGCCACTACACCCAGCTCATTTTTGTATTTTTATAGAGAAGGGGTTTCACCACATTGGCCAAGATGATCTTGATCTCTTGACCTTGTGATCTGCCCGCCTCAGCCTCCCAAAGTGCTGGGATTACAGGTGTGCGCCACCGCGCTCGGCCAGATTCTCAATGAATCAAAAACGTATATAAAGTAAGAAAGAAAGTGCTAGGCTTGGTGGCTCACACTTGTAATCCCAGCACTTTAGGAGACTGGAAGGATTGGTTGATACCAGGAGTTCAAGACTAGCCTGGACAATACAGTGAAACCCTTGTCACAACAAAAAATAAAAAAATTAGCCATGCATGATGGCATGAACCTGTGGTCCCAGCTACTTGGGAGGCTGAGGCAGGAGGATCACTTGAGCTCAGGAGTTTGAGGCTACAGTGAGCTATGATCACACCATTGCACTCCAGCCTGGGTGACAAAGTGAGACTCTGTCTCTAAGAAAAAATAATTAGTTAAACAATAAATAAATAAATAGAAAAATCCTGGAATTCATAGTAGAAAGCATGGGTGCATGCATTTACCACCTTGGACAATGGAAGTCTAGAATTCTAAGCGGCTCATCCAACCTGGAAGCCATCGATAGGAAGACTGATATATTCCGGTGCAGGCTTAGATTTGGAGCCCTTCTCTGAGGCTGGCTCCAGGCACTGAGACAAGCAGAAGCAAAGTCCAGGAGGAGAAAAGGGAGGTCCCGGAATGGAGCATGGCGAGGACTCCAAGGCTAGAGTCCAGGGTTTGCTCTGATCAGTTTGTGGGGAGGTGGGGGTAGGAAATGTGAGGGAAAGGAATTTAACCTCGGTCCAATCACCTTTTGCAGATGAAAGTAGGGACACACAAGGAGAAGAGAGCTTTAGGATAGGTCATCTCCGGGGACAGGCTAAGGGCACAGGGTGTCTGGTGGGAGAGACCGTGGCAATACTGGAGCCTGTCCTCACCCACCTTTTGTGGGGATGAACCTGACTAGCCTCATGGCCTTGCAAGTCTCCCAGATCCCCATCTCTTTGTAAGTAAACTGAGGCAGCTGGGCTAAAACAGCTTTTGATGATGCCTGTTTTGACC
Source organism: Leontopithecus rosalia (assembly GCA_028533165.1). Classification (NCBI taxonomy): domain Eukaryota; kingdom Metazoa; phylum Chordata; class Mammalia; order Primates; family Cebidae; genus Leontopithecus; species Leontopithecus rosalia. The sequence continues at coordinate 10,163,237 of CM052661.1, forward strand.
AAAGTTCTATAAGAACTATATAGTGGGGCCAAATGCCTACCTCTGGGAGAATTTTCTAGACCAAAGAATGGGTAAAAATTGTTTAGGAGAAGCCCTGGTCTGGGAGAAGGGAACTCAGAGCTGTCCTGCCAGGCCCGAGATATGCCCTACCTGCCCACTCCTCAGTTTTTCTCTGGTTGCAATATCTCTGAACATCCTTCTCTGCTATAGGGAAGTGTCTCCGTACCTCACTGGGGCTGGTCTTCAGGGTGTCCAGTAGAAACCTGTAGATCTGAGGTTCAGGTTTGACCATTCCCACCTGACACGACTCTATCAGGAAGTCAAAGTGTGTCTTCAGCTCACACATCAGCCGGGCCAAGCCATCTCTCTCAGCACGGTCGTCCAGCCAGGTGTTGGTAAGGATGGCGGTTGTGAATCCTGAGCAAAAAGCCACCAGTGGATGGATCAGCTAGAGAACTTTGCCCTGAGATACTCCAGATGCCCCCAGGGAACCCCAATGATGGGCCAAGCAGGTCATGCTCACTTATATCAATCTCTTATGCTCAGCTGTCAACCGACGAATTGGCAAAGAATCATCTTGACCCATAAACATCTCTGACACAGACACAAGCATGAGCTGAGTTCATTCAAGGCCTTCAGAGGCCCAGATGGGGACAGTACCCTCCTTCCTCCTGGACAACAGTGGAGCAGTGTTTTCACATTCATCAGCTCATTTGATCTCTGCCACCTCTGGGGTGGTGGGCAAGGTGATCCCACCCTCTCAGATTCACAGATCAGCAAACAGAAGCTCAGATAAGTTACAAGCCGCCCAGAGCCACAGTGTGAAAATCCAGCATTCTTTCTAGTCCGTGCTATTGAAAACTCTGCTTAACTAAATTCCAGAATACTTGCTTTGGCTATCAGGGACTGGGTTCCCATTTCAAAACTAAACAAGTAGACACAGAGATAGGATTATCCCCTGGCTTTATCTGCCTAACCAGTGAGGGTGCGAACCAGGCAGTTCTGAAAACAAAACACTGCATAGTTGATGGTGAGACTCTTCCCATGTAACAGGAGGCAGGAATTACAGACATGGAATGGCTCAGCCACAGCTGGATAAATCTACTGATAAGAGGGTGGAATGTTTCCAAGTATGCTTATGACAGGAGTCAGGTGCTCACCCCAAGTCAACGCCTATGGATGAACTTGACCTCATGTCTTAGACTATATGACATCATCTGAGCCCACATCAGCCAACTCATAGCTCAGACACTCTGATATGCAAAGGCTGAGAAAAATCACAGTTGCTAAAAAGGCCTTGTTTTTTAATCACGTGACAAAAGATTGTGTCATTCGGTCATTACTGAAGTGCCACTGAAGGGGAGAATGATGCTCACAAGGCAGTCATGGGCATCAATTGCTTTATTAAGCAACTGATAAAAAATAGCCATTTTTCCAGCTATTCTATTTTAACCAGTGCTGCTTTTGCACTGGTTAAAACTTGCTTTGGAGCTGTTTTAAGAATGGCTTTCCATCATGGCTCAAAAGATCTGTGATGTCAAAACTCACTTCGTTGGATTCTGACCTAATGCTTCCGAGGGTTCTGTGTGGTCAGGCCTGAGAATGGCCAGTATCAGATCCTTACCTTTCTTCCTGAGCATGAGAGCTGCCTGGAGCATGGGGCGGTTGATCTTTCTGGCTGAAATTGCCTTGCCAAAGATTTGATTTAGAGAGAAATTCTCAGGAAGGGAGATTCCAGAGGTCTCGGAGCACTTCCTGCAGTTTTCTTCCATGAGTGGTATCCACTGTCAAAGTGAAGTGAGGGGACAATTGGTACGGCCACTCAGCAAAGCTCTGCAGGGTCTACTAAACCCAAACCTATGCATTCCCGGTGACCAAGCCGTTCTATTCCTGGACACATACCCAATGAAATGCCAACATATGTTCTCCAAAAGACACGGCCAAAAATGTTCATAGCTGTACTCTTCCTAGGAATCCCAAATCAGAAACGACCCACTAACAGCAGAATGAGTAGTGTGTGTGATATTCACCCACAGTCATAGCAGTGCTATTGCCCACTAACAGCAGAATGGGTAGAGCATGTTATATTCACCCACAGTCACAGCAGTGCTATTCCTAAGAGCCCTGTCTTAGCCCACCTCAGCTGCTATAACAAAAGACCAGAGGCTGGGTGGCTCATAAACAGCAGAAATTTATTTCTCACAGTCCTGAAGGCTGGGAAGTTCAACATCAAGACTCCAGCAGATTCGGTGTCTGGTTAGGGCCTGCCTTCTATTTCACAAATGGCACCTTCTTGCTGTCCTCACATGTAGAAGGCACTCAACAGCTCTCTGGGATCTCTTTTATAAGGGCACTAATCTCACTCCTGAGGGGCCCACCCTCATGACCTAATTCAATTCCTGAAGGCCCCGGCTCCTAATATCATCACCTGTGAGGTTAAGATTTCAACGTAGGAATTTTTGGGGGACACAAACACTTGGACCATAGCAAGCTCCAAATTGGAAACTACCCAAATGTGCACTGTTATGGGCTAAACTGTGTCCTCCCCAAAATTCCTATGTTCAAGTCCTAACCCTCAGACCCTCACGATGTGACTATCTTTGGAAATCAGGCCTTTAAAGAGGTACTTAAGGGAAAATGAAGTCATTACAATGAACCCTAATCCAATATGACTGGTGCCTACATAAGAAGAGTTGAGGACAGACACACACAGATGACCATGTAAAGACACAGGGGAAAGACAGCCAAGACTTGCTTTTTTCTCTCTCTGTCTGCTTTCTACCACGTAAGGACACAACAAGAAGGTGGCTATCTGCAAACCAAGAAGAGAGCCGTCACCAAACACTGAACCTGCCGGTACCTACATCTTGGACTTCCCAGCCTCCAGAACTGTGAGCTATAAATGTTTGCCGTTTAAGTCACAGTCGTCACAGTCTATGGCATGTTTGTTGTAGGTAGCAGCCCAAGGTGCTATATAAGACACAGCCCTGGCAAACTGATACACTCACGAACAGCGGGATGGATTGTGGTACATACACATCATCATTGCAGAACTGTTTGTAATAGTGCCAAACTGGAAACTCCCCAGAGCCCCATCAATAGAAGAATGGATCAACTGGGGTATTCGAACATGACGGAATGCCATGCAGCAATGAGAATAAAAGGATCTATGGCTGCATGCAACGGCTGTGAGTCTCACCCATAAATGCTGAGCAAAAGATGCCACACACAAAAGAGATGATCTGGGCCGGGCGCAGTGGCTCAAGCCTGTAATCCCAGCACTTTGGGAGGCCGAGGCGGGTGGATCACAAGGTCAAGAGATCGAGACCATCCCGGTCAACATGGTGAAACCCCGTCTCTACTAAAAATACAAAAAATTAGCTGGGCATGGTGGCACGTGCCTGTAATCCCAGCTATTCGGGAGGCTGAGGCAGGAGAATTGCCTGAACCCAGGAGGTGGAGATTGTGGTAAGCTGAGATAGTGCCATTGCACTCCAGCCTGGGTAACAAGAGCGAAACTCCATCTCAAAAAAAAAATACACACACACACACACACACACACACACACACACACACACACACATATATATATATATATAGGCTGGGCATGGTGGCTCATGTCTGTAATCCTAGCACTTTGGAACACCAAGGTGAGTGGATTGTTTGAGCCCAGGAGTTCAAGACCAGTCTATGGTGAAATCACATTTCTGCCAATAATAATACAAAAAACAGCTGGGCATGGTGATTTGTGCTTGTTGTCCCAGCTACTTGGGAGGCTGAGATGGGAGGATCACCACAGCCCAGGAGGTCAAGGCTGCAGGAGCCATGATCGTGCCACCACACTCCAGCCTAGGCAATAGAGTAAGACCCTGTCTCAAAAGGGAGGAAGGGGAAGAGGAGGGGGAGGGGGAGGGGGAAGAAAATATATAGCATTCCCTCTTTCTTACCTTCCAACAATATTACTGAGGTTTTTTAATGGATTAAATAAAAAGTCAATAATTCAGTAATGTTCTTCCCAATAGTCTCAGCACAGTTTTCGTTCACCAGTTGCCACAACATATTAGCATGTATGTTCTAAAGTGACTGCAACACTCCCATTAATACCACATTTGCTCCACTGAAAAGATGAGTGTTTGCTGTTATGGCGGGCTCCAAGTTCTCCGACTGAGTGAAGTCTGGCTGTAATTCATAGACGTTTTTAAAAATACAGAATGTTTTATCTGTGTGCTTACAAGTAGATTCTCAATAGCCTTTCTTCTTAGATAGACACGAATTGGGAATTCCAGTGATGTTAGATCCTGAGTATTTTGTTAAAAAATAATTGAGATTATACTAACCATAATAACTATTGTTTATTGAGCAATTACTACGTGCCAGGCATGGTGCTAAGCACTTTCCATGCTTCATAAAGGCTGATGAAATGGGTAGCATGATCACCTCTGTTGTAAAGTCGGCAAAACTGAGACTTGGAGAAGTTAAATAACTTGCTGTGCTCATACAGCCTGTAAGTGGGCGCTAAGATTCAAACCCTGATTTCTGACTCCAAGCCAATCCATTATCTGGCTATTGAATGAACAGATCCAGTGGCCCTGCCCAAAAATAGTCACTCTGTCTGTAGTAGCTCCCTGGTGTACATCTTGGAGGAACTGGAAATTTCTCTCTGGTTGGCCAAAGAGATGACAAGCCAGGCTTAAATGCCTTTTTGTATGTCTCCAGGCCTTTTAGGTCAGCCTTGGGGGTTAGGCATTGTAAGGGGTAGACGGGTGAAGAAGACACGGCCCTGCCTTCCCAGAGCTTCCAGTTAGTGGGAGAGAGAGGCATGCAGACAGAAAATGTCCATCCAAAGGGCTCTGTGTGGTGATGTCCCCTCACCTGGGATAACGTGATCTCTCCTCTCATGAGGCGAGTAGTGGCACCCTCTGGGCCGCCTTTCTGGAAAGCATCACTCAGAAGGCCTCTGGAAAGCACAAAGCACATTGGGAAGGTTCTGTGAATTTCATCATGGCAGCACATGGAGACAGATGCTGTTCATACTCATTGAGAAGCAGCCACCAGAAAGGCATGCTGCCAGCAACTGGAAAATGCAAACACAGTTCACATTGGGATCTTTGCCCGCAAGGAGCCATCCAGCTGAGGACATGAGACCATACAGTAATATGCTCCACGGAGAAGCTGCTCAGAGGAAACCACCTGATAGCAGCTTCAACTGGAGGTGCTTCCTACTTTACCATTTAAGGGTCAGAAGCAAGAGTGGGCATATGGCCATCAGTGTCCTCATGTGCACCAGGCATGGTCTCGAAGGGCTTTTTCATCAGTTCACCTTCTTCAGAAATAATGGAATATGTTTTTTTCTGGTTTCCATTCTGCCTATCTAGTTTCTCTTTTATCTTAATCTCATCTTCTAAACTTTTAGAAGTTTCTCCTGTATTGGTCCGTGCTCACACTGCTATAAAGAAGTACCTAAGATCAGGTAATTTATAAAGAAAAGAGGTTTAATTGGCTCACGGTTCTGCATGCTATACAGGAAGCATGGCTGGGAGGCCTCAGGGAACTCACAATCATGGTGGAAGGTGAAGGGGAAGCAAGGCACGTCTTACATGGTTGGAGCAGGAGGAAGAGAGAGAAAGGGGAAGCACTACATACTTTTATAAACAACTAAATCTCATGAGAACTCACCATCACGAGAACAGCAAGGGGATCTCCACCCCCATGATCCAATCACCTCCCACCAAACCCCTCTTTCAACATTAGGAATTACAATTTGACATGAGATTTGGGTGGGGACACAATACAAACCATATCACTGTGTTAAGGCTGAATTGTGTGCCCCCATCCCAAATTCATACACTGAAGTTCCAACTGCCAGTACCGCAGGATGTGACCGTATTTGGGGAGCGGGTCTTTAAGAGGTAATTTCAGTTAAATAAGAGCATACAGGTGGGCTCTAATCCAACAACAGGACTGGTGCCCTTAAAAGATGAGGACACAGACACACACAGAGGGTCAACCACGTGAGGACACAGGGAGAAGAACACTGTTAACAAGCCAAGGAGAGAGGCCTCAGAAGGAAACCACCCTGCTGACATCTTGATCTTGGTCAAGATCAAGAAATGTGAGAGAAAACACTTCTACTGTCGACAGCACCCAGTCTGTGTTTGCTGTTATATCAGCCCCAGTAAATAAATACACTGAGTCACAGACAAATGTATTGATTCTGTTACTCAGGTGTGGTCATTTTAACTGGCTTGCCAAGTCAACTGGAAAATGCGTTTGTTCTGTTACTCAGGTCTGGTAATTTTAACCCGCTTGCCAATTCGACTGAAATTACCCATTCCCCATCCTGGCAGCTTTATTTCTGATAATAGTCAAGTATACCTTTTATCAGACACCCTCTTGCAGGTAACAGTGGTTGACTCTGGACCAACTATGAGGAGACATATACCTAATATCTGTGGCCTTTCTCAACTTTTCAATCTTGGCAATCGTTTCCCCATAGCTTTGCCAACAGTTGCTGTTGTTTTTTAACCGCTTTCTTAAGGTATAACTACTGCTATTCTAAGGTATAATTATACTGCTAAGGTATAATTACTGGCTTGAGCGTTTGTCTCCTCTGAAGCTCATGTTGAAATGTAATCCCCAATGTGGCAATATTGAAAGGTGGGCCTTTAAGAAGTGGTTGGGTCATAAGGGTTCTGCCTTCATGAATGGAGTAATCCATCCATGGGCCAATGGGTTAATGAGTTAATGGATTATGATGGCATTGGGACTAGTGGCTTTATAAGAAGTGGACGAGAGGCCTGAGACAGCACATTGGGCCCCCTTTCAGATATCCAGTTATAAGCAACAGAAAATGGACTAAGACAATTGTACAGCATCAGATTCACGTTGTAACGATTCAATGATTTGCAGTAAATTTATAACCTTTCAAAATGAAATTGTTGAATCAAAAGACAAGAATATTTCCCAGAACAGAGAGTTAAATGGTAAAGCAATTAAAATTATGAACCAGAAGATAAGAACTGTTTGTTGACTTAGTGGAAGGAGCTAAGGCAAAATTAACATACTTTATTGAGGACTTGCAGCCCAGGATACACTTCCACCTCACCTGTGGGTATGCTCTCTTTGGCCTTTGTTACAAGCAAGATTTTAAAAATGAAAGGAAACTAGGAATGGTCTGATGGAAAGTTGTCTGACAGGAAATCTCTCTGGTTTACAGAAGTAATACTGGTTAGTGATTGGTAGGCGGCAGACCACGTTTCCATTAGCAACCAGAACACGGTTTCCACTAACCCTTTACTGTAATTTTGATAAATGTATAAGTTAAGCATTAAAGAACTGGAGAAACCAGTGTGTGAGTTCGAGGGCTAGAATACAAAAACAAACCCATTAAGACCCCACAAGGGTTTTTTCCGACCCTAAAGTCTGATTAAATAATCACATTCTTACACATACACCTCATGCCAGGGCCCACTAAGATTAAGAAAATTTCCAAGACTCTAGAGAAAGCTTTTCAGACCCTAGACCCTAAAGATTAGATAGAGATTGAAAGACTCCTGTTTGTAGGTACAATCCCACACATAGCATGGAGCTTAAAATGTATATAAGCACTAGAAAATAACTTGCAACTCTGAGTCTCGTGAGTGACTCCAACCTTCTCCCACAATGGGTTGCAGAAATAAACTCCCTCTTTCCCAGTCTGTCTGCATCTTATTATTGGACCATGGGAACAAGCAAGCAGTTGGACCTTTTTCCAGGAACAGCTACATATCTGTGGAAGTTGATCATCTGAGTAGATTCTGTACTCAACTAAAACAGAGTGGAGAAGCCAAGGGAAAAACATCCAAGGTTCAAAATATTGTCTCTTGTTAAGAACAAATAGTTTCTCTTCAAAGGGTTTCAGTCTCTTTTCTTTGTTCTCTTCTAAAAAGTAATCTTATCCATTTATCCATCAGCCCTCCCTATCTCTGCTGTGACCAAACACACCCAAGCATTACCTGTCACCCAGTAACTGTCCTTCCAGTCAAAAGCCCACCCCTGCCCCCTTGGTGATGTCGACAGTAGCCTATCAGAATCAGCCTAGATTGTGTGGTCCAACCCCAGCCCACAGAGGGAGGACACAGGAACAGGGTCTGCGTTAGGGATAAAAATTGCTGCTCTCCTTTGTTCTGCGCACTCTCTCATGCCTCTTCCTTGCATATAGGAGATGCCCTTCTATAGAAGTAAACTGTTTTGCTGAGAAAACTTTTGCTTGAGTGTTGGTTCTACTTTGCAGCACTGAGCATTTTTAGCTCCAAGAACGTAATTCTGAGAGAGGAGAAAGGAAGAAACTAGTCAGGCAGACAGTTAGGGTGAGTCCTCCATTAAATTCTTTTAAACAAAAGAACAGCCAGAGAAATCAAGTCACAGGCACAAATAAGGGAACTTGCCCAGGAGGCTTCCCTAAGACAGACAAGAATGGCTTCACAGGTGACTTGGCCAGATGTGACTGCAGTGGAAAACTCCATCCCCTGACACAGGTACAGTAAGGGAAACAAAGCAACATAGAGTAACCCAAGCTAAGAGCCTGCATGTGTACCAGGAGGATGGGGTGGAACTACCAGAAATGCATGCCTTGTACAAATGAGACACCCAGCCCCATATGGGTTTCTTACAGAAGCCTCTGCATCGAAACTGTGAATCGGCAACCCATTTTTCCAGGACCCCTCTCTGTGGCAGAGAGCTTTCTTCTTTTGCTTACTAAACTTTCGCTCCAACCTCACTCTTGGTGTCCATGTTCCTTAACTTTCTTGGTCATCAGACAAAGAACTTAGGGTAGGACTCAGGGTACTACCTGAGGCAACACGAGACTGCTACACTGTGGTGCACTGGTGAGCCTGTAACCATTCTCTGCAAACCCACCTACTGAAACTGCTTGTTGTAACTGGAAACCAGTTTTATCTCTAGCCCGACTTTTATACTGCACTATGATAGGGGCCCAACCACCTTCTCTGCGTCCCTCTCTTGGGCTACATCTGGCAAGACTGGAATAGTCGGCGTTCTTGTGCATGCTCCATGCTTCCTACCTCCCCAGCCTTTGTACACGTTCTTCCCTGTACACCTGGAAAGCTCTCCCTGCATCTCTCCCTAGCAACCTTTCATCAGTCTTCCTCCATTAGGCCTTCCCTCATTCTGCTGATCAGACAGACCCACCACTCCCTCCTTGAACCACCTTAGAACTTCGTCCACCTATGGCACTGACTTCATCTTGAACTTTGGCTCTCTGTGGACGTCTGAGGGGTTTGTTTTTGTTTGAGACTGGGTTGTGCTTTGTAGCCCAGGCTGAAAAGCAGTGGCACAATCATGGCTCACTGCAGCCTCGAACACCTGGGATATTGCCCCTGCATTAGCTGCTTGAAGAGGCAGACCCAGGCCTGGACCTTCCTGGAAAGGGCTGACAGCTCCCCGTGAACTTGCTGAACTTGGAATGCCTGGGAAAAAGGCCACAGACCACGTGTATGTTGGCATATCCAGTGACTTTTCTAGATTCAGAACGTAGGATCACAAATCCCTCCCTATTCTGACCATTCCTCAAGCAATCCTCCTCCCTTAGCCTCCCAGGCTGGTCTTGAACTCTCTGCCTCAAGTGATCCTCCCACCTTAGCCTCCCAAAGCACAGAAATTACAGGCCTTTCCCTCAACCTGCTTGCTATCCCATCTTCCTTACTATATTAAAAGCAAGGGCTCTGGACATGGACTGCTGAGGTTGGATTTCTGGCTCTGCTCTTTAACAGCTATGCAATCTGGACAGCTGGTCTCTTTCTGGGCCTCAGTTTCCTCATATGTAAAAGGAGGATATGAACAATGGCTTTCATGTCTGGCCTTCTTTTTTTCACTTTACAAATAAGTATACTTCTCTCCTGTTTGAATGTAGGAATAATACATGTTTGTAAATTTAAAAGTTGAAAACTGCAAAAAAAATAATAAAGAAAATTAAATGATTCCTAATCTCATTTGGGGTACTTGGGCATATTTCTTCCAGGCGTTTTTCTGCATGTAGCTTTTTTTCATAGTTGAAACCATATTATACAAACAGCTTCACATTCTGGTGGGCTGGGTTTTGATGTAGTAGAACAGGCATTTCCCCAAGTCTCTGAACTCTCACTCTGCACACCTCACCTACTATTTCCCAATGATGTGCCTTTGGCCGGTTGCGGCAGTTTGCTATTACAAGTAAACCTGCAACCCACACCTTGGGAGAGAACTTTCTTCTCTCCTGAATCTCAGTGCGCATTTTAACCCCCACCCCGTTAGACAGGACGCAGAAAGCGTCAGAAAGCGAGTAACTCCTCTCGGTTTTGGAAAAGTTCAACACAGCAGAAAGCGAGTAACTCCTCTCGGTTTTGGAAAAGTTCAACACAGAAAGCAACTTTGGAGTCCTTGGCAAGGTTTAATCATGAGCATTCAGAAACATAACGGATTTTTACGCACGTACGCGGATTTCAGGGCTGCAAGCCCAGCCCCGCCACCCTGCAGCTGGGGCCTGCCTCCTGCCGCCCCGACCCACGGCGGCGGCGCCCGGCCCCCTTACCTGGGCAGCGCCAGGGCCTCCTCCGTGCGGCCGAGGACGCCGACGACCGCGGGCAGCGCCAGCACCCCGTCAAGGTCGAACACGGCCGCGCGCAGAGCCATGGCGGCGGAGCCGCAGCTAACCCGGCAGACGCGCGAAGGCGAGAAGGCAGGACCCTCCCTGCTTGGCCCGGCCCCGCCCCGGCCCTGGCCCCGCCTCCTCCCCGCCCTGGCCCCGCCTCCTCCCCCCCTGCCTCAACCTGGCTCCGCCCCCTTTCCTGGTCCTGGCGGGACCAAGTCCGGTCGGGAAAGAGTCCAGGGAAGTGGATGGGCGGCGGAAAGGGTGTCAAAGGGAGAGGCAGGGGAGGCCAGGGAGACCGGAACCCCAGGCTAGAATCTCGCTTCTGGATATCGCCTTCCACTGTCTCAAAGGAAAGTCCAGAGACTCCTATGCCCCCTCCCAATGCCCCTGCAGAAGCTGCTCGAAGAGGCAGACCCAGGCCCGGGTCTTCCTGGACTGGCGGACAGCTCCCTGCGAACTGACCAGACTTGGAATGCCTGGGAAAGAGGCCACAGACCATTATGTGTGTGTGCGTGTGTGTGCGTGTTGGTATATCCAGAGACTTTTCTAGATTTAGAACACAGGATCGCAGATCCCGCACTATCCTGACCACTCCTCTAGGCATGCTCTTCTTTGCCCGGGCAAATGTGTTTCTAGAATAAAATAGGATGTTCCAGCCCGGAATACTTCGATTTCAATCTCTTGAGTACTGAGGCTTAGAAGAACTAAATGTGGGCTATTATTTTCCTTTTGTACATACTACTTGTAATAATTCTGTCTAAACACGTGTGTTTGTTTTAAATCATCGATTTCCACACTATTGGCTCATTTATGTTCCTAGATAAACTAAAACTTTGGGAGTCCTTGAGCACGGTGGAGTCTTTGAGTAGCGGAGCTCCGTGAATTAAAAACCATGTCTTTGGGTGGAGACCAAATAGAGTGAGTGAAGTCTCCAACAGTGGAGACTTCACTCTTGAATGTGTCTCTGTGGATTTATCCAAGATGCCCTCCACCACGGAGCTTCGAGAACCTTATGAGAGGTTGTCAGATACCTCACTGTAGCTGGGAGGTCTACAACAGTCTCTGGATCTAGCAATCAACAAGTAGACTGACGAGAGCCGTAGGTTTCCTCTGGGCTATTTGCTCTTAGCCAGCTATGCTGTTTTCTCCCCTAGCTTTGCAACCTCTTGTAGGCTTCTGCCTGGAGCAGTTTTCTGAGATTCTTTCCCAAAAGCAGAGTAGCCAACAATGCCAAATGTTACATAAAGAACTGAAAAAAAAAAAGCTGTCCAATTTTGGACTTGGATGACATTGGGTTGTTTCAGAACACTTTCCGTGGGCCCTTCGGTGGTGGACAATAGAATGCTCTGGATTTGAAGACTGAAAGATCAGTAGAGAAGGGAATACAGCAAACCACTTTCTCAGGAAGTTAGTTGATCTCAAAGGTAGAACTGAATTAAGAAAATAGAAAACAAATTGCAGCCTGAACTATATAGTATGAAATCTCTTAAATCTCCAGGTTGGGCGTGGTGGCACACACCTATAATCCCAGCACTTTGGGAGGCCAAGGCGGGTGGATCACTGTCAGGAGAAAAACCCACAAGAGCCAAGGCAAGGGTCCGAAGCCTCAGCATGTTCTCCTATAAACATAGAAACAAATTAGAGATATAGTTACATAGTTATTCCTATACATAATCATATATAATCACATAGTTCTTCATATGTAATCACAACCGTGTACATATATATAATCATCTAATCTTTAATCTTACTAATAAGCCTCAGGTCAAGAAGTATGGGACTGAAGTGGCATTGGAAAAGAGATGACCCTAAGACAAGATGCTCTGAGTCCTCTGTCACGCCCGCCTAAGGGCTGCTGGAGGACGCTGTGGCTGGGCGACAGTGTCAGCACTGGGAAAGCTCCTGCTGTTTAGTCAGCCAGGGAAGGAGACATCCAAGATAGCCGAGAGGTCTCCTTCCCCCAAGGAGGAGAAAACTCCACTTGTCCAAGCTCTTGTGGGAGGCCTGATGGCTGTCAGGGAGACCCACAGACATCCGGGGACTTAATTGTCTCCATGTGGTGCTGTGATTCAGTGGTCAAGTTCCGCTTCTGCACCTGGTTCCTCTTTTCCTTGGAAGATAAGAATTAGTAATAGTAACATAAATCATAGTGACCTTGACATTTCTTGACAAGTATGAAAAAGTGCTGACGCCTTAGGTTTTCTCCTCCCCTGGGCTTCTTCAAAGTCTTGGCTCCCCGATCTGCAAGACATGTGCTTTACCTGACCCTATCACTGATCACCATTACCTCATCCTACCTGCCTTTCCCCAGCTTTGTACTCAATAAAAGTCAGAGTGTCCAGGCACTTGGGGCCGCTGCTGGTCTCCACACTTCTGGGTAGCAGTGGACCCATGGGCCCAAACTCTCTTTTCTCTATCTTGGTGTATAGTGTGTCTTTATTTCTAATTTCTCACCTCCACACCAGCAGGGAGGGACTGACTGGACCCTATGGGGCTGGACCCTATAGATCACCTGAGGTCAGGAAATAGAGACCAGCCTGACCAACATGGCGAAATCCCGTCTCTACTAAGTAAAAAAAAATTAGCCAGGCGTGGTGGCACACACCTGCAATCCCAGCTACTCAGGAGGCCGAGGTGGGAGAATTGCTTGAACCCGGGAGGCGGAAGTTGCAGTGAGCCACGATCGCACCACTGCGCTCCAGCATGGGTGACAGAGTGAGATTCCGTATCAAAAACAAAACAAAACAAAACAAAACAAAACAAAACAAAACAGCTACAGTAATTTCTGTTGCCTGCGTTCTGAATTCTGCATCTAGCACAGTATTGCTTATGAATACATAAGTATGTTTATAAAAGCAGTAAAGTGAGGAGGAACGACATACCTCCTATGGAACTAGATTTCATAAAGTCCCGTTTGAGAAGAAAAATTTTAAAATGTAGAAATATGTGTTTCACTTTCCTCTTTGGTTAAGAGAAAGCTATAAAGCTATCACATGGACTTTTATTTATTCAGGAGGGGTTAACTAGTAAATTGCTCTGGTCTGGCATATTTTATAATGCCTGTGAGTTACAGAACTTTCTGGCTGAATTGCTTAGGCAAAGATTAAAGGTCTCAGTTGCATTTCACTGCGCTTTGCCCTTTTCCATGGGTCATGCTTCTCCTGTGTTTTCTGCTACTAAGGTACAGAGAGATAAGGGCTTACCCAGCAGGGCTATGGGAACTGGATACCTTTTTGAAATGTAAATCCTAACCCCTATGTCTGCTAATTTTAGTGTTTATGAAATATGTTTTAGGCGATAGCATGAATCATAAAAGATAGCTAATGTAGTAGTGAAAATTTATAAAGTATACCTGATTTCAATCACTAAATTCATAACAAACTTACAACGACCTCATTAGGGTTTATTTTGGGTTTCCTGCCATTCCTATGCCTTCCCCACTTCCTGCTAGTCCTTGATTGCCCAACTGTATTTTATAAAATCTGTTTAGTCACTAGGGGTTGAGAGGAAAGAGTTTACACTGCGGCTTCTCTCTGCTGTAGATACGTCAATCGAGTTCAAAGTAAAGTTACCTCGGGCTGTCTTCTTTCTTTCTTTCTTTCTTTCTTTCTTTCTTTCTTTCTTTCTTTCTTTCTTTCTTTCTTTCTTTCTTTCTTTCTTTCTCTCTCTCTCTCTCTTTCTTTCTCTCTCTCTCTCTCTTTCTCTCTCTCTCTCTCTCTCTCTCTCTCTTTCTTTCTCTCTCTCTCTCTCTCTCTCTCTCTCTTTCTTTCTTTCCTTCTTTCTCTTTTTTTGAGACGGAGTTTTGCTCTTATTACCCAGGCTGGAGTGCAATGGCGCAATCTTGGCTCACCGCAACCTCCACCTCCTGGGTTCAGGCAATTCTCCTGCCTCAGCCTCCTGAGTAGCTGGGATTACAGGCATGCACCACCATGCCCAGCTAATTTTTTGTATTTTTATTAGAGACGGGGTTTCACCATGTTGACCAGGATGGTCTCGATCTCTTGACCTCATGATCCACCCGCCTTGGCCCCCCAAAGTGCTGGGATTACAGGCTTGAGCCACTGCGCCCGGCCACCTCGGGCTGTTTTCTAAACCTACAATCCACTTGGAGTTTTGTCCTTTATTTAATGCAGCAAACAAATGTTTTTAATTCCATCAACAAATACGTATAGAGTACTTTCTATGTGCCAGGCACCGTTCCAGTTACTTACAATCAATTGTTAAATAAATTGGACAAATACAGAGGCCATCAAGGATGTTCCATTTTAGTGGAGTGAATTCAAATAGCAGTGGCTCGTGGCTTCTGGGGCTGTGAGAGGAATGAGATTGGGAATAGTTGTGGTGGCTACTTGCCATTTCTCTCATTTGTCATTTTCCAGTTTCCCAACATCTATAACCTTTTCTTACATACAGAAAATTCAGGCTGGGCACAGTGGCTCACACCTGTAATCCCAGCACTTTGGGGGACTGATGCGGTCGGATCCTCTAAGGTCAGGAGTTTGAGACCAGCTGGCCAACATGGTGAAACCCCATCTCTACTAAAAATACACAAATTATCTGGGTGTGGTGGCAGATGCCTGTAATCCCAGCTACTTGGGTGGCTGAGGCAGGAGAATTGCTTGAACCTGGGAGGCGGAGGTTGTAGTGAGCTGAGATCATGCCACTGCACTCCAGCCTGGGCAATAGAACAAGACTCTGTCTCAGAAAAAAAAAAAAAAAAGAAAGAAAGAAAAGAAAAAGAAAAAAGAGAGAAAAGAAAATTCCACCTGTTAATGATGAACTCTGTCTTCAGAGAGACACAACATCCTTTTAATGTCTCCTCTCAGTTTTGATAGTTCTCACTGTTTGAGAACTACCCCTGTTTTGAGTTCTACCTTCTCACAGTAGAATCCACAAACAATATACTGCCCAGGCACTCTTAACGCTGGCGAGGTGCATGGGCTCTGCCAATTGGGTGCACTTGCCAGGGATTTGAGGATGGGGATGGGCAGCCCAAAGCCACAGCTGTGTGAGTGGGAACTTTCAGTGAAGGCAGAATCAGCAGCATCTCGTTTTTTGGGGAGGCTGCAATGGAGCTTCTCCACTCCAATCCTGAGTGTACTTGGTGCCCACGCTGGGGGACAGCAGTGGCTTTGTTAAAATTGCACCGAGGTGTGGCCTGCGGTCACTGTGCTGTTCTTGGCTATATTGTTTCCGAAGCTGCCTCTCTTGTCCTCCCTGAGACTGTGAGCTGTTAATGTCCTGTTATAAGTCCCTTTCTGCTTATATGACCGAGAGGAAGCACTGTGGTTGTAATAACAACTCCATAATGCAAACCCACCTTATGAATGTTGGTAGAAGGAAGAACCATGTCGACTGTAGAATTTGAAAATGCCCAGTGCCCACTCCCCAGCCTGCCTGGAAGTGAGGGTGAAGGCCTGTGAGATCAACTCAGCAACTCGGGCACAGCAACGCAGCCAGCATTTACAGTGGGAGCAGGAGAGGGAAACAGGCCAGAGGAGAAGGGTGTTGGTCAGCAGTTTCAAGGGCGGCAGCAGCAGCAGGGTCCCCCGCTGGAAGGGATGGTGCAGGCCCCGAGGCCCTCGGCGCCCAGCTGCAGCAGCAGTGTCTTCACAAGTCCAGTTCTGTACTATGAGTTTGGCAATGGCCTTGCTCTTATTTTCCAGGCTGAGTTCTCCAAGCTCCCAAGGGCCCTCACTGATATCCTGCCCTCAGATTCTGTGCTTAAGTCAGCCAGAGTAGGCACTTCTCACTCTTCACCAACTCCAAAAACCCTTCTACTGTGTCATCTGGAACTTTCTAGAACTCACCTTCTGGAACTTGGGTTTATCATCAGCAAATTCACCATTTCCTCAACCTCTTTTCTATTCTCGTCCCCTCTTGCTGCACCTGAAACCTGCCTCTCCCCTGAGGAACCTGCTTTCACTTCAGTCTTTTGCTTATTTATTTATTTATTTATTTTTGAGGCAGGGTCTCACTCTGTTACCCAGGCTGGAGTGCACTGGCATGATCCCAGCTCGCTGTTGAGAGCAGCAGGAGGCAGCCACATGCCTGGGCAGATAGGGGCAGGTCCCTGGTGAAACCCCATCTCCAAGCTGAAGATAGTTTAAAGCCTGAACACCAAACTACAAGCTAAGTCCCCAGAACCGACTGAGAATTTGTCTTTCTGTTTGGTGCACTTTCCTCCAATTGGTCCCACCCTGCACCTGTTTGACCGATACCTTCCTCTCCTAATTAGTTTCCTGCACTGTCGTGCCCACCTTTGAGTGGTGTCTTCACTTTAACCTTTTCTGCATACTCACAAACCAAGCAGCACGCACTCCACATCCTCAATCTTAACCTTTTCTGCATACTCAAGAGTCCATTTGTAGGTATATTTGTGATCACAATCTGGCAAACATACATAGAAAAGGACTCCTGAGTTCTTAGACCAAGGACAGAAAGTTGAAGTAGAGTTTGGAACACAATGTGCTTTCTAAAGATTTGGGTTTAGTCTACAAAGTTGAACAGCTGGAGGAAGTACTCTGTTTTCTCAACTGGTAGTCCATGCAAAGTGAAGATGAGATACCAGAAATTAGTTCAATGTAACGGGAGACTTGGAGGAGCAGGAATATTGGAATGGGCTTCTTAATACATGACCTGCTCGCCTTCCTCCTGATGCGGAAGCACTCATCAGAGACTTCTTCCAAGGCCTTGAGAGGTGCATTGGTGAGGAAGAAGCATTATCTCAATTACAGGGAATTTCGGGAAGTGGTTTGGACCTCGGGTCCCAAGGTTAGAGTCAGGGAAACTTCTCAGTACATGGCTGTCTTAGGCTATTCTCACACTGCTATAAAGAAATACCTGAGACTTGGCAATTTACACAGAAAATGGGTTTAATTGGCTCATGGTTCTGCAGGCTATACAAGAAGAATGGCTGGGGAGGCCTCAGGAAACTTACAGTTATGGCGGAAAGCAAAGGGGAAGCAGGCGTGTCTTCAAATGGCTGAAGCAGGAGGAAGGAGAGAAAGGGGAGATTCTACACTCTTAAACAGCAGATCTTGTGAGAACTCACTATCACGAGACCAGCAACGGAGAAATCCACCCTCCTGATCCAATCACCTCTCACCACTCCCCACCTCCAACACTGGGGATACAATTTGACATGAGATTTAGGTGGCAACACAAATCCAAACCATATCAATGGCACACGTCCATCATGCATCTGCTGAAGGAGGAAGCAAGTGGAAGCTGTGTGGTGCCCCCTACCTAATAAAACCATAAATGCAATTAATACCACGTTTTTAGAGGAATCCCAAGGATTAGGGCCTCCAGCAAGGGCTGTAAGGATGCAGAAGTGGCAATTTTGATGACCACCAAATGCTACCTAAGGTAGATGGGTCTCACAGAATGTCAGTGGCTTATTGTAAACTTAAGT
The DNA here is from genome assembly GCA_028533165.1 of Leontopithecus rosalia. Lineage (NCBI taxonomy): Eukaryota > Metazoa > Chordata > Mammalia > Primates > Cebidae > Leontopithecus > Leontopithecus rosalia. The sequence goes on from CM052661.1 coordinate 10,181,281, forward strand.
GATTCCGATTACAGATGCTGTTCCCAATGTGGCTCAAGTGCTCATGTTCGCAGTGGCAAACCCTGGTCTCTAGATGTGCTGGCAGAGCCCAGAGGTTCCAATTACTCAGTTGGTGGCAAGCTGATTTTACTGAATGCCTTACCTGCTTGAGAAGGCAGCAATCTGGCTTTCATCAAATACGGTAGATGCTTATTCTGGAGAACAGTTGGAGAGGAAAGCGACACGTACCGACTCTGACCTCCTGACCTGTTACTACCTTGAGCACTGCACCTGTCTGTTTTTTCTTCCCAACTTTGCTAATTTATTTCATTTTCTGCCCGCCTCATTCCTTTCTATGCAGTGTGTTTTAGATGGCCTTATCATTTACTTTATAGAAAACAGAATTTCTTTTTTTTTTTTTTTTTTTTTTTTTTTGAGACGGAGTTTCGCTCTTGTTACCCAGGCTGGAGTGCAATGGCGCGATCTCGGCTCACCGCAACCTCCGCCTCCTGGATTCAGGCAATTCTCCTGCCTCAGCCTCCTGAGTAGCTGGGATTACAGGCACGCACCACCATGCCCAGCTAATTTTTGTATTTTTTTTTTTGTAGAGACGGGGTTTCACCATGTTGACCAGGATGGTCTCAATCTCTTGACCTCGTGATCCACCCGCCTCGGCCTCCCAAAGTGCTGGGATTACAGGCTTGAGCCACCGCGCCCGGCCCAGAAAACAGAATTTCAAGATGGCGCACTGTGTCAAAACTAGAGCAAGAATAGAATTAGAGCAGGAGGCTGGACTTGGAGCTGGATGGTCACTGGTGAGACTTGGGGCTCTATCGCTGTGGAGTTAGGATGGGGTTTGGGGGCCTTTTTGCTTGTGTGAGGAATGGCTGCATTCTGTTAGATTCTGTATTTGTCTGTTTGGCACCTACTATGTGTGGGGCCAAACTAACAGCAACGTTGCTTACATGTCTCCTGCATCCAGCTTTTACAGGTGCACTAAAGTCATAGTACAAGCCCTCTGCCCAATCTTGACTCAGTATCCACAACAGCACTGATTGTCTAACCCTCACACACCAAGCCAGTACTTCTCCTGCCTCAAATCACCTCAGAGCCAGGTACTGGGCAATCAGAGGCCACCCCTATAGCCCAGAACCCACCGAGAGTATTCAGACTATCTCATTGAAAGCTGCTTCCTTGCAGTGCCCTGGCTTTCCCAGGAAACCCCATGCAGGCTGGGGTCCAGGCTTCCCCCACTGTGGCCTCCGCCTCCTGACACTCCCTGGTGCTGCTCCTTGTGGCCCTATGTGGCCTTGCGGGGATGTGCCACCCCTTCTGATTCAAGGGATCTGTGAGTACAGACTCCTTCCGTTACGACAGTCACTTCTGTGTCTGCATGTCTTACCATACCTGATTAAAACAAATTCTGGGTACAAATTTTAGGACAATTAGGTGCAAACATTTTTTTTCAAAATGTGATGATGGAAAGTTGAGTGTGCATTGAAGTTAGGAGCCAAATAGCTAGATTTTTTGGGGGTGGTGGTGCGGGTTTCCAGCATTGAAACAACCTTCAAATATTTAGGAATGTTCCCCCTCTTGAAGTAGGCAGAGGCCACCTTCCACGTAGAAGCTCAAAGCCCCAGATTCCTGCTTCCTTGGCCTTCCTGTCATCTGGTTTGGCAGCACATGTTTTAATCAGATGCATCTGTCCCGACCTTTGTATGCAGAGCTAGTGACACAAAGGAGCAGGGCTGGAGAAGAATTAACTATGGCAGCAGCGGCAGGAGCAGGGACTGAGGCTTCCCGGGACAGCAGGGATAGCAGCACCCGAGATGGTGCTGCTCTGTAGCAGCAGGATAGCAGCAGGGGCCACCACGCTGGCCATGGGACAGAGGCCTCCCTCTTCTCCCTGCTTTTCAAGCAGCACCTCCAGCTTTCTAGGTGCTTCTGTGATCCCCCTTTCTCCCTCAATAGAACCATTCTTCACTTAAAGTAATTAGTAGGTTTTTATTGCTTGCAACCAAGAATCCTGATAGATACAATCTGTGATATTCTTCTTCCTCCCTCCCTCCTTCCCTCCTTCCTTCCCTCCCTTCCTTTCTTCCTTCCTTCCCTCCTTCCTTCCATCTCCAGATGGAAAATGTATACATCTAACTTTATATATATATATATATATATATATAGACACACACACGCATGCTCACACACGCGCGCACACACACACACACACACACCCTCTGTCTCTCTCTCTCTCTCTCTCTCCATATATATATATATATATATATATATATATATATATTGCACGTGCGTGTGTGTCTAAATATGGTAAAGTATTAACATTTGTTAATTACGGGTAGTGGAAATATGAATGTTCATGGTTTTTTGGTATTTTATGTCTTTTAATGCTCTCGAAAGATGATGCTAGCAATCGTATGCACACATGTACGCACAATGATGTGTGTGTGTGTTTGCGTTTATTTGTGCTAATTGTCTCCTCCTAGTAAGCCTATGAATCAGGAGCCATTGTCCACATCCTCTTTTTACATCTGAGGAAACTGAGGCACAGGAAGCTGAGGCTGGTCCAGGATCATGCAGCTGTTCAAGAGCAGAACTAGAAATCCAGCCTCAGCAGTCTGCGGCCAGGTCATGTCCAGGGCCCTTGCTTTTAACAAACTAAGGGAGATGAGCTAGCAAGTGGCTTGAGGGAAAGGCTGAAACTGAGGAGTGATTTTAGGTTGGGGAATGAGCTTAGTTAGGGGCTGAGGGGAAGGAACAAGTCGGGAGGGGAGGGAGGGTCTGAGAAAGCCTGGGCTGTAAATAGAGGGGGTGCTGTCAAGATCACAGCGGGCAGGATTCGCCAAGCACGGAAAGAGGCAGGAGTCCTGACCTGACGCTAGAGAAAATGAGGCTTCTTCGGAAAATCAAAGGCAAGGTCACCTGCAAGGAGGCTGAGGGGGTGACAGGGAAGCAGCCACACCGGGTGAGTGGCCACGTGAGTGACCTGTGGTTCTCTAGGCTGGTCGGGGCAGGGGTCCCACAGGGGACCAGGGGAACGGGAGAATGGTGGGCTGGCTGGCAGCTCTGTCCTCACTCCAAGTTTGCTGAAAACTCTACTGCTGTTTTGACAGACAGACCCGGGACCCAGGACCCAGAACCTGTGGGTGCACTCAGGGGCCCCAGTCAGTGATCCTGAAGCCCAGGGGTCCACAGAGCAGGGAGGGGAGCATCGTGTCCACACAGCAGGAAAGGGAGCATTGTCGTGACTGGACAGTGGTGACTGGACAGAGGGAGGGAGAACTGCATCTGTCCCCACCGGACACAGGCTGGAGAGTCACAGGCTCCTCCTCCTTCCCCTCCAGAGAGGGTGTGTGTGTGTGTGTGTGTGTGTGTGTGTGTTTGTGAGAGAGAGAGAGAGAGAGAGAGAGAGAGAGAGAGAGAGAGAGAGAGAGAGAGGGAGGGAGGGAGGGAGAGAGAGAGGGAGGGAGAGAGAGAGGGAGGGAGGGAGAGGGCAGCGTGAGCCTGTGTGCTTGCGAGCTGAGCCCTCATTCCTTCCTGGGGTCAGGCTTAGGTTTCACCTGCAGAATCGCTTGAGCTGGGCTTCCTGGGCTGCCCTCCTTAGTGACACTTGCGTGAAGCCTCTCTGGCTGCCAGAGCTGGGCAGTCCCAGAAAAACAGACCTCTCTGCAGAGCTTGTCCAGCCGTCCCCGGGAAGCCAACTGCCTCTCACGGTAAGTCCTCCTCTTGATGGGGTGTCTCCTAAACCCTCACTCTTCAGCCCCTGTTTGACCATGAAATGAAGTGACTGAGCTCTATTCTGTACCTGCCACTCTATTTCTGGAGTGGCTTTTGTCAGCTTCCCAGAATCTCCAAGCCAGGCTGGTTCTCTGCATCCTTTGAGCGACCTGTCTTCTGTAACCACAGGTAAGAAAGGCGCCCAAGGCTTACTCTGGGGGTGGCGTGCATGTCGAGAGCCTGTGGATGTGGGGTCAAAGAACTATTAGCAGTTTCTGGGTACTCAGGAGGGGGTTATGTCTGAATGCTGAATGTCACCTGCTCCCGGAAATATTGTCATCTCCTAGTTGTCCCCGTTGGGGCTGTCCACAGCCAGGTGACGATGAACACCTCCTGGCTAGAATGGCCAGCCCAGTCTCAGGAATAGTGGCTTTATTATACTGTATCTGCTCCACTGACTTTATTACTGCTGTCCATTCTTTTGTTCATTTATTTATTTAATCATTCAGTAAATTGACCATGTGCTTTAAAAAGGCTAACAGACACCGATGCTATTTACTGGTTTAGAAGGTAAATACCTTCCAGGGCTCTTCAGGTTCTTCACAGCTGGGCTTGTTCCAAGGCTGGAATTTGTGAAGTGGATTCCTCCCTCCGCTGGTGTGGTAGTTCAGATGACCTTCAAGGTCCCACCCAACCATGAGATGTTAAACTTCTGCAATTAAGCAAAGCAGATATAAAAGCTAGAAATGTGCTCCCTGGCCCCTAAGCACCTCTAGTGAGCTTATTTGGACGTAGAAACAGTACTGGTTTATCTAATGGAGGGGCTTCCTCAGGAGTGTAGGGTTGCCAACTGTGAAAAAGCAGAGACCCGTAGGCTTGGGGAGGTTGTGACAGCAGAACTCTCCTTTGGGGGATGGCAGGGAGGAACCAGGTGGGATGGAAGCGGGCTTTCGGGAGAAGGAAGTGTTAGTGAAAAGAGGAGAGTGTGGCCTGATGTGTGGGAAGCTGGAAACAGCAGAACCACGAACAGGGAAGGGAGCTCAAATCACCCTGACCTCCGTGGAGCCAGGATTCAGGCGGGCTGGAGGTGCTGCGTGAGTGTGGGGGTGGGGTGGGGGTGGGCTGGCACTGGTGTACAGGAGCAGCGACATGAGTGCAATGGGGACACTGATGTCTCAGCACTTTACGTATGCAATCTCTGTTACACAGGCTTCTCTGTGCACCCCATTCACCCAGACCGACTTTCAGTTAGGGACCTCAGCCCACTGTCTCCTCTTCTGCAAATCTGACAATCCAGCCACTGAGAAGGTCAAAGTCTGCAGCTCTTTTTCTTTTGACACCTTCCTAACCAGAGGTGGAAGCTTCCTCTAATTACTGTTAATTGCCTGGAAAATTCCTCCTTTGGTTTCCAGTGACAAATGAAACGAAATGATCTGGCGGGCTCCTCATAGGTGGTGCAGATTTGAGGCATCTTGCTGGGAATACATCCGCTAGAGTCACTGGGTCTTATTTGCACATTCTTCTGGAGGGTCTCGGGTGGCTCTTTTTGGTTCTCTAGATGATGCAATTTTAGCATACCTGGATTCCTATTCTCACTATTGGAGAAAAAAAATATCCTTTTTAAAAAATGCGCTTGGTTAAAAGGTGAAACAGATGATAGTCTTGGAGTCTGCAGCTGTGACATTGGCTGGGTGGGTGAAAGTGTGAATCTGCAGTAGAGGAACCTCCCAGAACCTGGGATCCAGGTGGGCCTGCCTTTGGGGTGAGGTGCCTATGCCCTCTCCTCACTTGTCCTCAATTGACCTTAGTCCTGATGGTGGCTTAGCAATGACAGACACAGTGCTAGGGTCTACAGAACGCAGGAGGGTAGTGGCTGAGTTGGTTATACAAAATCGCCCTCCTTCTTCACACCACATCATCGTTTATCACGTTCTAGTTTAGAAGCTAAAGACCTTAGCTTGAATCTCAGCTTCATCGCTTTTTATCTAAATGGCTCTGGTCAACTTCTCAGAACATCAGTGTTTTTACTTACATAAAAGGGATACTATCTCTTCCCCACAGCCTCCTAGGGGTCATGTGAGGCCCAAATGAGGTCAAGGCTGCAAAAGTGCCGCGTAAACCTGAAAACTGCATAAATGCAGGTGTTCTTAAGAAGACCTTTTAGGAATTAACGTCAAGGGGGATTCTGAAATGCTCGTTCCCTGAAATGAATCAGCCTCATGTTCTAATACCTAGCAAAAACATCAAGCCTGTATGAAAGCAGATGTAGGCAATGGAATTTCACAACTCTTCTTTATTTTAACTAGCAAGTGAAGCTTCTAGATGGCAGTGAGCCACAGGTAAATGGGAGAGGGCATGGAATCTTTGAGGATCTTAAATCCTCCAGGGTGGAAAGGATTAAAGAGGGCCAAGGAACCAGAAAGGCAGCTTTGTGACTGTCGGGTGTTTGGACGATTGCGGAGAGCAGAGAAAAAGCTTCACCTGCTCTGCAGTTGCCCCTGGGTATTAGTAAAATTCAACCTCTGGTGGCAAGACAAGTGTCTCTAAACTCAAGTCAAGTCAACTCAAGCATCTCTCAGATGCTTACACAGATTCAGACTCAGGGAAGAACTTCCCAATGTGGAGAGTTGTAAAAAGCCTGGAAAGGTCCCCCCGCCCCGCCCTGGATATTGGGGCTAAATGGATAAAGTCATGCCCACATTAGGGGTGGATGCGTGGATGAGACTCTAGCATTTCCCTTCCTTTTGGTTCTTCCCTACTCAAGCTCACTCAGTCCCTTGTCCCTGGTGCCCAGCACACTGTGGGTGCTGATGAAGAATGAGGTAGTGCGATTCTCTAACGGTCCAAGCAAAAACAACAACAACAAAACGAACGAGGTTAGTGGAAAAATAAAGAAAAGAATAAACGATCCCGCCGTAAGTGCAAACGTTTGATGCGGTGCTTCTCCCCAAATTGACAAGCCTCGGTCTACTCCAGCAGGCTCTTGGAGCCCTCCTCTTCCCCTGGGTATCTCTGGCAGGTGGCTCTGCACACCTGGAACCCACAGAGTGAGCTGCGGCTGCGCTTGGGGCAGGAGGGAGGAGGTGAATAAGAGACAGTGGCCACCCTTAAGGAGCGACCTCACGACAGGGATTTCCACGTTTCTCTGAAAGCCCCATTTGACCTTTCAGATCAGTGTGGTGATCCCATTTCCTGGGCCTCAGCCCTATGGTGATTCCAGATGAACACAGCTGACTTAAAAAAAAATATTACCGTAGTAAAATATACATAATATAATTTACCACTGTAACCATTATTAAGTGTATATAGTTCATCGCATTAAGAAGATCCACATGGTTGTGCAGACATCACCACCGTCCATCTGCAGGCCTTTTTCATCAAACTGAAACTCTGCACCCTTTGAACAATAACTCCCCACTCCCCGCCCCTAGCTCCTGGCAGCCACCATTCTACTTTCTGTCTCTAGGAATTTGACTATTCCGGGAACCTCCTATAAGTGGAATCATATTGTCTTTGTCTTGTAACTGGCTTATATTACTTAGCAGAACGCCCTCACGGTTCATCCCTGTTGTAGCATGGGTCAGAGTTTCTGTCCTTTTTGAGGATCAATAATATTCCATTGTAAGGACAGACCACATTTGTTTAGCCATTCATCTGTCGCTGGAGACCTGAGTTGCTTCCACTTTGTACACTGAACTCCATTGCGATGGAAGAGTGGACTCAAATCTACACAAAGTTTGGGTGAGCTCCTGCTGCTGTGAGATGAGGGGAGGGCGTGTAAACCACACGGTGAAAATGCTACCCACTTGAAAATTCTTTAATATTAAGTAACGGATACATCCTGATCGTGGGAAATTTGGAAAACGCAGAAAACTGTCAAAAAGAGTAACAATCACTTCTAATCTCTGTGCCCAGAGATAACACGGGTGATCCATTTGTGTGAAGAAAAGAGATTAAAAGAGGAAAGAGCAAGACGGGAATGCCAGCTCTCTCTGGAAGTGGTTAGCTGTGCTCCTTCCCTTGCAATGCCTGCTTGGGGGAAGTCCCCCGGGGACAAGCCCCTGCACCTTGGAGGGCCAGAGATCCCGGATCCCGCCACTGCGGTTCACCTGAGCCACAGAAGCGGCTGATGCCCAGGCTGGGGTGGGTGCTGTACAAACATTCTGCATAATTTGCAGAGCAATGTGAGTTTACTTACACATGATATAAAGCTGCAGGGTTTGCTGTGTGGACATGGCGCCTCTAGCCCAGTGTACTAGGCCTATCTATGGAAGAGCTTCCCACTGCCAGGACCCCCTGCTCCTCTCCCGTGGAGGGGCACCATTCTGGGAGGGCTGCGGGATGCTTTCTTGTGCAGCTCACCCCATGTACCGGGAACCACCGGCCTTTTCCACCTGCCAGCTGGGGATTTTCAGAGCCAGGAAGGAACCAGGAACCTCGAAGTGCTGGGGCAAAGGGAGGAATCCCAGGTAGCGGGTGTACAGGGCAAGGGCAATATCATCCCGAGGGAACAGGAGAGAAATGTAATCCTCTATTTCCAATGAGTCTTTGAATTGCAACTTCATTCGATGTGGGCCCCTTTCCCCAAAAACACTGGTGTCTGTGCTGTAGTCAGTATTTGCCAGCAACTCCAATGCGTTAAAATTCACATTCCTTCCTACCTTCCTCTTCTCCTACTTGGCACAAACCGTCACTGTGCAATGGCACCGGGTCATGGGCCCTGACAACCGCAAGAACAACCTGCTCCCCGCCCAGCCCTCTGCAGTTCCCTGGGGGCTTTCATGGGCACAAGTGATCCCGTGTGCTCCTGTCACTCCTCCCGAAGAGCAGAAAGTGTTCTATCTTTATCCTAAGACAGAATCCCAGGGGGATTGACCGGCCTTACACAGATCATACCTGGTGGTTTACTTTTATTTTTATTTTCCTTTTGAGATGGGATCTTGCTCTGTCGCTCAGGCTGGAGTGCAGTGGCATGATCAGAGGTAATTGCAGCCTTGACTTTCCCAGGCTCATGCCATCTTCCCATCTTAGCCTCCTTGGTAGCTGAGATCACAGGCACATGCCACCACACCCAGCTAATTTCTAAATTTTTTATAGAGACAGAGGTCTCATTATGTTCCCCAGGCTGGTCTTGAACTGCCGAACTCACACACTCCTCCCATCTTGGCCTCCAAAACTGCTGGAATTACAGGCATGAGCTACTGTGCCCACCCTTGGTTTATATTTTTCAAGCCACTTTTACCCTTATTATTTTTTTAAAGTTGTGGCAAAATACACATAACATAAAATTGATTGTTAGTGGCGTTTCGTACAATTGGGACATTGTGCAGCCATCACCACTATCTAATTCCAGAACGTTCTCATCCTCTGAAAGGAAATCCGCACCCGCTATCTGTACTGAGAGCCATTACTATCTCTCTAGGCCGCATACACGATGTGTCCCTGAACACGAGGCCTCGCTCTTCTTCCCATCGGGGTGCTGTTTCAGAAAATGCGAATTTGAATGTATAAGCTTTTAAGGCAATTATGTTATTTTAGTGATACATACATACATATATATATATATATATATATATATATATATATATATGTTTTAAATCACATACTGTGTAAAAGAACATTTAAAAATACTGCTTTCCCCAACTCTCCATTTCTGAAACATTCATTCCATGCGAAACACCATGTTTACCCTCATCGTTGACGTCCACGTTCTTCCGGTCACTAGAACTCTTTGCGTCTTGGTTCTCCATCTTTGGCGAATATCATTGTTCCCACAGTCAAGAGAGTTAGCTGCTGCTTCTTAATCCAGGAGGCGTTTGTTTATTTTTCTGATAATAGCTTTTCTTGAGATATAATTCAAATACCATAAAATGCACCCGTTTAAAGCGTGCAGTTTGCTGAATGTTAGTATATTCCCGCATCTGTGCTACATCACATCATCTAGCTCCAGAGCTTTCTTATCCCCGCTAAGGGAAACTCAGTGATCATTAAGCAGTCACTCCCCATTCCTCCTTCCCGCCGCCCCTGCAACCACTAATCTATGTTCTGTCTCTATAGATTGACCTATTCTGCATATCCCATATCAATGGGATCATACAGTGTGTAGAAAAAACCCGCAAACTGTTTTTCTCTGCTCTCACTCCACAACAATCGATATGGAAGACTTCTGTGACCCCCAGAGATGTGGGGATTTCTCCACCCGGAAGCCAGCAGTCAATTCTGCAGCAGAGACCAGCTGGGTGCCTTCTGATTCAATTCAGACACCATCCACCTGGAGACAGCTCAGATCCCACTGGCCGAGGGCTCAGTCCCCAACACTGCCCCCAGTTTCAATGCCAATCACAAGTCCCAGGTTGTTTTACCGGTGCTTCTAACCCACTGGCTATACATTGGGCTTCTCGTGATCCCCTCTCTGGGTTCAACTAACTTGCTAAGAGTGAGTCACAGAACTCAGGGAAACACTGGCTTATAAGACACAGTGTAAGTTACAGGTGATGAGATGCATATGGTAAGGTACAGGAAGGCATACGGAGCTTCCATGCCCTCCCCGTGCTCATCACCCCTCAGGAACCTCCAATGGTCTGCCATTTAGAAGCTCTTCAAAACCTGTCCTTTGGGGTTTTTATGGAGGCTTCATTATGCAGCATGATTGATTAATCCAGTGGCCATTGGTGATCAACTTAACCTTCAGCTCCTCTCCTGTCCCTGGAGATTTGAGGGGTGGGGCTGAAAGTCCCAACCCTTTAAATCCTGCCTTGGTCTCCCAGTGACCAGCCCCATCCTGCTGCTACCTAGGGGCTGCCAGCCACAGTCAGTCAAAAGGACATGGTTTTGGAGATTCCAGCTATCTTAGGAGTTGTATTCCAGGAAACAGGATCGAAGACGAAATTGACATTTTACAGTATCACCTTCAGTGTGTGGCTTTTTGCGACTGGCTTCTAGTACTTTGCACAGTGCTTTCAAGGTTCCTCCGTGCTGTCGCATGCGGCAGTGCCTCAGTCCTTTTTATGGTGGAATCATGTTCTGTTGTAAGGATTTACTGCCTTTGTCCATCCATTCAGCTGACGGACATTTGTTTGGACAAAAGGCTGTTTCCACCCTTCGAATCTTGTGAATAGTAATGAATATTACCATGATTCTTTTATTAACCACTCTTTGCAGTATGATTACCCACATTTCACAGAGGAGCACTGAGGCAAAGCAATGGGGACCTGGGTCTTAGCCTGTGCCCTCCTCTGTCCAGCATGTCAGGGCTGCTCTTAGGGCAGAGTCCCTGGCTGATGCCTTAATAAGCCAGGGACAGCCCAGGTGCACTTAACTGCCGAGAGGCCTGCTGAGGGCCTTTTGCTCACTTTCATGCCTGTGTAAAGCGTGAGAAACAGAAATATGTTATGTCAAGAGTACATGTCCCTAAAGGCCCTTTCTTGGGCTTGCTCAGGTTTGGTGGTGAGAGGAAGCCTCGCAGAATCCAGCAGCAGCTCTGCTGGGGACACGGTCCAAGGTGCAACCACAGCAAAGCCCTGATCTGACTTCCTGATGCTCAGGGGAAGCCATGGGCTCCTCCTTTCCTGCACTTTTGTCCTTCACGAAGCTCAGCCTGTGGTGGCTCCTTCTGATCCCAGCAGGTGAGTGCCTGTCACCTGTCATTGTAAGACTTCATCTCACACCTGTTGGCTCACAAAAAAACTGTAGGGAGGAGTCTGTCGGTGGACTCCTTGCAACTGTCAAAGCTGCAGGGGATTTCAGAGGCCATCAGCCAGGTGGCTGGTTCCACTGGGAGAGGTGGAGGGGCAGTCACAGCTCTGACATTAGCGTCCCTGTCACCTTAAATGTCTTCGAGCTTCACTGTCCTCAGCTGCAAAATGCAAATAGTATTGTGGACCTCCCAGGCCTATTGTGAGGATTAAATAAAAGTTTGTGACCAGCATCTGGGATACAGGAGGCACTGGGGACACAGCGTTCTGTCGCAGATGGTGCTGACACGTTTTTCTGGGATTTGGAGCTGTAGTTCTCGGCTTGCTTAAACAGCAGAGCCCTGAAGGGGTGAAGCTGTTTGCTGAACACAGTGAAAACTGACATGAGCGATGTCATAGAAACATTTTGAAATGCTTTGTTTATCTGATAGGAAGTAGCAAATATCCACAGTTTAAGAAAAAATTGGGGAGGTTCCCAAAGCAGTCAGTTTCCACATTAGCATGACTGGTTCATTAGACAAGTGGGTGGGAACGGGAGACTGCTTCCCCTGGTCAGGTTCACTGCAATGCTGAGTCTCTTCTAACTGCAGCCCCCCCACCTAGACCAGGTGTCTCCCCCACTTCCCCATCCCTGCCCCCACGGGACTCCTCCATGTGGAGCTGAATCTTGTCTCTAGATTCAGCTTTCCCCACTTCCCTGCCTCTGCCCTTCCTCTTGCCGCCCCCCCAAACCCGGCAGTACTATTTCCCACTCTTTTCTTCTATGACACCGCAAAGTAGCTGACCTTTCCTGAGCTCCGACCCCACAGCCTGCTCATGCTGTGCTCAGCTCTGATAGACACCATCATCTGCCATCCTCAACGGTGTTTTGAGACAGGTTCTGGAGTAGCAGCTCCATTTTACAGATGAGCAAACTGAGGCTCAGGGAGGCTAAATGGCTCTGATTTGTGGCAGGTGGAGAGGAAGCCAAGCACCCACCTTCCAGGGCTCCTGTAGACCCCCTCTCCTCTCCCAGCCCCACGGTGTTGCCACAGGGTGGCTCCCACACCCAGGCTGAGGACCGGCTCTTCAAACACCTCTTCCGGGGCTACAACCGCTGGGCGCGCCCCGTGCCCAACACCTCGGACGTGGTGATCGTGCGCTTCGGACTGTCCATCGCTCAGCTCATCGACGTGGTGCGCCTGTCCTCCCATCCCTGGCCCCTGGGAAAAGAGATCCCAGACCACCCACTGCTTCCCCAGCCCCTTCGTCTCTCCCGTCAGGGCCCTCACGCACAGCAGTGACTTGGGGTCGCCGTGGGGATGGCTCTTCCCCGGGGCTGCTCGCCCTCCCCTCTTCCAGCTCTGGAGCCCCCTTCTAGGAGGGCATTGATTGGAAGCAGTGTCCGTGTGACCCCAGAGAATCTGAGTAAGGGTGGGGGTGTCAGAGTGGGTGTCAGGTGGGCTGGGCTTGGGGTGTCCGTCTTGTCAGAGGGTCTGAAACAGCCCGTCCCACTCCACCCTGTCTTCTGGGCCCACCCCTCTCATTGCTCCTCTTTCTTTCTGGGCCAGGATGAGAAGAACCAAATGATGACCACCAATGTCTGGCTAAAGCAGGTGAGGCCCCTCCTCCAGCCCAGGCGGGAGGGGACCGGGACCCCGTGGACCCCGAGCCCCCAAGGACTTCTTCACTAGTGAGAGACCAGGGAACAGCAAGACCCCGAACTCACAGTTTACCAAGCAGGTGCCATGTGGGATGTTCCCAAAGCTGACTTTTCCACGGGCCTGTGCTTTGTGGCTGGACTTGAGTCTAGTGCCTGAGAAGGTCGCCTGCAAGAGTCAAGCGGCGCTTTCCTCTGTTCATCCGTGCTACGTGGGAATCCTCCCCAAAGCCTCATGGGGGTTCATTCTGCCCCTTTGATAGCTCAGGAAGCAGAGAGCAGCTGGGCTGGAAAAGGGGGCCCAGCTGTTCCTGACTGCAAGCCCCAGGTTCCTCCTACGGGAGAATGCTGAGTGCTTAACGTTTGTGCTGCCACCCAAATACCCCAAACTCACAGGCTCCCAGCAGCTGCCAGCTCACTGGATCTCACGGCTTTATGGCCAGGAGTATGGGCGGTTTCTTCTGCTTTATATGGCAACCACTAGGATTACTTGGTGCTATATGACTGAGGGTTCATCTGCTCTGGAGGGTCTAAGACAGCTTAATTCACACATCTGTCGCTTAGCAGGGATGTCTGGAAGGCTCTGGAAGGTTCTGGAAGGCTGGACTCAGATGGGCCCCTTGCCCTCTTCAGGCACCCTCAGGGTCTCTCCAGCAGGGGAGTCAGACTTCTTGCCTCATGGCTCGGGGATTCCAGAGTGAGGGACCCAAAAGACAGGGAGTAAAAGAAACTCAGACAGCGTTAATCTTGTTGTATACTACTGGTCAAGACGGTCTTGGAGCCCAGTTAGATTCAGGAAAGGGAGCATGGATCCCACTTAGGTTGGAGGCTTCCCTCCCTCTGAGGCTGTCACCTAGGTACTGTTGGGGGTCACTTGGCTCATCTTACGGATGTGCCAGCTGAGAACCAGAGGGAAGCAGGAACTTGGAAGCCACCCAGTCATGCCCTGTGTGTATGAAGGGAGGCAGGCCCAGAACTTGGTTGCTACAATTGTCCCCAGAGGCTGGTCGCCTGGGCTTCAGGGTTGGGGTGGCAGGGCAAGGAAGGAGTGCTGGAGTTGAATCAGGCCAATCAGCAATGCCTCTGATTGGCCAGTGATACTGTGTGAGCTATGGAAACGCTCAGAGCCTCAGTTTCCTCATCTGCGAAATGGGGATAACACATTCTACTGCCACATGCCTGGGAGTACTAATGTACCCCAGTGTGGTATGGGTGCCTCGAAATGCTGGTTGGACCTGAAAACTTGACAGGTGTACTACGGAGAGAGAATAGGAACCTGATGGAGGTAGGGGCGCTGCCAGGAACCTGCCTTGGTGGAGGTGGGGTAAGGCCCAGTCTGGTGGGACCCCTGCGGGGCACTTGGGAGTACAGCTTGAAGGTCCCCGGGTAACTCCCCTGCCTCGATGTATGCCTCTGGCAGGTTGATTCTCTTGTCTCTCGTCCTCGGTTTGCTCATCTGCTAAATGGGGAGATGCTTTCACCCACTCTGCATTCCCTGCTTGGCTCTCCCATGGAGGCTTTTCCTAGACGGAGAGTGTAAAACAAACCATAAACTGTGATGCACTAAAAATGAGAGACTTCACTCGAGATGAGTGAGGTGGCCCGCCGGGGTCGTCCAGCCGGGATAGGCAGCACGGGGACTAGAGGCAGGACCAGGGTGAACTGCGTGTGCCCGGAACCTGGACGGCTGAAGTCCAGGCAAAGCGAGAAGGTTGGTTACTTGCTCAGAGCCCTTTCCCAGCACTGCAGCTCCCTCCACTCTTCCGGGCTGGATGGGGAGCCCTGGCTGCTCCGAGGGGGCTGCTCAGTCCAGTTCTGGGCATCCCCAAGCTGCGCTAGCATTGCCCTAGGCTGCTCCCTGGAAGTGAGGTTGACACAAGTCCCTCCCCACACACAGGAGTGGAGTGACCACAAACTGCGCTGGAACCCTGCAGATTTCGGCAACATCACATCCCTCCGGGTCCCTTCCGAGATGATCTGGATCCCAGACATTGTCCTCTACAACAAGTAGGAAGCCACTGGGGTCTTGGGGGAGGACGGGAGGACCCCTGCCCGGGGTGCGCCCCTGGAGTCAGCTTCCTCGCCTCCCTCATGACTGCTCTGTGGAGGTGGTTTCCCCCTCCCCATTCCTTCGATTATTTCCTTTAGTTCTCACTCGACACCAAAATGAGTGGCAGCTGAGCACCTGTTAGGTATCAGCACCTGCCACTGTGTTAGAGGGACAGAGCTTTGTCAATACTGAGTATTCTTTGAAAAATGTGGTGCAGGCTCAAATAAACAATCCCGTGGGGTTGGAGTTGGGAGGGCGGCCGTGTTGTGCAGGCAGGCCACAGCTGCAGGCCAACACTCAAAGGGCGCGCGCTCACTGCTATGTGGTTTTCTTGCTCCCAATCGTGTTATTTTACAGTTGTCTTCAAAACTAAAAAGGAGTAATCTTTGACCACAGTGACAAGAGGTTGGTAGAAGGCAGAGGAATCTGAAGAGAGTCCCAGTGGACAAAAATAAATCAATAAAAAAAGTTTTGGGCCGTACGTGGTGGCTCACGCCTGTAATCCCAGCACTTTGGGAGGCTGAGGAGGGCAGATCCCAAGGTCAAGAGATCAAGACCATCCTGGCCATCACGGTGAAGCCCTGTTTCTACTAAAAATACAAAAATTATCTGGATGTGGTGGTGCGTGCCTGTAGTCCCAGCTACTTGGGAAGTTAAGGCAGGAGAATCGTTGAAGCCAGGAGGCAGAGGTTGCAGTGAGCTGAGATCACGCCACTGCCCTCCAGCCTGGCGACAGAGTGAGACTCCATCTCAAAAAAAAAAAAAAAGTTTTGATAGAATAAATAGACATCTATAATTTCATTTCTGTATTTGGTATCAGGCAATTCTTCCTTTAGAAGTTAAGAAGTTAAGATGAAAAGATGATTGGTGTTATGTTCATCTAAAAATGTTTTCGAAGGTGGGGCTGGAAGGAGGATGGCTTCTTTGAGTTATAAATAGGTGTGAAAAAGGGCTCTGTGGTCAAATAATTTAGGATAACGTTGTATGTCATAACACCCACCCCATCCCTGCCTAAGGCCTTTGGAAAATGGCAGAGCACAATAGAATTGAAAAGAATGGCATTAGAAGTTCAGCAGCAAAGACACTCACCTAGTCCAGCACTTCCCAATTCATTTGATCCTACTTTGGAAATGCTATTTTTAAAGAATGAAATAAAAGGAGAAACGACCCATTTCTGGATTTTGCGTCTTCAGATGGGTCACATGGTTTTTTACACTGTCCTGTTCTGTCAGAACTAAGCCCTTTCACTGAAGCCATTTTGTCGGACACATGTTCGTCACGGGTTCTCACACTGGCAGCTCTCACACCGCGGGTACCTAGTGTTTGCGGCTGCTGTGGGACTCACGAACTCCCCACCCCACGATAGCTCTGTGCCCATAGCTGGCACCCAGGATCCTTCTAGTTTCTGCTTCCTGTGCATGTGGCAGAGGTCAGGAGCAAAGTCCTACATCAAACATGACTTTGAGTTTGAGGATTAATAATAAGACCTCAGCCAGTGTTACTTGATTATTACAAGAAATTTTTTGGGGGGACAAAATTCCAAGCCAAAGTCTTGCTGACATTTAGAGAAGGGTCCCCTCCACCCAGATACCCCACTCAAGAGTAACTGGAAGGCCTCAAAGAATTCGCAACGTTCCTTCCCCAAAAATGAGCACATGTTGCCATCTAGCGGTTATTATATGTGAAAACCAAAATGTTTAAAACAAATTTTTTTGGCCGGGTGCTGTGGTTCACGCCTGTAATCCCAGCACTTTAGGAGGCACAGACGGGTGGATCATGAGGTCAAGAATCGAGACTATCCTGGCCAACATGGTGAAATCCCGTCTCTACCAAAAATACAAAAATTAGCAGGGTGTGGTGGCTCACGCCTCTAGTCCCAGGTACTTGGGAGGCTGAGGCAGGAGAATCACTTGAACCCGTAAGATGGAGGTTGCAGTGAGCAGAGATCGAGCCACTGCACTGCAGCCTGGTGACAGAGTTGGACTCTCTCAGAAAAAAAAATTTTAACTTTTTTTTTAAACAAGGTATTTGTTACTCTCTTTCAAAGTTCCCATTTCCTGCCTGCGTATATCTCTACCATGGCACTACTCCACGGGGGAGAAAAGCCCCGTGTTTCCAAGCACTCTTCTGATTTCTTGGAGTTTAGGATTGACTGTGGGAATTGGGGGTGGGGGGTGGGGGGGATGGTTAAGACTAAAGCAGGAGCCCACACCACCTCCTGGCAGAATCAGGGACTGCGGCTTCCAGGAAGTGCTGCCTGACAGGTCACCATTATTCCAGTGTCCCCAGACCCCTTGTGGGTCCTCGAATGCCTAGTCCCACGATACCCCCGACTCACCCTCTACTCTTAGCCCCAGCACGCCCGTTGAGTTTTGCACTTCCCACCTGGTCCAGGTGGGACCCTCTACCAGAAGGCTCTCCGCCCATTTCTCAGCCAAATCCTAGCTTCGGCAGGCTTCTCCACGACCCTGCTCACTTTCCAGAAGGGAGTTTCCAGAGTTTCCCCCAAAGGGTCCAGAGAACACCCGGACCACCCTCCTAGTGTTGCCAGCGGCCTCCCTGATGTTGCAGTGGTTCCTGGAGACGTCTCATTTCCTCAAGACTCCTTAAGGACAGGGATCTAATCTCATATTCCTCTTCTGCACAGTTCTGGTACAGGCCCTAGTGGATGAGGCTGGCTCAAAAACGCATGTTAAATGGATACACTCAAGGGAGTACCTTCACCCGCAAAGATGTTAGGTCTCTACTGAGCAAGGGTAATCCCAGGTGGAAATGGATGACCCTCCTGAGGGGCCGACTCATCATCTGCTTGGGAAGAAAAACAGACACATAGATATCACTCTAAAATATTAAACCTTCAGTGCACAGGAGGACAGCTTTGACCCCCCTGTGATGTCATCTCCACCCCAACCAATCAGCAGCAAGCACATAGCCACACCCACCCCTTCCCCAAATCTGCCTTTGAAAAACCTCCAACCTGCGAACTTTGGAAGAGATGCTTTGAGTGCTAACTCCATCTCCCACATGGCATGGCTGGCCTTGTGTCTATTCAACTCTTTCCTTACTGCAAACAAAATAAATATTACATGAATAAAAATAGGCAATCAAATGACATATACTCCAGATCACAAAGCTATATATTTGTCATATAGTGATATATTATATATAATCATTTTACATTATATATATAAATATCAAAATGTTATTAGTGGTTGTTTTTAGAATTCTTGGTACTTCCCTCTATTCCTCACAATCCCTCCTTTTGTAATTAAGAAGGTAGTAATTGACAAGACAGCTCAGTGGCTATACCTGTGTGTGCTGGGGGAGACTTACACACTTGCATAAATAAACCCTGCCATCGCGGCCAGGTCTGATTCGGTTCTTGGGGGTCCCCTGCTGCCAGCTCTCTGAGCAGCTTGGCTCAGGCAGGTGGGTGTGCAGGGGTCCCCCCAGCTCTTCTCCTCTCCCCAGTGCAGATGGGGAGTTTGCAGTGACCCACATGACCAAGGCCCACCTCTTCTCCACGGGCACTGTGCACTGGGTGCCCCCGGCCATCTACAAGAGCTCCTGCAGCATCGACGTCACCTTCTTCCCCTTCGACCAGCAGAACTGCAAGATGAAGTTCGGCTCCTGGACCTACGACAAGGCCAAGATCGACCTGGAGCAGATGGAGCAGACAGTGGACCTGAAAGACTACTGGGAGAGTGGCGAGTGGGCCATCGTCAATGCCACAGGCACCTACAACAGCAAGAAGTACGACTGCTGCGCCGAGATCTACCCCGACGTCACCTACGCCTTCGTCATCCGGCGGCTGCCGCTCTTCTACACCATCAACCTCATCATCCCCTGCCTGCTCATCTCCTGCCTCACGGTGCTGGTCTTCTACCTGCCCTCCGACTGCGGCGAGAAGATCACGCTGTGCATCTCCGTGCTGCTGTCGCTCACCGTCTTCCTGCTGCTCATCACCGAGATCATCCCGTCCACCTCGCTGGTCATCCCGCTCATCGGCGAGTACCTGCTGTTCACCATGATCTTCGTCACCCTGTCCATCGTCATCACTGTCTTCGTGCTGAATGTGCACCACCGCTCCCCCAGCACCCACACCATGCCCCGCTGGGTGAGGGGGGCCCTTCTGGGCTGTGTGCCCCGGTGGCTTCTGATGAACCGGCCCCCACAGCCCTTGGAGCTCTGCCAACCCCCAGGTCTGAAGCTCAGCCCTTCTTATCACTGGCTGGAGACCAACGTGGATGCGGAGGAGCAGGAGGTGGTGGTGGAGGAGGACAGATGGTCGTGTGCAGGTCACGTGGCCCCCTCCGTGGGCACCCTCTGCAGCCATGGCCACCTGCACTCCGGGGCCTCAGGTCCCAAGGCTGAGGCTCTGCTGCAGGAGGGTGAGCTGCTGCTGTCACCCCACATGCAGAAGGCACTGGAAGGCGTGCACTACATTGCCGACCACCTGCGGTCCGAGGATGCTGACTCTTCGGTGTGTTGGGGTTGGGAGGGGGGCCAACATCCTCCCCCTCCAGGCTGGGGGCCTGGGTGGCCCCATCAGCCTAGTAGGGAACCACCTTACCCCAGAGTGTGAGCTTGGGCAGCTCAGGTTCCTCCCATGAGGACATGCTTCCCTGGTCACGGTCCTTAGAAACAAGAAATAAATGGAGAGAGAGCACGTGTAGCTGGCCACTCTGAGGACACTTATTGGCAGGTGGCAGGTTACACACCATGGGGTCAGGTATGAGCAGCTCAGTCTAACAGGAAGCCTGAGAGCTGAAGAGGGAGGACCCCAGATGCTGAATCCGGTGACTCCCTCAGGCCTCCAGCTCCCACCATTGCCTTGGAGGTGGTGGGAGGTGGGGAGAACATTTCAGGAGAGGCCCCGAAAGTCAGCTGTGCAGCGGCAGCCTTTGTCTCGTCTTGGACGGTCTCCTCCTCTGCCTCCTTGTTGATGGGCTCTGGGCATTTTGCAGACTTCACTCTTCAGCCACAAATCCTGCAGATTCTTGGTTGCACCAGGTGGACTCCACCCCCGGCCCCTGCCATGGCACTGGTCCCTCCCTGCCCCCTGTCCCAGCCCCCATCTGCCATTGCCATTGCAGGCCCCTGCTCTAGCACAAAATTCTTATCAGCCAAAGGAAGGATGAAAGGCAGGGAGGATGGGTTGCCTTGAGGAATAGATCAGAAAATTAATCATGATGTAATCCAGGAGCAGTGGGGAATCCAGGCTTCCTTGCCTAGGCTGTGAGCCCAAATTCCACAAAGCCCCCCGCCCTACCCCCAGCCTGCCTAGGGTCCCAGCCACCTTCACTGTTTCCCTCTCCCCAGCTCCAGCAGGTGGGTGAGGTGGCAACATGTGGGCAGCTAAGTCTGGGGTTGCACTGATGTCACTGCGGGCCCCTAGGAGGACTCGTGCCCTGGGGTGGTCCTGCTGCCCTTTGCGTCCCTCTAGCCTCCTTTACTTACAGCCGGGGAGCATACTATGGACAGGTTTGGATGTGGAGGGCTTTGATGCGAGCGGAATCACCAGGGGAGCTTGCTGGAGCCTTGAAACCGCTCATTGTCCCCTCCCCTCCAGTCACCCGGCTCCCCGCACTGACCTTTGCTCCCCTGGGTCTCTGTGGGGCAGTTGCTGCTGTCCCCATTGGCCGTCCTTGCAGAGGCTGTGCATAGGGGGGCTGCATCTGCTTCCCAGGCCTGGCCCCTATCACTGTGCGCTGTCTTCCTCGCAGGTGAAGGAGGACTGGAAGTACGTCGCCATGGTCATCGACAGGATCTTCCTCTGGCTGTTTATCATCGTCTGTTTCCTGGGGACCATTGGCCTCTTCCTGCCTCCGTTCCTAGCTGGAATGATCTGACCGCACCTCCCTCGAATTGGCTCCCAGGGCACCCCCGCTGACCATCTTTTTGACCATCTCTGCTGCAGCTGCCTCTGGTATCCCCTTTGGGGTCAGCAGGTGCCTCTCCATGGAGTCCTGACCCTGGCCCCGGCATCACAGCCTTCCATCCAGCTTAACAAGCTTGTACCAGGGCTGAGAGCCCTGTTTTGGATGCTGAGGAGCTAGGGAAGCTCTGCAGAAGGTCACAAGATGGTGGTGACCAAGTGGGGCAGAGTCAGATTCTCCTGGAGGAGCAGTGCAGACCCCAAGTGACAGAACAGTCAACCTGGGGGACACTGGGGCCAGGGTGACAAGGAAGGGAGGGCAGACCTCAAAGGAGGGGTCGTGGGGCAAAGGGGAGGGTTCCTTGGGGTGGAAGGGCTCTGAACGATGTTTGGATTTGGGAATGAGCCCAAAGTGCCAGAACAGCTGGGCGAGGCGGGAGCTTGGAGAGCCAGGTGGGGTCTCTCAAAGCCAGGCTGGGGATGAAGTTCGGAGTCTGTCCAAGTCTGCAGGGTTCTGAGCTGGATGGTCCAGCAGGGGAGTGATACAGGCTCTTCTGGAAGGGGAGGAAGCGGGAGGCAGGGCCTGCATGTGGGGTGGATCTTCCCTACAGGGGAGGGACGGATGGTTGGATACAGGTGACTAGGCTATTCCATCCACCTGGAAGCACCTTGGAGTCCCCAGGCTTCTCCTTGATGTCACTCCCCTCCCTTCCTTGCTGCAAAGTGGCTCTGCACCAGCAGCCCCCAGCAGGTCTGGCACAGCTAAGAGCTGCGGCTTGCGGGGGCTCCATATGTCCCTACACATGCAGCGGCCAAACAAGAAAGACCATCCTGAGCCGCTCCTGACCCAACTCAGACTCGTCTTGTTTGCCCTGTCCTCCCTCCCTCCACCTCTCCACCCCTCCTCCCGTTCCCCCTTCCCCAGGCACCCTGTTCCCTATGCCTGGCTCCATCGGAAGGAGGCCTCACTTGGGAGCTGAAGATCTTTGCCTTTAGCTCCTTTGACTCTAAACTTCTCAAGGGCAGGGGCTCTGCCTGTTGCTTCTCCTACCCCCAGCACCTAGCACAGCGCAGGGTGAGTACTGCGCTCTAGGCATTTGCTCTGAGTGGTTGAGGGGAGCAAGCTGGCTTGTTCGGGCCCCAAGACTGCTGTGCAGATGGCAAAAGCTGTGCTCCCATCCCTTCCCAGCCTGGCCCATCTCCCCTCAGAGCCCCAAGGTGTGTTGACCTGCCCTGAACCTTCAGAGCAGCCTGTGTATGCACCTTGGAAAGCACCACCCCAAGGACCAAGTCTGCACCTGGGAGCCCAGGCCGAACGGCTGCTCCTGGGATCAGGCACCAGACCTCTCCCCAGCTCTGTGCAGACCGGAGAGTAGGACCTTGACAGCTAACAGATATGGCCGCTGGGTTCTTGAGACGGCGTGGAGCCTCCAGGCAGGAAGCCGAGCAGGGGAAGCTTCCGGTTTTTCTGGTCCTAGGGGTCCCCTCCTTCCAAACCCCGAAGTGTCTCTCCCTGACACCCCCAGGAGACACCTGCTTGCCTTTGACACCCCGGCCCCGGCCCCACCACACCTCGCTTCTTTCCCACAACCCCCTGCTCATGGCTCATCTGGTCTCTGGCTCCTGTCTACTTCTGTGCACGCAGACCCCCGCCTCCCCTCTCCTCCCACTTGTTCTTCGGAGGCCTCAGAGCTCTCAGGTCCAGGCTCCCAGACCCGCTGTCCTGGGACAGTGATGTTCGCTCCTGTTATCCACATCTCCCATCCATCTTGCATGTGATAAAGAGAGTAAATAAAGCTGCATCTACTGCTCACTCAACTGTGTGGCACCCTCCCTGCCAGCCACACCTCAATATTGCCAGTGTCACCCAATCCCCTCCAGAGACCGGGTGGTTTGGGGGCCCCACTGGGGGAGAAATGACATGGCATTCCTGATGTAGCCATAGAGGGTACTGTCCTGGGTCCCTGGAAAGTCGCCCCCCACTACCCCTGCAAGGGCAAAGGGGCCAGAGCACACCCCTGACCCAATGCCGGGTATCACTGTTCGCCCCTCCTCGGCCGATGCCCAGCACTGGAAAGCTTTGATCTCCAACCAGCGTGAACACCATCAGTTTCTTCCAGAGCTTGGCTCACAGTCCCCATTCTCCCCCAGTGGGCAAATCAAACAAACAAAACCAACCGCAAAGCAAATGGGACAATTTTAATTCAACCACAAGTCAAATAGAAAGAGGTTAAAAGAATGTTTATGCAAACACGCGAGAAAAGAAGGCTGCAGATGAGAATAGGGGCGGGAGGGAGAAAAAAGAGGAGGAGTAAGAAAAGAGGGAAAAGGGAAAGAAAGGGAGAGTGACGGGACATAGAGAAAGGGGCAGGAAGAGAGCGGATTTGGCCCAAGGTCCTGTCCTGGCCCCACCTCTCTGCTCCTTCCCCCTGATGCTTGGTTTGACAACACAGCGTCCCTGTGCCCAGACTCCCAATTAGCTTGTTCCTGGACTATGTCCCAGGTCCTCTCTCAGGAGGGCACATGCTGTCAGTCCAGACCAAACTCACATTAAATAAATTCCAATATACACTGTACAAGAACACCAGGCCCATCCCTCATCTCATTGGCTGCCTGACCCCCAAAACAAAGCTCCTTCCCAGCTTCTCTGTGCATCAGGGGACATCTGAGGGCCGAAGAGGAAGGGAAAGGAATAGCTTGGTTCCCCAATTGACCTGCCATGTCCATATATAAAGCTAGGGGCATCACATGACCCTCCCGCCCCCATGATCCCCCTGCATGGACTGGGTGGGGTAGAAAGGAGTGGCCAGGCAGCAGCAGTGCCCCCTCCGAGCCATCTTTGTCACCCTCACCCTGCGTCCATAGCCCAGAGTCCCCTCTGTCCAGCTGCAGCCTGAGCAGTACAGCCTGGGGTAGGGGTAGGGAGAGGGGTCGTGCAAAGTGGCAAGGGAAAGTGACTCCCCTTGGCCTTCCCCCTGGAAGACCCACATGACCAACAGCAAGGCAGGGGAGGTACATGGCAGGCAGGGGCAGAAGAGGCAGGCAGGTGGCTCCCACCCTCCGTCACTCTGCAGGCGGGTGGGCCAGATTGGCCAGAACCTTGGCCTGGTCAACGGCATCGAGCAGGTTCTTGGCGTCCACGGCCAGGGTGTGTGAGGCCGTCAGCATCTGCCTCTTGCACTCCTCACTCAGGGAGGTCACGGCATTCTGCTGTGCCAGCCTCATCTTGTTGATAAGCTCCGCCAGGTCTTTGTTGAGCAGTTTCTGGGTACCCTCGATCTGCAGGAAGATCACACAGGAGAGGCTGAGGGCCCCGTCTATGCCTGGAGGAGGGAAGCCTTGGAGGTACCCGCCTGCGTGCTGGCCAAGGCGGTCGGAAGTCCCCTGGAAGTGAATCAGACCTAGGAGCGGGCTGAGTGCAATGCCCATGCAGGGTGGAGCCAAGTCTACAGGGACTGACACCACTGCCATCCCACCCCCGGCGCAGCTTGTGTAAGCCCAGCCTGACCCTCCCTTCATGACACCAGTCCTTCACGCTTTCTAAAATGCGAATCTGATCATAGCACTGTTCTTTGTTTTTTTTGTTTTATTTTTTGAGACAGAGTTTTGCTCTTGTCACCCAGGCTGGAGTGCAGTGGCATGATCTCAGCTCACTGCAGCCTCCATCTCCCAGGTTCAAACAATTCCCCTGCCTCAGCCTCCTGAGTAGCTGGGATTACAGGCACCCGATAATACACCTGGCCAAGTTTTGTATTTTTAGTAGAGATGGGGTTTCACCATGTTGGCCAGGCTGGTCTCAAACTCCTAACCTCAGATGATTCTCCTGCCTGGGCCTCCCAAAGTGCTGGGATTATAGGTGTGAGCCACCATGCCTGGTCATCCACTGATGTCTTGAACCCCTCAAAATCCTCCACGAGGATTGGAATCAACTTCTTCCAAGTGGTTAATGATATTATGTCTTCTCATGAATCAGAAGTGTTCCTAATATTATCTAGGATGCTAAATCCTTTCCAAAACGTTTTCAATGGACTCTGCCCAGATCCATAAAAGAAATCACTATATATGGCAGCTATAGCCTTAGAAATGTATTTCTTAAATAACAGAAATTAAAAGTAGAAATTACTCCTTGATCCATGGGCTGCCAAAGAGATGCAGTGAAAACATTAGTCTCCTTCTGAATCTCCGGCTGATATCTTGAGGAGACACGTTGTCGATTAGTAATATTCTGAACATCTTTTTCTGAGTAGACCTCAACAGTGGGCTTATGATATTCAGTAAAACATGCTGTAAACACATGTGCAGTCATCCAAACTTCACTGTTACATTTACAGAGCACAGGCAGAGTAGATTTTGCCCCACCCCACCCCCTTTTTTTTGAGGAGTTTTGCTCTTGCTGCCCAGGCTGGAGTGCAATGGAGTGATCTTGGCTCACCACAACCTCCGCCTCCCAAGTTAAAGCGATTCTCCTGCCTCAGCCTCCCTAATAGCTGGGATTACAGGCATGCCCCACTATGTCCAGCTAATTTTGTATTTTTAGTAGAGATGGGATTTCTCCATGTTTGTCAGGCTGCTCTTGAACTCTCCACCTCAGGTGATCCACCCACCTCGGCTCCCAAAGTGCCGGGATTACAGGCGTGAGCCACTGCGCCCGGCAGATTTAGCTTAATTCCTAAGGGCCCTAAGACTGTCAGAATGCCCAATAAGCACGGCTTGAACCAGTCACTTTAGCCCCTAGCAAGAGTCAGTCTGTCGTTTGAAGTTTTGAAGCCAGGCATGGACATCTGCTCTAGCTATGAAAGGACTACATGGCATCTGCTTCCAACAGAAAGCCATTCATCTACATTGAAAAACCCGTGGTTTAGCGGAGCCACCTTCATCGGTGATCTGAGCCAGGTCTTCTGGAGAACCTGCTGCAGCTTCTCCATCAGTACGTGCTGTCTCACCTTGCCCTTTCATGTTACAGAGGTGGCTTCCTTCCTTAAACCTCATGAACCAGCCTCTGCTGGTTCAAGTTTCTTCTGCAACTTCCAGAACTTCTCAGCCTTCACAGAATTGAAGGCCTTGCTCTGGATTAGGCTTTGGCATAAAGGAATATTGTGGCTGGCTTGATCTTCCATCCAGGGCACTCAAACTTCCTCCGTATCAGCAGTAAGGCTGCTTCACGTTGCCATTCATGTGTTCACTGGAGTAACTCTTGATTTCCTTCAAGAACTTTTTCTTTGCATTCACAATGTGGCTAACTGGCAGAAGAGGCTGACTTTTGGCCTATCTTGGTTTTCAACATGCCTTCCTCACTCAGCTTAATTATTTCTAGCTTTTGATTTAAAGTGAGAGGTGGGCGACTCTTCCTTTTACTTAAACACTCAGAGACCACTGTAGGGTTATTAATTGGCCTAATTTCAATATTGTTGTGGGCCAGGGAAAAGGGAGGCCCAAGGAGAGGATGGGGGAATGGCTGGTTGGAGGGGCAGTCAGAACGCACACAACATTCAGTGCTAAGTCTTACGTGGGCACAGTTTATGGCCCCTCAAAAGGATTACCATAGTAACACTGCTCATCACTGATCACCAATCACATAACGGATATCATAATGAAAAAGTCTGAAATATTGTGAGAATCGCCAATATGTGACACAGACACAAAGTGAGCAGGTGCTGTTGGAAAAATGGCACCAACAGGCTTTCTCAATGTAGGGTTACCACAAATGTTCAATTTGTAAAAAATGAAGTATCTGGGAAGTGTAATTAAAGCAAAGTCCAATAAGGTGAGGTGTGCCTGTTCACAGCTGGTACTCAGGAGGCATTTACAAATGAAGTGGATGGACGAATCAATGAATGAATTGGCATCCCAAGGGTAAGGAGCTCTCACATGAAACAAAGCAGCTCTGCCTGGGGCTCCTGTATGGGTTGTCACTGTCCCACGAGAGAGGCCAGGAAATGGTCCAAACTCTCCTGCCTTCTCCCGCCTTGGACAGTGGGAACAGTGGCAGGATGTGGTAGTCATCTGTGCCGCAGGGCTGGCCACTGGGAGGCAGGGGACCAAAGGGCTCTAGATGGACAACCAGCAAACAAACATCTATGGCACTGTATCATGTGCCTGTGGCTTTGGTAACTAATTACCAGAAATGCAGTGGCATAAAGCAACGCAGATTTATTGTCTTAAACTTCTGAAGGGCAGAAGTCTCAAATGGTCCCCACTGGGCTGAAGTCAAGGTGGCCACGGGCTGGTTTCCCTCTGGAGGTTCCAGGGGAGAACCTGTTCTTTGTCTTCTCCAGCTCTGAGAGGCTGCTGCCTTCCTCAGCCTGAGGCCTCCTTCCAGCTGTCACGTCTGTCACTCCGACCTTGTGTCTCTGGTCACACACTGCCTCCCTCTTATTTTATTTATTTATTGATTTATTTTGAGATAGGGTCTCTCTCTGTTGCACAGGCTGGAGTGCAGTGGCTCACAGCTCACCACAGCTCACCACAGCTTCACCTCCCAGGCTCAGTCAATCCTCCCACCTCAGCCTCCTGAGCAGCTAGGACTATAGGCACAGGCCACCATGCCCAGCTAATTTTTGTATGGTTTTGCCATGTTGACCAGGCTAGTCTCAAACTCCTGAGCTCAAGCAATTCACCTACCTTGGCCTCCCGAAGTGTTGGCATGATAGACGTGAGCCACCACACCTGCCAGTATTGTCACAGAGATCCCTGTAAGACCAGAACCCCTGACCCTTGGATCCCCGTGACAACACTGGACCCACTCCAAGAACAGAGCACCATCTCCCCATCTCAAGGTCCTTAACTTGATCACATATGCAAAGTTTTTTGCCATGGAAGGTGACATGTTTCCCAGCGCCAGGGTTTAGGATGTGGACATGTTTGGGGGCCCTGCCTCTCCCCACTGCAGCCACCATCTCAAAGTGGAGCACCAAGACTCTTGTTTTGATTTTCAGTGAACGTTTTTCATTAATCAGATTAAATAATTAAAGAAACCTTAAGTACTATTTCTATGACACATCCACATTAATCTTCATACAGACAGTGACCCGAATAAAAGTAACAGGAGGGAGGAAAAGAAGGTGTGTCCCTTTTTGCATAACCCCAGTAAGAATTCACTGCCATCATCTAAGATCTGAATTAGGGAAGCCTCCCTAGCACCTGGCAGGTTCCTGGGTGCTCTCTGAGCCCTCTGGTGGTGGCTGATGGGATGAGCTGC
This sequence comes from Leontopithecus rosalia, assembly GCA_028533165.1. Classification (NCBI taxonomy): domain Eukaryota; kingdom Metazoa; phylum Chordata; class Mammalia; order Primates; family Cebidae; genus Leontopithecus; species Leontopithecus rosalia. Next base: position 10,209,448 of record CM052661.1, read on the forward strand.
ATAGAACCCACCGGCTAGGGACTCAGTGGACAGACATGAAGTTGTCCAAGCAGCCGTCATGAGCCTCTGATGGAAGCATAAGTAGGGACAGGTGGGGGTGCAGGAGCAAAGCAACAGCCTATGGCACCATCTGGGATGGGACGCTCACCTCTGTCCGTGAAGATGACGGCAAGGAGGGCAGGAGATCGTCCACGCTCCCGATGAGCTTCCGCAGGGTCAGCCCCACGTTCTGGGGAGAGAAAGGGGCAGGATGGCCGCCACTCCTGGCTACTGGAGAGAGCTCTCCCGAGGTGGTGTGTGCCCCCGCGAGTGGCCTGGGACTCAATTCCCCAGGCCAGCTTGCTCTATGAGCATCTTCCCAGACAGCCAAAAGGAAGCACACTCCTCCTTCCTTCCAGGGTGGAGTTGAGCTGCCTCCACCTCCCCAACCTGGCCCTGCTCTCACCTTCACCACCACCACATAGCCCTCGGGGGGCAGCTGACAGAGCTCATTCTTGAGGTCCAACACGGCCCGCACCAGCGCCATGACATTGAGGTACACCAGGTCGTCAGTCCGGTCCAGGTTAGCTGTGGGCTGGATGGACTGAGGAGAAGCAGGTGGCTGGTGAGTGGGGGAGGGTCAGGGCATAGCATGATTCTCTCCTGGGGAGGCACTACTGGGGCCAACTCCACCACCAGCTCGATTCGAAAGGACTCATCTCTAGAATGATAGTGCCCTGACCTGGGTTGATCGACCCTGTCCATGTCGGGGGCAGTTTCCAGCCAGGGAGCCTTAACAAAGTACTAGTGGTGGTCTCACAACAGACCAATAGAACCACCACCAGGACATGGGGTGAGGCAGGTTTTTTAAAGAGGTGGGGTCTCACTCTGCTGCCCAGGCTGGAGTGCAATGGCACGGTCACAGCTCATGCTGCCTTCACCGCCTAGGTCAAGCAATCCTCCTGTCTCAGTCTCCTGAGTATCAGGCATGCCGTCAAGTCCAGCTACTTTATTTTTAATTTTTAGTAAAGACAGGTTCTTGTGATATTGCCCAGGCTGATCTTGAATTCCCGGGCTCAAGTGATCCTCCTGCCATGGCCTCCCAGAGTGCTGGGATTACAGGTGTGAGCCACCGCATCTGGCCTGTGCAGAGTTTCAAAGCTCCTAGGGTGCTTTTAATGGACAGCCAAGGTTGAGAATCACTGTTCCAGAGGAAAGCAGCCAGCACCACCCCAGACAGCTGTAAAGACAACGGGTGCTGGAAATCAAGGGGGAGGCTCAGAAGACAGAAGGAGCCTACACCCCTTTCCCTGGGGCTGGATCAGGGAGCTCTGAGAGGGGTATGGAGGGTGGGAGAATGGTTCTTCCTCTTGCTTTTTCATGAATTAGCTGTGTGGTCTTAGGCAAGGCACCCCCATCTCTGGGGCTCATTACAGTCCTCTGTAATGAGGACTCTGAACTGGATTCTGTCTGAGACTGAAGCTTTCATACTCCGTGCTCTTCAACCTTGTTCAACTCTCTCTCAGTTGTCATCAGTTTCAGCAGAGCCAACACATACCTGTGCACCCAGCCTTGGGGGCTTCTGTGGGGGCCCCGTGAACTCCACTGCAATAAAGAGAACAGTGAGTGGGGGGCAGCTCTCAGCACTCCAACCCTTCCCTTTGTACCTGCTGACATCAAATGGGCCCCCTCCCCTTTACCACCAGGAGACTTCATGGAGATTAACCCTGATTCCAGGAAGTAGGCAGTCTCCCTGGTTTTGCAGTAGTCAGGGACAGCACTGTTGTCTCTCTCTTTTTTTTTTTTTTTTTTTTTTTGAGACAGACTCTCATTCTGGGCTGGAGTGCAGTGGTGTGATCTCAGCTCATTGCAACCTCCACCTCCCAGATTTAAGCGATTCTCCTGCCTCAGCCTCCTGAGTAGCTGGGATTATAGGTGCCTGCCACTACACCCAGCTATTTTTTTTTATTTTTAGTAGAGATGGGCTTTCACCATGTTGGCCAGGCTGGTCTCGAACTTCTGATCTCCCAAAGTGCTGGGATTACAGGTGTGAGCCATCACACCTGGCCTTCTATTCTCACCTCTGCTACCAGAGAGCTCGTCACCACCCCGGGCAGGGGCAGCTCACGCTCCCAGGGCCTGAATTTTCATTTGTAAGGTAAAAGGGTAAGCTCAGAAGAGATCCCCAAGTCAGAAGGCTTGGGTTCAAATGTGAGCATTGCTAATTATTAGCTGTGTGATTTTGGACAAGTTACTTAACCACCCTGTGCCTCAGAGGATAATAAATGGTCCCAGGCCAGGTCTGACTTGTGTCCAGTTCTCTGTGACTGCTGTCCTCCTCCTCAGCACTGCCCCTCCAGGCCCCAGGCTCACTGCTGGCTGTTCCCTCCCTGCCTTCAACAGGGGATTCCAGAGAGAGCCTGTGGGCTCAGCTGCCCCTCCCACTTTCTCTTCTCTGTCCTCAGGCCTACAGAAGAGTCTGAGCGGAGAAGCAGGTAGCACTGCTTAACTTGCCCACAGGAGCCTCTGACAGAGCAGGAAATCGAAAGGAAGAGGGAATTCCCAACTCCTCTGAACAAATGCAGGAGGGGGATGACCTGAGGAGGGTCCTGAGGATGTGGCTGCTGAGAGAAAGGAGGCAGGGTGCCAGGCAGGGCGAGGGACGGGGCGGAGGGAGCAGAGGGGCAGTTGGCCCACCACACAGGCTCTGAATTAAATCACGGCTGATGAGGCAGGGAACGCAGACAGACTCTGCTGCTCCCTGCCCTGGGTGGTGGGCAAGGACGGTGGCTCTGCACGAGGTGCCAAGCGGAAACCCCCCGAAGAAGGGCATGAACACTCACTGTAGCCGACCTCCTTCTCTGGAGTCTAGAGGAAGGAGGAAAGAGAACATCGACCTCACTCATGCGGCTCTGGAGACAACCCCCTCCCCTGCTACCCATTCCCCAGCCCTTCACTGTGTGTTTAGAGATTATTACAGCCATGGGGTCAGGGGTGCTTCTAGGAGCAGCTCCTAACCCAAAGTGACCTTTCTGGGAAGCTGAGGGGCCCTGTGGAGGGCCCCAGCCAGTGGTAAAGGCTCCATTACAGCAGAGTTGAGGAAAAGGGCCATGTAGAGGTTGGTAGAAAAGGAAAAGACACCTGCCCAACATGGAAAGCCACCAAGAGGAGCTGGGCAGGCCTGGGGGCGGGAGCAAGCAGGGGTCCTATGGTGGATGGGGCCTTCCCAGGCCTTGGCACGGGGGCGGGAGCGAGCAGGGGTCCTATGGTGGATGGGGCCTTCCCAGGCCTTGGCACGAAGGAAGAGGCCTCTTCTGGCAACTCACCAATGGGGACTTATCATTCATATAAACCATGGGGTCCTGCAGAAGAAGAAATGAGAGCGAAGGGCTTAGAATTCTGGAGCTGAAAGCACCAAGAATGCAGGGGAGCCTTTCCCCAGCCACCCGAGGAGGTGGAAGAGGACACAGATGGGTGCAGGGCACGGACATCCTGGGTGCTCACCAGGGACTTCTCCTCCTGCCTGAGCCACTGGTAGTCCTCCACCATCTGCTTCTGCTGCTTGTCCAGGATTTGCCGCATCTTGATCTTCTCGGCCTCCCACAGCTGCTGGGCCTCTTCTCGGCTGCTGGGTCGGATGAAGTCCTCCTCCTGGGAGGACGGCAGAGAGAAGGGTGAGATGCAGTGAGCGCTGCTCTCAGACTCAGGGAGGGACGGTCCTCCGAAGAACCTCATGGCAGCCACGAGACTTGCTCCGAGCAGCTGCGTTTCTCTTGTAAGTTTGTTCTTAACCCCCCAGCCATATGTGCAGACAGTTACTGGGTATCAGCCCGAGCATGTGCCTGTGTTGCAATGTGATACCAAACCCGAGAACCCATTGCTCAACATGCACTTTATTCGAATGATCACACCATCCGCTCACGATATTTTATCAAGTGACTGCCCTGCTGTTATTATCTCGGTGTTTGTGACAGTTGTTGTCATTTAGCAGATTTTAAAAAGAAAACCTATTAAGGTCAATTAAAATCTATTTTAAAATCTACTAAGAGCATCAAGAGGGTTTCCAAGGGGATGGCTTTGCTTCGCTGGATAGCATCATGCCCTTTCGATCTGTCTCCACCTAAGCACCACGGTGGCAGGTCTGGAAGCTTCAAGAGACAGTGGTGCTGCCTCTTGCCTCACGGTGTGCTGTCCCACCTGTGTCCATGAATGAGCAGAGCCTGAGAGAAGGAGCAGCAGCATGCACGCACCAATCGTGCCTTTGTATTAAGATATCCTCTTATTAAGATAATAGCTTGGGTTATTTAACAAAATGTTAGGAGGAATGCATGAGCTAAAAGATAAAACAAAGAACAAAATTTCATGAAATACAGCCCTATAGAGATAAGATAAATGCAATCATAGCTTGGTTATTTAATGATTAGAAGAAATGCATGAACAGATAAAAAGAACAAAATTCAAAGAAATATAGCTCTATAGAGACAAGATAAATGCTTCCTCTCCCTAGATGTAGTAACCCACTCTTGCTGTAACTTACCTCTAGGGCTTTGGACCCATTCATAGTGTTAGCTGCTAGTTCCTAAACAGAAAGTATTGCATGTCCTTCTATTTTCCTTCAGTCCTCCCCGACGGTTCATTTGTATAATTATCTGCTCAGTGCCTCTAAACTATTTTGCTCTTCTTCTGCTGCACATGATGACCCTGACCTCCTGGACAGAGGGAGGAGGAATATTATTGGCATCCTCTTGATTGCACAAAGCCCAGGAGTTGCTTTTGCTGGGTCAGGATCCTTCTGTGACATCTAAATGAGCAGGTCCCTCAGTTCCTTGCCTTTGAAGGGTCCACTTGCATACAAGCCACTTGCAGAAGATGCTAACAATGATCTCCACCTACTTTTAGCAATCAGTAATTGCTACCAAGCCTCTTAAAAGAGTTTCCTCACTAAGCCCTACAAAACACACTTGAATATTACAATATGGTTTAAAAATGGTTATGTTGGGATGTTTCTCTTAGTGCACATTGAGCTTCAATTACTGACCTCAATTTCCAATCACGTTTCCCCACAAATTAGGTTTCTTGCTGAAATAGCCTTTATTCATGAATCTGTTCAATAATTGTTTATTAAAAGCACTACTATGTGGCAGGGCTGGATGCTGGGAGGACAGTGCTATTAAAATGTATGATGATCTTATTCTCATGGGGTTAAGTAGATACTAGTTAGACCAGGGCTCCTCAACCTCAGGACTATTGACACTTGGAGCCAGATAAGTCTTTATTTCCAGGTCGATTTACCATACATTGCAATATGCTTCCCTGCAATACATGCCTATAGCACATCCCCAGTGGTAATGAAAATGCCCCAGACATGGTCAAATGTCCTCTCAGAGGAAAAATAACTTTACTGAGAACCACTGAGCTAGACCTTATTTTATGAAAACAAAGTCCAGCATCTAAGAGTATTTTATAATCACGGGATTTATAAAAATAAAATCGGTTTTATTTATCAGAGGCTGATACTTCAAAATTAGGACATTTTAAGGGTATGAAAATCCCCAGTTAAATGTCACCGCCTGAAGACACAATGACATGGTTGCCCCAAGCTGTTGACAAATAGTGACAAACAAGAACTAAGTGTCAAAAGTTCTAAATATAGAGTTAGGGATTTCTGGATGTGAGAAAAATGTTTGGGTTGAAGAAGAGTATGGTAAGTACCAGCGGGATGAGTTACCAGAGTCAAGAAAATTCTACAAACATTTATAAGTATTTGTAAGTTTGTAAGTGTTGAGAGAAGATCCCATCACTAAAATACCTAGCATGCCCCAGGTCTGATCGTTCCACGTATCTTAACACACTCAGATTAGGAGGCTTATTCTGATGCCTTCCAATTTTGTAATAAAACTCAAGGAGAAAATGAACGCTTAAAAAATGGAATCTTCAATAAATAAAAAGTAGAGGTTGCAATTCTCGCCTCTGATGGAATGGATTTTAAAGCAACAAAGATCAAAAGAGGACATAATGGTAAAAGGATCAACGCAACAAGAAGAACTGACGATCCTGGATGGGTACGCACCCAATACAGGATACATAAGACTTGTAAAGAGACTTGGACTCCCACACAGTAGCAGTGGGGGATTTCAACATCAATATCAGATAGATCAACGAGACAGAAAATTAACAAGGATATCCAGGACTTGAACTCAGATCCGGAACAAGTAAACTTAATAAACATTTATAGAACTCTCCACTTTAAACACACAAGACATGCACTCTTATCAGTACCACATCACACCTACTCACAGGTTTAAATGAAATATTGGTTGGCCATTATTAAGCACAATTGATGGTATAAGGGAGATTTTCAATACCCATTTTTAGACTGCATTCTAGCCTGGGCAATTAAGCAACACTCCTGTTCTCTGCCCCTCCTCCTCTTCCTCTTTTTTCCTCTTCTTCATTCCTTTTTCTTTCTTTCTCTCTTAGAAAAAAAAATGGAATCTATTTGGGGTTGGTTTTGCTGAAATTCACCTCCTATATTATTAGGTAATGGACACTTACATTGCTAATTATATTCTATGCTGAAAAGGAATTGGGCACACGTGGTGTTTTAAAATAACTCTCATAAGTTGTAGCACCTTCCATAATTTGGCTATGACCCAACTGTTGGCCTTATCTCCACCTCCACAAGTTCCTTTCCTGTTCTAGCCTAACAGGTCTTGCACTTGTCCTGTGGTTTCCCAACCCTCAGTCTTGGCTTCTACTGAAGCCTCTGCCTCTTCCATGCCCTGAATCTCAGTTTCCTCCTGTCCACACCTTTCCCATTTTTCAAGGTCCAGCTTTTAAATAGAAGCTGAAAGGGGTTATCCCCCTCTCTGGACTCCCACTCTGTTGCACCCATGACCTTCTGGCTTGCATTACAGGTAAGTGTATACCCAGTCTGCTCCTTCTGGTCAACTGTAAGCTCTTTGAAGGCAGAGCCTCCCCACTTCAGCACCGAGGACAGTGTCCAATGATCAGAGTAACTCATAGTGTTTATTGAATTGTATTATTTTTACTTTATTTTATTTTATTTTTTGAGACAGAGTTTTGCTCTGTTGCCCAGGCTGGAGTACAGTGGCACGATCTTGGCTCACTACAACCTCTGCCTCCCAGGTTCAAGAGTTCTCCTGCCTTAGCCTCCCGAGTAGCTGGGATTACAGATGCATGCTGCCATGCCTGGCTATTTTTGTATTTTTAGTAGAGACTGGTTTTCACCATGATGGCCAGGCTGGTCTCAAACTCCTGACATCAAGTGATCCGCCTGCCTCGGCCTCCCAAAATGCTGGGAATACAGGCACGAGCCACACGTCCAGCCTTGAATTATATTATTTTTAAAGCTCAATTGTGAGGTCTTCGAGAGAGAGATTGATGCCATCCCAATGCTGGTATGGCATCCACAGACTCCCTGATGAGTCAGGCTATAGAGCCACGCAGCAGAAAAACTGTTTTTCTGGGAAAACCACCTCTGAATTTCTGTTAAATGCTTCCAAATGCTTTGTGAAGAGCCTATTATACCTTCTCAGCATTCTACCTGAAAAAGACTTTCTCAGTGTTTCTAATCTGTGTCATAAAATGGAGCTTATATTTTTAATCTTTTGGGGTTTGTTTATTTAAAGACATGCTCATTATGTTCTTTTAGGCAGATTTTCCTTATGGCAATTACTTCTAAAGCCCTAACACAAAAGGTCTTTTTTCCTACTGCACAATCTCTTTATGGAACTGAACAAGGTCCTGGTGGAGAAGCAGGAATTGGACAAAGGCAAGCTACCCCTCAAATGCGCAAAATGGCATCTTTCTAGAATAACACAATTTAAAGCAAAACTCACTAAAACAATCAATCATGGATAGGGAGTCAAAGGCAGGAGGGTGGGGAACCGAACACAGCCTCAATTATGGCACATGCTTAAAAATGTAGTTTTCTTATTCTTAAGCTCATGCAAAGACAGAAATTGGTTAAATTAATATAAAAGAGAAAAATGAAGTAGGTCAGAGGAAATTTTATTTCACAATAAATCTTAATCTTGGTGCCTGGAATTCTAACTTATGCTCATTTCAAAATTATACTAACTTAAGAATAATGGCATGAAAGTAATATCAGCCTACTTGCCTACATCTTCCAAATATATTATGATAAACACCTAATTCTTTTCAAAAAAATCTTGTTACATTTAGTGAGCCTGAAATACTGTGCATGTATGCAGAGTTAGAGCTAAAATAAGGGTTTTAGTCCGTTTTAGTTGGCTTAATAAAATAGATCAAGTTCATGGCAACTGACCACTAGGGACCATTTGTATGGAAGAAGGTGGTTGGTGACCAGTGGGCATCTGGTTATGAGCAAAAGTGTCTTTTCCACATAAGAGCTGACAATCAGAAGCTGGCCATGAAGCACTCGGGGCTTCACCCACAGTTAACAAAACTCAGTGACAAACAGCTAATGAGGAAGGTGGCTTAGGCCCCTGCTCTAGCCAGTCAATGAGCCAGTATTCCCTAGCCCTGAACTCCTCACCCAGCAGCAGCCTAAACAAAAGCTGAAGGGGAAGTAGCCATGAGGAAGTCTTTCCTTAGAGATTTTGCACCAAAAGCCGTCAGGTAGGAAGGATCCTTTACACTCCAGCACCACTAAGCTGTGCCGCACCCTGCCTAGGAGCCTTCATGCTGCCACAGATCCCTGTACCCCTGGGGCTCAGGAGAGGGAGAGATTTGTACCTCTCTAGCTATAACACCAGCATGGTCAAGGGCAGGTTAGGTCCAGCTAGTGTCCTCCAGAGCAGGGCCTGGCTTGGCCCCTAGCCTCTGATGCGTTCGCAAAGGAAAGGAAGTCACAGAGTCCCCCATTGGTGGCCTGACTGGTGCATAGGAGCACCGAGGGCCCTCTTGAGCTGAGGGCAAGGGGTTCCCAATGTCCCCGGCCACCTCCCTCCAGCAGCCTCTTCAGTCTGGGCAGGGACCAGCATGCAGAGCCCTCTTACCCGCATGCTGTGGCGTTTGAAGACATTGTGCCGGTGGAGAGGTGGGGTGTGCAGTGAGTTAACGGGAGATGGATACTCCATAGGGCTGGTGAGCGTAGGAGAGCTGGCACACAGACCCTCGGGGACCTATTCAGGAAAAGCAAAGAAGCACAAGGCACGGGACGAAGCAAGAAGGTGGACAATTAGCTGCTACAAACATGAGCACAAAGAAACCAAGCATGGGCACCATGGGGGATGGGGCTTGCTCTCCAGGAGTTAATAAAGGACACGACGTGGGCCTTCCATTGTTCCAAGAGAGATGGTGGAGCAGAGTGGCCTCTCATTCATCCAACATCCCCCACCACAATGCTCTGCACACAGTGGGGTCCCCGCTGGTTACTGACCCACTGAGACCAGGGCTCCTCCCTCAGGACTCTTTAGAAAACAGTTATGTTTCAGTTGCATTACAAACTGACTGATGTGGTTAACCCAGAGATTTAGAGAAATATGTATGAATTATTTTTAAAAAATTCAGACAGGTTCTTGCTCTGCTGCCCAGGCGGGGATGCAGTGGCATGATCACAGCTCACTATAGCCTTACACTCTTGGCCTCAAGCAATCCTCCTACCTCAGCCTCTCATGTAAATGGGACTATAGATGCATGCCACCATGCCTGCCTTGAATTTTTTTCTTAAATTAAAAAATAATGTTATCACAATTTTATTTTATTACTCTTGGTTTTAGAGATGGGGGTCTACAGTATATTGCCCAGGCTGGTCTCAAATTCCTGAGCTCAGTCAGTCTTCCCATCTCACTCTCCTTAGTAGCTGGGACTACAGGTGTGTGCTGCCACCTAACCCCCTGTTTTAAATATCACATAAGGGTATATTTTTTTCTTTCTTTCTTTCTTTTTTTGAGACAGAGACTTGCTCTGTTGCCCAGGCTGGAGTGCCGTGGCGAGATCTTGGCTCACTGCAACCTCTGCCTCCCAAGTTCAAGTGGTTCTCCTGCCTCAGCCTCCTGAGCAACTGGGACTATTGGCACGCACCACCACACCCAGCTAATTTTTGTATTTTTAGTAGAGACAGGATTTTACCATATTGGTCAGGCTGGTCTTGAACTCCTGATCTCATGATCCACCCACCTTGGCTTCCCAAAGTGTTGGGATTATAGGTGTGAGCCACTGTGCCCGGCCTATTTCTTTAAGGAAAATGCTTTCACCTTCTGAATCAGGGTTTCGCTTCACATGGAGAGGGTTTACCTATTAGTCCTTGGATGGTCTTGTTTTGGTACTCAGGCATTTCCTTGAGAACAAATATAGGACCATGGGATGCCACCTTTCTATAAAGGCCACCAAAAAAATGGACATTATCTCTAGTGGCTGAGGGGCTCCATTTTTGAGCAGTGACTCTGAACTGGGAGATGCAAGAGAAGACAGAGGAGAAGACTAGACTCTCTCTTTCCTAGAGGCAAGAGAGACACAGAACTGGGCAAGAGACAAGAACTGTCAGTGACCCACAGCCTGGGCAAGAGTCATGGTTGGTGATAATGGAGCCGGCAGAAAGCACAGGTAAAACCCTGCTATCTCTTCAACGGCCACCCACGTTCTGGATGGGGCCTCTTTGGGGAGCCCCATGGAGTTACTCCATTTGCTGGGGAACATTCCCTGGGATTACTTCTGGGAAGGAGGCCAGGGAGGACTTGGATGGGCAAGAGAGCAGCAGGCAGGCACACAGAGCAGCAGACACTGTAGACAGAGGGACGGGGCTTAAGGCAGGTCTTAGCTGAGTACAGCCTAGGAGAACTACATTTTAGTTCTTGTGATCTGAGTCGACATCTTGTGATCTGTTCTGGGTACCAAAGAAGAGGCAATCTAGGCCATCTCCATCACCCAAATGGGTGACTGCTGCTCCTCTAAGGCATAGGAATGGAGTTTCAGGAAGGACCTGGATGAGAGGTAGACCCAAACTTCCCACCGCCTTGTTCTATCTTTACCTGGAACTGCAGCTTTGGAGCCAGGAGGTTGGTTTGTGGAGGGGGTCTGTACTTAGGCCGGCTGGGCTGGAGAGAGAACACAGATGGGTCAGTCTCTGTTCCTCTCCTTGAGTGAACACAGTTCACCAAGGGGAAGATCAGGCTGAAGACACCTCATGCTCATTCCAAAGGAAGGCAAGTTGAGGAACAAAGCTGTCAAGAAACTCATTTTGCGTCCACCTTTTTTTTCTTGAGATGAAGTTTCTCTGTGTCTCAGGCTGGAGTGCAGCAGCGTAATCTTGGCTTGTTGCAACCTCTGCCTCCCAGGTTCAAGCAATTCTCTGTCCCAGTCTCCCAAGTAGCTGGGATTACAGGCACCTGCCACCACGCCCAGCTAATTTTTGTATTTTTAGTAGAGATGGGGTTTCACCACCTTGGCCAGGCTGGTCTTGATCTCCTGACCTCAGGTGATCCACTGGCCTCAGCCTCCCAAAGTGCTGGGATTACAGGCGTGAGCCACTGCACCTGGCCTGCATCCATTTACTGAGCACCAATTACCTGCTGAGTGATGGAAGGTACAGAGGCCACTTTGCACTCTCCTGGGGCCATTGGAGAGTTAATGATCAGGGCATGTATGGCCTCCCTATACATGGGAGCACCCACCAAGTCAGAGCTGCAGAGCCACAGGCATGCAGAGGTGGCAGCTCACCTCACCAGGGGCTCAGGCACTCACAGAAGCTGCATGGAGATGAACACTAAGCCAGGCCCAAGGGGAAGGTTGGGACATGCCAGGCAAGAGGGACAAATGAGAAAAGGGCTATGGACTGAGTATTTGCCCCCCCTTTCAATGTGCACATTGAAGCCTGAACACCCAATGTGCTGGTATTTAGGAGGTGCAGGCTTTGGGAGGTAATTAGGGCTAAGTAAGGTTATGAAGATGGAGCCTATGATGGGATTAGTGCCCTTATAAGAAGAAAAAGACCACTCTGTGTCTGCCGGGTGAAAACATAGTGAGAAGGTAGATGTCTACAAGCCAGACAGAGAGCCCTCAACAGACACCAGCACCTTGATCTTGGACTTCCCAGTCTCCAGAACTGTGAGAGATAAACATCTGTTGTTTAAGCCACTCAGTCTGTGGTCTCTTGCTGCAGCAACTCCAGTTGACTAAGACAGGCATGGCCTCTCAGACCTCCCCCCCCACCTAAAGGCAATGGGGCCTTGGCTCCTGAGCTCAGGGTGGCTATGTGGGGCATAGATGTGGGTGCTAGACCTAAAAGATCCAGAACACTCCCCATTTATGCGTTCTCAGGGGGATCTCATTTGTTCCTAAGAAAACTCCTAGAAGAGAATCCCAGCCTCTCATGGGATATTTTGAGGGATGATTCTTGACCCAGCTATCCCACAAGGTGGCTGCTGCCTCAAAGTCCACCTGCCAGGGCACTGATGTAACACACTGACAGTGTTGGTAGACTCTGGGTGAAGGACTGAGAGAGGGCTGCAGGGGGTATCCTGCCTGTGCAGTAAGAGGGGCATGGATCAGACAGGGACCTGGCTCTGCTTTGACTCACAGGACCTACGAAGCCATGGCTTGGCTTACCTTGGGTGGGGGTTCCTGGAAGGCTGTGGGCTCCAAGATTTTGGGGGTTCGGTAGCGAGCATTCCTCTCTTGCTCCATTGCAATGTCCTTCTCCATCTGATAAATGTCACTGCAGGGAGTCAGGTCAGATAGAGAGAGAAACAAGGTCAAAGCCAGATGCTCCTTAAGGCTCCTCTCTGTACTGTGTGGAAGCCCAGAGAGGCCTGGGCAAGGCTGCTAGGTCCCATTTCCATTTCCATCCACCCTGCAGAGTGGCCTGGGGAGAGCCCCAATGAGACAGGCTTGGATTTGGGCCCTGAGGCCACACTGAGGTGGAGGATCACAGGAATGGATCCAAGGTGGAAAAGCATCCTTGGAGAACCAGTCCCAGCCCAAACACACAGCAGAAGCCTGACTGCAGCCCCACTCCCAGGCCTTGTGCCCTCCTTGGCTTGTGATTGGCACCAAATCCCTATGTAGATTTCCAAAGTCCCAGCCAACTTCATGGCCCTGGCCTAGAATCCATATCTCCTATACCTCATGAAACATCTCCCAATGCATCCCTGCTGTGTGCTGACAAGGGTGTGGGTTCACTCTCAGGCTAGCCCTGTGATGCCTCTCACCTTTCTTACCCAATCCAGTGGTCCTAACCTGGGATCACACACCCCAGAGGACTCTGGACCTATTACCATCTACGAAGCCACACATTCATATGGGTACCAAATATTATATACTACTGAACATGTGATACTATGAGATACTTGGTACTATATTTTCAAATGTGCATGCATTTTATTCTGTATAATAAAAATGCATTATATAGCCCACTACATTTTGTTCAGCAGATTTTAAAAATATAACTATTGTTACACAGAGACACTCAAAATTTGACCTTGGAAGGGTCTTTCCTCCCCGGAACAATTAGGAAACACTAACCAAAGCCCTTCTGAACTCTAATGAGGAAGTGTCAGTGGTGGCCTGGAGAGGAACCTGGGGTCTTCTGAGTCTTTCAGGGTTTTTCTGATCACAGTGGAAACCTGCTTCCACCTCCACTTGTGGTGGGGGGGGGCCTGGCCAGTGCATCTGATGGGAACACCTCTCAGCCTAGGAGAGGCGCCTGCACGGCTCCCTGTGGCTCTCAAGGCCTCAGAGTGAATGAGGACTCCCAGCCCCATCCCCCACAAGCTTTCACTCTCCTAGATTCCATCTTTGAAATACTTCTATCCTGCAGCCCATTGGCTTCTCAAGTCTCTCATATGAGGGACCAACAGAGGAGTCTAGAATTGACTGGGAGGCTCACTGAAGGGATAGTCAGGAACAGGGAGGCCTTTTAAGCCAGAGGTTTTGCAGATGATGTTGCAGGCCCTGCCCTGTGTAAAACATGCTGGGTCGCCCTGAGTGCCCCTGGCCTGGGCATTGCCGACATTCCCAAGGGTACCTCCCCGCAAGGCGGTTTTCAGGGGGTGCTTTCTTGTCCTAAAATCAAACAAGGCAACATGTTGACTACAGTATTTAAAAGCACAGTATTTCAAGTCAAGTTCCAGACTCCCTAAAGCAGGGTTCAGCAAACAAGAGCCCACGGGGCAAATCTGGCCTTTCCTCTATTTTACATGGCCCCCAAGGAAGAATGGTTTTTGCATTGTTTTAATGATTAAAAAAAAAATTAAAAGAAGAAAAACATTTATAACACACGAAAATTATGTGAAATTCAAATTTCAGCATTCACAAGCAGCGTTTCACTGGAGCCCAGCAACACCCATTCATCAAAGTATTGTCTATAGCTGTTTTGTCTCCTGTCTAAGCTAGGAGAGTTAGAAATTTTGGCAGAGACTCGCAATAAATGGCAAAGCCCTAAATATTTACTATTTGGTCCTTTATAGAAAGGGCTGACTCCCAACACAGAGGAATTGTCTCGGGATGGGAGACTGATTTCCCAAAGGAACTGACTCCCGTCACAGAGGAATTGTCTCAGGACAGGAGACTGACTTCCCTAAGGAACTGACTCCCATCACGATGCATTGTCTCCTGTCTAAGCTAGGAGAGTTAGCGGTTTTGGCAGAGACTTGCATAATCTACAAAGCCCTAAATATTTACTATTTGGCCCTTTATAGAAAGGGCTGACTCCCATCACAGAGGAAGCCAAAAGAAGTCAGATCTCCCACAGGACGGCTAATGGCAGGCTGGCCACCAAGAAAACTGGAGGACCCTGAACCTCCGAAACACACGACCTTCTTTCCCAGCAACCTCCCCAGCCCTAGGAAATGATGGCTCTTGGGCACTGACGGGCCCTCAGGTCCCTTGTCCCCCATTCAGAAGGGATAGGTGGCCCCTGAGTCACACTCTTGATAACAGGTCAAACATCACTCCCTTCCTTGTATCTGGGAGGAAAGATCAAAGTCAAGAGGAGAGGTGAGAGGAAGTGGGTGGCATCCCCAACACCATAAAAAGCACAGGCCCTTCAACAAGAGTCTGGTTCAGGCTTTTGATTTTAACCTAGAAAATATTTTCTGAGCACATCCTAGGAACAAGGCTCTGTGCTCCATGTTGACAGATGCCGGGATGAGCCAGGCTTCCCCAGGGATGCCTTATCTCTGAGCTCATATCTGACAGTGAACCTGGCTTCAGCCTCCTGTCCTTGACCCTGGCCTGTCTTGTTTAGGGAGATACAGTGCAAACCTCTCTGTGTGCGGCTGGTCTTGTTCCCCGGTACCACCCGGGGGAGGGGGCCAGCCCCCAGCCCACACTCCATGCTTACCTGAGGCTGCACACCAGCTCGGTGAAGCGGGGCCGGTCGCTGGGGTCGTAGTCCCAGCAGCGTGTCATGAGGGTATAAAGGATTGGTGGACAGAGGTCGGGCTTGGGCAGCCGGTCCCCTTTCTCCAGCACTCCAATGACGTCCTTGTTCTCCAGCCAGAAGAAGGGCTGCTTCCCAAAGCTCAGGATCTCCCACATGCACACAGCTAGGGTAGAAGAGAGTGTCAGGCCCTGCCCTGGGGGAGACCAGTCCCACCCACCCAGGAGAGCACCATTGCCATTACTGCTCAGTCTCAGCCAGAAGCAGCTCCTATGGTCCTGCCTCTCCATCCAGCACCCCGGGGTCTGCCCACCATTGCAGCCCGCCCGAGGGATCAGTGACCTACATCTGCAGTTAGTGACCTAGGGCCTTGCTCCCTAGACCCCCGTCAGGGTGCTGCAGGATCAAGAGGTGGCAGTCATGGCATATCATTGGGACCACAAGTGCCTTCTCTTAGATGGGAAGGGAGCCACTCCCTAGTAAAGCTGGAGTTGGAAGCCTCCCACCAACGCTTGGTGCCTGTGTGGCTGCGGGCAGGCTCCTGACTCATCTGAGCCTCAGTTTTCTTAACTAGAAAATGAGAGTAACAATGATATTCTATGGGGTTGGCTGTGGGAGAACGACGTGAGATGGTCTTCAGGAGGTATTCCGGAAGGCGCGGTCTGTCCACACCTGCCCTTGCTCTCTCCCCTCCCTGCACCTCTCTCAGAACAAGTCACAGAGTTTCATCTTAGTTTCTGGGACTGGTAGGTGGAACACACATCCCACAAGAGCCTCTTCCAGGAAGATGAGCCTGCACAGTCCAGTCCAGCCCTTAGCCTGGATCATCCCCTTACCCCACCCCCACTGGCCTCCCCATCTCTGAGACTTTTCAGTGGCCAAGCAAAATAGAACCCTGGGAACGAAGGGTGGGGGTCAGACCCCTGCTCCCTGCACCCACTCCCTTAGCCTGGTTCGGAGGTGAGAATCTGAACCCTTTTTCATGCCCTCCCTAATTAGCACTCACCAAACATCCAGACGTCACTGGCTGTAGTGAAGCGTCGGAAGTTAATGGACTCTGGGGACATCCATTTGATGGGGAGGCGAGTCACAGAGGCTTTAGGTGGGCAAAGAGGTTGGTTTTTAGGGAACAAAGATCAGAATTACCCAGAAATACATGCTACTTTCTGCAGATCCTTAGCCTGGGCTGTCCAACCGTAGATTTCCTTTATCTGGAACTTTTGGCTTCAGCAACCCCTCCAAGGCCAAAGCAGAGGCCAGGAAGTCCCCCTCACCTTTGTAATAGTCCTCATCCTCAATGTACCGGGAAAGGCCAAAGTCCCCCAGCTTCACGCACTCGGGGGAGGCCACCAGGATGTTCCGGACGGCAATGTCCCTGGAAGAAGGGCGCCAAGACCAGGGTGAGGTGCTGCCCACCCCCATGGGGGCAGGGATACTTCAGAGAGACAGACAGATGGACAGAAAGACAAACAGTGCAGCCCAGGGACTCGGCCTCCAGAGCAGAATTGGGCAGCTCCTGCGGGTCACTGCCCCCACCGAGTGGTCTTGCTGCAGCACAGCTCAGGTGGGAGCCCAGCTGGCCCCTCTGCACCCCAACACACACAGGTGCACGGCCATCTCCTTCCCTCTCGCTGCTGGGCTCTGTCTCCATCACCCCTTCTCACACATCTCCAGCTTGAAGCCTGGCTCAGGTCCCTGGGATCTGCTACCTTCTACTTCTGTGCTGTTGCCTACACTGTCCCCCCTGCCAGGGAGGCTGTCACCTGTTGATTCTTCAATAATAAACTCCAACTACTTCCCTGGACACAGTTATTCTCTCTCGTCTGCATTTCCATAGGACTGGTTAGGCCTTTGGAATACAGGAGCAGCAGCAGCAGCAGCACAGCTAACTCTGATGGGGAACTGAGGATACCAGGATCGCACAAGGGCTTCACATACCCTGAGTCATAACACACAGACCCTCAGACCTCCAGGTGTAGGGGAGGTGACCAGGCCCAGGGAGCTGAAGGAACTTGCCCAGCAGGTCACCGGTGGAAAAGGGTGTCGCCCAGGTAGGCTAGTCCAGGGCTGAGCTCTCGTTCCTCCCAGGAGACATTCTGCTGACTCAGTTTACCCTGTGTTCTTGCCATCACTCCCAACCCCAAACTAGTTTGCCTGCTTCCTTCTCACAGGCAGGCTCCACTCCCTGGCATTTGTTTTTATAGTTGAGATGATGACTTAAAAGCATGGCACCTTCAAATGAACAAACAAAATAAGCAAATCTCTCATCCCATCCCTTTGTCCTGACAACTGATGTCTCCAGTGTGACCCTCATGCTAGAAGGTAAGCTTCCCAAAGGAAAAGATTTCTGCTTGTTTTCGTCACAACTTTGTCCCAGTGCCTGACACTGAGATGTGTTCCATATGTGTTGGATGAATGAATAAGTGAATGGATGGACGAATGAATGAATGCAGGGTTTTATCCCCTGATGTGGCTTTGTACAGAATCAGACACAAGGCCATATAGCCAACGTCAATGGTGAGTAATGGCCAACCACTGACTCCCCTGGGGGTCAGGTTCTTATGGCAAGGAATGAGCACAAAACCAGGTAGGGCAGGGGCCAACTCCACAGCCACAGGGAGGTTTGGACTCAGCAGCCAAGGGGCGAGGATGGTGTCCAGGTCAGGACTCTGGATCTTCCTGGCCCAGCTCCAGCCCAGTCCCTTCTTCCTGAACCATGTGCTACCAAGCTGGTGAGCTGGAGGTGAGTGAGCTCTGAGCAAGGTTGGGGGCAATTTCCTGGCACTCGCAGGGGAGATGCTGGAAGGTCCTGAGCTCCAGACAGACACCTCGGACTTCAGAGTTACTCCCAACAACCCCATGAGGTACACACAGTGCCTGCAACTTTACAGATGAGGACACAGGGTCAGAGAAGTTGCTCAAGTGCTCGAAGTTGCCAGGACAGGCCGGGCCAATGCTGGGATCCCAACACTGCTCTGTCACACCCAGGCCCTGCTTCTACCCGGATGCCTTGAAGACCTGGTGAAGGCCTGGCTTCTGCGCTGCCGGCCGCCCCTCTGCCCTACCTGTGCACACAGTTGATGCTCTCCAGGTAGGCCATGGCTTTGCATATCTGCAGCGAGTACAGCACAAGGGTGAGCACCTTCAGGGAGTTCTTGTTCCGCTCCAGGTAGTGGCCCAGCTGCGGGAAGGGGGAGATGCCATCAAGACCCCTGGTTGGTGCCAGCATGGAACCAGAGGGCTGGGTACTGGCAGCCCCCGACCCTTCCCTGGAGGCGACGAGAAGCAAACCCAAAGCTGGCAAAATGTTCCAGCAATTTCCTTGACAAATAGAGCCTCTGGCTTGCTCCAGCTGAATACAGAAGACAGGAAGCTGGGAGGAGGGGGCTGTGCTCTAATGCCCCCCCATCAACTGGCTGCGGCCAGTTGTCACCACAGGGTCCCTCTTCTGCCACCTCCAGCTCACCTCCCCATAGGGATACAATTCCATGATGATCCAGGTGGGCTCCTCTTCAATGATGCCAATCAGCTTCACAATGTGTGGGTGGTCCAGGTTCTTCATCATCACTGCAGTGGTCGGGGGATGGGGGGACAGGCAAGAGGGACGGGTGGAGTGGCTCAGAGGTCTAATTCAGCAAAGGCCTCTGTTCTTCCAGCTGGGGGAACGGGAGCCCTCCTCCAATGTGGGCCCCTGTACTGTTTCCCCATCTCTTCCCGGGCCCAAGCCCCTCCCATGTTGGAGGCCTGGTTGGTCCAAGGGGTCCCTACCTGCCTCACTCATAAACTTCTCCTTGTTGTCCAGAGTGCAGTCTTTCTTGCAGGTCTTGACAGCTACGTTGATATTCTCCCCTTTCTGCAACAACAGTGTGTTCAGAACCCCTTGGTCCAGCCCAGCGCTCAGCAGTGTCCCCCCTGGCCTTCCCACAGCCTCCTGCAGACATCCCTGCCAGCTGAGGCCCCTTTCTCCTATGTCTCTCTTCTTCTCCTCTTTCTCTTCCTCTCCTCTCCTTCCCTGCTCCCCTTCTTCTTGATCAGGGTCTGTGAGAATTGAAAAGGGCTTTAGTGGTCAAATGGTACAAGCCCCTGGCCATCCAGCTGAGGACACTGAGATTGAGGGGCTGTGTGACCTGCCCAAAGTAAGGGCCTCCTTCAGGTCATTATCACATGTGGGGGCTGGGCCTTTCTTTCTCTATCATTAGATTTTACATTCTTTCTGCCTCTTCCCTTCCACTTGGCCTTTCCCCCGGGCCTGCTAGCAGCGTGGCCACGGCTGTCAGCCTTGCCCTGCCGCGTCAGAGGCCTTGACAGTCACTCCAGATCCTGCCTTGCCTTTTCTCAGAACTGTCTTTATCCTGCCGCCTGCTTTGTGTTCTCCTACCAAGAATCAGTGACCCTTCTCCAGGTTCTGCCTATATCTCCATCCCTGGTATTTTGCTACCCGTCTTGGAAATGACTCGTCTCCATTATCCTCTGAGTATTTAATAAATACTGCCATGCCCTGTGAACAAGGGGCTCTAAGGGCTCCAAGTGGATGAAGGCTGAGCCAACTCCAACCCGCTCAGATTCGAGCTCTGGCGTGGAAGAGTAGTGTCAGGGAAGAGCCTGGAACTCACGTGATTCGTGTAGACACCTTCATAGACCTCCCCAAAAAAGCCTTCCCCAAGAATACGATTCAGGACGACATCTTCACGGACAATGCCATACTGTGGACCTGCACAGATGGAGAAAACAGTTGCAGAGCAGAGACCACTGGCGTCCGCCGGGGAACCCGAGTGTCTGCAGTCTGTAAAGCCAGGCATCACCAGACCAACACCACCTCAGCCAAGATCCAAGGGCTCGGCTGGGGAAACAGGGGTCTAGAATGTTCCATCGTCTCAGACCCAGGGAGGAGCCATCACCCTGCTCTCTCTGAAGGCTGGGTCCCAGGTCCGACACACAGCTCCATGGGCATACAAAATATCAATCAGTATAGGGAGAAAAAAAAGCATCTCAGCTTTCAAATCCAAGGTGTCCCAGGTTTGCCACCATCTAAGCCTCACACGAAGGGAGGATAAAGGAGGAAAACAACATCCCCAGCGGTGATGTCACAGGGCCCTGACTGTGATCGCTGTGGGGGTAGGGGGGGTTCAAGAACCTACCTCCGGTCCTTCGCAGGGTTTCGTCGGGAATCTCTGCATAGATGTCTGACTCTGGAATGGCAGGAAGAGGTCAAGCCATAGACAAGATGCTCTCAGTGAGCACCACCAGGAATCAGGTGTGGGACTCCCTGCTGGAGGCCAGTGGAGGCCAAGGGGGCAGGAGGAGAAGCCAGGCATGTCCTATCTCCCACCCCAGGTTTCAGAGTGGCCACAGAGACCAGGGCAGCTTGGCTTAAGCCTCTGCTCTCTGCTGCCTGACTTGCGTTATTTAGGGCAAGTTGGTTCATCTCCCTTGATCTCAGTTTCCCTTTCTGTGAAGTGCATCCTGGGGGATGCTGTAAAGGTTAAATCAAATAACACCTGCTGCATGTTTAATACCATTCGGGACTGGATGTTTGGGTACTGCCCAGATTCCTTTGTTGAAGCCCTAACTCCCAAGATGATGGATGGAATTAAGAGGTGGGGCCTTTGGGAGGTGGTATGGTCATAAGGGTGGAGCCCCCATGATGGGATCCGTGCCCTTATAAGCAGAAGAAGAGAGACCAGTGCTCTCTCTCCATCACGGGACCCCACAGTCAAAGGACAGCTAT
The DNA here is from genome assembly GCA_028533165.1 of Leontopithecus rosalia. Classification (NCBI taxonomy): domain Eukaryota; kingdom Metazoa; phylum Chordata; class Mammalia; order Primates; family Cebidae; genus Leontopithecus; species Leontopithecus rosalia. The sequence continues at coordinate 10,230,483 of CM052661.1, forward strand.
CTGCAAATGAGGACGAAAGCACTCACTGGATGCAGACTCTGCCAGCACCTTGATCTTGGACTTCCAGCCTCTAGACCTGTCAGCAATAAAGTCTTCCGGTTTTAAGTCACCCAGTCTATGGTATTTGGTTATGGTAGCCCAAGCTGCCTAAGATAAACATGGTACCATGTACTAACTACTCAATATACAGGAGCGATTACAATTCATGATATTTTAAAGCCATCATTGAGAAGCTATGGGGCAGAGTTGTTGTTCTGTAACTTGGAGGATGCCCTTGACAGTAGCATGAGAGCCAGCAGATGGGAGGCAACTGGAACAGGCCGAGGACACGGCAGGTGGCTCACCTATGCTGCAGCTCTCTGAGAGGTGGGACCGGCGGGCTTCCAGGTTTCTGTAGGAGGTGAGAAGGCAGAAGCCAGGTGAGCTCTCAGAGCCCTGCAATGCTCCCCTGGGCAGACTCAGCCCACCCTCTCCTCCCACCCCCTGTGGAGAAGCAGTCTGTTCAGATTAGCAAGGACCTGGGAGCACAGCCCAGGTTGCCTGGGACTGGAGCTGGGGGAAAGCAGTGACCCCCCAGGATAACACCACGTGGCATGAAGGCATAGGAATATTCCTGCACGTATTTACTGGGAGGAAAAGATCATCCATTTTCAGGGTTCTCCTGAAAGCCAGAAACTATGGAGGTAGGGACTCCCAGTTTGTTCTTCCTCTCTGCAGTACTGGCTGAGCTGGGGGAAACCCACCATACTCACAACATGGGGATCTGGGGCAGACTGTTCCGCTTCTCGCCATCTAGGAAGAGAGGGGGATGGAGGAGGTTGGTACTGGGGACACAGGGGCGTGGGCAGGTGACTGACCTCCTCAGTATTCCTACAAGGGACTCTCCTCCCACCCCACCCCCTAATTCCATTCTCTTCTATCCTGGGAGCTGGGGAGGCCCGGGCCAGAACTGAAATCCTCTTTGGAGGCTGCCTTGAGCCAGATTTCATGCACTCCAGCGGGGACCCATACTTCCTGAATCTGACCCCAAGATGGAGACACGCATAGGCGGGACCAGCCTTGTTCTAGTAACGGCTTTGAGCCTGCTGGGGCTACATGCCTCTATTCCAGAAGCTGCCTCTATGTGGACCCTGACTAGCAGGGCTGCAGGTAGTGGACTGGCCAGGGCTTATAGCCCACGATGGATGGGCTGTGCTGCCATCCATGGTCCAGTCACTTTACTTTTAAATGAAACCCACCTTTCCTAGGGTGGACGATGAGAGAGCCTTGGTGCTCCCCCTGCAGCCTGCAGTAGCCATCTATGAGGTCAGCCATGTTTTCAGCCTCTGCCAGGGACGAGGTTTTGATGGACAAGGCCTGCAGAGCAAGGACCGGCCAAGGGTGAGATCCCAGAGCCCTGGCTAGAGACCACCCCCAGGGCTTGAGAAGAGACAGCAGGAACCTGCTGCAACCCTTGCCTGGATGCCAATGCTGTCTGGACCTCTCCCCTGGGGCCCTGCCCTGGAGTCCAGGCTGATTCTATCACCCCTTTCACCTGTATGTCCACATTCTCCAAAGGCCAGTCCCCGGCTTCACTCATGTTAGCCTCTGAGTACATAGCATGATGCCTGGTAGGTGCTCAATAAATGGAAGCAGAAACTGAGAAAATGGAAGAGGGGCTGGGCGCAGTGGCTCATGCCTCTAAACTCAGCACTTTGGGAGGCTGAGGTAGGCAGATCACCCGAGGTCAGGAGTTTGAGACAAGCCTGGCCAGCATGGCGAAGCCCTGTCTCTACTAAAACTACAAAAATTAGTTGGGCCTTGTGGCAGGCGCCTGTAATCCCAGCCACTCAGGATGCTGAGGCAGGAGAATCACTTGTACTCAGGAGGCGGAAGTTACAGTGAGCCAAGATTGTGTCAGTGCACTCCAGCCTGGGTGACAGAGTGAGACTTTGTCTCAAAAAACAAAAACAAAAAAAAAGAAAGAAAGAAAGAAGGAAAAACAAATAAAACAAAAGAAAACGAAGGGGAGGCAACGGGGCAGGGGTGCAGATGGGTGAAAGGAGAGAGAGATGAATGCCCTGCAGACTGTTTTACCGCCAAAAACCAACCAAACAAACAAGCAAAAACCAAAGCATGTTTTTGATTTCCGCATCATTGTTCTCTTGGTAAAACTTAGGCCTGTGATTTATACCCGATTTCTGCTTACCTTGAACATCCCACCAGCTGAAAACCTTCCCAATTTCTTTCCTGACATTACAAAAGTTCTTCCCCAAATTTTCTTATAATTGATTACCATCCCGGTACCTTTTGTCCAAGAACTTGGTGCAGTTTTCTTAACACGACCCCCACAGCTGGGAAGCTCCTGGCCTTCTGTGTGCCATCGACTTTTGGCTTGATCGAGAGCTCCCAACCTGCTGTGAGAACCCCGGCAGAGCTGCCGGGTGCCCAGAGACACTCACCTGGGGGGCACCTTCAATGCCCAGCTGCAGCACTGCCTGGCTGTCTTCCAGCGGGAGGCACCTGATGGACTTAATCTGCTTGAACTCGGCCAGGCAGGTGGGCTGTGGGAAAAGAAGGGGGAGCTTCAGACCATCCCACTACTAGGATTGGGCTGTGCAGATTGGTCAGTATGAGGGAGTTGGGGTGAGGAGGAACTGGGAGTTTCTCTGGTAGATGAAGAGAGAATCAAAGACTATTAAGCCTAGAAGGATCTTCTAGTCCAGGGGTGTCCAATCTTTTGGCTTCCCTGGGCCACAGTGGAAGAAGAATTGTCTTGGGCCACACATAAAAGACACTAACACTAACAATAGCTGATGAGTTTTAAAAAATTGCACAAAAAATCTCATCATGTTGTAAGAAAGTTTACAAATTGGTGTTGGGCTGTATTCAAAGCCGTCCTGGGACCACAAGCTTCATCTAGACCTAGCTCCTCCCATGCCAAGGAGAAAATGAGGTCTAGAGAAAGCCAAGACTTACTCAAGGTCACGTGTCAAGCTGGTGGTGGAGCCATAACTGGACTCAGGTCCCCTGACTTCCAGGGGAATCATGTCCCATATTGTCACTGAAAGAGTGACACTGCTGAACTTGGAGAGTAATCATGGCGGCCTTGTCTCCCCCTCTTGCCACCTCTGTGCAGATGACAGTCATGGGGATGTAAAGAGCCATCTGCCCCACGCTGCCATCTCTAAACGCTCTCCACGGCTGCTCACGCCAGGGCATGGCCTTAGGAGGACTCTACTCTCAGCAATGGGGGCAAGAAGACCAAAGGGGCAGACACGGGGGAGGCAGCAGAGAGGGGAAGATCTCCCGCCTGGAGCTGGGTGGGGCTTCCCGCGGTCTCTCTACCTTTGCATCCTGGCTGGTCAGCTGGCGGATGCCTTTAGGGCCAATGACCAGGTCCACAGTAATGTTCCATCCTTGCTGGAATAAAAGGAGAGTGGACTGTTGTCCCAGAGCTGCCCTCCCCATTCTTCAGAAACTTGAAGAAAAGCTCCCTAAGCTAGACACAGGCCACTGTCTCCTGGGTCTCCAGCTCCTTCTCCCAAAACCCTGGCCATACTGATTTTCCCCTTCTGATGTCTTTCCTGTCCTGCCTGCCCTCCAGAGCTGGAGGCCAACATTTCGGCGCCTACTTCAGGCAAGGTGATGCCCGTGACTTCTGTGTCAGCAGGTTAGCCAGGTCCTGCTGCCTGAGAATCTGCAGCCACTGCAGCCTCTCCCTGCCCCCCTCCTGGCCCCCTTTCCTGAGAGGCCTGGAATCCAGGTCAGGGAGAGGATCAAGAGAGCCTGCCATTACAATGAGTTCACAGCGGTAGGTCTCCTGGTCAATGTTGGCGAAGCCCGCGAGGGTGTTGAAGAACTTCATGACACACTCCTCCTCCCGGAGCGAGGCATACTGCTGGAAGGTCTGCTGGATCATCTTCCGGAACTGTTTGGGCTGGGGGAGGGGATGGGCAGTGTGAGGGAGGCCCGCTTCTCCCAGCTCTCACTCTTTTCCTTAGGGTCTCGCCGAGAGACTGCCCACTGCTTGAAAATGGTCCCCAGGGCCTTTGCCCCAAGAGCAGCTGTGATCTATGACCTAAAACACATACCCACTGTCTCAAGAGAGACTCCCCATAACCATATGAGTGAGGTGTGGGGGGCAGGGGGTAGCAGCTTCCCAGCGCTTAGGCCAAAGAGCTGATAAGGCCCCGATGCAGAGTGGGAGCCCAGGCATGTCACAGCTGGATTCCCACCCAGAGAGGGCCCCTGGGTGCATTTAGTGGTCCTGTGTCCAAATGCCCAAGGCTGTGCAGATGCCCTGGCTTCTCTGAGTATCTGCAGCCTCACCCTAGTGAGGCTAGTCTTGGGAAGCAGCACAAAGAGGTCCTCACCCATTGGTTTTCTCACCTTTAAGTTCTCCTGCATCTGCTTTGGGAAAAACAAGTCCAGCCCCACTTCCTTCCTGCAAGAAGGAAGAAAAAGGCAGCATGTGTCTACCACTCACCCCCGCGCCAGGACTGTGGGCCAATCAGGGACCTAGAGACAGCCCGTGTGGCTCTAGTCTGGGGAGGGGTGGAGGAGAGGGTGAGGAGGAAAAGAACACATGGAGGGACAGGAAGGGAGGGGAGGCGGGTGATCCCAGAACTTACTCTAGGAGCTCGAAATTGGACTTCTTGTCCAGGGCATTGTGGGGCATATCCTTGAAGAACCGCCTGGAGAAAGAGGGGGTGGAGAGGGGCCTGAAGGCTGGAGAATGAGGCAGTCAGACCTGGGCACCTCATGCAACTAGAAACCCCTTTCCCCTGCCATATGTGGGGCTCCCCAGGAGAAAGAAAGCTAGGAGAGTCATAACATTTGGTATTTTGACCTATGAGGAAAAGCAAACCCTACGAATTTCATTCCTAGAAAAGACTCCAGCCTTGCATCCTAGGAAGCCCACTCTAGGAGTGGGCAGATACTAGGCTGAGTAGGCTGAGGAGGAAGATGGTGGCTCCATCTGTGGCCTCTAAGAACAAAGACCCATGGCAGCTAATGTTGAATGATCAGCCTAGAAACACTGACTTCCACCTGCAGGTCCTGGGGGGCTCTTGTGATATTCTTTTCACTTATTTGCTATCTCTTAGATACCATATGTGTGTGTGTTTGTGTGTTCATTTAGATACTTGTTAAATGTAGTACTTTACATATAAAAACTTTAGCACTTACAGAAGAAAATAACATTATTCATAGTTGTACCATTATTAACCATAGTTAATGTATTAACTAAAATATATTAATATTTTACTCACATTATTTAAGTCTCATTTCCCCTAAAAATGTATGCTTTGATAAATATTTCTATGCAATTGTGGCTTAAGCTGAGACCAAATAGCTAATGTCCTCACATGTGCCAGCCTCCCTTCCCTGTCTGTGTCACTGTGTCTAGTAATTTCATTGACTGCTGCAGACATTATCCTTCTCCTGATCATGTATTAGAGTCATTCAGTATTCCTTTAATTCAGGGATCCTTATAAATATGTGGGAAAAGTTTTGTGCAACTAATACTATAAGCAGAGTGAGGGAAGTAACTTATAATTCAAAAACAATGATTTTCAGACAGTTTACTGTGTTTAGAAAATAGGAAGTTTAGATCCTTACCACATACTCTGTCTAGAATATTTATTCTTATGCATTAAAAGATAGAGGTCAGTTAAAAACAAAACTGCTTTCAAACCAGAAAAAAATCTAGAAAAATATTTCCAAGTTATGGGATCAAGAAGACCCTCAAGGCCGGGCGCAGTGGCTCATGCCTGTAATCCCAGCACTTCGAGAGGTCAAGGTGGGCAGATCACCTGAGGTCAGGAATTCGAGACCAGCCTGGACAATATGGCGAAACTCCATCCCTACTAAAATTACAAAAAATTAGCCCTGGTGGCGGGTGCCTGTTATCCCAGCTACTGGGAAGGTTGAGGCAGGAGAATTGCTTGAACCCAGGAGGTGGAGGCTGCAGTGAGCCAAAATCGCACCATTGCACTCCAGCCTGGGTGATGAGTGAAACTCTATCTCAAAAAAATAAAAAAAAGGAAGACCCTCAAGGCATGAAATCATAGAGGAAATACCCAATAAAAAAGTGAAACATAAAATGCTATATCCTTAACCATTTAAAATAAATGGTGTCTTTGAATACATTGTCAAACAAAGTAAGTAGTTACCTCTTAACAAATATGGTCTCAATTTTACACTCTGTGCCCCAGCGTGTCTGGAGATAGTTCTGGTTATCGCCTCCTAGTTGGGGTAGGGGTTGGTGGTGCTACTAGCATCAGGTGGGTAGAGGCCAGGGAGACTGCTAAACATCCTTCAACGCACAGGAAGCCCACCCCACTCCCTGATAACAAAGAAGTATCCAGCCCCACGTGTTACTAGTAGGGGGGCTAGAAAACCCTGGGAATTTGATTCAAGAAGAGAACTTAGAAAACTAAGAAGATGGGCTCTTCCCTACCCTTACTTTTCTCTACTGGGTGTCTGACAGAGCAAGGTAAGCGATGGTGCCTCAGATGGGGTGTGCTTGCTGACTAAGGGCAGATGTGTAGAATTGGGAACCAGAAGACGGGAGATGGGGATGACATTCAGGTATAGCAAAGGTCCTCAACCCCCGGGCCATAGGCCAGTACTGGTCTGTGGCCTGTTAGGAAGCGGGCCGCACAGCAGGATGTGAGCAGTGGGTGAGTGACTGAAGGTTCATCTGGATTTACAGCTGCCCCCATCACTTGCTATACTGCCTGAGCTCCATCTCCTGTCAGATCAGTGGCAACATTAGATTCTCATAGGAGCATGAACGCTATTGTGAACCATATACGTGAGGGACCTAGGTTTCACTTTCCTTATGAGAATCTAATGCCTGATGACCTGTTACTGTCTCCTGTCACATCCAGATGGACCATCTAGTTGCAGGAAAACAAGCTCAGGGCTCCCACTGATTCCATATTATGGTGAATTGTACATTTATTTTATTACATATTATAATGTAATAATAATAGAAATACAGTATATAATAAATGTAATGCTCTTGAATCATCCTGAAACCATCCCCCACTCCAAGGAAAAATTGTCTTCCATGAAACTGGTCCCTGGTGCCAAACAGGTTGGGGGCCAGTGAGGTATAGGACATGAGAAGTCTACCCAGGATTCTCCTCTGGATGGAAGCTCTGCCTCCTCTTCCTCCTCCCACCTGAAGAGTGCCTGCAGTTAAGACCCCAAAGTTCCATATGATTGACCACGGCAGCTTTAGAAAACGTTTCAAGCCAGTGTTACCTGCTCAACCTACACATTCATAAGAAAACTCAGGGTGACTGTAGGCAGCCTGGTCATCTGCAGTGCCCCTGAGTTGAGTGAGCCATAAAATATACTCCCAGGTAACTGAACACATTGGCTTGCTGTACCCAACTATTGAATTCCAACAGAATACATGTTGGCAAAGATCCACTGAGGAAGAGGATTTCAGTTCTTTCAGAGTTATCCATTCATTCAACTATGTATTGAGTCCTTATGTGCCAGGCAAAGGCAGCACCGATTCTGACTCAAAAGATTTGATAGAATTTCACAATCTGGTGCATGGGGACATGTCATTGCCTCCCAGAGCTGGGTGCAAGGTGGTTTTGCAAAGGAGGCTGGAAGGGGTCAGGATAGCACAGAAAAGGCTTCAAGATGAAGAGACCCTCAGGCTGGCTTGGTGAGGAGAGCAGATGGTCACACTGCTTGCAATGGACACCTCATAGGTTCATGCTTAGGTTTCCTACGTATGTAGAGGACAAGCAGGTAACACAGGCTCAGTACATTTTCTAAAGCTGCCAGAAAATAGAAGAGTTTACTAGGCTGAAAAGGGAAATGAGGAGAGTGTGCCAGGCAGGGGGAATGCATTGCCCACCCATGCGGTGGGATCAGCTTCCCAGCCACAAAGAATAGTGGTCTCCTACAGCCACTCCAGCCTTACGATCTGTGGCTGAGTGAATAAATGAACTTAGAGACTTGTGAAGAAAGAATTTGGAAGACTGGGGTACTTAAATATTAAAATTTTAGAAACAGGGTTAGCTAAATGAAAAGGCAAACACATTTTGATATTAACACTGAGCAATTAAAGTGCATTAAAATAACAGCATTTTAGCATGATCAAGGAGGTAGGGAATGGAAAAATGTTTTATTAGGATAAAGGCAGCTCAAGCTAGCACTTCAAGATCACCCCAATCTCCTGGACCCAGCTTGCTTAACCCACTCCCTGTGTCGCGGATGGCCCTTCTCTCAGGCATCAAAGATCATTTACATGGTTACCATGAACAGAAGTGTCCAATCACTCAGATGTGCCACAATCTGTGTGTTTCTAACATTTGGTGCAACTAAGATCTTGGGAACGTATGGGAGAACTAGTAACCAACACTCAACGGAGACACTGCTGTCCCCAGCAAGTTAGCTTCCCAATCATCTCAGCTGCTCTCCAGGGGCACCCAGGTCTCCCAAATCTGCCCCAACCTCAGTCACTGAGCAAGGCTGCGCCTACCTGGAGCGCCTGCTAGTGCCTGGCTGGTCCCCCCAGCCCAAGCCTGCAATTTTCAGTAGCTAACACCAGGTGGACCGCAGTGGCATCTATAATCAAATACAGGCCTACTAAAAATACAAAAATTAGCTGGGCATGGTGGCGCATGCCTGTAATCCCAGCTACTCAGGAGGCTGAGGCAGGAGAATTGCCTGAACCCAGGAGGCGGAGGTTGTAGTGAGCCGAGATTACGCCATTGCACTCCAGCCTGGGTAACAAGAGTGAAACTCTGTCTCAAAAAAAAAATACAGGCCTGTGACTGATACCCAGGTAAGGGCAGCAGAAAATAAGGAAACAACTAAACTAAACAACTAAACCAACTAAACAATTGAATCTAGTTGGTTACTTTTTTCTTTTAAACATCAACAGAAATTAACTACAAGCCAAGATACATTTTGAAGCAAAGCAAGCTGTGTGTTCTTTCTCTACTACTTATTATCAGCTACTACTTAACTAACCTGGGGTTACACATTCACTCTGTTTGCATGTGTGTGCGCATGTGCACGCTCTGCTGGGGGTGGGCAATGGTCCCAGGTGTCTGAGGTCAAGGGGGAGAAGTTATTTGGTTCCTCAAACTGGGCAGATACTGATTTCTAGCATAGGGGCGTGAATTTCAGACTTTCATTTAGAGGTACTATTTAGAGAAAACATTTGACATTTACAAAGCATCTCCAATAAATGAATAAAATTAACTAGGTATTGTTTCAACTATATGACATTCTGGAAAAGGCAAAACTATGGCAACAATAAAAAGATCAATGGTTGCCAGGGTTAGAGGGAAGGAGGGACGGATAGGTAGAGTATGGAGAATTGTTTAGGGCAGTGAAACTACTCTGCACAATACTCTATTGCTGGATATAAGTAATTATACATTTAGCCAAACTCCTAGAACATACAACACCAAGAGTGAACCTAATGTAAATTACAGGTTTTAGGTAATAATGATGTGTCAGTGTAAGTTTATCAATTGTAACAAACGCGCCACTTTGGTGGGGAATGTAGACAGTGAGGAGGCTGTGCATGTGGGGAAGGGGGTACATAGGAATTCTGTGCCTTCTGCTCAATTTTGCTGTGAACCTAAAACTCCTCTAAAAAATAAAGTCTATTCAAAATAAACAAAAGAAGGTAAAGAAAAAAATAAGTAAAATATAATAAGTAATTATTGAATATTTTGGTCCCTGCCATTGTTCTAAGTACTTTAAATACATTAACTCATTTATTCTTTGTAACAACCCTGAAAGGTTTGTTATGTTACTACTGTATAGTAAGATAATATACATATTATACAGTAGCATATATGCTATGTAGTAACGCACATGCTATATACTAACATAACATACTGTTATATGTTATATAGCATAACAAATGTTATATAGTAACATAATGTTACTATTATCATTCCTATTTTACAAATGAAGGAATCCAGGCAGAGAGATTACCTGACTTGCCCAGAATAACACAGGAAACTCAGGACTCCACTGAAGATTCATTTCACATATCTCATGTCTCAGGCATACATCATACCTCTTTTGTAAGCTAGGAAATAATACAGTATTTTTTCCTGAAGATGCCATATATCTATAGGCAGGTGACATAACCAATGATGTTAATAGTACAAGGGATTATTGCTCGTGATTTGTAGGTAGCCCCACACTCTGGGGCCAGAGCCACAGCCCTAGAAAATTCTGCCCTATGCTCTGATTTTCCAAAATGTGTCCAAGTCTCTCTTGGTGAGAAATAGTTGTAACTTGACTTTAAAATAACTCATCATAACAAATAATTGCATTCAGCTTTAAAAATCATTAGACCTGCAGATCTTCTATTAGGTTCATAAAATAGGTGTTCCCCATATCCTCTCCCTAATATCATATACCCTGCACTTCAATGGTCAACCAGCGAGGATAGGAACATCTCTCTGACTCTGTTCCTCACGCAGGAGATGTGAAACAGTATGTCTCTTGCACAAAACAAGTGTGGCTTTTAGAATCATCCTGCGTTGGTTCGAGAGCGGGTATCTGCAGTCACACTCATGGCAGTACTACCTACAGGAGTCACATTGGATGCCTCGCCCCCTTCTCCAATGCATTAGTGCAGTACCTGGCACTTAGGCCACCAGCAGTAATAGTTTGGGGGTGATTGGAGGATATAATAAAACAAAGTAGAATGTGAATGGGTCTTTGTGGTGCTGTTTTACAACTAAGTGATGACTGCTTGGCAGGTGGCAAGTGATGGGTGTGTCAGAGTGATCCTAGCATCCTGGGTATGAGGCCCATAAATAAAAAGGTAAAGATAAGTGTTTTAAACTTGTCTAATTTTAGAGGGGAAGATGAAACTGTATAGGATGTAATGCAGCTCATAGGAGCCGAGCAGTCTGAGAAGGCATAAAAGGCACAGATAATAAAATAAACTTCACAGACTGCCCCTGGTCTGCCAGCACTGAGCTCCCAAGATTATTACTAATGGCAGCGAGCTGGGATGCCTTCTAAGCAGCTGCAGGGACTGCAGGCCTCCTCTGTACAGAAGACTCGAATGCTCCCTTGCTCATTGAGACAAAGTCACCAAATATGAAGACCTCAAAGCTGCTCTTGACCTACTGTCAGTAATGCCAACAGCCTCAGATGCTGAAATCGAAGTGGGACCCTTCCCTTTCCAACCTACTGCCCCCAATGGGGTACCCCTCAGCATTCTCTCTGAGATTCATGATGGGGCCAGAATTCCCCAGTGCACCCCACTCTGTAGAAGTGGCAGCAGAGTTCTACTCTCCATTAACCACGAGGTCACAGATAAGGCTCCGGAAATGCAGTTCCAGAAAACAGGAAGTAATCCTTGGCTAACAATTTCCCTGGCAGTCATCCTGAAAGTCCTCCCCTCAACCTACATGACTAATGGTATTCAAGTCACCTAGGGTGGGGGAGGTCAAAAATGCCTAGGATAAGGTTCCACTCAGGCCTGCCAGATCAAATCTCCCAAGGGTAGGGGCAGGACACTTCTAGTTTATTAAGCTCCCAGGTGATTACGATTTGTAAGCAGATGCTGAAACCACTGCTCTAAGACAGAGAAGGGGTAGAGAGAAGCAGAGGAGAGGTTAGAATGGCAGGGCGTGGTGAAACCCAGTGGCGTTGCACTGATCATGACAGGGTTACAGCACAGGTTAGCCACATCACCCTCCTCAGTCCCAAATGGCAATGACCCCATGGCAGCCAAGGAAGCGGCCTAATTTTTTGGACTGTCCTTCTAATTATGTCATTCTAATGATACCACTGGTCTGCCACTGGACCAATGGTGTCTCTCAACATCAGCCCCAACTTACCGCTCCAACCTCACGATTCTCCAGTCTACGCTTTTCCTTCTGCTGATTCCTGGGCCTACAGTGTATCTCCCCCGACCCCTGTTCTCTGCTGATTGAAACCTTTCTCCTCCTGCCAGCGGCAGTTCAGATACCCTCCTGCTGATGCCCTTGGACAGGATGAATGACTCCTACATGGAGATCAGTACCATCTGCATTCCGCCTCGCATTATGATTAATTGTATACACATTTGTCACCTCCCCAACATGGAAGTGTGAGGGCCTCTCTGGATGATGTACTGATTCCACACATATTGTTCAAGTGCTTACTGAAGTGGGGATATAGCAATGGGCAACACAGATGGACATCTCTAGGTTCAAATGTCCCCCAGATCCTAGCCTGGTGCTCAAGAAATATCTGCTGAATCGCTCGAACAGCAGCAGAGGTGATTGACAGATTGAAAAACCCAGAAGCCTGCAGGCAAGAGCAGTGGCAGCAAAGGAAGCCAGGAGAGTGCATCTAGGGAGGGGGCTGGCCCTCCCACCCCTGCCATCCTGAGGACCAGACACCCAGCCCCTCAGAGCCTCACCTGCTGCTGGTCACCACCTTTCCCCTTCCTGACTCCCACATACTCATTACTGTTTCCCATCCTGGACATGGGGAAAGGCTGAGCCAGCCCAGAGCTCGGCCCAAAGCCCAGCACAGCACCCTCCCAGCAGAGGCCTTGAGGCCACATACCTGAGCTCCAGGCAGCCCAGCTGCAAGGCCATGCCTTCACTGACCTTGCTGGCATAGCGTTGCATGTAGTCGTTCCGAAGCTGGTGGGAAGAAAAGCCAAGCATCAGACTTGCATCCTCACCAGCCCCCCACCAGCCCCTGTTTCCCTGAACGGAGGCCCCAGAAGATGAAGGGCCTGATTTTGCCTCCCTAAGCAACAGCTATCCACCCCACCACAAACAAACATAGAGTGGGGATGGAGAGCATGAGGGAAGGGGTGCTTGTGCTTCCACGGGCCAAGGCTGTGAGGTTTTTGAGATGCTTTTACAGGCATTCTCTCCCTGCTCCATAGGCAGGAAGGTCAGATTCCCCTCATCCTCCATTTTGGACAGAAGGAAACTGATTTTGCAAGGAGTCAGTAATTTATCCAAAGCCCTGTTGGTAAATAGTGATAAATGTCATCCACAGGTCAAGAAAAGTCTAGCTCAGTCTCTAGCAAACCAGGAGGGATGTTAAGACCAGACAGAAGACAACAACGGCCGCTCCTGCTGATGTTACGCTTCGCTCTGCACCTGGTGCTGGGCTTGGCACTCCACACACATTCTGTCCGGAAGTCAGAGATGCTCAGAACAGCTGCTGAGAGCTGGTTGGTAAGTTTTCAGAAGTTTTGTGAGCAAGTAGATGTCCTACCGATAGCTTGAAATAGGCCACGGTGAGGGAGTATTTACACCACAGAAATTGGCAAGTCCCATAAAAAGGAATTAAATAATGGCATTTGCAGCCACCCGGATGGAGTTGGAGACCAGTATTGTAAGTGAAGTAACTCCAAAATGGAAAACCAACTTTGTATGTTCTCACCCATAAGGGGGAGCTATCCATGACAATGCAAAGGCATAAGAACGATACAATGGACCTTGGGGACTTGGGGGGAAGGGTGAGAGGGGGTGAGGGATAAAAGACTACACATGGGGTACAGTGAACACTGCTTGGATGATGAGTGCACCAACATTTCAGAAATCACCACTAATGAAATTACTCATGTAACCAACACTACCTGCTCCCCCCAAAAATCTATTGAAATAAATAGGCAAGTGCTACATGTCAGAAAAGTTTTGTTTGGAGAGCCAATTTACCAGCCAATAAATTCCATCTGGTCTCTACAACAACTCTACAAAGTATTATTATTATGATTCCCATAATAATTTTATAGCAGAGTAAATAGCTTCATGCAGGTAAATGAGGTACCCTGGGGCTCTCAGGTTAGCGAATGGCAGAGCTTGGTTAGTGGACGACAGTCTGCAGAGCTGTGCAGTAAGCACTGCAGGCTTCATCCTGGACCTGCTCTTGCTGCTTCACTAGCCCGGTCTCCTTGGCCAAAAGAAAAGTCCAAGAGGCGCTGGGAGCATACAGGGCAGTTTGCCCAGTCATTAAATACTGAGAGAGAAGTGGGGTTGGAGCCGCTGACCACAGACCAAGAACCTTCTTCAAGAGAAGTTTCCTAGCTTGGGCCCTCCGGAATCTGGGCTTTTATCTTTCCATTTCCCTAGGATAGGATGGTTCATGCTTGGCATTTAAGGTGCAATGGGAGCCTTGGGCAGGAAGATAAAGTACTTTTTACCTGTTGGTAAAAATAGAGCAGTGTGGTCCTGTCCTCCTTCAGGCTCTCCATGAAGTCTTCCGGCAAGTAGCGGATTTGAAGGTCATACCTGCAACAGGACAGTCAGGCTCTGGTTGACACAGAGAAGCTGGAGCCTAAAGAAAAGAGTGGGACCCCAAGGGCAGAAGCAACCCTACTGCAAAGGGAAGGGCTGCCCATGGGTCTCGTGGCCACCCGTTCAGGGCTTTTCTCTTTCCCTCCTCTGTGGCTGGGCAAGGGACCATCAACAGGGAGGTGGCTGGCAGGTGATGTCAGAGCTGGCCCTGACTTTCCACCTTTCTCCCTCGTGGCAGCTGTTTCCCATAGGTGCACAGGCCAGCCCTGGACCTGGGCTTTCCATCCTCCCCACCATTCTGTCTCTTTTCCTTCCTCTAGCACTGTCAGCACCCCATTTAGAGTTACTTTTAGGTGTCTGCTCTGGGATGGGGATAGTCTGTGAGCCCAGATTTGCTTAGAAAATACATGCATTCAATGCTGGAGGAAGACTAAGCCTAGAACGCCACTCAGATTTGCTAGAAGATTTTGAGGTAGGAGAGTGCTCAAGGGAGGAACTCCCAGGGCCTCCCCACCCTAAATTCCTCTCCTCTCCACTTTCAGAGCCCAGGAGTCTGCTCCTACCTCCACTCGGCTTCGACGTGCAGACACTCATACTTGTCCTGCACCTCACCCACTGTCATCTGTGGGTGCAGCCAGTGGATCTCATCTGACTTCATGTGCTTCAGCCTCAGCCCATAGCATTCAGCCAGCTGGATGTTGGGCCCAATCCGCCCACTCAGCAGGATGGAGGTGATGATCTCCTGCAGAGAAGAGAGGGGCATGACTCCGGGGTGCCCTCCTCTGGGCTCCCACTATTCTCACATGGACCTGAAAAGCGTGATTCTCTAGCATAGGATTCTGTCTTTATGTTCAATTTGTCTCTGATTCTCTAGCACTTAGGGAAAGATTTGTACACAATGGGCTCTACCTGACACATGAACAAATGGGTGAAATGAGACAGAGATGGAGGAACTGAGAGAGCAGAAGGAAGGAGAAAATGCAGAGAGGCAAAGAACACCAAAAATTTGCTTCTGCACCATTATAACCTAACCAATCAATAATTACTGAACATCCACCATGTGAACAGTACCTTCTGAGTGGTTTGCAATTTAGCCAGCATCACTGAGCTCCTGCACCAGGCACTGCTAGGGCCTTTGCAGACACGATTTCATTGGCTCCACAACACAGAGAAGCAGGAGTTACCATCTGTGTGTGGCTGATGGAGACACTAATACAGGTCACACAAGCCGTGAAATTAAACTGGGATTTGGAATCCTGGGCCACTAGACTGAGGACTTCTACTAGGACAAGCTGATTCATGAGTGGTGGGACTGGACAAGATAAGAACAAGATTCACTTGGAAGGATTAAGTGCCACAATCCCCACACGAGCAGGATCACAAGAAATGAGTGCTGGCAAGAAACCAGGTGCCCTGTTGTTTTCACCTTCTTGTTAACCAGAGGTTAATAGACTGCCTGCCTCCCAGCCTGATGTCGCAGCTTCCTGGCCTAGAGTCAGAGGTGGATAACAGGTGGGCCCACCAGGAAGCTGCTTGGAAGTCCATCTGGAAGGTCCTGCCCAGTTCTGAAATCACTTTGGTGCCATTTTTTTTTTCTTGAGATGGCTTCTTGCTCTGTCACCCAGGCTGGAATGCAGTGGTGCTGTCTCAGCTCACTGCAACCTCTGCCTCCCAGGTTCAAGCCATTCTCCTGCCTCGGCCTCCTAAGTAGCTGGGACTACAGGCACATATCACCACGCTTGAATAATTTTTTTTTTTATTTTTAATAGAGATGGAGTTTTATCATGCTGGCTAATCTCGAACTCCTGACTTCCACTGATCCACCTGCCTTGGCCTCCCAAAATGCTAGGATTACAGGCGTGAGCACCACACTCGGACTTTGGTGCCACGTTAACTCAGGTTTCTCATGTAATTCCACCGAGTTGGTGAATTGAGCTCACTCCTGACAGAGCAGAGAGTACTCTGGGATATAAATTTCAAAACCTGAAGGCACTGACCTATCTCTGTTGGATATGTCTGCAATGTGCATGCCACCAAGCCTAAATCAGTCTAAAGACTGAATAATGCATAACAGGTTGCTGTCAGACCAAAAAGGGCGGGTGTAAGGGGGAACTGATTATTTAGATTTTCCATTTTTTTTTAACATACCTCCCAAGACAGTTTCTAATTTAGTAAATCAACTGTAATCAGTTTTTTAAGTGGAATGAAAAGAAGGAGGCATACTATTTTTCTCAGAAGGAAGTCCATTTCTTTCTCTCTCCACTAGGAAAATATTGTGCTAATTCTTAGAAAATCCTGGTTTGAAGGAATGCCCAGTTATTTGCCTTCTGGGGCACCCATGTGTCTTGGGCCAGCTGCCTCTTGCTAGCCCTTCTGGACTCAGGGAGTTGTGAAGCTAGAAGACCCTCAACCCGAAAAATCCCTTCCCTATTAGGAAAGAAAATGCCCATCACAGAAGGTGATGACTGCTCTGTGAACTAGATGGGGAAACTGAGGCATGGAATGCACTTGTGAGCAGTTCTAACTAACTCGTACAGCAATCAGAATTGAGGCCTTGGATGGGGAAGAAGACTGGGACCAGTGGCACTCCTACAGGGAGAGGTACATCTGGGTGGGGGAGGAGGTCGAGCCTGTGAAGGCAACCATTTTGTCATCCTCTCCACCCATTTCTCCTGTCCCCGACCTTCTGCCCTGCTCTGTCCACTGTCATCCTGTCATATTGCCCAGAGCCCCCACGTTACTCCCAAGTCCTTCCTGGAGCCCCCATCTCTGCTGCTTTTAAACTTAGAGTCCTCTCCTACTCCAGCTGAAATCTAGCCCTTCCTCAGGGCTAGGACCCCTATGCTGTTTATTATCAAAAATCTCAAACATATACAAAGTAAATAAAGAGTATAATCAACCCCCACGTACACATCACCCAGCCTCAACTAATTACCAACCTTCTGCCTTCTTGCTTCATCGATACCACCACCCACTTCCCAACTGTGACTTTACAGTTCTTCTAATGTAAAATTTATACATATTAAAATGCATAAACTGTAGCTATACAATTTTGACACATGAATACAACTGTGTAACCCACATACCAATTAAGGTATATTAGTTTCCAGATCCCCAGAAAACTCCCCCATATCCCTTCTCAGTCCACCCTCATGGCCCACTCCCTCCCAACTCTCCAGGCACGTACCTTACCCCCACCACTTTCAACTGGTTTTGCCTGTTCTGGAACTTCATATAAATGAAATCATTTAGCATATACTTTTTAGTGTCTGTCTTTTTTTACTCAGCATGATGTCTGAGATCCATCACGTTGTTGCATATATCAGTAATTAATTCCTATTTATTGATCAATAATGTTCTAGTTTGTAAAGGAATCGCAATATATTGATTCAGTCCTTTGCTTCTGGATACATGGACTATTTCTACTTTTCAGCTATTGTGAATTAAACTACTATATGAACCTTAATATACAAGTATTTCTGTGAATATATGTTGTCATTTCCTGTGGATAAATGCCTAGAAGAGGAATTACTGGATCAAAGATAGATGCATGTCTGACTGTAACTGTCAGGATTATTCCGTTTTATATTTCTCTTGTGACATGACACTTCCATTACACCACATCTTCACTGACATTTGGTGTTGTCAGTCTTTTTAATATTAGCCATCTCAGTGGGTGTGTAGTGTCTCATTGTGCTTTTAATTTGCATCTCTCTGGTGACTAATGATACTGAACATGTTTTCATGTGTTTATAGGTCATTCATATACCTTCCTTTGTAAACTGGTTGTTTGAATCTTTTTCCCATTTTTTCTGTTGTGTTTTCATTTGCAGGAGGGTTGTAGGAGACTTTTATACATTCTACATAAAAGCATTTTACGTGCTGTATTTTATGAATATTTTCTCCAGGTCTGTAGTGTGCCTATTCTGCATTGCCCAATTCATGTCTTTTGCTAGAGTCTAACTTGCCAAAATTTTCTTTTCTGATTAGTGCTTTCTGTATCCTAAGAAATCTTTGCCTGCCTCCAGGTCATGAAAATATTCTATGTTTTCTTTTATAAGCTTCATAGTTTTGACTTTTAGTTTTGTGATGTGTCATGAATTACTTTTTGTATATGGTATTCATTTTCAAAAATATAGATCTATGGCTGTTCAGCATTTACTGTTGACTATTCTTTCCCAAATGAATTACTTCTGTCAAAAATCATTTGGCCATCTAGGTTTAGGTCTATTTTTGAACTCTCATTTCTTTTCTATTGATCTTTGTCTATACTCTACCAATATCAACCACACTGCCTGTATTACTATAGCTTTACATAACATCTTGAAGCCAAATAGTGTTAAGTCTTCTATTGTTCCCCAGCCCCCAGATTATTGGACTAGGTCTTTGCATGTCCACATAAATTTTAGAATCAGCCAGCCACTTTCTTTTTAAAAAGTCTGCTGCATTATGAATGGGACTGTGGTAAATCTATAGCTTAAGAGGAGAGAACTGGCTTTTTTTTTTTTAGTGTTTAATTTTTTATAGAGTTTGGGTCTTGCTATGTTAACCAGGCTGGTCTTGAACTCTTGGCCCTCAAGTGATCTTCCCACCTTGGCTTCACAAAGTGTTGGGATTACAGACAAGAGCCACTGTACCTGGCCAGAACTGGCATCTTAACAGCGTCGATTCCTCTAATCCATGAACATGGTATATCTCTCTATTTATTTAGGTCTTTTTCAGTTTCTCTTAGTAATGTTTTATTGTTTTCAACATATAGATTGTGCCAGTCTTTTGTTAAATTTATTCCTAATTAATTTATAAATTAAAAAAATTGCTTCTATAAATTATTTCTAAAAATTAATGTTTTATTTTGGGGCTGTCTCCATGATTTTCTGCTAATCTTCTTGTTGCTCTGGCAATCCCAGATTGTGTCCTCTGGTACTTTCAGTTACTAAGACTGCAGATTTTTGCCCCTGGAACCCTCTTCCAGACTGGAAGTTTCTCTCAGGTAAAAAGGCACAAACTTGCAGATCTCATTCATCACAGATTAGCTCTCAAGAGCAGGTTTCCTTTTAGTTTGTGCTTGCTATGGCCACTCACCAGTGCCTGCAGAGAGTTCACTTTTAAATTTTGCCCAGATTTCATCATTGTTATCTAGAGAAAGAGTACTCAAGCCAAGCTATCCCATCATTTTTGAAATCTTTGTGCTATTTTATTAACAAATCTGTGTTTCTGCAACTAGGAGAGGGTTGGGGAGCAGAGAACATCTTTTAAGTCATGGACAACTGAAATGCAGACTAGCAATAGCCAGGAACACAAGCCCTGGTGCCAGACTGCAGCAATGCCTCTCTGCTCACGACCAGTACCCAGCTGGATGTTCTTGGGTACATACTGAAGATCTCTGGATTCAGTTTTTTTCACCCAGAATATGGACAAAATAATAGTACCAATTTGGAATGGTTTTGTGAGGATTAAATTAGATAAAACTCCATAGAATGATGCTTGGCTCAAGGTAAATACAAAAACAAAAACAAAAACAAAACAAAAATAGCCCTCCCCACCTGCAAACAACAAAATGTTAGCCTTATTTTGACACAGCAGTCTCTTACACAGTCTAGTACTCTGTAAACCAGATTGGGAAAACAAAGCAGAATTCATTCTATTTTTTCTCTTTCTTTACCTAACTACCTCCTTTTCTTTTTCCTTCCTTTGGAGGTGGTGGGTCAGGGGTCAAAGGAGTTGGTCCAGGAGAGATGGTTGGAGTGATTAGGAGATTGGTTACAGACAAGAGGAGTGAGCAGAGAAGTAAATGTATTAAGGATAATTGGAAACACTTATGGAGAAGGGGAGGCTACAGAGTCTAGCAAACCTATCTCATCATTTTTGGAATCTTTGGAGGTGAGGGATTGGAATTGGAAGTATTGGTGTGACTCATGGTTTGAGAGCTAGAAAAATACACACACACACACACACACACACACACACACACACACATAGAGAGAGAGAGAGAGAGAGAGAGAGAGAGAGAGAGAGAGAGAGAGATTGAGCTTCATGTATAGAAAGGACTTAGAAGCAATGACACCACACAGTGAATAGTGACTGTGCACCCAGTACCAAGTTGCAGTTTTCAAAAATCCTTCTCCACTTAAAGAATCCAAAGCTCCTTGCAGAAAAGGCTGATTCCAGGGATAGGAGAAAAAGTACAAGATGAGCCTAGAATGCTGTTTTGTGCCATATAAAAACAAAGTGTTTTGAGAACATTGAAGACACAAAACAACAAATCAGGATTAGCCTGAAGGGGCTCACACAGGCCACATCTAAGATAACTTAAGTATTAACATAGATAATAGGAATGAGTTACATCCTGCCAAATAAAAGAGAATTTAAGACAGATAAATAACTGGGGAGAAGAAAATAATTCTTCCTTGTGTTGAATGCCAGGTAATAAATGTAGAAGAAAGGATAGAAATAGAAAGCCACCATTTGGCAACAAACTCAGTGTTGGTCGATTCCAGCAGGATTCATCAATGGGTGATGAAGCTGGAGGGAGGAGGTTTGGTATTGACATGGTCTCAGTGCATTTAGCCTCAGAATGTACTAATCAAATACATAGAAAAACCTGGCCAAACACTCAGATCATCATGGTTTACATCTCTAGTGGTGGAACAGGTAAGCACAGCTGGCTTCCCGCCTCAATGCACCAGGAAGAGTGTAGCAAGGTTGTTGAGATCTTCCTGCCATGAGTCTGTGGCCCGATGGAGTCCGGAGGCCAGAGACCCAGGACGAGGAGTCTCCCGAGGGTCCCGGAGAACAAAAGGCCTGGATTTGGATGAGGAACTCTGCCAGATTGGAGGAGACTAAAGAGATATGACAGCTAAGTGCAATGTGTGCTCCTGGATCAGACAGGAAAAGCAGATGCTGCTGGGGACAGTTGGTGAAATCGGGATGGCGTCTATGGTGTGGATGGGAGTGTTATAGCAATGCTGACTTTCTGATTTAGATGCATGCAGCACATCTTCTGTAGGAGAGTGTCCCTATCTGGGGAGATAAACTCTGGAGCATTCTGGTGGTGGGGCAGCAATGCTGCAACTTGTTCTCAAATAGTTCAGAAAAAAGAATAATGATAATAGGCGTATTTGTGTATATGTAGGCATGTATGCCTCCTTAGGGAGAGATAGAGCTGGTAATACAGAAAATAATAAATTAAAACCATTGAGCATTCTGGGAGAGAGCTATATGGGAGTCCTCAGCCCGTTTTTTTTTTTTCCATCCGACTTTTTAAAACGTTTGAAATAATTTCAGAATAAAAAGAGAAGACAGTCTGGTGAGGGAGATTCCCAGCCACACAAGAAGTAAAGGCACTGTATCAGTGGGTTGAAAAAGGTTTGTATCAGGCCAGATATGGCCTTGCAGCTTCTCCCCGACCCATAGTCCCTGAGCCGGGTCAGGCTGAATCCAGCTAATGTTTCTAGTTGAAACTCTCCAGGACACTGTCTGCACAATTTTTTTTTTTCAGATTTCCTTCTAACAGGCAACCAATTTCTGTTGTAGACGTGGTAGAGAAAGGTTAACTCGAGGTCTTTGGGGTTCAAATTTATTAAGAGACTCTTTACCCAACTATCTTCATAGGAAGATAGATTTCAGTTTCAGGTGAGGAAGACCTTGAGAGCTTTCTAAGCATGAAATGCACTATTTGGGAGGTAACTGGTGATAGGCAGATTCTTAGCAGTGGTGCATTCTTTCCTGGGGGGCAAACCTGAATTTCCTGGGGAGAGGGAGCTTTATCAGATGGCACCTGCACTTGCCACCAATGTTACCACTGCTGGTTACTGATGATGTATCATAAAGAATTTGATGAGTCTTTGTCCTTGGTCCTGCAGAAGGGGTGTTTAAACCCTTGGAATTTCCCAGAGTTAGGATGAACTTTGTTATTCACTGTGGGTTCATCACACCTGAATCTGGGCTAATGAGGTGACTCCTGGTGGGTCCCTGCTAGTCTCAGGATGGGGGCTGCAATGCTAGAAAGACCAACTGGGTGAGTAGAGGGTTGAAACTTTGAGCAATATAGTATCAGCCTGACCTTCAGGGAGGGCAGGAGGGCAGGAGAGCTGGAGATTGAGCCCAATTATGTGGCTAATGATTCAATCAACCAGTCAATCAATTATGCCTGTGTAATAATCCCTAATACATTTGTGGACATCAGAGCTCAGGTGAGCTTCCTGGTTGGTGATGCGTATCGTGTTGGTGTGTCTGGAGAGTAAAGCCTTCTGAGGACATGAAAGCTTCCTGTTTGGGGTCCCTCAGACCTGTCCTCTCTGTGTCTTCATTTGGCTGGCTTAATTTATACAATAAAACTGTAAGGACAGCACTTTCCTGCATTCTATGAGTTGTTTTAGGAAACTTGAACCTGCTGGGATAGTGGAAACCCTCAAATTTGTAACCAGTTGGTCAGATGTGTGAATGGCCTAGGAATCCTGGAGCTTGCAATGGGGGTGTGAGGGGAGGGGGTCTTCTGGGAGGATGCACCCTCAGCCTATGAAATCTGAGCTAACTCCACAAGGGCACTGTGGCAGGACTACATTACAAAGTGTGCCAGTCATTTAGGCACACAGATGGTGGGGGAGACAAGGTTTTTGACCATGAGTGACTCAGAAAGAACTCTAAAGTCAAACAAATGAGGGTGAACCCAACTCTGATGTGTACTTCCAACAGGATGACAAGCTCCCTGAACCACAGTCCCCTCCCTGCAGCCCTTCAGTCTCGTGTCAAGCTGCAGAATGGCAGCTTCATTCAAATTATCAGCAACTGTCTATGAAACACTCTCTACGCAAAGCAGAGCTAGGGCTTCTTGTGTACACGCACAGGCCCTTGCCTCTAGGAGCTTCTCACATTTAGTAGGTAGGAGGAAAGGCATGGTGTGAATTCAGGGTGGTGGCCAGGTTGGGGTAACAGAAGGCTAAGTGTTGAGGTTTTAAATGCTCTCACCTGCACTGGCTCTTGCATGAGCCCTGCCTTCCTCAGCCTGTATCCTCTTCTCTAGTATTCTAATACGCACACAGCTTCTCAAGCCAACAGTGGGGAGCAAGATCAGCACTCCATCCAGAGCTCCTCAGCCATCACCACTGAGTCAACATTTCTTTCTCTATTAATCAAGCACTTTAAAAAAAATGACAGTATACAATGCTTATCGACTCACTAAACTGCCATAGGTACCATGATTTTTAAAAATTGTTTTAATTGTATCAGTTGCTATTTAGGTAAGCCCAGGACTCTGTTTTTTTTTTTTTGCTACAAGAAGACCTTTGCTCCTTCCCACAGGAGGGCTTCCAGGCTCTTGTGCCCACTGCTCGCAGCCTGATTATTAAGAGCCTTTGCTTTCTTGCAAACACTGAAACTTCTATAACCTTTCTTCCTGCTTGGCTAACACTGACTTCGTTGCTTTATCAAATAGCTTAAAGACGCCAAACTACCTTTGCCTCTCTCCCTATTCTCTGGCCTTTTCCCCTGTAGGTCAGAAACAAAGAAGGAATGGGACTAGATGGCTCGTCTCTGTGTCCTGGATAATCTACTTTCAAAGAGAAAAAGGTCATTGAAGGAATTACTTACTTACTTCACTTTCCTTCTGTTAGAGTTCAGCCATTTTATAAGTTCTTCAGTAATCTCCATTGCCTCACTATTTTCTCAGGCTCACCTATTTCTAATAAAACACCTAGTCTTTTTTTTTTTTTTTTTTTTTTTTTTGAGACGGAGTTTT